>CM032061.1:9425548-10039895 GCA_018831715.1 Matsumurasca onukii | reverse complement strand
TCGTCAACTTCGCAATAAAAACAAACACGCGCTCACTGTTTGCAAGAGATGTTTAAATTTTATTGTTGGCAATAAACAAAAAGGTGGAGACGCTTGGCTTCAGGAACATTTACTGTACTGTGAAAAACAACCACTTCGAAGGATTACAATTCCATCGCGTCAAAAGTGCAACATCAAGTTTGAAAAAACAAGTCATCAGTACCAAATTCCTATAGTTTTATATGCAGATTTTGAGGCATCACTGTTATCTTTGAATGATCAAGAAAATGAAGAATACAATGGAAAAATGAAATCCAGAAAAATTTACCAAAAACATGAAGCAAACAGTTTTTGCATTATTTTAAAATCTACTTTGAGTAATGAACACTTGGATTTTTACGGTTTACCTACAACTCCCTTGTTGTATAGAGGAGTGAATGCTGCAAAAAGGTTTGTTGATTACCTGTACGATATAGCGGGGAAGGTTGAAACGTTGTATAGCTACATTGTGCCAATGGAAAATTTAACAGAGTTGCAAATTCTACAGCACAATTCAGCTACTGATTGCTACTTGTGTCAAACAGAGTTTACAGAGGCAAACAAAAAAGTTGCAGATCACGACCATTTGACAGGCTCCTATAGAGGCGCTGCATGTAACGCTTGCAACTTAAACTACAAAATCCCTAAAATGATTCCCGTAGTTTTACACAATTTGAGCCGATACGACAGCCATTTCATCGTGCCAGAACTGGGGCGTGATAATGGGGCATTAGATGTTCTTGCAAATACTACTGAAAACTTTATTTCGTTTTCTAAAAAGGTTGGCAGTATTAAATTAAGATTTCTTGACTCATACAGGTTTATGCCAATGAGTTTGTTAAAACTAACCAGCGAGCTTGGAAAAAATGATTTTGTAGAAACTAAAAAATTAGTACCTGAAAATAAATTAAATTTAGTTTTAAGAAAAGGTGTATTTTGCTATGATTATATTGATAATATAGAGAAATTTAATGACACTTCTTTACCACCTATAGAATGTTTCTATAATAAACTGAACGAAACATATATTGCACCTGAAGACTACGAGCACGCCTTGAAGGTTTGGAACGAATTAGAAATTAAAACACTTGGGGAATACAGTGATTTCTATGTCACCCTTGACACTGCTCTTCTTTGCGACATAATGGAGCAATATAGAAAAATGACTTTCGAAACGCATGGATTGGAAGCCCTCCATTCTTTCACAGCACCTGGTGTATCTTGGCAAGCTATGTTGAAAAAAACCAAATGTAATTTGGAATTGATGACGGATATAGATATGTGTCTCATGATACAATCTGGGATAAGAGGAGGAATAACTCAAAGTGTTACTAGACATGTGAAAGCAAACAACAAATACTTGCCTGATTACGACAAGGATAAAGAGAGCATATTTCTGGGTTATTTTGATTGCAACAATATGTATGCAGTCCCAATGGTTAAAACCCCGATTGGATGACCTTGAACTACTTTGGGAATACGTATATATGGGTAAAATTGGTGGAAAACCGTCATTTCCAATATGTCTGTGGACAAGTTTAGACGACATGAAGACTTGATAGTCGCTACGGGCTTAGAGGTCCGCCCGGCGAGGGATTTGATTTAACAACAAAGGGAAATTACGATATGAAAGGGAAATTTGTGAGGAACATGGCCAACCCTAGGAAACCGCAAGATGGAGTTACACTGCGCTACTTGGAGTCGCTCTGTTTGGTAAAACTCCTGACGACTTCAAGTATAATTGTTTATGTGTATTGCAAAATGCTGGCTATCGTAGTATTCCGAGCGATGCTGCAACAGTTCAATATGTCATTGACAAAAGTTTAACAACTGATGGTGAAGGTAATTTTGACGCCAAGTCAAAACCAGAAACATTGGGGATTCCAAAATGGAAACTGATGCAGTGACTAGAGGTTACATGCTGCAATCCTGTCTGACTAAAACACCGGACAGCAATTACGATCTGAAGTCCAGAGTTTTGAGAAATGTGGTGAACCGGTTTCAATTGAGTGAAGGAAGAAAGGCAAAAAATTAAAGGGCATAGGTATAGGTAAATTAAACTTTGGAAATTTTTAAGTCAAATGTTGTAATCGTAATTGGACTTTGTTATTTTTTCTGTCGTTATATTTCAATTTGACTTTGAAAATGTCTGTCAAATGTGAAAATGAAATTATTCTTGTTATTTTTTCTAAGTGTCAACTTTAGATTTCAATTTGACTTTGCAAATACTTCGTCATTTTTTTTCAAGGTCAATCTATTTTTAATTTAAGAATGTTGTTTCAGTCAAATGTTTTAACTTAATTTGTGTTTGTTATTTTCCCAAGGTCAACTTTAGATTTCAATTTGACTTTGCAAATACTTTGTCATTTTTTCCAAGGTCAACTTTTATTTTAATTTAAGAATTTTGTTTCGAGTCAAATGTTTTAATTTAAATTGTGTTTGTCATTTTTCCCAGGTCAACTTTTATTTCAATTTAAGAATTTTGTTTCAAGTCAAATGTTTTTAATCGAAATTGTGTTTGTCATTTTCTTCAAGGTCAACTTATATTTAAATTTTACTTTGCCATTTTTTTTCAAGGTCAACATTTATTTCAATTTAACTTGACAATTGGTGTTCAAAGTCTACTTTAATTTTCATATTAAACTTTGCTGCTAATGTTCCAAGTCTAATGTTTTAATTTCAATTGTCATTGACTTTGCCAGTTTTTACGCTACTCTCCTCATACCACGACACAACCTCACCCTCCGAACCCAACACCCACACTAAACCACTAACCTAACCTAACCTAACATCTCCCCTACATCCCCACCACCACCACACATCCTTCACACACCACCAAACACCCACACCAACCGCCAAAACCACCCAACCAACACACCAACCGACAAACTCACCTCTACCATCACCCAACCGACAAAACCACTCAACCGTTACTTCTCCAGAAGTTACCAAAATACACTACTATAATAGTTTTGCCGTAATCTTGGACTAGCTTGTTAGATTTTGAGATTTGGTTGATTTATGGTACGGTACACACATGGTACTACTATAAATTTGCATACTAAATTTAATCGGAATTGGATCATAAATACAATGTATATGGCACTCAATTCATTTTTAAGGGTAACGTAGTCCCCTCAACCCCTAAAGGTCGCTTCCGTTGTAAACCCGTTGTACACCCCGTTATAACAAATTTGCTTGGATTCACGGTATCGCTTCTGGTTACAAGTAAACTATGTTGTAATTATACAACTTTGATTAAAAATAAACTTGCGGTAATTCAGAGTTTTATTGGGGGCTACATTTTACTAATCATTGTTACTATATGGTATACTCCTATACAGTTTGCACCTACATCGAAAGCAGCGAGTAAACCAAAACATAAACAAAAAATCTTCATGTTTATTTCACTCGACTATCACTCTGTAAGTATAGTGTTACAATATATTGTTCGCATTACTCAAATTTCAATCATTGTTTGTTCGTCTCCACAGTTTACACTAGAGATTTTAGCATAGGCTCATAAATATATATGTTTCCAGATCACTGACTAACCAATTTTCCAGTTTAGTTTACACAATCATTAGGTGACTCTTAAGCTGTGAGCCTACCCTACCAGGCCTTCCCAAATTGTTCATTTCTATATATTTTACATTTTTCAGATCAATTATGGCTGATGAAATATCAAGAAAACCAAATGATACGTGCCAGGTCAATTCAGGTAATTTTTCAAAGTAGCTAAGTTGTTCACATTTAACAGACATTCTACATATTGGAGAGTATGCATTTGTAGAAACATTTATGAATCCATCTTGGCTGGCTTAGGAAAGTTACATCAAGGTGGTACTCTGATTTTTTATTACTCAGAAATGTTTACATATTCATAGGCCACACAGGGATGTATTCAGGTATCTGCCCTAGGCAGTGTAGTTGCCCCTTCCAGTGCAATCTCCGATGTCACTAAGATTACCCCTACAATGATCTTGAAACTGTCCCGTGAGCTGATTATGTAGAAAGTTATCTTCAAATGCTTGCTGCAACAACTAATGTAATAACCTTTTGACCTTTCTTTAAAGGACATTTTGTTGTACCATTTTTGCGTAAAAGTGATTCTGACTTCTGATTAGATCTATAGAATGCAAAATTTTTAGTTTTTCTAAACAGAAGTAAGAATTGCATTTTGTTGCGCGAGAACGGCATGCAGGCTGTCTGTAAAGATAGGTTTGAAAAGCTATTGGATTTGTTGATGCAGCATACAATTTGACAATAACTATTCTACATAATCAGCTCACGTTTCTAGGGCTTTTCATTAAACACTTTCAGTCAAATCAACAGGCTAAAACAGTCAAATCCTAGTTAACTAAAATTGACTGGACTTGCGTTCTAAAATAAACTTAAACTTATTGTTCCTCAAAATATCTCAAATGGGCGTTTTAATAAAAGAACATTTTTGTTGAGCTTAGATCACACTTGTAGGGCTTAATACCAAAAATAGATTATTTATCCCTAAAATTTGCTGCCCTAGGCATGCGCTTAGTCTGCCTATTCGGAACTACAGCACTGAGGCCACAGCTAAGTTGGCCTTAGGCCTACCGTAGTGAGGTGAGAGACCTAGAAAAAACAAAACGTAGGGTGGTGGGTGACAAAAACCGTCCTGTGAACATTGCCCATCAATGGCTCACTCAACCATGGTTCAGTGAGGTCTAGGCCTTGTAAGTAACAGGTGCCAGCCCTAGGTGACATTTTTGAACAAGAACTAGCTTAGCCATGGGTACCCATTTAAAAGTAACTGAGATGCAAGTTGCTTTACATGAATTAAATAAAAAATCAGTCAAATTGCAATATGCGTAAACACTGTGTTTCTTCCATGTATTGTTAAAAACATATTTCTTATTGAGTATATTTTGCTCCCCAAGTTTATGATGTCCATAAGCTATATTTAGAGTTTAGCATATATTATGTCAAATTAACTAACATAGTCAATTTAGTGATTATTAAAAAGAAATCCTAAATATTTTTTTTCAGATGTCAATCAAGATGAGTTAATTTTACAACAACAAAGAAATTTAGAAAAAGAGGTAAGTTTTCAACTGAAATTACAAATGCAGTCTCTGAGTAAAGCTTTGTTGGCAGAAATTTTCTGATCCAACTTAGCTGATAACCTGCAAATTTATACAGAAAAGAAGTTTTCCCTCAATAAATTCTGACTTTTGGGCCTCACTCACCTTAAGGTTAGTGAAAGACTACGATGTCTTGAAGATTGTAGGGATCTTCACGCCAAAACACACACAGACACACACATAAACTCAACAGTCTTCAGCACTTCCCACGCTTTCATGCAAGCAACTCTATAAACGCACCTCTAAGGGCTTTCGTCCGTCTTTAACGCTATGTAACCACTTAACCACTGACTCAGTATTCACATACTATTTAATTTGAATGACACATTTTCTTCAAAATACTTTATAGGATTATTTTATAGGGTTGTGATGTGTCCCTCTGAGTATTTTGAACAAAATGTTGTTATTCAAAATAAATTGTTTTTGAAATGTGGTATTTTAAATATGATTTTGAGTCATCTTTAAATTGCTATAACAAAAAAACGAGTTGAGATAAAAACTTTCTTTTCGCGTTGAATTTTTGTTGAAATTCTTTAAAGTACCACAGGGGGGTTGTATTTTAAAAATTGGGCGGCCCTCCCCTCTGAAGTTTTTGAGGGGGGTGACGCAAAGTACGTCAAGAAACATTTCAGAATCCTATAAAACCATTCCCCAGAGAGTTTTAAAATTTTTACTTATTCAAAAGTTAAGGTGGTATGGGGGTACACTTAAAACTCACCATGTATAGCACTCAGTGGTTCATCGCTCACAACGCTGCTAAAGACCGGACGAAAAGCCCTGAGAACGCGGTACGTTATAGGTGCCGTGAAAGCCGGAAGTGCGGAAGACTGTTGATGTGTATGTGTGTGGTGTGTTTTGACGTGAAGATCCTTACAATCTTCAAGACATCGAAGTCTTCCGCTAACCTTAAGGTGAGTGAGGCCCAAAAGTCAGAATTTATTGATTGACACCTCACCTAATAAACATGTCATTTAAATATAGAAGTTTTCCCTCTCCCCTGCCATAAGTTTTAAAGACTCCAGCATGGACTCCATGGGATTTTCGGAGCTCAAATCCTCTGTCAAAAGAATCATTGCACTTTAGGTCTGCCTCAAGTTTTCTGTGGAGCTGTTTCGAATTACTTTGGCGGTTTTAATGTGTTTTTACCAAATATTTCATTAACTAGTTTGACCTTTGTGACAAAAAACGGCATTTTCTATGGTTCAAAACAGTATTTGCTTTGTTCTTTTTAGTGACAACTGTGTTGAACAGAGTATGCCTACACAGCAGTATGATTTTTAGAGTTGGTTATCTAATTTCAAAAAGTAGCCAGTTACAACTCTTTCCTTAAAGGTTAGCCTGCTAAAACTGAAACTAGTTTTGGAGAAGAATAGTGAGCTAAAAATAAAATTCTATTAGCTAGCTATTTTCACTCTATATAGGTTTCAGCTAATTTCAGGATAGCTTTTAAATAAAATAGCATTTTCTGCTTAGAACATGCAATGAAACAGTGTTTTAAAGATTTCAGATTCTATCTCACTCATTGGAGAGAAAGAAGATCTTTCTACTTTGGAGTCACAATACAGTATAGATGATATTTACAGACAAAAAGCTCAAGACTTAGCCAAAAATTACAAAAATATTAGAAGAACTAGACCAGATGGTAACTGTTTTTTTCGAGCATTTGCATTTGCTTACTTTGAAAGACTTCTAGAAAACCAGGAAGAATATGAACGGTAAGCTAACATACCATTTAGCTACACCAATATTTTATTTGCTACAGTTTTAACCCTTCAGCGTCTTGTAACCGTTATAGTAACCAAGACTAGTGTGCCGCATAGGACGGCGTCAGTTAGAGTGATGCCCCGGGTCCGGGCGAGTAGATGCTGCTAAGTAGTAAGTAGACAAGCAGAGTACGCGTACCTACACTAGCGCTCCTAGCAGAGAACGCAGATACTCTCACCTCCTCACCCACGCCAACTCATCTGAGTGTTTGACGGCCTGGGGCAATCACCCCGGTGGTTTAGTGGTTATAGTGACGGACAGTTGGCGCCTTTCTGTCACAGCGTGGGTTCGATTCCCACTCGCGCGCACTCTGGTACTGTGCTATGAATGCTAGTCATTAAATCACTCCGGGCACGGGGGCCACAATGACCCACTGAGGATCACTGAAGAGAAAATGGCTCATCAAATCCAGTGAGGCGGTGAGTGGCACTTTTCTTAGCTTAGAGGAGTGGTTCTATGACTGGTAGAGCACGGTACCAGAGAGAGCAGTTTTGCTGAAGTTTTGCTCACAGGCAACCCATGCAATAGGCTTTTAATACAAATTTCAAAAAAGTCAGACGCTGAGGGGTTAAATAGTATTAACTTCCTTTGATAAACTCTTTCTACCCAGCTCACAACTATTAGGATATTTTTAATGAACTAAAAAGTTGAAAAGGGGTGTCAAGTTTTCACATCAAGAGTGATTTTAAGTGAGATAGGGTGAATATTGACCATGAAGCAGGTATTTATTTTCATAAGAAAATATTTCACTTAACAATGGAATTAGTTGTAAAAAATGGGTCAAACAAATATTAGCCAACTTTATTGTATCTTCATATGATTATCATAACACTTTCAAAGTTGTTACACAGTACATTTTAGCGTTTTGATGTCAGTTAATTAAAAATGTAACGGAAGTGTTGATTCAACGTATTTTTACTTGCACATAAATTTTAGAAATCTATGTAATAAAATACATTTTGATAAAGTTGCTAAATGATATGTATTTTTGCAGATTCAAAGAACTAGCATCAAAGAGTAAAGATTGTCTCATATCGCTTGGATTTCCTCAATTTACATTAGAAGACTTTCACGATACGGTAAAAATGATTTTCTGTTATTTTGCTCTAACAGCCTTTTTGGCCCATGTAATTGTGTGCTAGCACTTTTATTCATAGATAATTCAAAGACTGTTTTTTCTGGGAAAAAATATTAATTCATCAATGAGTGATATCTTTTTATTTAATATGTGATGATCTTTATATTTTAGAGACATCTATTCTAAACTGTGTTGATGAAGTTGCTTTTAATCTTAACATTGACTAATAATAAACTATTGTAATATACACCGTGTTTCTTCCAAGCAATATACTTAAACGATACTACCGATATAAAAAACATTGTTTATGGGTTGCATGGGTTTCTTTATAATATTTGTTACAAACTTGAATTGAAATTTATTTTCAATATTATTGTATTAAAATCACAATATTTTAAATTAATTTCTCAATAAACGAAAAGTACTGTTCGCTTAAAAGGCATACTTGTATAACTATTAAATAGGAAAAACCAAAAACTTTGAAGCACCTTGGAAACATCCATTTATTTTGATTTTATACTTATATATTTATAGTTCTAGGCTCCATTGGGCTAATGTCCCGAAACTAATTGTGTGTCTCTAATAAACAATAATATTTCCAGGGTGCTTCAAAGTTTTTTGTTTTTCCTATTAATAATTTCTTAATATTTTGTTTATTACTTGGCCTAAAAGTGTCTTTTTAAAACTTGCTCTTTAAACGGCTTTGGCCAGATACTACACTTTAGCCTTTATTGAAAAGCTTCACTTTAGGTGATGAAATACCAGTTGTCCAAAAAGTCTGACCCCTTCCCCCCATAACTTTTGAATGAATGAAAACATTTGAACGTGCTTTGGCATGTGTTTTAAGGGTCAACTGAAGTACCTTTTGGCATATTAGTTTGCTCCCCACCCCAAAATAGGGTTGGTGGGGGGTGAGCCTTTGAAATATTAATATTTACTTTATTTGACCCCTCATTTGAAAGGGTATAAAACACAAATTCATTGATACCATAAAACATTTCACCATGCCCCTGTTCAAAATGGCATGCTCAAAACTTGTTTTATAATTTGAGCAGATAAATCGATGTAGACACTATATTTTTCATATTTTGGACAAAAATGTGGATTTAGTTTTTAGATAGTCTGATCAATAAAACAATATGCTACCAGACAGGTTTTGCAAATTTGAAATTGTTGTTTGAAAGAAAGGGGCAGTTTTCAAAAGTTTGCAAAATCTGTCGTGTAGTACCTATATCATTCCAAAGCTCTAATTGTCCAAAAACTGAATCCGTAGTTTTTTCCAAAATTTAGAAAACAATGGCGACCGTGCATCGATTTAATTGCTCAAATTATGAAATTGCCAAAAAGTACTTTTGTTGACCCTTAATACCTATACCAAAGTACGTTCAAAAATTGACATTCATTTAAAATAAAAGGGAGGGGGTCTTTTTGGTTACCTGGTATATGCTATTGTGTTATGATGTCTTACAAAAACATCTTTAGTTCCTGAAAGAATACCTCACTAAAACATAGTTTTGTCATTTTTGTTAATTTAGTTTTAATAATCATCCAATTAAATAATACAAATTGAACCATTTATGTTGTAACAAGATTATCATCACAACTTCAAGTAATTTTACCCTCGCCAAGAACTGTTTTAGTACCCTACAGTATATGTTAGCTTGTAAGACAATTTTGTTAATATTTTATTGGATATACATGGTTTTTAATTTAAAAGGTAAAGGTAAAGTTTGTCTTGTTTAACGAGGCGAAGTTAGAACTACAAAGTCCTCTCTACCACTCAACCTCGACCTTTACCTAGCATCGCCGAATAGTCACATTACAAATTGTAAGTGGTGACTGCGGGGATCGAACCCGCGCCACCGGAGTGATGAGCCAATCCACCACGGATCCACTACTGTGTGGATAGTTTGTTTTAACAAACTACCTTTTGTTGCAAGTAAGCCTAGTTAGTGATCCTTACAAAATGTGAGTAGGCTAGTAAGTTAATGATGCTTCTGCCAGATCTATCCAACTGTCACTTATCTGTCACAGTTCATGGAAGTGTTGGAGCTTGTGAGCAAGGGCCCTGCTGGCTACGACACGTTGTTCAAGACGTTCAACGACACAGGATACTAGACTATGTTGTCGTCTACCTCCGGACTGGTGGCTTCAGGTCAACTGCAGCGGGAAGCAGAGTTTTATCAGCATTTCATCGAAGGCGACAGAACTGTAGCTGATTTTTGCAGTCAGGTATGTGCAGTTCAACAAGTTCCTTTTTGTATAATTATTAGTAGACCAGAGTAAGACCATCTATTAAAAGATTTACCTTTGTGTGGTGCCTCTTTCCAAAGATGTTTGGTTTCTTCTTATGATTGGCTTTCGGGCAGTTGGTGCCCCATGGTCAGCGTCACTGTGATTCTTATACTAAAATATTTACATAATATACAACACCTTTTACTTACAGCGCTGATAATGGGGCACAACTTTTGGAAAAAATATCGTTAGAAAGAATCCAACATCTGTGAGATCGAGACACCACAAAATGTAGCACAGTTCCTTTTGTCAATATGGAGTTAGCATTAATTCTAAGCGGTATTATTTTTTTAAATTTACGTGCTTCAAAACACAATTAAAATTTTTTTAATGTATTTTTGTTTTATACCCAAGACTACATTTACTAGTTAAAATTACTTCAAATAATTGTTATAAAACTAACTTAGTGAGAAAAGTCGACATTTTAAGGTGCAGCATTTAATTTGTAAAATTCCCACAACTTCACTGAAATCAGAAAGTTTGTTAATTTTTTTACATGTGTTTATGCCTGAAGACAGTTGAATGAAATTCAAGCTAACACTTCAAAACCTAAGCTTGAGTACATTTTGGATTGAAATTTTCAGTAGTTTCAAGAGCATTTGTACTTTCATTTAACTTTACCAGTGAGGCGAGTTTTAGTTGATGTGTGAGGGCTAACTTGGCTAAGAGGTCTAAAGAAAGCTTCCTCAACCATTAGTTACATGTATCTAGTTAACAGTTATAGATACAGTTACTTAAATACAAATGTAGGTAGGTAATATGCAGATGGTAAAACTTTGAGCCATTTAGGGTTGATAGTAATTGAGCCAGGTAGGATTAGGATTTTTATTTTAACTTTTTAAGATTCGTTTTTTGAAGTCTTATTTTACAAGTTTAGCAGCAACTTAGAGGAGAGTAATAGTCAGACTTCATAATTATTGCTGCTTTGATTTGATTTGACTAATGTGTGTACCCTGCTTGCAGGAAGTAGAACCAATGTACAAAGAAAGCGATCACATCCACATAATCGCTCTGAGTGCAGCGCTCAAGGTTGGTGTGAGAGTGAGGTACATGGACCGCGGCAGCACTCCGGAAGTCATTGCTCACGACTTTCCTGAAGGATGCTCTCCGCCATCGACCTGCTTTACAGACCAGGACACTACGACATCCTCTATCCAGGCTAATTGGTAAGTGGCATGCAAATCTAATAATTACCCAATTCTTTGCTTGAGGTTTATTGTAGGCAATGAGGGAATTTCAGAGTTTGGAATATTGTAGACATTTTCCATCATTATTGAACAATAACAGGACGTTTCAGAATTTGCAATCTGAACCCATTTTTAGGTGAAAGGTAACATGAAACATAAAGTCAAAGTCTTTATTAGGCAAATTAACAAACAAACATTTACTAGCCAGGTCAAAGAAAAAAATTTTACATACTCAAGAGTCACATCATTAACAATATGAACTAAGTCAGTAAAACTACATATTATGTACAATATGCAGACTCGCCAGTAAATTCAATGGACGCTGTAGTAGGCATTATTGGCTAACTGTGATTTCAGGTTTACCTGAACTTTCTGTGATCCTGCCTGCTCTTCAAGTTAACAGGAAGGCTTGTAGAGTTTAATGGAGTTATAGATAAAATGTTTTGGAAAAATGTGGATGAATGTCTGGAACGAAGACTTGCTGTTTCAAGAACATACCTAGTATTGATGGAGTGATTAAAAATTGAATGAATGATTAAAAAAAAACATGACACATAAGTTAGAAAACGAGCTTACTTTAGTCATTTCAGCTATTTCTATTGCTGTTTGAAATTACTTGTTCTAGTTCAAGTGTGAACAAACACTCAATGAAACTCAAAATTTGCCAGTGGACTTTGTTGATTTTTAAAACACACTAGATTCTGGTGGCATTAAGAGATTGGTGGATACCAATAGTTTTGTTCCTTTGTATACTAAAGTAATGTTAATGGTGCCACTCACTATACTTCCTCTTCATTCTAAGATCTGTGATTGCAGTGAGTCGTCCGCAATGTTGTCATACTCCCAGGAGAGTATGAGTAACTAACTCTGGAGGTAACTAACACTGATTCTCTGCAAGCCTGGTTCTTAGCCTGGCTAAGGGGTTATGTGACTTATGTCCCTGTTTTTTAGCTTGGTGCTAAACTCTGACTTACTGTAGCCATTACAATAGTTTTCATAAAATAGGTCAATAAACTCAATATTAGGACCACAATGCTTACTTGAGTGATCTGTACTTGTAAATCTGTTACTTTTCTTTTCAAAAAACATTTAAAGTTTACAATGCTTGTAACATTTTCAGATTCTTTCAATGTTGTCTTTGATCTCTTTGACCTGCCTGGTGGTTGCCGATTTTCCCGCTGATTCTCTTAACTATTCTGAACTATTTTGTAATATTTAAAACAATAAATTATTGTTAATTGAAGTGTTTATTTTATATCAATCAACAAATTCACCTGTGATCATTTTGCTTTTACAAATTGTTTATTCAAAAATTTTGCTTAACACTATACTGTACTGTACTTCTAGCTAAACATAAATCTTATATGATTCCTTGTTCCTTCTAGTGTGTAAAGTAGAATGTCAAAGTTTAAAGCCATTTACTTCATATTCTGTGACTGTAAGACAAAACAACATACCAGCGGCATTTTAGTAGCACTAATTTCATTCTTAGATCTGAACTCTCATAGGTTTGCTCCGCATTCCTAAGAACTTTTATTTTCTTACCATACAAGTGAATTGTAACCAACTGCACTAAAACTAAGGGATATAATCATAATAAAGAACCCAATTATGCTACTTTATTAAGTGTTTAACATAATACTTTTCCATTCCGTACTTAACAATAAATCCAACTAAAAATTCAGCTTTCAGACTTACCATGTTGTTATACAGGTACAGTGCAATATAATTAATTATCATAATGTAATATTGTAATAACACAAACACTATCTGGTTGATCATGGTTTTCGTCCGTAAGCTATAACGATGGGATTGTTGGTCATCACCTCCCCCGTGGCAGTCTCTGTACACAGTTGTAGGTCTTCGATCACTCTTTGGAAACTTGCCATGTACTGTTGTCTAGTCGACAGGTCCATCCGCTTAACGAAAGGGTTCACTGCTTCATTAGATCCTTGAAAAAGAATTTGCAAATATAGTAAGAGACTGATCATCACTGTGGGAAAATGTAAGATACCTTTTTATGTTGTGTAATTTAAGTCTTTATTTAACTTTCACTATTTATTGAAAGTTGAAGGTTTTAGAGTTTTAAAATTGTTGCACCTAGTTAGCTTTAATTTAATAACGTGGTATACAAAAAAGACTGTGAAGGAGGACAGTGGACCAGAAGGCCACTTTTAAGATTTGTAATTTTTCCAAGTCAACTTCATGAAATTTCCTCTGTGTTTAAAACTATGCAAATTTAAGATATAGTTTACATAATAACTAAATTCTTTCAAGTACTTGTGTTAGCAGCACAATAGTAAGATACTATTTCTTTCTTTATACCAATATTATGTTCAAATTTAAAAGCCGTATGTTTGAACTTACTCAACAGAACTTCAAGGTTTGGAAAAGTTACAGTGTCGTTTCGTTCTTCACATGTTATGATCTCTAAACCATGTTTAGTCAACACTTGGCGAATTTCTTCACAAGGACTTTTTGAATTATTAAACTGTGGAATGAAGTCGTTCATATCCTGAAATGTACAAAATTCATTGTTAGATGATGACTCTTAAATTTCAGGCTTGAAGATATTTCTGACTAGGCGAACATTTTCTCATTATTGTCTCATCTAATTTTGTTCTTTTTCAAAATGCAGTGATTGCATAATTTTCAATAAATACCTGTTTAGATCATGCTTGTAAATGATCTTTCAAATAAGTTTTGTCATTATTTAAATTTATTTTGTTTTCCAAATTTATTAAAATTGAACTTCACCCAATAAAAGCCAGGTCTGATGGTAAGTGAGTAATGTATAACTCAATTACTTTTTTAGCAGTTTAGACAATTCACTGTAGAAATCTGCTATTGGTTCTTTAATGGTGTTTTCTATAGCACTAAGCAAACTGTAAGAATCAACATATTTGTATACAACCTGTAGTAGTAAAACATAAATTTAATTGTTAAAGATTTGATAGCTTGTTACCTGCATGTATGGTCTCCATCTTTCCATCTGGTACAGTGCTTTGTACACTTTAAACACTTGGTTCGATGGCGCCATTATTGCAAGAAATTCTCCTCCAGGCCGCAACAGTGAGCATATATTGTTTGCCATTACTCTAAACAGTAATTGAAATATTGATAGTTCATATCCTGCACTAACTGATTATTACATCTATTATAGTCCAGGCAACAAAAAAGTATATAGAGAAATGTTTGGAACACAATTTTTTACTTTGGAACTTAGTTTGGATTAGTTAGGAGGTGAACATATCAAAAGTCTCCACCCGACGAGCCTTTGAGCCGGTGGAGGAGAGTGTGTCTAAAGGTAACATTTTTTGGTTTGTTGCTTATATCTCCAAAACCTTGCGTTGTAACAACGTAAACATGATGTACAAAATGAAAGCTGATAAAATTTGCCTGTCTTACATTTAAAGTTTTCCAATATCTTGTATAGTTTTCAAGATATCAGCTCTCAAAAGTCTGTAATTTGGAAAACAACATGGGTAGGAAACGGTGGATAATGGATAGATTCATTCGTCCACAATTAACGCAAAATCATTTCACGCTCAATATTGGAAATTCTCGACATTAGAAGAAAATTGGTACAAAAGAGAAGGGCAGTGCTAGTATTGGTGGAAATTTAGGTTCCTACAACCGTATAATGAACTGGAATTCATTCTTTAGATGAATCGTTGAAGAGCTACCTTATCAAAAAGAGCAAACTATTCATATGTGAGGCAAGAATGTTTCTTTTCAAAGTTACAGACTTTGAGAGCAGATATCACAAAGACTATACAGATATTCAAAAACCTTTAAATATACAACTTGTACAAATTTAATCAGCTTTCATTTTGAACGCTATGTTTACGCTGTCACAACACACAAAGTTTTCAAGATATAAGCAAAAGCTAAAAAATTGTACATTTAGATAGCCTCTCCTTCACCAGCTCAAAGGCTACGGGCGGGGACTTTGATAAGTTCACCTCCTAACAAGTCCAAACAAAGCTACCAAGGCAAAAATTGTGTTCCATTCATTTCTATACCTATTTTTGAGCAGTTGTTGCCTGAACTTTTAGATACATACTTTTTACTAATATTTAAGAAAAAGAAACTAGTTCTAGTTTCAAAGATGTATATAAGCTTGCAGGACTGGTTTCACTATGAAGTTACCTGCCCGCAAGCAATCAAGAAAATATAAAAACATATTCTTTACAATTATACAATTTAGTAACTCTTTTAGTAAGTCAATGTGTGATAAATAATTTTGATTTATTACTTATTAGTACTAAAAAATAATTGAAACATAGTTTTAATAATTTGGAGCAAAGATAGAACTTACAAGTTAGGAAGAGGTTAGAACGAGGCCAATAACCCAAAGCATATACTAATCAACAGGTTTTAAAAGAAAACATCACTTAAATTTAAAAGAAATGTGCAAATATTCTAATAATGTAATATTTATTAGCCTGAGGCCTTTCAAACCCCATCATCTTCAAGGCACATCAAACTGTGTGCCTCTGAAGATGAACACGTTTAAATGTATGTAATTTCCAATAAGAGTGAGCTTCCTATACCATGAAAAACATCACTGTTTTACCTTTGATCTTTGATCCAGTGAAGACAGTAGAATGAAAATATTTTGGAGAAGCTACTCTTCTCTAGAAAGTTGCACACATTCTCTTGTCCGAAATCCAGAGTCTTGAACTGCACCCTTTGGTCAAATGTCCCTCCCTTTGCGAATTCAACCATGTGAGGACTTAAGTCAACCCCCACCTATAAATATGAGATTTATTGTAGTGAAACATTTGTACAATACCAACATGCTCATGGGTACCTCCAAAGGTAGCCAGTTGGGGGCAAGCCTAGCTCCCCGTTTTTGTGGAAAGGAGTAATCCATACCCTCTTAACTCCTGCGGTGGTCCTAGCTCCTGCTGGCAGAATTTCTTGGCGGTGTTCATGAACATGATAACATTAGGTATATGTCACAAATGAATTATCAGTTGTTCTTAAATTATTATTTATGCCATGATTGATTACTAATATTAAATAGTACATGCTTATGCTCTTGCTTCTTTTTACTTTGGATTTTTCATTCATCAATTACTGAGGGATATGTAGCTTAGATGGTTTGAGTGCCGCTCTGGACCCAAGCATCGCTTGAATGTCATTGCGATAAAGCTAGGTTAGGGTAGAGGTTTTTAGTTTTCTACATTGTCTTTCCTTCTCTCCAGTATAATATTTGAATATTTGTTGGTTATAAAATATAGTAATCACGAAGCTAGTAACATTTTTAAATATGAGGTATCTTAAAAATAAATGTTTGCTATCCACCCAAACATAGTGGTAGGATGAGTTAGTTACCAGAGACGCTGTAAGTGGCAGATTTGGAAGCAGCACTTCGGTAGTTACATCGCCTGGGCCACATCCGACATCTAGCACTATTTCATCAGTGCTCCAGTGCATCCTGGGTAGAAACTCCTTCACAGCTCTCTCCGTGGTTTGTCTCTGCATTGAGTTGAACACAGAGTAGAGCTCTGCGTCATCCATTTTCCTAAAAAAAAAAATAATACGTTTAATAAGTCTAAAATAATAACAAAGGCCTGTCAAATTTCCATCTACAGGCTAACTCACTAATAGTTCTGAGAATACTTTTAAAACACACTAAAAGGCCAAAAAGCTAAGCTGTCATCTTAGCTGTTGAAATAATAGCTGTTAATAACACTTTTTGTGTTAATAACTGTCATGTAACCGGCTTGCCTGAAGATGACAGCTTAGCTGTTGAAGCGTAGTGAATAAATTGTTACATTATATTGGCCTTTTTTTTTGTGTGTTTTAAAAATACTGTAAACAGATGGCTAAGGTGGGCCTTTTAATGTACTTATTGCCAATAATCTCAGCTTCAAGAATTTATTACTAACCTGTTGACAACAACCCATCAATTGTCTATTTGTCATCCATTGACTTCAAAACTTTGTTTTTATATCTAAATCCTGAAATCCTGCACAAAACAAAAGATTATAAACAAGTAACCAATGGTAACTAACTGAGGTAATTTTAATTGTATCATGTTTATATAAAAAATACAAAACTTGCATGGTCTTGTGCAATCCAGCAAACTACAATCTTTCAATTAAAATACATTAATACCATTTTTACCTTGTTTTGTCTCAGTCCTTCTCGCTCCGCTGTGGTTTGCCAACTGAAAATATGTTAACACAAACTTAACTCATTCGTTCAAACTTTTGAACTCAAATGTGCATAACAACACAGTCTGAAGGGGTCACCTTAAAATACTCTATCTCTTTGTGTCTTCTGAACACCTTCCAAACTACTGTATTCCGTTTCATTGTTGCGTTAAATGAATGGAAAGTGTTTTGTCAATGGAAACAGTACCACTCCATTTATTTTCTATTTTGATGAAAGATAGAAACCATACTATAGGAAAGCATACTATTCTTTTTTACAGACTATCTATTTTTTAGCAATCAACTTAATCAAAAGACGTTACTTGTCAGTCAAATTTAAGATTTAAAAAGATTGAGTAATGTACAGGAAAATAGATTCTTGCAGTTATTAAAAATAACAGTCAAACTTCTTAAGTTAATTTTACAATGAATAAGAATTTAAATGTTCCTACTTTTTTATAAGAATTTTAAACAACAGAAATGTTTTATGTTAGTATTGTTATTTAGTGACTTTGTTTTCTAAAATGTTAAAATTCCTATCCTAAATAAAATCTATCCATTAATTTTCATACAACAATTATTTTAAAATTGATTATTTAAACAAAGACTACTAACAACTGATGTGTTGGGTGTCAAACACCATCTCAAAACCTACCTCAACCGAGATCCAGCTACTGCCAGAAGAATTTCTTCCTTCCTTTCACTGCACCAAGGAAGGAACTGGTTTTGAAATCTTTGTAACTGACCTTGGTTTACCCATCAACTACTGTACTAGTAATATAGGTCCGACCACAGTAATACTAACCCACATAGATCAAAGCAATGAACTGAAAGCAACATTGACACTTCCCGGTTACTCAACTCTGTGTGATGAGGGGGATGGTACACCCCTAAACCGCCTTCTCCTTTCTAAAACATTACTCATTAGTTTAGTATTCTTCAACTTCAATTTTTTGCTATTTTAGTTAAAACATACAAATTAATATACACTAGAGTCCTGCTAATCCGAACCCGTTAATCCAAAATCCTACCTAATCAAACACTGTCAAAGGGAAAATTTTTTAAAATTGTTGAGTCGGTAAAATAAATAAAATTAGTTTTTTCAAGTGATGTCATACTGTATGTGTTTAATAATAAACCAGCACTCATAATACGCACTATACACGCAGGTATGCGCTCAAAATGGCTTTGAACAAAACATCACTGACACGGTAATTTTATCGTTTTTAAATGGACGACCGTTACTGTTTTATATCTGGAATTTCAGGCCTTGGCGCGGGGTTGGAAAGGTAAGCCCTGCCGAAGCCATCAGTATAGCTGCCAGCGTCGTTAATTAAGCTGTTTATAGTCACATTACTACAGGTTAAAATACATAATTCCTTACATTTATAAAATATATATATAAAATAGTCCCTCAATATATGACCTTATAAGGTCAATATATAATAAATACCAATATATGCAAAATCCGCCTAATCTGAATTTTCGCTAATCCGAACAGGGTCTGGTCCCAATTAGTTTGGATTAGCGGGACTCTAGTGTAGTAAAAAGGTGCCAATAGAAAATTTGTTCACATTGATAATTTTTCTGTGAGGACTTTGGTTAAATACAAAATCCTACAAAGTTAAAACACATTATAATAAAAAACCTGTATCTAAATGTAAAAACAAATATTTTAACTATTTATTTGCAATGACAATAATACAATTGCATGGAAAAAAACATAAAACAAAATTAATTAAAAACAAAGACAACAACACAGTTACATAAAAAATATAAACATATAAAAAGGCACACACACAATAAAACAGTGAATGACACACATACACACACACTTACACACCAGTTTACAGTTACGTCAAACATTTTTAATCCTTAGTAGTATAGTTAATTACCTGAGATGTGTTTATGACTGTGTTTGTTCAAAGCTTGGAAGACAACTGAGGTTTGGTTTCAAGCTAAATGCACACTTTACAAAATAGCAAGTTGCAAGTTGTTATGTAATAATGCAGTTAGTAATCACTTTTATCTTTACGCGTGCATGGCTGTATTCATGAAATAATTTGTAAACCATAAATGGATTTTCACTTGTTAATCATTTTAAAATCCAGCAACAATGAGAAGTTTGCATTATTAATGCAAATTTAATGTAAATACAGTCATGTTATGTGTAAAATTTAAGTGCATTACCAATGACTTAAAATAACATAGGAAAATAAATTCAACACTAATTTTAACCAGTTTTATTGTTTTGTAACAAATGTTGTATTCTAAATGACTTTAAACTTGTCATAGTAAAAACCTTTATTTATTTACTTAACAAAAATTTGCCTCACATCAGTTCTTTGTTTTGGTTTGAAATTATTTTAAATTAATGATGTTTGTACATTATTATATTTAATCTTTGAAATTACAGTATTAATAGAAAAGAGGAAATATATTTTATTTGTCATTAAGCAAATAAATACATGCAATAGACAAGGTCAAACATAAGCATGAACATTAAAATATTGATAATAATCCAACAATCAAAAATGCTAACTTAAAATGCATTTACAATAGAGACACAGGTACATCAAGTTTTTTACCTTTACCTTTAAAGGTACATCACATTTGTATTATATTATGGCAAAAAATTCTCTAATATCGTAAAATGGGTTCAAAATCAACCAATCTTACAGTTTATTTTTCAATTCAACTTTATTGAGTTCCTGTACATATTTCGGGAGGTGATTCAAAAGTTTTGCCCTAGTCTAACATAAGTCTTTTTAGTTTTGTCTAATCTACAGTAGGGAACATCAATGAGATGTTTATTCCTAGTACCATGTTGATAAATATCAGCTCTTATACAAAGATTCTCTTTTCTTTTTTAAAGTGTGTACAGTAGCATCCTACAGTATTAAACTTACACAAAGGAAATTTTGTAAGCTAGTTATTGAGAAACCATCTTCCAGTGCTTGATCAGTTAGTGTAATAATAATATACACGGGATACTAAGACAAAAGGTAGTTTTCAGTATCAAGACGTATTAAGTTCAAACAAAATCCTATGTGGAGCCTGGAACCATAAATGTTAAAAATTTAAAACTAATACTTAAAAACTTCTGTTAACAATTTATTTGTCTTTGTGCAATGGTTAAATTGTGTTGTCTATGAAAATGATAAAACTATATAAAGTATATAAAAACCAAAAAATAGAACAAATGGTTTAAAAGGTTTAGCAAGCCACTGGTAACAAAATAAAAAGTACTTAAGTTTAACCTAATATCTGTTAAATTGGATCCGTGGCGGGGTTGGTATCGCCTTGTAGCGAATTCGAGGAGCTCATCACTCGGTGTTGAAGTTAATCCCCGCAGTCACCACATACAGTGTAATGTGACTAATACGGTGACGCTAGGTAAGGTCGAGGTTACCTTGAGTGGTAGAAAAGGACTTTGTAGTCCTAGCACGCTTTGTTAAACAAGACTAAACTTACCTTTTAGTTCTAATGAAAGACCCTTGGTGTTCATTCATCCATGAAATTCACCAGTAGTGTAATAATCGATGGGTCAAGTGGCGTTTAAGTTTGAAATACTCTAACCGTCTATGTAAAAACAATTTTTTTTTGTTTTATTCTTTATTATATAATGTTTTTAGGCGTGACTTAAACAGCGTAATGAATTTAATAGATTTAATGTTTTTGGTAGTTTGAAAATTGATCACAAGTTTTTATCATGACTTCTTGAGCGTGCAAACATAAATAAAAGCTGATGTTTTACAGTCATGGATTTGGTACAAGGCAGTTTTGTCAAGTTTGATTTCCAGTCATTTATTTAGTACTTTTAGAACTATAACCGTATTTGTTTTGCATGCTTCAATTCAAATTAGTTATTTCAATACATTTGTTTGGTAAAGGCTGCATACAAATTACCCTAGGGTCTACTTGTAAGTTTTTAATGTTTAGCTTACTCATCATCTTTTGAATATTTTAAATAGTTCTCTACATCATATCCAAAAAGTTCAAAGTCCAACTGATATTTCTTGTAAAGCTGATGAACCTCACTAGGGGTGAGTTGAGAGAAGTATATTCTTGCTATCTCACTGGCAGTTTTGTCCTCGGGCACTGTCCGATGTTGCCATCGGGGCTGAACGAGGTGGTCGATGTTAGCTGCTCTCAACACATACACTTGGTCCCACTCCATCGTCTCAACCTGTTCAGTCAATTAAATATTACTTAGGGCAAAAACAACATGATTCTTAATAAGCCGTGAAAATCCTGCACAAATATACGATATGAATGGTGTAGTTTTTCTTCGTTTTATTGGAAAACGGGTATTACTTTCCGAACGAACCTCATATAAAGTATGTTTTTGATGGATAGTGAGGTGTAGTCTTGTTGCAAATTAGGGCAGACTGTTCTACAGGTTGATCATTAGTCAATATTCTTGAACTCATTGAAAATCTTATTGAATGCTGTCGCTGCATTGTGGGTGTCCTGTAATCCAGCTGCATGGAGGTCAGGTTTGAGGATGATATAGGTCTAAAGCGGCTCAGATAGTCTCAGTGATCATCTGATGATACCCGCATCAACTCCCACATCGTTTAGACATATCAGACCATCACCTGCGTGGTTCGAAGTCACATTAAGCCGTTGGTCCTTGTATTTCCATTGGTCATTGGGCTATTAATTAACCCATTCTAAGGAAGAGTCGGCGTTTGTAACAAGACTACACCTCATAACTCATTACTACCACTCATCACACTCATCCTTGTCGGCATCACAAATAGTGATTTAGTGATTGAAAACTTATTTTAAAAACAATGAAAAAGAACCAAGGTTTTTAAATTTTTATTGTTTATGCCAATGGCATTTGTAATTTGTTACGTAACCTAGAGTTTGTGGGCTTCACAAAAACCTTATTTAGAAAAAGCTGTCTAAGCCTATGTGTCTGCACTGGGAATCAAACCTGCAACCTTACGCTTTGCAAGCCATGACTCGGCCCACTGAGCCACGGACGTAGGCTTAGTGTGACTTCCGAACAACCAAGAATGGCCATCATGAAAAGTTGTTACTGCAATGCTGGGAATTGATCCCAGGCAGTTTTGGTACAAAGCACTTACTATGCCACTGAACTATGACCCCTCTCAATGTTTAGTTTTCTATAGGACATGTTGTTCTTTGTGTTCATACATGGTAGCCTTTTTGTTTTTTCTACCATACATATTGGATACTACTTCTGAATATGGCAATCCTAAATTCTTCAAGCTTTTCCTATTTTATAACCAAATCTACTATGCCATAGGTAAAAAAGACAAACATGCCAAAATGTTTTGAATATTGCTTAAAATATATAGCTGTGAGAAATTTAATTTGTCAGAACAGTCAGACAGGTATATCGCTCAGGAAAATATGGTCCTTGCTTAGGATAAACAGAATTAGCATCTAAATAAATATTAATGTAATTGTCCTAGCACTTTTACAAGCATATTAATATAAACACCCTAAGGAAGAAATCTTCAAAATTGTTATTTTTAAAATCATAAAAGTGAAAAGCTTTTTCAGAATAGCATGTTGCACCATGAACCCTGGTCAGCTCAAAACCCCTCAGTTTACACACTCTAAAAATATGTTTAAACCAAAATTTTCTTAGGTTGCCCCTTCAAATATAAAACTTATTTCACTTAGCACTGACGATCAGAAGTATAGAGTATAGTTTTCAGGAGTTGTTAAGTGCGCAAAACCAAAGAAAAGTGTTGCAGAGCTAGACATTCTACTCATTATGCTCTTTACATATAAATTAAACTCATACACAGCAGCAAGCTTCACGTAGATAATACATTTGCTTTGCTTTGAGACACCGACCACTCTTAGAGGGTATTTTCCTCTTGGCTCTTATGTTAAAACAGACTAACAGACCACCTCGTTACAAGCTTTTGAGTACCTATGTCGTAGTCTTCTGCCGCCAATCCATTGAAATAAGCCAGTACCGTTTGTTTGACTTCATCGTCATCCTCAAATTGTTTCACATATAACTAAAAATTTTTTAACTGGTTTCTTACCTTGGCTATGATATCATATCTTAGGAGGCACGGGGTACAAAATAAATACATTGGAATCCAGTGATCATCAGCATAATTTAGTAAATCCACGTCTATGAGGTACCTGGAAACCCCATTTATATGACATTTGGGTACATTATTACTTATTAATTAATAATTAATAATCAGTGATATTTTACTTAATTTCTTTGTTGTGTTGCACTTACATGCAGTCTGTTCTTAATTAAATTTCAAGTTTTAAACAGAGCTTTCTTCTTTTAAAATGTTTTATTAGAGTTGAAATATATAAAATATATTAAAACCCAAATTTTACAACAAACTGACACTGGCAGACAAGACACATGTGACACACACAAATTACATACTTAGGCTTTTAAGAATAGGGTATTTTACTCTATTTCATGGATGGCTAAATCAACTATTTTATCACTCTAAGAACTAACTAACCTAACAAACTCCTTGAACGTTGGCTCTACACCAGCTGGCTGAGGTCGATCACTGGGCCAGTGGTAGGAACCCGGTCTCAGCAGACTCTGAGTTTGAGTGTTGTTACCCCCGGGTCTGTACTTAGCCACAATGCGAGATCCAAACTTGCGATAGAAGTGAGCTGTCCCGTGCTCCCCACCAACCCGAGTATTCTCCAACTTATCTCTGTAGGCTGATAGTATGCGCTCAAATGGGTGACGAACAACTAACAGCTTCAAAGTACTTTGGAGTGCCTAAAACACATTTCCAAATATTGCTTGAATGTATTTTAAGATTTATTTAAGGCTATGTATTCAAAATATATAGCCCATATTCAAATTCATGCATTGCAATATTTTGTTTTTCCTGTACAATACATATTTTGTATTCATTGTTCAATACATTGCTATGAATAGTGTACTTTTATGAGAATTAAACTTAAATTAACGATGAATAAAACAGGGTAACTTCTAACCTGGGAGTGTCAAGGAAAAGTGTACTAAAAATTAATCCTGTCAAAAATCTTATTCAACATTTCATAAAACTTGGTCTGGGAAAGTTGGCGAATTTGGATTCAAATAAAAATATTTATCTGACAGAATAGTGATGTCATTAACTATGATATTGCATACACAAAGTAGAGTCTCATGCAACACTCTTTGTTAATCCAATATTCTGTGATTTCTGTCATCCTACCAAGAAAAACTTGAACATTTGAACAAAAATTGTGGTTGTGATAGCAGGACCTCTATTTCCCATTGTGTCTAGCAGTAAAACACTTTTATTTAGGAACAATAAAACCTATAACTTTCTTAAGACTTCCTTATTATTTGTCATGTTCAATCATCTGGACTTCTGCCAGCCCATTTTTGGCACATTAATAATTATGTGCAGAAAAGAAATGGTCTGCAAAGTTTGACTTCACAAAATAGTAGTTCTCAACAAATTTTTAATAAATAACAAATTAATATAATATTGTTTTATTTTGTTAGACATTTTTCTGGAAATGTGATTTAGAGAAAGTGTTTGTCTATTCATATGCCAGAAGTCCAAATCCCAACAAAAGTAGAATGGAAGTATTGTATCACCTGAAAATGTGCAGAGGTAAATCACTTTCCCTGGCACCATTGAGACCATGATGGAGAAAATTGCTTTGCAATGTTTAGGTCATAATTTTGGTTTGATTAATCAAACAAATTTTTGTTTCGTGTGAGCATCTTTCAATGTATAAGCCGTAACATTAGAAAACAGGTGTGTAAAATCAACCTTCCCAATGTCAAATTTACTTTTTCTTACCTTCCCAAAATTAAATAAAACATTAAATCTGCTCTTAACAGGTTTACCGTACCTCTTCAGCTTGAGGATATTCCAGTTCCGGGAAAACTTTGCGAGCTAAGACACTTAGCTGTTGTGTTCTGCTTTCTTGTTTCAACTGACTCTCTTTGTAGCCTCCCAGTAGACACAAGTTGTAAAGCCAGCTGGTACTGGCAGCTTTGTAGACAGGGCACCAGGAAAACTTGTGAACCCTTCAAACATTTGGAACAGTCACTTGACACGCCAAAAACACTATTTGATTTGATATTATTTTGAATCAGCTGATTTTGAACCAATGTATTGATTTTCCCTACCATTAAGGTACAGCTAACTGAATACAGAAAATTGACGTAGGTGAATTGTAATGTAATAAACAGTATAGCACTAGACTCAGGGGTACAGTGCGTGCTTTGTGCTAAAACAGCCCGGGTTCGATTCCCTGGCGCAGTGATAACTTTTCACGATGGCCACTCCTCGTGAATCGGAAGCCACGATAAGTTGTTGGTCCATTCCATTGGTCATTGGGCTATTAATTAATGATCCTATCTGGTGAACAGTCGGCCCTAGTTTGTTACAAGATTAAATCTCATCATCCATCAAAAACACTTAACACACTCACCCTTCATCCCATATTCATCTTAAAATACCCTCTAGGAGTGATCGGTGTCCAGTACTCACAGATCAATGTAAAAGACTGCATACTGAGGAGTGGGTGGGTGCTTGAATCCAGGGGGAGCTGATGAGTCCCTGTACAATCCCAAGTTGTACTTCTGACACACTTGCTGAACTCTCAACAAACGCTCCCCGTTGGCAGTCTCCGCAAGTCTCTAGTAAACAATATTGTAATACATTAGTGCACATTTATATACTTTTGTCGGCCATATTGATTGATATTACAGTTTATACCTCTGTGAAATTTACTTTATTAAACAGTAGACCTCTCTGACTCTCCTTAAAACCTTCCAAATATGCCCTAATTGTTTTGAAATTGAGAGTATTTAAAAACCAATAAAAAGCGTCAAATTACCATAATACTATACAGGGTGTCGGTGAACTCTGGACATACTTTGTTGACAAAATCAATTTTGTTAAATTTTTCAATAAACTACCAAGTACGGCTTGGTCTATAACTTTCAAAAGATTTAAATCCAAAGTCAATGATTGGTTAATTGAAAATCCCTACTATTCCTTAACAGAGTTTTAGATGACAACATAAATTTAGAATTTTAGATTTTAACCTTTTATTTTGCCATATACTATGCTAATATAAACTAATTATATGTGATACTAGTTATAAGATTTTACATTTTAACCTTCTCATTTTGCCATGTACAAACGTTAGTAAAAAGTTAAAACTGTGATAATACTAGAATAAAATTAATAATAAAATGAAATGTGATAATACTAGTTGTAAGGATTTTACATTGTATAGAAAAAATAATTACTATGACTATGCCCATTTCATGTAATACAGATCAAAGGCAATAAAGATTCTTGGTTTTGACTCAAGGAACATGTCTACAAAGTATGTCCAGAGAGTTCACCGACACCCTGTATATTACTTTGCATTAGTAATAAAGCTTTAATAATCATTAATAGCCAAGCCATAGTATACTGCTGGATATATTACAAATAGAATTCAATTTAAAGTAATCACTTTGACTTCTTTTAGTATCTGGTTCGATAGAAATTCAGGACACATGGACAGGCATTGATTTATTGTCTATCATTGGTCCATAATTGAATCCAGTATTTTTGTACTGACTTTTGAAATATTAATGATGTTAAATTTAAATGGAGTAACAGTAAACGAGCAATTTCAGCTTTATCTTGAATTCGTAGTTTTTGATATGATTTTAAGTTATGGAGTTGGTAGTATGAAATGGAAAAAAAAACTGTGTTACTATATTTTTAATTACTCACAATAGCTTGTTGGATCTGTTGTTCTGTTTTGTGTGGGAGAGTGTGAGTGGTGTGTTGGTTCCTCTTGACAAGAGACAGGACAGCCAGCAGTGTGAACAGCACCACTATGCTTGCAAGCAGTCTCCCCCATCTGCCCCTCATCTGAACACATCATTCGCTGTAGATGTTTATAGGGTAGTTTATTGTTCAATTGTTCCTCTCATCGCTGTTACTGAAATAGCGAATAGCAAACATTGATATGTCACTATTTGAGATGCCGACCACTCTCATGAGGGTATTTTAAGGCGTGTGGTGAAGGATGAGACACTCGAAAATGTATTTACAGGGTAAAGTCATTATATTGTGTTCAAATAAATAGTATTGAGATAATACATAACCATAAATCAAATTTAAAGAACGTTTTATATTATCTTAAAAATATAATGCAAAAATAAGATAAAATTGTCCCTACACTATTTCAATGAAATGAAATGAAAAAGTCTTTATTTACGCATAAGGACTTTATAACCTTCTACCACTTAACCACGTTAAATATATACAACAAAATCATACTTATTACAAAATATATATTATATAAAATAATTGAAATTAGATATTTTAAATAGCTTTATTTAGATGAAAATTTTGTTAATTACATTACTGAATAATTTAGACCCGTGTGATTTACACCCATACCTCATATAATACTCGTATTTTAAAAAGAAAGTATATGCCTAACTTCAACATTGAATCTGCTGGTTGGAATGAATTACTGACCTGACATCGGAAGGTGGAGGTTGACACTAGACTGAAGACTGAGGACCGGCACAGGGCTATCAAGATGCGCCACGGAGCTTGACCGGCTGGCCTTGGTAGAGGTAGAGAGGTGTGTTGTGCCTGTGAGCCTGCTATCTTGTAGTAAGCACCGTTCACACGAGGCTTGTACACTAGCAGCTAGCTGGCAGCTGCCAATTGTGACACCAATGTCTGTTCACACAAGTTATTGCTTCTTCAAGAACCTTTAAGTTTTCAGGTTAGCGTTGCGATTCGTTGTAGGCCTCGAGCCTCGAATACATGACTCGTGCTGTTGCCTGTGGCTGACAGTGTGCAGTGGTCGTGCCCGCCTGAGCCGAGTGAGTAGAAAGTGGCGTGTTTGTGATAACCGATCACGATCATATCAACCAACCCCTCACCTAAGTAGGGCTAGTGGACAAGCGAAGAGCCAGGTCACTTTGAAACAATAACACAGTGGTTTTTGTTGACGAGTTTGTCTACGAGTTTTTTGTCACTGTTTGGTAAAAGCCAGGTTACTACCACCAATAGTGTGTCTAAAAATAAAAACTGCATTATTAAGTAGTTAGGTTTACTCTAAATTCATAATACGTGTAAGTACTACCTTGTATATCATATAGTGCAGTAGTTCATTACATTTTAATAATTTATTGATATGTTTATAAAATACCCTATCACAAAACCCGTGAAATCAGACATTTTGGAGTTCACATGTTTACACAGTACCTATGACGCATTTGTCAAAGTATTTTTCCATTCTAAACTCCGAGAGGGAGTACAAGCTTTGCGTACTCATCTGGACAGAAGTAAACGTTGGTTTTCCTTTGTGTGACTACTAATATACTGTATTCAACGAAACAGAAGCTTATTATTATGAACGAGACGTGCGGGCCATGACCCGTGGCAATCTCTCAACGGAACGAGCACGGTATTGTTGTCGTTGACAGCGGGCTACGACTTCCTTTGAAGAGCTTCTGGCGCAAGAAATGTCATTCAAGTGTAAATTTATATTTTTGAATGCCAGGTCATTGACTTGACTAGTCATTCAATATGTCCCAATGTTAATAAAAGGAAGACCGACGACCTTGAAATCATTGCACAACACTCAATAAAATCATAAATGTATTTTTAGCAGTCGCGTTCTAACTTGGAATCTAAAACCGTCAGTTCGTAAACCCAAAGTTCAAAATGTCTATGGTTTAAAGTACTCTGTACGCGTTTGGTTGACCGAGACATATTTGAATCCATCGTATTGTAGTTATGTACAAGGTAAGTTTTAAATGTCCCCCCCACCTTAATTTTTGAAAAAGGAACCCTTTGAAAACCCCTTTGGGGAATATTTTATAGAATCCTGAAATTTGTTTTGACTACTAAGCGTCAACCACCCCCAACCCAAAAACCGGAGGAGAGGGCCAAATTTGTTAAAGGCAAATTCCCCCCTTGTGGCACTTAAAGAAAGGATTTTAACACATTTCAACGACGCAAAGACAAATTGTTTATCTCAAGTCGTTCTTTTAAAAGATTACACTTATTTAAAGATTACAAAAGATCTTGCTTAAAATGCCACATTTCAAAAAAATTGTATATTGACTTACAAATTTGTCTTCAAACTCGTCTAAAAGATTTAGCTCTATAGGGTTGTTATGTTTTCTTCCAAAAATGTTGAAGAAAAATTTGTCATCCAAAATAAATTGTATGTGAAATGTGGCATTTTAAACCGGATTGCATGCAATCTTTAAATGAGTGTAACAAAAATTATTGTTAACCAACCGATTTTGCTGGTTAACGAACTCGAGATAATTACTAAAGGAACATTTGTACTAAACTTGGTGAAAATCGGACAAAAATGCGAACTGTAGAGATTATACACATATGTACTTATGTGTATAAAGTGTTGAAAAATGCTCAAAACGTGTTCTGGAGGTCAGGATCGGTGCTCATTTCATGGTCCCGGGCCTGGATCTTACCATGCTGACGGCTTAAATATCTCATTTTTCCAAAGAAAATTCGATAATAATCAGAACATTTTGAAGTTAATGACTAAAACACGATGCTAAAAATTTAAAACCCGGCGAAAAATATCAATGTGCCCTAAGCTGTGTGCACATTTAAAGTTTAAAATCAAATGTATACCATCGTTGTTTTAGTGTTGTGTTTAATTACAGAACGTGGGGTAGGCGAGAACAGTTGCTGTTATACACCGTTAAGAACAGTTTAAAACCCCTGTTTTAGCGTTTCTATACGTCACTGGATCTCACTTCGTTTTCCGTCCAATAGTGCCCGCAGCTGATAAAAGGTGTATCTATTTCAGGTAGACATTCTTCAAAGTCTCCAAAACTTGATCAGTAATTTCCATTTTTATCTTACACAGGATTTCAACGTTACTATTGGAAGAAGATATTATTTTGTTTGGTTTTTCTTAAAGCAAAACTGTAACGCTAAGTTTGCCGATTGTCGTGACTCAAGATCGCGATAGCTGATAAACACAAGTGTTCTCTCGCGGGTGGACACGAGGGCTGTGATTGGCTGAGAGAAGTGTGTCACGATGGCGCACGCGCCGCGGCTCACAGGGTCGATAGGCTAAGACGCTACTAACAGTGCCTTCACGTGCTTTCCATAGGTTATGGTCGTCTTGACGTACATATCGGACTCGGACATGCGAGATAACCACGGGAGTGCGCGAACGATGTGGCGGCGTCATTCCGTTTTCTTAGGGATTTAAAGCGATTTATTACAAGTTTTAAAACTGACGTGTTGTGCTTTTAAAGACAGGGAAACAGTATTGCACCATTCATTGAAATGTAAACAAACTTCTATAACTTTTTTCGAAAAGATATATACATTGTTGTTGTGTCTAACAAATGGGTTAAAGCAAATTGTATTCACTTTTGTTTTCGCTGGTCTACTTGAGAAGAAGTTATATGTGGTGCGGTGTGAAAGTGAAGGGATGACGAGACTCGTGGGATGTGCTGGTGGCCACAGACTCCCGAGACAGAGGGGGGCACCCCAGCCAGCGTTCAATGGGAGGAGGACGGTGAAACGACTCTGGTAACCACCACTTTTCCTCACACGCCGGCTAACAGAAAACCTACCCATGATCCGGCGATGGAGACCGTCATTGAGCCCAGGGCGTTTGAAGTTCAGGGTGCCTTTAAAAACACCCCTTCCACTCCGCAGAGAAGCAGACCAGGAAGTTCCGGTAAGATTCTCGAGCTGACACCTTTATGGGAACAAGTCTTAAGATACAACAGACTACCACAGAATGTAGAGAAGGTAAAGGTATTTGCTGAATTGGCGTTACGACTGTCAGACCCAGAGTGGGAGGTGAGGCAGCACGCTCTTCGGGTGTTGGTAGATGTTATCCGAGTGATTCCTGAATCAAACAACGACCTAGATGGGCTTATGATACCAGTGGTATTAACCGAAATAACGTACAATCTGAGCCACCCTGCCCCAGCTGTAAGAAAGAGTGCTTTGGACGTGTTGTCAACTTATATCAAAAGATCATCAGACCCAGAGTTTGTCGTGAGAAGCGTAGTATCTCAAGGTTTGGAATCTCCAGCCACAAACTCCAACTTATCACTAAATGTACTGAACTGTATCCCAACACTTCTTCAAGATCTTCATGATTCTTTGACGGACAGAGATCAGACCATATCCCACCAAAGCTTAGTTCAAGTGGTCACTGGCCTTTCTAAGAGAATGGTACAGTCGGCTTTCCAGCACAAAGCTATCAACGCCATGGTCAAACTGCGTCATCTCGTGGGAGAGAACAGATATGATCATTTCTTGGAGAGTTATTACCCTCAGATTAAGAGAGATTTTGATGTGCTTTGCAGAGTTTACGAAGTGCAATCGAATAACTCAACCGTAGGAGATTCAGGAATCGATGTAAAACCAGACAATATTAAACTTGATAGCTTCAATGAACATGAAGATGACGACTGGAGCGACAATGAAGCTCCCTTACATCGTTCATCCAATGTTACATCTTCAACATCAACGACGGAGAGATCGCGTTTTGAACTCTCAAACGAAGTATTAGAAAAGCTCGAATCAAATAGTAGACTTTTCTCTCGAGCTGACACCGATTCGAATGCTGATAGTGAGGAAAAGAGAGAACCAGAAGTCATAGATGACGAGGACTACGCACAAAGCGATAGTGACTTAAGCATACGAGACGACTTTTCAGAAGAAGATGACCAAGCAATTGGAAACAAATCAAATGTAGGGCCACCAAAGGACACGGGTGATGTTGACAAAGCGTTTGGAGATGTAACTCACCTTGAGAAGAAATCGTCTGAAATATCTGTAGACCCAGATAGAGTGGTGATGGAAACTGAGATAAAATTTGATTCGGAAACGGCAATTACGATGACAATATTAGAAGAAAAAGAAAAGAAGGAAAATGTTGAAAATCAAGAGACAACGTCTAAAGATTCTGATGAATATAATGAAAGGTTTATGAATGATTTTGTAATGCACCTGGTAGAAGAAAGTGGAGATGGCGTGAAAAAAACTCCCAGAAGAGTTCGGTTTGGTGGGGAAGTAGTCAAACTAAGAACTCCCGATAGTGATGTTACAATAGAAATACATGAAGAAATAGACGGTAAGGAAACCCCGATTCTTAAGATAATTGACACGAAAGGTGACGCAAGCCCAAAGAGAGCGCCAATAGTAACGAAAAAGATCAATATCGAGGCTAGTCCAAGGGAATCTCCAAAAGTGTCGAAAAAAGTACTAGGCTCCAACAGCATTAAGGAATCGCCTAAAAATGTAAAAATAAAAAAATCCAATAAACCTCAGTTGAGTGTGAGTGGAACGGAAACGAAACTAAATGAAAGAGTGGATAAAGTTTTGAGGTATCGCCGTCCTCGTCCAAGTCACATACCAATTCCTATTGTTCCGGCAAGATCTCGCCCCGAGGTTCCTTGGAAGAAGAAGCTGCAGCAATCGACAGAAGACGAGGGTTCTCCGATCCCCAACAACGACGGCGGAGAGTCCCTCACTAGTGGGTCTGAGGGAGAACAACCTCCGCCGAAATCTGGATTCAGAAACATCAGGATTGCTCACGAGGCCGACGAGTGGCAACGTTTGGGGTTCATCGACCAGTCTCAGTTGGAAAACCTCGTGAAAAAGGTAAGAAGTTTAGCATGGTTTCTCACATTCTATAGTTTTAATCATCGTAATCTGTTTAGTAATTTCCTTTGCTGTAGATCTACGTAGTTGTTCATATTTGTAAGAAGTCATATATGGACGAGTCGCATTAGTTTGAAATGCCTCTTGAAAATGAAATTAAAATTGTAATATGCCATTAGATTGTCCACAAAATATAAAAAGTCAATAACGATTTTGATAGAAAGTTTATTTATAAAAAGAAGTGTCAATTTCGAAGAAGATATTGTTACAATCCAAAAGTATCACGGACTTAAGATATTGTCCCAGATTCATTGGAGTACTAGCTAGCCGTTTGTTTGTAGGTGTATTAATGTACCATTTCCCTTTGTTTAACCGCACTATTGACCCACTGTACTAAGTACTAACATTTAACAAGGCTCGCGATGTTTCCTGCTTCCTGGAGTCGCGTGTGTTGCCGTACGTCTACCGCACTCCAATTATTAATGAGGAGAAACCTTTGTCTAGCGGCACAATACCCTTTTAGCTGTCCAGCTAGTCAAACATATCGACCAACTTCAATATTGAGGTTGACAATTGCTACCTTTAAATGTAATGGTTTGTTTTCTAAATGTCGCACAGCTAGTTTGTCAAAGGCTTTCAGGTTTGTATTGGTGCTTTAAATCTTGTAATGATACGATTAAATGTGTTTATGTTTTGATAAAAAATGTATAGACCTGCACTAAAAATAGTATTTTAAACGAAGATGCAAATTATAGATCTTAATTTGTGAAAACGCTAAAAAGCTAATTTATTATTAAAAAATTTTGAAGACAAAAATGTTTGGACCGAACCGGGACTCAAACCCGGGTCTCCCGCTTGCCGGGCGGTTATGCTAAACCACTAAACTATCCGGCCCAACTATTTCTGCCTTCAAATTTAAAGAAGTACTTAAATCTGAATGTTTATCCGAAACATGTGACTGTCAAATAGTGACTTTAAATCAACAAGCTAGAAATATTATTAGATGCAAATTAGAGACAAATCAGTCCACGTAACAAAACGTCTACAAAAAAACCGTCATTGCATTTCCACATGAAAGAACGTCCACAGATGTCAACGTAAAAAGCCTTTTTACATTTAACATTTACCATTTTGTGACAGTACTTATGGAAATAAAATTGTGTTAGTGAACTTGTTGAATATAATTTTTTAATTCTATATGTGCTTGACTAAGTTGAAACATATATTATTACTCCACACAAACATCCATGGATATTAGTTTAAGCAAACTATGTGTACCTCTATCATTCAAATTTAAAGGAAATTGTACTGGCGGTGTGCGAATAGGGATATTTTAATATTAGTTGTGTACAAAATGCCAATTTGGAAGAAGGCATATGTATAGAAAAGGTTGGACGTTACGAACAAGAAGCATCACGGGCAATATGCCATAAACAACATGTGATTCCCTCTAGTATAAGTACTCTTTGTTAGTTCGGTAAACCGAAGAAACGTATAGGAAAATATATCAAGAGATCAGTATTTATGTGGCAGCAAATATCCAACTGAATCTTCGAGTAATAAGTACAGATTTAAAACTACCATAGATCGATGAACGCAGGAAGACACAATTTTCCAAATTCTGATATTAAAAGATGTCTATTTCTCTTTGTCCATTGTACTAGTAGATTCGAGGCAGATCCGACCATACGTTTTGAAATCCAAAAATTAATAGCTTTACTTTTTGTATCAGTTGAGCAAGTAACTCGATTTCGGAAATTTTGTTAGAGATAGTTGAAGAGTTCTTTACACTGAAAGAACGTACGTCCCTGGAGTTCCAGCAAGGGTAGGAGCCAAGCTGTTTAACCACGTCTCCTTTTACAAGCATGGAATGTGTACGGTCAACCACGAACTCTGCAACCTTTAAGCGCATAAGCGACCGTGTAAGTTGATAGTGACCGACTGTAGTGAAGTACTGTAGTGTGTTCAGGGATTTGTGTATTGTTTAATGAGAGGGGTAATGAGCAACTTTTAAAAAAAGTATAAATTTAACTTCTATCGTTTGAGCAAAAAAGTGATGATGAAAAATAAATGATGAGTTTGAATAAAATAAATAACATAAAATATTCTTAAGCTTTCGCGGCCGGTGTCATCATTAATATTTATGGTTTTACACTGTAAGTCACAGTTGAAATACAAATACTGCTAAACGTTTCGACCTCGCTGTGGAGAGTCATCCTCAGTAGCTGGTTGACTGGCTGAAACTGTATTTGTATTTCAAATGTGACGCGGTGTAAACCGGAAGCCTTAGATATTAACATAAAATATTACTATCATTATTGTTTTGTCCGTGAACCTAAAACCTTTGTAAACCAATTATGTCCGTCAAAAGTGTTTATTTTTGCAACAGTTGGTTCATGCGCTTGAGAATGTTGTACTTGCTTTCACTTGCATTTCTGTAACGTATACAGTATTCTCTAAGCAATACGGGAGGGTTGCTTATAAGATATGAATGAGTTCACCACTTTCACCCCAAATGCGATTATTCAAAAGGTCAAGGCGATGGGAATTTCGGTCATCTCATTTACCTATGGAAGGGCTGCTCGATTGCGGATTGGTCATGCAAAGAACAGGAAGTGGTTGAATTTATACCTCACGCTAGCGCCATTGACTTACAAGTGGGTGCATGTGTTTTCCAGTAGATTAGTTACTGCAACTTTTTGAAGACAACCAAGAAACGCTAAAAATCTAAAGCTGACTATAAAAGTCATAAACTTCCCTCGAAGTAGGTAAATATTTACAACAACAGTGCTACTTAATGCAAATTTTATAACACAGATTTCTTTTACTAAAACGATTATTCACAACGCTTAATCTTCGAGAAACCAGTTTATTTTTCAAAATATAATTGATGAGTAAACAAAATTAGTAAATCGTAACATCTTCACCTGGAGAACTAAAGCAAAACAGTTTTTAGCAAATATCCTTTTGAAAAATGAGATATAATCGCCGATTACCGGTGAAAGTACCCTTTGGGAGGGAATTTTCACCAAAAACCTGTTTTAATTATCTAAAAATATTATTTCATTCGATCTTGATGCAATTTGAAATGAATTTGTATTTTATCAGGTCCCAACAATACAAGAATAAAAATGTACTAAAATCCATTCCGTCTTTTCAAAATGGCGGCAAAAAATTATAAACAACATTCTTATAACAGTTATTTTTCAATGTATTTGATTTTAATGAAATTCGAAATGAGTTTTGCATTCATGGTATGTAGTAAAACAAGCACTAAAAGACCACGTGAGTCTGAGGCCGAAGGCCGAAACAAGGTTGGAGCGTAGCGAACTAGAGTTACAATTACCGAATTACAGCTCCGTTGGTAATTGTACACTATTACCGATCGGTGATTACAAATTGCAAAGGAAATTCGCTTCACTCTTGTCAGCATTACACAGTGAATGCCGCATCTGAAGTTCAAGATCTTTGTCCTGATATTGTGTTGGTTGCACTGCGTGCGAAGCGTGCCGGGCGTGCAACTACGCGTGTGTGTGCGTGCGTGCGTGTCGCGTGCCTGTCTCGCTCCCTAGCATCGATCCCCTATATAAGACTCAGTCAAAATAAGCCCCAGTGAACAAATAGAAAATATCTCCAGTAGCGTTTACAAACAAGTTCAAGTAGAATCTTAATATGACTGCGGGTTTTCGTAACTTAGCCCTTGTACAATGCGTTTGTGAATACTTGTTAAAGGGATTTATTCAAACAAAGCTGTGATTGTTAGATTAGTTCAATCAAAATATACCAACAACTGCAATTAACAGATTTTTGAAAACTTTTACACTAATGGCTGATTTTTAAAGTTATGCTGTATGAATTTATGAGCTGTTCAGTCCTAATAAGTTACTTTCTGGAGCCTCACCGTCGGGTTTCACGCCCTTCTTGTTTATGACATCTGGTAATTTTATCAAAATACGTTCTCTATTGACCAAATCTTCAAACGTTTCTGGATTCGATGCCGACAGAGTGCGGGCGAAACTTAGTAAACAAGAGTCTTATATAAATTGGTTCTCTATATAACGTAGGCTACACTCAGTGCAGATATTCGAAGAGAACATGATTATTGATGGCTGACAATGCTGTAATAGCCAATTCCCAATGGAGGAGGATCAGTATACGATATAGATCGTTCTAAATTTAGTTTCTTTATAAATAGCTACTCGTATTGTATCGCTATGTTGACTATAAATACTTCTTGTCGTGATCAAAACAACTTTAGTGTCCGTGTGGGAAGAGGGTTCAATCAACAGAGGGACTTGCAAAACTATCTACTATTTCCAGCAAGCCCTGCCAATGTTCAGGGAGTCTAGTAAAATAGTATACAGAGGGGTGCAAAAGTAGGTATACAGTAATGAAACATTTTATAGAAAAAGTATATTTATTCATACAAAACCAAACTTTTCCAATTTATTTGAAGAGTATTAAGAAACTTAAATTAACTCTTAAAAATTGTGTACTCGACAAAAACACTCCACTTTCTTTTGTTGAATACAAATACCTTGCCTTCACAGTCTGAATGGCCAGCAAGATTCAGCAAGACTGTTGAAATTTTCCATTCACTCTCACATCTTTCATACATACGATTTTTCCAGTCTCTCTCTCTCTCTCTCATTCATTCGAATTATTCCACTCTAGTCGGTCAGCCAATTACAAGGTCTCCCAATTAAATACCATACCATAAACTCGACTATGTTGTAAAAAGCTTGAGTGGATAACACCTTTATAGGCGAGCTTTAAATGCATTGGGCCCATGTGCGTTTTAAACGAATTTGGTAATCTGTTGATGAGATGAACACCTGCCTGAGAAGGTAAGCGCTCATGGACTACCGTCCTGTGTCTTCCAGTTCGGTAGTTGTCCTTGCCTCTGGTTTCATAAGAGTGCGTGTCGCAACCTCTGGTACAACGAACGTTCTTCTTTCATCGGCCGCATCCGCATGACAGTGACACCCCAGAGCGAGCCTAAGTTAGGTGATCGTTCTTGAGTGTACACTTGGATTTGTTGTGGTAATGAGGGCCAGGCCCAGGACTGAAAGGGTCGTTAATCCACTTGCATTGTTGAACTGTTTGGCCTTGCTGATATTGATAGCGTGGCCCTCAGTTAACCTCCAACCTCATCAGTCACCCTTCTACCTCTCAATCCACCCCAGGCATCAATCATCATTGCCGTGCTGTTCTGTTTATACACTGCATTGATTGGAGTGGAAGTAGCTACGTAATTTATGGCAAGGAAATCTTGATCTTTCCAAAGTTATGTTTTAACATTGCCTAATATTTGGACGGTTTGACCAGTATAAGACCTAAACGTTTGACTGTATAATTATACCTAGTGTAGATTGTCATGTACTACTTTTAATAGCTTCATTCCCTGATGTATCACCAACCTCAAAGTAAACTGGCGTACAATGGCTTCTTCTATAGTTACGTGTTATTAAGAGTACTTCAGATATTTTGATATTATGAACCATCCATACGGTTTCTTCAGCTCTAAAAATAGTTTATCATGACTTTTTAAAGTGATTGTTTTAATTTTCCCAAAGGCCCAAAAATATTGTTACAAAAGTCGCAATAACTAGGTTGACTTAGGTGCATGTTCACTTACCTTTAAAATACATATTCTAGTGTGCTCTCGAGTTATATGTGTTTTAAATATTAACCGGATTAGGGAAGGTGGTGTTTTGAGAGTATTTACTGCCCTCGCATAAACCAAGCCTGTTGGGTGTTGACTAGCTTGTCTATCGCTTTGGTTTTCGTTCTGACTTGGCTGTCGTTTCCGTCCTCTCATCCTACTGAATGAATGGTGTATTGCATGACATACTTTAATACAGTGAATGTATGGCAATTATACCGTATGTATAGGCTAAATTGTTTGTCTTAATTCCTCCGAATAGTTCCTTCTATTACTGACGTAAATACTCATGTTCTTTATTTCTTTAAATTTTGTTTCTCGCGATGTTTTGCTTTAGAATCGATTTGCAACTTGCTGTCAGTGCCATGTATTTATAAACGCAGGCCTTGGTGTATGGATTGTGCTGTGTTCAGTCATTCTAGGAGGCTCATAGATAGCGTGATCAGACAATCTTACATCAAAACTCGAGAAACGTCTGAATTTCAATATCGCGAAAACTTCTAACAGGAACTTCCTCTGCTTCACTTCCTCTCTAGCCTATCAACTCCTTGTTATTACTGCTATTTAAAACTGCATCTCCAAGTACTTTATTTTTATCTCGGTACCCATTTTGTAACTAAAAGCTTTGGCGTATGATTTGTTTGGACAACTTGAGATTTCTATATTTATAACTCCACTCTATGAATAAAAAATGTGAACGGTTACTTCTTACAATCAAAAGGTCGCTGAAGTTTGAATGTTTTCAATAATTCACCATGTGTTATAGATGAAGTTTTATAATTTAGTGTTCTACCACGTCTTACATACAACAGTTTTAATTTTGGATCTTATATGTAGCACAGCGTTTATATGACACAAAAGAAAAAGTCACCATTTCTTAGGTTTGTTAAATATATTAAAATGACGGCTAAAAAGTATTTCTATCATTAAGAATTGTCTAGATTTTTAGTATGTTAAACAGATACCTTCAAAGTATAAAAATGTCAATTCCCGTCTTTGTTAGAAGAATTGGTTCCACCTTAAATTGTAGATACCTGTACTGTATAAGGATGGTTGGATATCAAAGATAGCTGCTGGCTAATAATTGTAGATGTGGCGTTATCGCAGCTGTAAAGAATGGTCGCATGTCCCGAGCCTAGCGTCTGACACGAACATAAACATAGATCGCGCTCACTCACTCGCATGTGTCTTGTCAAACACTAACCTACTGTTCAAGTATAATCTACTGTCCAATAATTATCTAAATCGGTACGTAGTTCCATCATACAGACATGGTGATCACTGTCAACAGAGATACAGAGATTGACAACCAGAGGTCTACGGTGTGCATCAAAATCAGCGCCATCAGCTAATATTCTGATGGGATTTTTTCTGGAGCACCAGAACACTCCCGACCCCAGGAGCACACCCCCACCTGTCACAGACCATAATACAATATGCACTGGAAACCCCACAGTATGCTACCTTCAACCATTTGTTGATCACACACAATTCTTAAGATTTCTTAGAAAAATAAATCTGGACAGCCTACTACAGACATGCTCAATATAGCAACTCCAGCTAAGTTTAGGATCTATCGGGTGGTTGAAAAGTAACTAAGAAATAATAATATGTTATAAATTCTGCAGCGTTACGAATTTTATGTTGGCAATAGTGTCGTAATATTGAGTGTTCAATAAGGTGTCGTATTGACTATTAATATTAGTTCATTATTATCCGTTTTTTGCTCAAACTGTTCGTGAGTGGTTGGACGGAATGTTTCCTGGACGTTGGCCGGCTCAGCGTGGACGCCACGAATGGCTTGCAAGAAGCCCAGGTCGTGTGATTTTTACCATGAGGATTCTGTAAGGAAGAAGAGTACAAGTGCAAGCCCAAACAGTGGAGAAATTGAAAAATCGCATTCAGATATTACCAGTATTCCAATTGTCTTCCTTCAGAAAAGTGTTAATTGTATCCCCGGCTGTTTGGAGGAATTGGCGAACAACACCGGTGCCTATGTGGAAATTTGAAACTACCTTTAATTTTCTTATGTACGAAGTAGTTAAGTATATGTGTACGGTATTTTAATAAGTTTAGATAATTGTGGTACGAATAATTACAATTCTTTTTCACCTACTTACTTTTTAACCACCCTGTAGATACAGGACAAGCAATTTTATACTAGATACATTATTTGCTGCTTCTCTTAGACTTAATACAAGTTTTTGGGAATTATTCATCAAAGTCTGACAATTATTAAAACTGGAACGCGAGTTATAGACGATGACGACTATGACAAAGTATCAACAGAATTATGACAACTAGTAATCGTTAAAGCCCTGTTTGTCGAACAACTGGTGGTTTGTTGGTGTAAAAGGGCCAATGACCGGAGAACGCCGAGTTGAATAGAAACTTCAACAAAGTTAACTGACAACTGGACACTTACCCCCCTCCTGCCACTCGCCATTCCATTGCCTTCCCACTAAGTAGCACCGTGGTGCCCGATCACGATAATCTCATCAAGTTGTTTGCTTTATGTTACTGTGTATTGTCAGTTCAGTAAATAATAAAAGAAGATCTAATGGGAGATTTTAAATAAAAACGTTGCTTTTATAATAAAAGGGATTGATTCAGGATCCTTCTTTACGTGATGCTTTATCATGAAAACTTTATATTGATACTTTGATTTGAGACACCGACCACTCCTAGAGGGTATTTTAAGGTGAATATGGGATGAAGGGTGAGTGTGTTGAGAGTTTTTGATAGATGATGAGGTGTAGTCTTGTTCCAAACTAGGGCCGACTGTTTTCGGATTTGGTCATTAATTGATAGCCCAACGACAAATGGAATGGACCAACGGCCTAACGTGACTTCAAACCACGGGGAGTGGCCATTGAAAGTTATCACTGCGCCCGGAAATCGAACCCGGGCTGATTTGGTGTGAAGCTGTGGTTCACGCACGAAATTATGTTTTAAAATAGAGTAATATTTTTCACCCGACCCAAAACAACGAGTTTTATGGTAACTATTGTATCTAACATTTTGAAAGCAGTTATCCACATGGGGCACATAATTAGATTCCATTCTTCAAAATGTTGTTACTAAAGTTGCTAGTTTGTCATCTCAATGGCGTGATCATGTAAGGTTTATTTATAAAACACACAACACCTATTTATTTGTTATTGGATTTTACATATTGAAAGCAGTCAATTACTTTGAAATGTATGTCTGTACTGCACGATGGAATGAAAAGTAACTTTTGTAGTTTATTGTATATTTATTTTATAGTTCGTCAAAATTTTCAAAATCATTAAGTAGATTCATAATTATTGATTTAGTCCACTGTGAGCATTAACTCAACTAATTTTAAATTTGTAACGTGCTATTATAACGTTTCATAAACAAGTTGCAATAAATGTATTTATATAACGAGCTCGCCAACAAACAATCTAATCTCAACTAAATCATTGTAAATAACTGTAAATATTTTACACTGAATCAAAGTACATTGAATTTCTTCCACTAACACCACAATTGTCTACCACATTTCGCTTCAAATAAAACACATCCAACAAATACTAGCCCGCTGCCGTCCATTGCATGGCAAGAAATGGAAAATATCTTGTTAAGCAGCAGCAAATGTTTGTTTTCCGTGGCTGATTAAAACTGCTAACCAATGCAGCAGAGGCAAGTAATACGTAGTTAGGCAGTAGGGCCGGGTAAACTATCTGCTGTGCTGTGCTGGTAAAATGTAAGTATCTGATAAAGAAAGGGAACGTGTAAATATGTATAAGGCCCTTGGCTAGGGGTGAGTAGGGGGAGGGGTGGTCTAGTGACCTGGTTATATGGCGTCACGCTAGGCGAGGGTCCAGTCGCCCCGCCAAGGCTAATTATTTTGGGTATGAAGGGTGAGTTGGTAGGTAATCGATAACTATACGTGTAGGTACCTGCAAAAATCGCATGTCGCTGCTAATTGGTTTTTATAATGCTATTATAAGTTTCGCAGTGAAACTCCCTCACTAAATGTTGAGCGTTTATGGCGTATTGTACGAAAAATTCTTAGGTTAAAAGTCTGGGTTATTTCACATGTTGATTACGAACAATAATATAATAAAAGTAATATTTTGTTAATATTTTTATTATTATGCACAATGCGTATGGTACAGTATAGTTAGCACTTAAGGTTTCTTGTCAATCACCTGTTACTCCTCAGTTAAAGTACAGCAGAAATTTACCAATAAACACGTTACAAAACCTCTTGAGGTATAATTTACCTAGTTTTGAATCCAAATTTTAACATTGATAAATTGTGCTATGGAGCCAGCCGAACTGGTCTGTTGTGTCAGCTGTAGGTGAGGGACGAAAGATTGGATAATTACTGTGCCTTTCGGGAATCTAAAGACGTCGATGATTGACACTTTTATTGCCTACGGCCGAGAGGTTTCAAAGACGCCATGATTGCCTTTCATTGAATACCTTCCACAAGCTTCTCGTGGGTTCCATTCTTTAGGGACAGCCAATTCTGTCCAGACTGAGGGAATACTCAGTGGTCGAATCAGTACAATTAAAGTCAGTAGTGTGAACGAAAAGGGTCACATTCCCATGGGCTTCGACATAGTCTCGGTATCAGTTAATTACGTGAGTCGAGTGGTGAACATTTAAAACATCAAATTGTCCTAATTTAAACAGAGAAAAATTTAAGATTCATGTGTGGTGGGAATCTCTCATATGGTGGGAATGTCGGGGCAGAAAATAAAATACTTGTCTTTAAAACTATTTTCAACAGTTTAATATTAGGCTTTTGAAGAGTTTTCTATTGAACATTTTTCTAAATCTATTAGTGACCTTTGGCTCATTCCAAGATTGAACTCCGTGGAGCCAAACAGCACGAAGATTAGGTTTCCCGCAAACATTATTCCAGCGGCAATGTAGAAAGCGAAATTCCATTCCTCTTTGCTTGTCTGAAACAAAACTACCATCAAGCTTTTGTTCAGATAATATTATCTCGTAGTTAGCTTATACGTAATATTCAACAGTCTAAAATAAGGTTCTTAGATGAAAATTGCAGATAAATGCGATTTTTAATTAATACAAGTCAGAACCATACGGTACCATGTTAGCGGTTTTAAAAATTATTCATCCTTTATCTGTTACCTGACAAAACATTACGATTTACATGGATTTTTCAGTTGTCTATAACTTCTAGTATACCAACCGAGGTTTAATGATGTTTCGTAATAAACGTAGATTACAAAAAAGAAGATTCATAGAAGTTTCATTTGTATGTTTCTAGTTTTAAATTTCCATTGTAAGTGCTTTTACAAGTTTATTGTTTACAATTATAACTTTACGGCAATTTATTCAATGAGCCTTAACCGGTGGTTCCATTTCAGTGTCACAGTTTGTATTTAACTATTTTATCATAGTTTATACATATTAAATTTAATACAGAGTAGAAAAGGAATACTCGTATTGATACTCATTCAGTCATTCATTAAAGTGTTTTGAACGTTGAGTGCAAATGTAAACATTGCAGACTGTAAGCAACATAACTAGCGGTTAGTTAGCAATTAGTTAAAAGAACGGGCCTTAAAGGGTAGGCGTATTTAGGCATTTTGCAATCTTACATCGGGCGTCCCAGTCAGCTAAACGGACCTTCAAGAAATATGGAAACATATCCAGGGTAGTTGGTGGGTTTCTCCGCTGGTTCACCTTTACCTTTTCACACCTGTGAATATTCAAAATTCAAGCGGCTTAAAACGCGCTTTAGACTACAAAATTGTATTCCTCATTAGTGAACTCAAACTATTTTGCTAGTTGGGGCTCTACCACGGCACATGCACTTTTCAGACCTTTTACCTTTGAGATATTGATTAGTTTATAACATCTTTACTAAACATGTGACTTTTAATATTATTATCAATGTACATTTAATAATTTGAATAATTAAATAAAATTAGTTTAATATTAATAATAAGAAGTTACTTAATATGAACAATTATTTACAATGAATTGTATTGAGTGTTTTCAACCATTTACCATATTATATAGATATAGAAGTTTATATAGATGAAGCTGTATAATTTAGTGTTCTACAACTTTATACAACAGCTTTAATTTTGGATCTTATATGTAGCCAGTGTTTATAAGACACAAGAAAAAATCACTTCTAGGTTTGTTAAATATATTAAAATGACGCTAAAAAGTATTTCTATAATTAAGAATTGTCTAGATTTTAGTATGTTAACAGATACCTTCAAAGTATAAAAATGTCAATTCCGTCTTTGTTAGAAGAATTGGTTCCACCTTAAATTGTAGATACCTGTACTGTATAAGGATGGTTGGATATCAAAGATAGCTGCTGGCTAATAATTGTAGATGTGGCGTTATCGCAGCTGTAAAGAATGGTCGCATGTCCCGAGCCTAGCGTCTGACACGAACATAAACATAGATCGCGCTCACTCACTCACCATAATCGCATGTGTCTTGTCAAACACTAACCTACTGTTCAAGTATAATCTACTGTCCAATATCTAAATCTAAACGGTACGTAGTTCCATCATACAGACATGGTGATCACTGTCAACAGATATTCAGAGACAAACAGAGGTCTACAGTGTGCATCAAAATCAGCGCCATCAGCTAATATTCTAATGGGATTTTTCTGAGCACCAGAACACTCCCGACCCCAGGAGCACCCACCCACAGTGTCAGACCATAATACAATATGCACTGAAAACCCCACAGTATGCTACCTTCAACCATTTGTTGATCACACAATTCTTAAGATTTCTTAGCAAAAAATAAATCTGGACAGCCTACTACAGACATGCTCAATATGGCAACTCCAGCTAAGTTTAGGATCTATCGGGTGGTTGAAAAGTAACTAAGAAATAATATGTTATAATTCTGCCATCATAAATTATGTTACGAATTTTATGATGGCAATTTATAGTGTCGTAATATTGAGTGTTCAATAAGGTGTCGTATTGACTACTAATATTAGTTCATTGTTATACGTTTTTTGCTCAAACTGTTCGTGAGTGGTTGGACGGAATGTTTCCTGGACGTTGGCGGGACAGCGTGGACGCCACGAATGGCTTGCAAGAAGCCCAGGTCTAACGTGTGATTTTACCATGAGGATTCTGTAAGGAAGAAGAAGAGTACAAGTGCAAGCCCACAGTGGAGAAATTGAAAATCGCATTCAGATATTACCAGTATTCCAATTGTCTTCCTTCAGAAAATGATAATTGTATCCCCGGCTGTTTGGAGGAATTGGCGAACAACACCGGTGCCTATGTGGAAATTTTAAACTACCTTTAATTTTCTTATGTACGAAGTAGTTAAGTATATGTGTACGGTTTTAATAAGTTTAGATAATTATGGTACGAATAATTACAATTCTTTTCGCCTACTTACTTTTCAACCACCCTGTCACAACAAGCAATTTTATACTAGATACATTATTTGCTGCTTCTCTTAGACTTAATACAAGTTTTTGGGAATTATTCATCAAAGTCTGACAATTATTAAAACTGGAACGCGAGTTATAGACGATGACGACTATGACAAAGTATCAACAGAATTATGACAACTAGTAATCGTTAAAGCCCTGTTTGTCGAACAACTGGTGGTTTGTTGGTGTAAAAGGCCAATGACCGGAGAACGCCGAGTTGAATAGAAACTTCAACAAAGTTAACTGACAACTGGACACTTACCCCTCCTCCTGCCACTATTCCATTGCCTTCCCACTAAGTAGCAAGGTGCCCGATCACGATAATCTCATCAAGTTGTTTGCTTTATGTTTGTGTATTGTCAGTTCAGTAATAATAAAAGAAGATCTAATGGGAGATTTTAAATAAAAACGTTGCTTTTATAATAAAGGATTGATTCAGGATCCTTCTTTACGTGATGCTTTATCATGAAAACTTTATATTGATACTTTGATTTGAGACACCGACCACTCCTACAGGGTATTTTAAGGTGAATATGGGATGAAGGGTGAGTGTGTTGAGAGTTTTTGATAGATGATGAGGTGTAGTCTTGTTCCAAACTAGGGCCGACTGTTTTTCGGATTTGGTCATTAATTGATAGCCCAACGACAAATGGAATGGACCAACGGCCAACGTGACTTCCAACCACTGGCATTGGGAAAGTTATCACTCGCGCCCGGGAATCGAACCCGGCTGATTTGGTGTAAAGCTGTACCTACGCTAACACAGAAATTATGTTTATAATAGAGTAATATTTTTCACCCACCAAAACAACGATTTATGGTAACTATTGTATCTAACATTTTGAAGGCAGTTATCCACATGGGGCATATGGTTAGATTCCATTCTTCAAAATATTGTTACTAATAGTTACTAGTTTATCATCTCAATGGCGTGATCGTGTGAACGGTTTTGTTTATACAAAACAACACACAACACCTATACAGTATTGTAAGTTGGGCGGATTTTACATATTGAAAGCTGTTAATTACTTTGAAATGTATGTCTATACTGCACGATGAACGCAAAGTAACTTGTAGTTTATAGTATATTTAGTTCGTCAAAGTTTTCAAAATCATTAAGTAGATTCATAATTATTGATTTATCACTGTGAGCCTAAATCAAAACATGTCAACTCCTACTCAACTCAACTAATTTTAAATTTGTAACGTGCTATTATAACGTTTTATAAACAAGTTGCAATAAATGTATTTATATAACGAGCTCGCCAACAAACAATCTAATCTCAACTAAATCATTGTAAATACTGTAAATATTTTACACTGAATCAAAGTATACATTGAATTTCTTCCACTAACATTCACACAGTTGTCTACCATTTCGCTTCAAATAAAACACATCCAACAAGTAATAGCTGCTCACCTCATCTTGAACAACATAGCCAGTGATGATGGGGCCGGTTATTGAGGCGATGTTAGACAGGCCGTTGGTGATGCCCATGAGGAGTCCGGCAAAGTTAGGAGCCAAGTCTAAGTGGTTGACGAAGAGTCCTGTGAACGCGCCGGCCGTGAGTCCCACAGAGGTGGTGAGGACTGCCACAGACCCCGTGACACTGTCTGTGAAGGATAACCCCAGCAGAGCAACAGCTCCTCCCCACATAGCTGCCAACACAAAGCAACATTTCAAAACTACACAAATTATCCAATTACTGCTTTGCAAATACGAGCTTAAGTAAGACTTCAGGCGAATGATATGGTTCAAAACATTCTAGCCTTAAATAAATCATTTATTGCGGAAACATTTACATGTCATGCAATCGTCAACTATTATTTTGAATATCTAAAATTTGCCATACATACTGACATCGAAGTCCCATTCAAACATACATTTTGTTCATTCCCTCGCTCTCTTTCAATCGAATTGTCCACTCTTGCTCTTTTATCAGTTAGTGTTTTCCGCGTTCTCCCAACTGTCTTTAGACGAGTTTTGAACGCCTTAGGCGTTGGAGCACTTTTGATGGAATTAGGTAGCCGGTTGACAAGTTGAACTCCTGCCTGAGAAGGCAAACGTTCTCGAACTGCCGTTCTGTGCCTTACAGTTCGGTAGTTTTCCCGGCCTCTAGTTTCATAACAGTGAATATCACTTCCTCTTATGGGGTCGCATTTTGATCTAAAATGAAGACAGGTGTCAAGAATATAGAGGCAAGGTAATGTCAACATTTTTAAACTTTTGAATGATGGCCTGCACGACTCTCTTGTTTGAAGTTTCGCGATCGTCTGGACTGTTTTTTTGCAGAACAAAATCCTTGAGAAATTTGCATTTGGTCATCAGAACCTGAATTGGGCAGTACTCAGACAGTTGCCTCAAAACATAAATGCCTGATGCTAACTTCCCACAAACACTGTCTACATGACAATCCCATGTCAACCCTCGATCAAGGTGTATACCAAGGAATTTTGTCGAGTAGACTTTTCATTTCAGTATCGTCCAACATGACTGTTGGATTATTACCTGATATTGTTTGTCTCAAACAAAACTGAATGAATGACGATTTCGTTGGATTTGTTTTGAGGTTGAGCTCATTGAAATGTTGAATTGTGCTGTTGAGCTCAACTACCAAATATAACAAAGTTAATGTTGGACAAGTACCCGTTGGGTTTGTGCAGAGTTGCTAAGCCTTGTCTGGACTATAACCACCTCGGGATTCACAGTTATTATTCAGTGCATGCTTCGTTTACCTTATTCTACATTATTAGTTTCGTTAATTTGCTTGGCAACACTAAACCTTCATTTTCAAGCAGTCACAGGGTATACTATACTGTCTATTGTAAAAACATAATATGCCAGACATAATTAATTCCAAATGAATTCAAATCATCTCCCTGAGAAATGAAAGTCATGCCACATTCTACTTCATTTAGCAAAGAGTGTGTCTACTTCTGACACTAACAACTATCACAAACTCACATTTTGTGTAACACTTTCTTACACATAATTGCGTGCCAAAAATCTATTTAAATGTTGCAATTTGTATTTTATTATACCAATCGAGTTCCACATTTTGCGAGAGAAGCTTAAAGGAAGGAGGCGTTTCATGTTGATGTAGTCAGCTATCCAGGAGAATATAAGGATCAGCACCCACACGGCAAGATACGGCAGAGACGACACCAATCCGTTCTGTGACAAGAAACTCGTTTAAAATTAACAACAAAACAATTAAAGCTTTACTTAAAACTTTATTGCTTAACCGTATAGCAATTAAAATATGATGTTGTACTCAAACTTTCACCACATTGTTGAAACATAACATGATAGCAGCTGGTATTCTGTATCGATTGAACTTACACTCTGTATGTCGAAATTTAAGGCATGGCTCAGGTAGTTCGGTATCATTGTGAGGAAACCCAAAATCCCCAGTTGAAGCCTTGGTGAGTTGCCAACAAAGCCCAGAGCGGTACAGATTTCACTATTTCTCGCCATGGGGTTTCCATATACTGGAAAATGCACCGAATTATATTATTTATTAACAAATATTTGAAACTGCTAAACAATTAAATATAGAGTGATTTCTTTATCGTGTTGAATTTTTGTAAAGTATATGCCAATAATCCCATTCAATAGCAATAATGTCAATAATAGGATTTTTGACGGCCGTAACCTATCTAGGAAAACTTGATTACTGGCTGAAAGGTAATTTAAACCTAATTTGAATAATATGATAAGAAGTTGTCCTTCAACAATGTTTTGTGCGTTACGGTTTCCTCATTCTTTTTTGCATTATGTTATCTTCGTCTTATCCTAGTAAACTTGCAAATAAAATATTACTAAATAGTGCTTAAACCAGGAAGATTCCAAGCGCTTACTATATTTACTCTGCACATCCTAGACATCGTAAAAATTAAGTTACTGATAAAAACAAGGCATCTCAGGAAGCTTCAGAAAAAGTTATTTGAATCGTATTTAAGCATGTTAAATCGTACTGAAAATCCAAAGTGTTCATCAGGGGAGGGCCCGGATCCTCCTCTTGGCCTAGGAGCGAACCATCAAGATTACCCTAGAGCCTGTAGCTAGCGTTACTGGGGACGAGAATCGGCGAATGCTAATAATCAGACATGCTTTCCCAAAACAACCTTTCGAAAGCAAGGTAATGTGCATCAAAATTAAGTTTTGTTGGTGTGTAGTTAGTGGCCTATTTTTATTACAATTTCTATTCTTTGTTTAGTCAAAGCCCTAATGGGGACTTTTGCACAGTCCAGCGGGTTTTATAAAATATGCCATCTAACTTTTTTATGCCACTTCTAATCCAACAAACTTGAAAGCGCATTCCTCGAACACAGTCATACCTTGCTTTGTGCGGAGTTGTCGACCAGACTCCTGTTGATATAGTCCCTCTCTGCTTCACTGATGGAGGGATGTGTATCTGGTGAGTCCGCTCCCACGTAGAGCCAGGCAAGTGCCCAGAGGACTCCCAGTGATCCTGTGACGTAGAAGATACTGGGCCACCCCCAGGAGCTGGCAGCTAGGTAGCCAGCCACCAACATGGTCACCAGTGTCCCCAACTGAGTGCCTTAGAGCCAATATCAGTCAGTGTACAAATAATGTATTCCTTCCAAATATTGTGCGTACAGTAGCTATATTCTAACGGGTTATTAAAAAAGTCCTACAAAATGCTTTAAACCCATTCCCTAATTTGCAAATTGTTAGTTATTATTTTAGAAAAAATATATATGTTATTTAATAGCTTCAAAAGGGCTCGCATTCATAACACTGTGAAAGTTCTTTATTTCTCGTAATTTTATTTTTTGCGCTTTCACATGTCAAGGTACAAATCGTACTTGATGCCAAGTAATTCCTCACTGAAGGCAGTTCTGTGTGGACCAACATTGGCGTTGGTCCTTTTATTTAAATTGAGACAAGTTTGTCCTTGTTGTATATCATTAAAAACAAATCAATAGGTAATCAATATGACAAAGATGTGAAGTCGGTCACTAGTAAAATATGCTGGCTCAGGTTTTAAAAAGAAGCTTAAGATGAGAATTTGTTAAATAGAAGCGGGGCTGTTTAAATATTTCCAAAATAACATAACTGGAATAAATTTTATAAGCAAATCCTTTTGACCCATGCTAACTATTGATCAACACAGACTGGTGTTAAGAACCAAACGTACCGTATTCAGTAATATTACAAATCCATACCAGCTTTTAATTACCTCCAAAAACAAACGAGAAGATTCTACCTCTCTCCAACGGCGGGGCCCACTTTCCAATGTGACTGTTGATAGAAGGATAGAAGAAACCCTGGAGTTTGAAACAGAAAAACACAACTGAGGCATTTATATTACATGTTTTCGTATAACTACAAACAAACTGTGCTGTTAGAATGTTATGGATTTTTAAGCTTAGTAGTTATTTTAATTTAAAACTTGAAACCTGTGCAAGTCCATTGAGTATTCGCATGACGCAAACCACCATCCAGTTGCAGTTGATAGCGACCACAGGGGTGAGCAAGGTGGCTAGGGAGCAGACCATCATGGCGCCGAACAGCAAGAGCTTGGGTCCGTACTTGCGGGAGAAGTGGCCAGCAGGCATCTGCAGTATCATGTAGCCCCAGAAAAACGAACTCAGGATTATCCCTTGGTCCGATAGTGTCCAGGGTAGAACCTACAAAACCCGCATTTAGAAAACCACAACGGAAAATACGAATTGGAAACAACTAAAAACGGTTTATTACGAGTACATAGTTTTGTCGGAACACTTACTGGTAGGTTTGAATTGGTCTGGGCTGTTGTCATTGCCACAATGCCTACGCTCAGGTTTGCTCTCATTGAGTAAGCCAAAAACAAACCAAAAAACGTCATTACAGCTTGAGAGTGTCGAGCCCCGAGACCTGAAACATCGCATTTATTTTTTGGAACTTAGTTATTTTAATTTAAGCCCTTCAATAGTTTGGAGATGTTATAAACAAATTACACCTAAACTTTCTTGGATCTAGAAGTTATATTTGCGTATGGTGAGTGAATGTTACAGAATCTGTATGTTTGAATTTGGATCTCGATGGCCGTGAATGTTATGAAGAACGAACAGTCAATTAACATACTTTGTAATATTTCATGTCTACGAAAATAAAGAATGTATTTATTTATCTAATGGATCTATTTGCTGTACACTACGTAACATAAAGATGGGCCAAATCCTACAATCAAAGACAATTTTTAAGCATTTGCTCTTCCATTTTTATTAGTAGCAACGTGATTCAATGAATCGGTATATTTGTAGTACAGTTTATACGCATTTAATGAACATTACAAACTTACCTGAAGGTTCAGCTGATTTACACTCCTTGGCCATGGTTTGGATGGTTAAAAACGTATTTACTTACTGAGTTAACTGAACAGTTTATTTATAACAAGAATGCAAGTCACTTATTAGTTGCACGAAAGTTACTATTCTACTAACTCCTCTACTGAACACTGTCTTACAAGTGATAAGATGGTCAATGATATTGTTCGAACTATAAGTACCGGTAACGAAACAACATTACAGTCACTCTCTAAAACATTATTGGATATGCGATAACGAGCATGGTAAACAAGTAGAAATTATCGTACTAACTGTAAGTTGATAAATCTTTTTATGAGCTGGAATTAAATTTATGACTCCTGCTAAGTGTTTCACTAGCTTTGAGATTATTCGTGTTATTCTTAATATCGATTCAATCTTAAGTTTAAAACAAAATAATTACTGTCAGATCGGGTTAATTATTCCTAAACAAGTTTTAAACATATTATTACCTTTTTTAATTTGTTGTCTTTGAAAAATGTCATCAATAAAATAAGTTTAAAAACGAACCCAGCCGACATGCAGCTAAGCGCTGAAACACCACTGAGGAATTGATTTTGTAATTTATGACTCTGATTCGCTTATTGTTATTTTAGTTCGCTACGCTCACATCATTCGGCTTACACTTTCAATGTAAACAACACAACCTGGCACTGTGCTGCTTTGTATTATTACATGCTTTATTATCTCGGGCGTTGCAAGGCTGATCACTACCAATGGCTTAGCCAAGGGGAGCGCTCGGGTCATACTCCTCCTTAAGCCATAATCAGGACCTCAAAACGGCCTTAATATGATATATACAGTTGAATTTATTTTATGTAAGTTTCGTTCAACATGAACTATACAGAAAATACTACTGCTGTATTCCCAAAGCACAAAAATTACAGCTCATACTATTTTGTGATAAATATCAAATTAATTTGTATTCAAAACTTTTAGTGCTATACAGGGTCAGGCAAAAGTGTGGAAACGCCTCTATAACTTTTTAATAGGTTTTCAGCGCAACCAAAATCAGTTTATTTTATTAGTGGAACCCAAAGTACCTTTTAATGCATACTGAAACTTTGCTGGATTTTCAAAATGGGGGGGGTAAGGGGTAGCCCTAGTACATTCATAGGGAAGTCCATCAGTGACACCTCATTTGAAGGTCTTTGAAAATGGTGATGAATGCTGAAAACTAGACGTCTCTATTCTTATTCAGGAAGAAATGGCGTTGATTTTAAGTTACACAGAGTTTTAAGTATACCCAATCACCTGCTTTGAAAACTGGGGCAAAGTGTCAGTATGCATTGAAAGATACTTTTGATAATTTTAATAATATGTACCAAGTTTGGTTAAGCTGAAAAAACTAACTAAAAGTTATAGGGTGTTTTCACTTTGTAATAATAATATGTGTAATTTAAAATGGACGCCATTTATTTATGGGTTAAGATAGAGACGTCTAGTTTTCATCATTCATCAACATTTTCTAAGACCTTCAAAATGAGGTGCAGTGGGGCTTCCCTATAAAGATTATGGGGTTACTCCCCAATCCCCTATTTTGAAAACTGGGGCAAAGTGTCAGTATGTATTGAAAGATACTACTTTGATCATTTAATAATAATATTGCAGAAATTGGTTCTTGAAAAAACTTATTAAAAGTTATGAAGTGGTTTTAACACTTTCGCATAATACAAAACTGTGATATTTAAAATGGGCCATTTATTTTGGGTTAAGATAGAGACGTCTAGTTTTCATCATTCATCAACATTTTCTAAGACCTTCAAAATGAGGGGCTTCCCTATTCCCAGTCGTCGTTCGATGGGGCTTCCTATGAAAATTATGGGGCTACCCCATAAAAAATCATTAGTTTTAGAACTACAGTTCACACTATAGTTATGAACTAATGTATATAAGTTTCTTGGAAATACTTTTCTGAGCATTTAAAGATTCAGTTTAAAATGGGTTATGATGGTTTCACTCATTCCTTTTGTGTTCCTCTACAGTAGTGTACTCTAAATGGTTTGTCATCAGCACCTAACTGTTATTTTAAACAATGTAAAAGGTCCATTTATAAAGTTAGCTGATGAGATGGAATGTTGCAGGATGACTGGAGGGCTCGGGTCAGAGCTCTGGATAAACTGGCCTCGTCTCTCCGGTTGCCGGAGGTTGCAAGGTTCATCACCGTGAGCAGTAAACTCGCTGGACTCAGTCTTCTTGTTTTCCTGCTCAAGACTCTTCACGATGACCGCAGTCAGCGAGTCGCTTGTAGCTGTCTCAGAGCTGTGCGCGCTTTGGTATGACAACCCATATATTAGTTTATTTTGTTTCTTTTCTACATCGCAGGCAATTTTATTGATACTTAATCTAAGATCTATGGCACCACACAAACACTTCTTGGGAAGCAGTCCAAAGCCATGTTCTGCGCCGAGAAACACACCCTTGACCTTTGAGGTGAAAAGCTATAACTCTTTCCAGAGGTAGGCAAATTAATTAAAAATATATTTTGAACTGTAGGGTAGCTTTACTACCTTGTAGTAACAATATTTATAATAGATAGGCTTTTGCAACAATTAAAATTAGCAATTTCCAAAAACATAAAATTATTCTTGGACCCCTTGATAGTTAAAAATCAGCCCTCCTTAAACACGTTTTCTGTGTATGGTTTTGGCACTCAAGTGCAGGCTGTTTAATCGTGGTTTTCTTGACATTCACTAGGTTTAGATCATCCAATGTGTTGGGAATTATCAGTTTCTGTGAATCATATTTACGACTAATAAAACCATAGATGTCCAGGCAATGGTAAAGAGAAATAGAAAACTCTGTCAGATAGACTTAATCAGTTTTTCAAATCATTCTGGTTAACTAAAACTATTTTCTCATGTCTTTAGTTACTTGCAATACCACTAGCAGACTTGATGCATGAGCTTCCTGCCATCGTTCCGGGGATATGTCGGCACCTGGGAGGAGTTGCGAGTGTGTCCGTCAAGCTGGAAGCGGTGGAAGCAATGAAAACGCTCATGCGAACAGTTCGTCCTCAGCCTGTCATGGAGGTCCTCTTCGGCGACAAGTGTTTACGCTCCAAAAGTTCTCGGGTATGAGTGTAATTGATAGATTATTTATTTATTTTTCAAATGCTACATAACAGAAAAGTAAATAAATAAATTTTAGATTTCCTTATTTAGTTGTTAGATAGAGGGAGTCAAGTGGCCAAGGATTGGCCAAATGGCAAGAGATACCCTTCTGTATGTCATGGATGTTTGGCCATATTGTGCTACCACTGTAATGAAAGGAAATCATTGGAGAGAAGAATGGGACTGGATTTGGCTGACCAGAATAACATGAGAAAAAGCAACAAGCAAGGCCACTGAAAACCACTCAGGGGACTCTTACCTCAAAGATTATGGCAAGGCTATGTCAATACTTCACATTCAAATCTGAATGGCTCAAATTGTGTGTAGCTTTCTTTTTGTTTTGCCATACAACAGTCTAGAGTTATTTGAGGATTTAATGAGAGACTGATAGATTAATAAGTATACTTTATAGTATAATTTTAAACCACAAACATTCTTGATGTTATAACTTATTATAAATTTGTATTGTGTTAGCAAACAAGTCCTTATCCGCTTATTTTAAACTCAGAACATACTCTTGGAAGCGTGGGTAATGTATACGTGGAAGTAAACATTAACATATTTTAGTCGTAATCACCCCCTAACATTTTCATTTCATTCATTTGTTCTGCAGCTCAGAGAGAACGCCTTGCTCTGCCTGATGTACGCTCTCATGACATTCCCGAGTACAGAGTTCCAAATGACCTCGCTTGCACAGCGAGTGATGGCAGTGGCAGTGCACGGGCCACGACGCAGAGTACGCCAGAGTGTGTTGGAGGCGTTGGCCGCTCTTGCTCAGTTCCTGCCAGTCTCCAGCTTGAGGCTGGATGAAAGAAACTTTGCACCCTCAGAGCTAGACGATGTAGACTTCTTCACCAGTGCACTCCACACTCGACTTATGAGGAAGGTGCTGCCCACAGTGTCCCAGGAAGGATTGATTTTGTATGGCCTCCAAATTCCACCTGACCACGGTAATTGTTGTAGCCTGCAGCCCCAGTAGTTTTGACATTTTATTTAGTTATTACCCAGCTATAGACAAAATTAAAATAAATACCAAAACTAAATAACCAGAATTATTCTATTAATCCAAAACAGTTATAAACAACTCAACTGCTTGTCTCATATGTTAGCAGATTATAAAATACAGTATATCTTAACTAATCATCTTCAAAACTTGGCTGAGCTATATGCAGTTTTAACATCCATTTTCCTGTGTAAACATTTTAGTTAGAGTTAGAACAATTTGGTGCCTGCCACCTACAGCTTATTGCTAGAAGGTAAAGTCATAAGCAATATCCCCAGAAAGGGTTTCAATATATGTGGCTACATTGTCATTCTACATTATTCTAGAAGAGTTCATATGTTTACTTGAATGTATCCCAATTGTAGCATCTAGATACAGATTTTGACTATACCTATACTATGAATTTACTATTTTGGATGGAATATATCTTTGTAAATAACAAAATATATTTGGGTGAAGCACTTATAAAATTTCAACAACTCATAAAATGTTTCTTGTTTCAAATCTAGACGGATTTTCCTCTAACCAAAACAGAGAGTCTACTATTGAGAGCTCTTCAGCACCTTCTTACAGTTTAGAATCCATCACCACCAATGGTTAGTAAGACCTTAACTACATGTACTGTAAAATGACAATCTTCATTAAATCAATATATGTATGTACCATTTGGCTTTTTAAAACTATTCGGCACAATAATATTTTTGCAACCAATTATGAAACTTAAACAGCTTTCTGCAGGAATTTTTATCATCATGAGTCAAAGTATCTTTTTTCCAGACATGGTTAATAAGATAAAACATTTTAATAAGATCATAAAACTTGGTTGGGTGGTTGACGTTTAATTTTTCTCTTACGTTGTTAGTTGTTTCTTACTCAGTCTACTGCAGTATTGGCCCAAATATAGTTCTCAATACTTTGTTTCTCCAGCTTTCCCTCTGCTCTATTGCTTTCCTTCCATCGTCCAAGTTTGAGCTCCAGTTTGAAGTCAAGAATTTTCATCAATCACTGAATCTATTAGAATTTGCATGCACAACTCTGCCATCTTTGCTTATTATAGCTCTCAGATAAGAGAAAGTGTCTACTACTCTCACAGGTAAATCATCCAACGTTATATTTCCTTGGTTGGACTGACCCCTAGTAGTTGGACTTGTAGCAGACCTCGGGTTGGAACCCAGCCCACCTCAGCTCACCAGTACGTATCGCCCCCGCAGTCACCACTTACATTTGTAAAGTGATTATGTGGCAACACAAGGTAAATAAAGGTTGAGGTTAAGTAGCGGAGAGGACTTTGTAGTCCTAAATTTTCCTCAATAAAATGGAAAAATTTACATTTTTACCTCTTACTTCACCTAAAGTATAACAATGTTATTCATGATGACAACTGTTTGCAAAAGTATTAATACTAATTTGAAATCAAAACTTCAAAAATGCAAACAAATAATTGTGTATTAGCCACAACATGTTTTGACAAAATTAATGTCATTGTCGAGTGGACAGAGACCAACTAAAACCATTTTGAATTTTTGAAGTTTTGATTTCAAATAATATTAAAGTGTAACAACTCAAAACTGCTCTATGAATTTTATGGTTAATTGTTTCATTAACAGCTATAAAGGACAATACATTTACAAGCCAGTTAAGTCTGTGTATAAATTGTTCAAAAGCTGTGGCTACTACCACACAACAGCTTATTTACAGAGGCGCCCGAGGACCGGCACCCTGGCGTCACCAGGGCCAAGGAGGGCGGCATTTTGGGGGCTGGGTGCAGGAAGCTAAAAAGGGGAATTATTCTTATAGAAAGAAAAGAGAAACTACCTTTAGAGAATTAACGATACCTAGAACAAAAAGGTAATTATATTTTATTAATTACCTATGCGAAAGGGTGCACTGCAACAATGCACAGTACATTCGGACTTGCATTTTGTTCAACTTGTTAGTGACATATGTTCCTTACAACTTCAAGAGTTGAGCAATGATTATTCGTTTGAGTTGAGTAATTATTGTGATTGGTTTGTGTAAATGTGATGGTGCCTGGAGGTGTATAGAGCAGGGCGATTCTGTAACATGAGCTTTTCTAAGCCAAGTAGAGCAAAATTTCAGAAAAGGGCGGTTGAAAAGCAACAACAAGATAAGGCCGTTCTTAACAAAATCCAAAAAGTAGCTGGGTTTTAAAAATGGCTAGTGCTAGTCAAAAGATTTTCGTAGACATTTTTATTTTTTCACTTTCTATTCTTAGTCATATTACTAGTAATGTAATCAGTTTTTATTTTAAGCGAGTTAACACTAGGCCCACTTTAAAACACATTTGTTGCTTTAAAATTTTCCGGGGGTGGCCGGAACCCACCTTGAGCTGGGGGGTATCCCCCCAAGACCACCTCTGGGGGCGTTGCCGTTGAGTCTGCCCAAGGGTGCATGCATGCTCGAGCCGCCCCTGCTTATTTACAAATAGTGTATTTAAATTACTGAATACAAATAATTAATAAAGATGAAATCATTGGTTTTGGATTTCATATTCATAGAGCCAACTTTTGGATTTCTAACTATCTTCCCTACCGCATGTGTGGAAAGCAGTACTTCTTGAGTGCCTTACATAGGCGAGGGAAACCAATACCTTTGAAAAATGCCGCTTAACATATAATATACATCACTGTAACCTGTGTGCATCTGACAAACAAAAATGACTAGAAATGATAATTAGTATCCACGCAGAGAGGGTATAGAAAGTTAATGCGAGTCCACTTGACGTTTCTGGCAGACTATCACACTAGGAATTAAAGTCTTTATAATATATCAACACGCAAAAGCAACCTTCCGGTTGACCCAATATCTCAGTTGTCATAATCTAGCTCAACTAAATTCTTTCTTCAGTTTAATTCATCAACCGTTTATGGCAGGTGCATTATTCCAGCCACAATCCCTTCAACAATTAAAACCTTTATAGAACTTTTATGACAGCATTTTTTTTTCTAAAAAAACTGCTTGCTTGAAGTTCTACAATTGGATATGCCAACCATTGATATGCATGATGATGGTGTTGTAGAGGCAGATGTGGAGTGGGTGATGGCTGGTACTGGAGTATTGTCAAGTGGCTCAGCAAGATCTCGCACACAACTAAACAACGCTCAGAGAGGCTTTTTTTCACCAACGGAGAATTCCACCAACAAGTGAGTTGACACAATAATTAATTCACTTTTTACTTTTCTACTTAATCCATTTAAAGTAAAACTACTCCAGGTATTGCCCAAATGAACAACCTAGACGCATGAAAGCGGATGCTTCATTCTCTTTACTTACAGTAGAGTTAGATTTTCAAATGAACCGTTTTTGTCCAGTTTTTAGTCGTTTTAAACTTTGCTACCCCATTAATTGTGTGAGTTTGACCTTTAAATTAACACTTTGAAGCCTGGGCCTATTTTTTTAAATGACAGTTTTTTCCTTTTTTTATTTTACTTATGGCGTAATTTTATCACACACCCTCTATAGTCACTCTCAAGTCACTCTTGTTGGAAATTTAACAAAACAAAAAAACGTGTCCTCCTCCTTTATACAAAGCAAAAAGTAGCAAAACCGATGTTTTGAGCAATCCATATTAAACTCCCTTACGCCATCAACTTCCACCCGTGCCAGTCACCATTTATTTAAGGTGGGCCCTACCCATCACTCAACTACATGTAAGTAAAATGGATTGCTCCGCTCCAAGATTCGAACCCGCGACAACCAAGTGACCTACATTGCCAGCTCGTCAGCAGACCCTCGTCTAGACCATTCTCATACCTAGTAGAAACTATTGTTTTATGGCACTCCCAAAAAATGTATTTTTGTCAGTTAGAGGAGGACCCATTCAACTAATACTAAATAGCTAATTCATTACAAAAGAAATTTGCAGATAAAGAATGTAGACCAAACTGCGATTTGAACCCAGATCTCTCACTTGCTGAATGAATATACTGAACTTTACATCATTGTACTCTGTTGGCAATTTGTAAGAGATCTGGGTTCACCTGGTTTAAGTTCCAGTTTGGTTTACAAACTTTGTCTTCAAATTTCTGTAGTGATATACAATGTGAGTTTTAAATGTTTTCCCACCTTACTTTTGAAAAAGGAAAAATGTTGACATACCCTTTGGGAAATGTTTTTATAGGGTTCTGAAGTTTCTTCCCTGGAGGTTTGTCATAGCGTAAGAACATTTCTCTTCAAAATCTTTTAAGTGATGTTGTTACATAATTGTGACATTTCCCTCAGCGGATTTAAAAAAAAAGTGTCTGCCAAACTAAACTGTATGTAAAATGTGGCATTTTAAACCCACTTATAATTTTTAAATGTATGTAACAAAAAAAGTTGAGATAAAATTGTTTCTTTGTGTCGTTGAATTTGTGTTAAAATTGTATGTACATTACATACACATGTTACATATCTATATACAGTTTTGACAAAAAACTCTTTTCTGTGAGTCAGGATCAACGCTCATTTCAAGGTCCTGGGCCTGGGTCAATTACCATGCTGAAAGCATTTCGAACGTCAAGAGCTCCAAGAGGTTAAATCTCAGAAAGTCCACCAATATGCTGGCTTCTTCCTGGGTCGAGGCTTCACTTCACAGGCAGACGAGATTATCCCCTTGGTCAAGTAAAGTAAGTCTGCAGCTCCAAGAGAAGCATCCGTCATTCCACCACCTGCAGTGTTGGCTCCTGAGAAATTGTCGCAGTTGATCTTGTTGATGTCTGAACTCTGAACTTAACTGTCGATTTGGTTTCACTACAGGTTCAAATGGTAGTGGTTGCTCCCAGGTTGGATTGAAGTTCATCACTGATTTCTGATTTGCCTTTAGTGGCCAAACTCAACTATGAGCTCAACTATGACGACCCCAGGGTGAACCTTTTTTACAGCTTTCATTTCTGCTCCTACATCTGTTTTGACCTTAGACCCAAGATCACTTGCGATTTTCACATAACTCTCTCTCCCCCAGGATTTGATCAAAGATGCCTCTGGCCGAGCCTTTGCATTTTTCTTAATAGTCTAAGGTGTTTTTGCTGCCTTCCGCCTGCTGCACTATATTACGGTTTTCTGCCACCTTTTTAACCTTTTCTTGGGCCTTTGGCTGTTTCTTCTCGGTTTCCGCAGAATTTTTTCTCGAATTTTCTTCTTCTACCCAGTTAGTGATGGGCTTTCAGCCAACCTTTCTGAGCAGAAGAACATTATTAATCGTACGATCAGCATGATTTGCTCAAGCACCATCAGAGCAAAGAGATCAATGAAATCAAAATCCCCATCAGTGGCGTTGCTATATATTGGTACCTAATGTGACATATCTTGTCATCTCTTCTAGTGATAAACAAGGGCAAACTATGGGTTAAAAGGTGAGTAAAATCAAGATGGAGACTACTTCAAAGACTATATCAATGTCATAGTTCTACAACGTATTTAGTAAGCTGCGCCAAACTTAACACCTGCCAAATGTAAAATTACCAGCTTTATTGGTTCTTTTGATACACAGCAGAATTTTTCTATGGAGGTTTATGGGAAAATGATTATTTGTATGATGTCATTGCAATAATCACTTATTCCAGTAGCTAAAGCCACTTCCAAATAAGAATCACATTCCAAACAATGTGAAAACAAAAAAAAGAGAAATTTTGTAGACATTTTCTGTAGCCTTTTTGAGACAGATTTTTACTTTTGGGTTCTTTCATTTGAAAAGTAATTTTCTTTTTAAAAATGCATTTAGCTTGTAGAATAAGTGATATCTGAGATCAAAAAAATTCTGTGTCAAACATTATTTTCACATACAATTCCATTGGAAAATTCTGTTGTATACCAAAAGAACCAACAGCGCTAGTAACTTTATGATTGGCGGGTATTAAATAGTAGGGGATCTGCACTGGCCGTGATACCCAAACGTTCCTTACTTTCTGAATGACCCTCGTAATATTCCTGCCTGTCAAATAATAAATAGCCCTATTTACTAAAAAAAACACAGTTTTTCAGAACCCTCATTTTGCCAAATAGATTTTAATTATATTTTTAAGTTGCATGTAGTCCAGTGTTTTGCTAATTAAAGCAGGTTAAGAGCTAATTGCGTCCGGAATTGCTGCGGACTGGCAATAGCGTATCAGAATGTAGAAAAACGTTTGCCTTGGTTTGATAAGTCCTCAGACTTTTATCATGCATAAGCCAAAGTATATTTGAAGAACAGCTCTTTAAAATAGACATAATATAACATTTCTACCAAAGGTGTGCTTTTGGTAGTTTTTAACAGAGCTAAATTTTAAAATAACTCTCATAGAAAAATGTTTTATTTTTGAGATTGTATAATGTTTAACTATTTTAATTTAATTTATTACACACAATAAGGGCAATTCAAGGTTGCACGTGAAGCTAATAAGAGCAGCTTTGTGAGGAAATTCAAGGTTACTACAGGTCACATGCTAGAAGGCCATATTGATCCCTTATTTGTTGCCATTGACAGTTCGTTTCACGCCTAACAACAACTTAGTCTGTCACAGGAAAGAGAAGAGGTGGTACTAACCGAGAAGTTTCAAACTTTTGATATATTATGTTGTTTTAATCAAAGCCATGTTAACTTGTCAAGTTATGGATAACACTGTAAAAATATCATTTTCTTCCTTTTGGGTAAGTTTGTCTGAACTTAAAAGTTAATTTAGAAAAATTGCTACTAACCCTTTTATACAACCCAAGGGTGTTTTAAAAAATTGCCCATATTCATTTGAAACGTTACAATTTTTTCTCAATTTCTTGAATACGTACAGTTTGTTTATTTAAAATAAATTACAGTATGTAGTAATTATTTTTCCAACAATTAGGTTGTTTTATTTGTGTTTGATCTTATTTTGTACCTGAAACATTTTTTGGAAAGGTAAATAAATAAAGTATAAATGAAATAAACATATTTATCTATAGTGTCCATGCCATAAAAAAGAATAAAAAGTGTTTTAAATATTTTTAAAACTTGCCATTTCTATAAAATTTATATAAAAATTTATTTCAATAAAACTGAATGCCTTCAGGCTATATTAGAATATAAAATAAGGTATATTTTGGGAAAACCCTTCCTACATTATGTTTACATTTATTGTTTTAATTTTATATACTTTTGTTTTTTTGGCTGAAAATATGTTTGTCCTAAACCTTGTTATGGCAGTTGTATTATTTTAAATTCAATTTTAGGGGTAAATCCCACCTCCTAGGATAAACTGTTTATTTAACTTAGAACTTGCTAAATATAAAAAAGATGTAGCCTGTAGTTTTTCTGGTACATTTTAATACTTAAATGTACTTTGGACTCAGGTGTGCTATATTTTGGATGAGCCATTGTTATACTGTTATCACATTGTTTTCATAAATAAAACAAAAGTGCCAAATTGCAAAATATATTTTAAATGCATCTGCCTCCTAGAACATTAACCATTTCCATCTTTTAGTGATTTCTGAGGTCAAAAGTTAAAAACTACGCACAATATTTACTGTTGTCATATTGGTTGTAATTAAATAAGTATTTAAGTAAAAACTATATTTGACTTAGATAATACCAATTTAGAAGCTAAATGTGAGAAAGTTTAGTAGACTACACTTTAAAATAACTTGCCAAGAGAAGGTAAATTTGGTTGCAAAATATGTATTATTGTTATTAAATTTTTTCAAGTCCATTTAGATGATAGCCTAAGAATAATATTAAAATACTTGTCGGAATTGCTTTTATAGGGTTTGGGTAGTGGTCAAAGACCTGTGAAAGTTGATAAAGTGGTCTGCTTTGTTGGACAGGAGGAGTCAAAGGATTCAGTCAATGATCCGAAACACAGCCATCAATCCTCAGGTAAGTTGCAGCTTAGCACAAATCGATCAATAATCCCCAGATTATGGCCAAAACTCGTACATTAAACAAGTTGGAACAAACTAAACATGACCGGTTCCTTAGATTAGTCTATCGTCAAGAGCAGAAACAAGTGTTAGCTGAAAGTGTTGATGGAATCCATTCAAACAATCCAGAACACATTCCGTACTCGTTTAGTCCAAATAGAGTTCCTTACACCTTCGACAAGAACTATGCTTTTGATGGTAAGTGTTGTTTTAAACTTAATACTAAAACTGTTGATGCTTAATTCTTCAGATAGATTGGTTCAACCTGTTGACAAGTAATGGGAAGTCATCCCAAAAGAGTGCAAGTGTGCTGGCATGTTGCTATCAGTTGCTTTGTTTAATTTAATTGTGAGAAACAACACATTCCATTTTCTATTTTATCATTTTACTCTAAGGGTATGATAATATAGCAATTCAATAACGATTGAGTAGTTTTTTAAATACCTCTGAGTAGATGGTAAAAGAAAGGCACAAAAATTACATTGTGAAAGGTACCAAATTTAGTTAACACTAATTATTTGATGATTTAATCTTGTATTCTTTTCAGTTAACATGCGCCCATTGTATATGAAGTTACAAAATGACATCAATGCAAATACACATGGTAGTCCATACAGGCAAGATCAAGGTATGCAATATATCTGATTCATTTGATTTGAAAACAAAATTAGTATAGTACAGGACTAGGTTGTAATCGGAAAATTCTTAACTTAAGGGACTTTAAAATATTGATATTGTCACTGAGAATTATTAAAATTGGGAAATTCTAAGAAATTTAAACTAATAAACATTGAAGCTGTGAAAGGGGTGGAAGTGAGCCAAGGTTTTATGATGGATAGTACAGTGTAAACTTATAATTCAATTATATGGTATAAGGGAACAGAATCTTTCTTTCACTGAATCATTAAAGCATATCACGTGTGAGTTATTAAATTACTAAAAGAACACTGAAGCAAAGTTATTTAAGACAGTCGTAAAAAGGTTCAACCAGTACCACTAAGTTGACAATATTATATTCCTCATTAATAAAAATATATGTACTTTCAGGCTTCCCTAAACTTAACTCTAACTACAACAGTCAATTTTCGTATCGAAATTACCCAGAGAACCTGAACCAAACATGGCCTATGCAGCAAGGGAAAATGTCATCTCGAAAGTTGGCGATACTGGAGCCTCTGGACCATACGTACCAGTATGGGCTGTTCAGGACATACGACAACGACTCAATTCTGCCACCTCACCCTCACGTCAGCATAAACCCCAGCAATCTGCCGCCCCTGGACTGGAGACAACAGCCTCTCAAATGGGTCCAAAATCAGGTACTAAGTTCTTATTGTAGAAATAAACTAATTTAGAAATTCAAAAACCAATATTTAATAACTTTTGAAAAATATTGGTTTTACTAAATTTCTAAATTAGTTTATTTCTTTATCATATCCAATACTATGTAGTATGTTCTATTCTACTATTTGAGTGCTTATTATCTTCATTTGTTTGAATTGTTTCATCCAGTTGGTTGGATTGATTTTAAAAGAAAAGCTGAGTCAGTTATTAAATACTTGTCTTATATTACAAAACTTAAGCTCCAAAGGCAGCATAAGATAGGTATTGTCCAGTGATTTTGTTTTGTGTTCTCAAAAGAGTTCAAACACCCAACACCTTATACGGCCATACACCTTCTTAACAACTCTTTTCCACATTTTCAGCATTTTAGCTTGGTGGTTTCAAACAATACATTACAAAGAAAAAATAGTAATACAAAATTGGTTGGTTTAAAACGTTTAAATACAATGAGCTGTATTATAGAAAATGGGAAGACATTTCCAAGAAAAACTACCATTCTTGAAGTAACTCTTACAACCATTCTAATAACAACTTGAGATTTAATTGGTGAGATAAATGGTTTGGTCTGAAGATGCAATGCTTGTAAAAGATCTCATTAATTAAATCTCAAATAATTATGGTTGTAAATTTTAAAAATATTTTAGAAGAATTATACCATTATATTGATTTCAATTGACTATTGGCCTTTGTGCACTACTTTCCTCTTACAATTTTCAAACCCCTATATAAAATACAATAATTTTAGTACTGTTTTTCTGTATTAACTTGAAGAGGAATTTTATACTTTTTTTATAGTTTGACACACAGCCAATTCAGGACAATCAGAAGTCGAATAGATGGTCAAGGCGTCAGGACGATGTTTACAGGAGGCAAGATACGTACGTATTTTTAATGTTCAAAATAATAGGTTTATCTAGTTTTTGTAGTAGTAGAGTGAAATTTCGCTCAGAAATTGTAGATTTTACTATACATATAGTATTTTTTAATATTACCTTGACTCCCTGCGGGTTTTGTTGAAGTTTGGTCCTCACCTAACTCTTTTATTGGGGAGGTAGGAGGTGTAAATCAGGCTTTCTCCTATGCTAGGTTTAACTATCTCAATCAGTACAGTCTCTGTAATCTGAACATTTTGTACTCCTTAGCTATCAAGTCAATAGTATTATAACAGTATTTCGCCATCACTCCCATGCAGTGATTAAAGTAATAATTAATACACTCATTTCCAACTTTAATAAAATATTTCAACAAGTATTTCTTCTATGAATTGCATGTTTAGTAATCCAGCAGTATTAATCTCAATAAAGGGGATTCTACACTGTTAATCATCAGATATCATAAATAGGTGTTTAAGTCGCTACTAGAATAAACAGCAATCATCAAACCTATACTTTATGTAAGTTTTACAAAAAAATTGTTTTGTTTAAATTTACTATTTTTATTCTAGTTATTTATTTGATTTTGCTTTGTAACTAAGAAAAATTGTCCCGTCACTCAAATTGTCTTTAGGCTGGGAGGTAAAAAATCATTATTTCAATTTTGTTTTTAAGATAATTATTCCGAGAAAAAAGCTATAAGTATCTTATTTGTAGTAGGCTATTTTGCAAGCTCTGGCGTGTTGAGACTTGATCTGTTCAGTTGGCATGTACGTTTATATTTTAACAGAACAGTTTTCACTTAGTGGAAGTATTATTTAAGAATTAAGACTCATGCACATTGGCAAAGGCACTTTCCTCGGAGTGGTATACTAAGCAGGAAACACCGTGAGAACAGACATACTAACTGCCACAAATGGTTGAACCCTCCAGATACTCCTTAACTATGTCTCAACATTCACAGATAGGAGGTAGGTACTCTCACAGGGGTCCACATAGGAGAAACCTCCCTCTGCCGTCCTGCTGCGCTTCTATACCAACAATTATTTCATGAAACGTTGAATCTATTCTAAGTAATTTTAATTATCAGCCCAAATATTTTGGTTTAAGTGATTGTGAATACATACATACCTAATACAATAACTCATATTAAATACTACATAAATGAATTTGAAGGCGTAAGTAGATTAGTTGGGTGGTGTAATGCATTCTCGCCTGGCAAGTGATGAGTCCGGGTAAACAAGTAAATATTATGTAGTTCAGAAAATACTAGATGATTGTAGCTATAAAAGTTTGGTAATAGCCAAACAAGTAGTTCTTAAACAATATTTGTTCAAAGTCAAGTAATAGCTAAGAAAAAAGGCACTTATTCTATTCAACTCCCATAATCTCACAAATAAATTATAATTATTACTAAAGAAATTAGAGGACAAAAATGTTTGGACTGAACCGGTCTTGAATCCGGGTCTCTCGCTTGCTGGGCGATTATCCTGACCACTACATCATCCGGCCCAACTATTTATGCCTTCAAATTTAGAGAAGTGCTAAAATCTGAATGTTTATCCGAAACATGTCACTGTCAACAGCGAATGATTATGAAATAGACTCTCAACTTCCATTCATTAATGCAGAAACAAACACTGAAAGTTCTAGTGTAACTCATTATAGAGAGTAATTCATTAATTTGCAATTTATTGCCTCTGATAAAGACAGAATTAAAACCAAATATTGATTCCCGGCATACCTAGGAAGAATCGGAGGTTGCAATATTCAACAAAACACAGTTTTATAAAAATAACTGTTTAATTATGCAAACAAAAATAAAGACCATTACAATATTTTAAAAAGTAACAATATTCTTAACACATTTTGTTGTGTCAAACAAGATCATCTACTTTCCTGACAACTTACTACTAAATGGTAATTTATCTAAAACTTTTCCTGGTATAATCTACCTGCTATCCAGGCAATAGAAAACGTTTCCATACTCCTATGATATAAATTAGATTTCCTATTTAATATGTTCTAAACAGTTCCATCAAACAAATGATCCTTATACAAACTAGATGTAGCAGTATAAAAAGGTGTATACAAAATCCCCTGTTCAAACAAAAATTCCAAATGTGAAAGGTTATATACAGTATATTGGTTTTACCACAGAAAATCCAGATTTATCTGTGGTCTTATTAATGGAAATCAAAGACAATTGAAACTCTCTACAGAAGTTTATCACCAGATCCATCACTAAGTGAAGTTGCCTGACAAGTGTCTCACTGTAGAGAGCAATCACCAACCCACCCCATTCCTCCCCCTGACCCACTGTGCACTTCACTATATGGCAACCATGCTTGGTGATGAATTTGACAGTTAAAACAAAATAACTATTTTAACCAATAGTTGAATGGTTGTGGAACTCTGTGGAAACGACATCTGCAGTATGCTCCCATGGGACAGTTTCCACAAGGGTTGCTCTTGTGTGCGATGACTTTAACGTGTTTAGGAATCATAGCATGAGGTAGTCTACAATGGCTGTAGTGCATAAATGTTCTTTACTCTCTGACCACCCATTGTAGTAGATTAATGATCAAAACATATAACGTGCAAAGTGTTTGAAAATCCATGATTCATACAGTTGCTTTGTATAATTAAATCCAAAATCATACAACTTAAAGTACACTTAATTAATTTAAGCCTTGAGGCACTTAAATTACACTGATGAAAAGAAATAAATTTATAACAATAAGACAACCTTGATTAAAATAATTTGTACAGAAAATTACACTAATGTAACGTAGGTACTCTAAAGTTTGTTGTTGCTAGGTAGACTTTTTTAAGCTAATTACACATTGGTTGATTGTTCTATAGATAATAAATGTTCATCTTTACATTACTATTCAAAAACACTTTACAAAGATAATGTTTATTTATTTATTCGTCCATTAAGATAACAAAGGCTGTAAATTAATTTTCTATATGTTTATTCCAGTGGTAAGAAATTGCATGATAATATGACATAGTTAGATCTTTGTAATAAGAAGTTTTCATTGATTATTCATCTCACCTAACTGGACTCAATATGTCAACTCATTTCGCTGTAGCAGAGCGGCAGCTGTAATCTGCTGTCTATCTTTAGCTGACAATATGAAACAACGTCAAAATGGCTAAGTAGCTGTCGAATCTTGGCCAGCAAAACCTTTTCTAAGGTAGCAGATGCACAGAAGTGAGAATGGTGTACTTATGGCCATACAGTGTGCCATGGAACGAAACCTAAGCCATCAATGGCACCTTTAGACTGCACTTCCATTTTCTTAACCTTTACTTGAGACAACAATTGCCTGGATAATGTTTTAATTAACTATCACATCAATGTAGAAATCAGAAACGGTTTACTAAAGAGTGTAGGCTAGCTTACATTTAAATAGAACAAATATTAGAATAGAAATATCATCAACTAATTTATTCACCCAATAATTATTAGACTAGAAAAATAGTAACAGTCGTTATTACAAATCAGTATCAGTCTCTCTAGCCTAAATAAGAACTGTACATTCATGATAATTCACTCTAAAAAGAGTAAATCTCACCTAAACCTTCTAAAAGGCTAGTTTACCATGGACTGTCATTTACTCTTTGGGAAAATTAAGCCACCCGTCCGATAAATTTTGCTCTTGAACATTTGTTTACCAGATCTGGCCACTGAACAAAAATTTCATCTGCAAACCACTGCAATATTTTACCTGTAAGAGACATGGATTTTACTCTGCAAATACTTTCTACAAAAATTATATAACTGTTAGACATGAAGCAGCACCGCAACAAAAAGGTTATTAAACATATTGGTACACACGTTCCTGGACCATTGCAAATTACAACATCAGGGTTAGATCTTAAAATAATTGGGACACAAGCTAATGTGGAATAAATAGTTGTGAATACAGAAGAAATGTATGACTGATGAACATGACGGCTTCTGGGAATTTTAAATACTTCATACTTTCCCGAATCGCATTGAGTTTTAAATGTGTCTTCACACTCGTGTATTTTTTGTTCACTCCAAGTGTCTGAACTTGCCATTATATATAGTCGCGGGGAGTATCGCGAATGATTTAGCGCCTTAATTAAGTAGAGCATTTCTGAAGTATGACCTCCGGAGCCAATAACAACTACGGTGTTTAAACGGTTGCCAGACAATCTTTTAAATTTTCCTCTGCGGTTGTGCAAAGTATCATACACCACCATCAAAAGTCTAATGACGAAAAATATAACACAAACAAGACATAAATAAACGATAAACATATTAGAAGATGTCCAAGCAAATCCCTTGCAGCAATCCTAGGCCTGGCCTAGAACTGGAGTTGAGTTTAACCTCTAACAATGAATTCAAAAATGCACTCACGACTGAATTTTTCTGTAAAGACAAGTAATAGAAACACTTCACTTTGATTATTCTAAAAACAGAAAATTCACAAAATTGTTAAAACTGCTCAAGTTAATTAAATCTAAGTCCGTTTTAGGATTGCATTACATCAGCAGTCTGCACATCAACAGTCAACACTACTTAAACAAAACAAACTACACGTATCACCTTTTTTATTTTGTTCTCTGACGTCTGCCGAGCAAAGCACAAGCGCCATATTCACACAAAGACTATGGGTCGATCGATGACTTTCGATACCTCGATACCTTTTCGAGACATCGACTGTTCGAATAACCAAGTATCGCAGACGGACATTTTTATGATAAACCATTGATTTTAAATGTTTAGGTTAGGTTATGGATAAACCATTTGAGAACATTATCAAAACTTTGAGTTAAATGGTTCAGGTTTAGATAAAAATAAATAAAATTATTTATTTCAAATTTTAAATAGTTTTAGTTTACATCATATGGTTTTAAGTTTTGTTTTTCAAGTAAAAAATTGTTAATTTATTGTATTGATCTGAAGAAGCCTAATGTTATTAGGTGAAATTGTTTTAATGGTTTTGGGGAAGACAGTGCCAACAGCTAACTGAAGATTAAAAGAAGTTAATATGTCTTCATCATTTAGAAATCAACTTAAATAAAATTATGATAAAAAACGTAATTATGAACTTTTGAGCGCTCCGTCAGACATCTAGACTATCTATGGCAAACTAACAAAGCTTTTTTTAAGCTTAAGTGGTTAGTCATAATGAAAAATTCTTTTTGAATTAAACCACTGAATAATATTTTATTATATAAAATATATAACAAAGCTTAATTGTTGCCTCGATATTATATGTGTGTACCCTGGCGTTCCGGGTTTCTATTTTAATCCCTGCCAATATTTTTATGCATTGTTATTGGGTAAAATCAAAAATATCTTGGTGTAAATCATAGAGGACAATATTTCGTGGAAGGATCATATTGACTCATTGTGCAAAAAGCTCAGTAAGGCCATTTATGTCATAAAAGAATAAAATGCATAAGTGATTTAGCAACTTCCATACCACCTACCACGCTTTGTACGAGTCAAACTTGCGGTAGTTTGGGGAGGTACTAGCCTGGGAAATATGGAACGTCTTCTGATCCATCAGAAACAAACCATCAGGATTCTAGGAAATCTCCAACAAAGGCAATCCTGCAGGGACGTTTAAGAGTTGAAAGATTTAACAGAAATAAAACCTTTATATACTTGAGTAATAACGTACATGCAAAGTCGATCATCGTCAGAAGAAATAACAAGTAGAAGGTTTTGTCATAAGTACAGCACCAGAAACGCTTTTGACTACCCTATTCCAGTTCACCACCTTGCAGCCACTGAACGGAAGCCAAGCTATGCAGGTGCAAAGCTCTGGAACAGTCTGCCTAACGAACTGAAGACCACAGAATATAAATATTTTGAAAGAAGGTTAAAAAGGTGGCTTCAAGAAAATCCATTTTATTCGATGGCGGAATTTTATACAAGAAACACAAAATTATAATGTACTAAGATATCAAAACTGATGAACTCTAAGTTCATTCAGTTAATATACAATATTAAATCATCAATACTAATAGAAAAATCAATATGAACCTGATATAAAGGTACGGTTTCTCAGTCAGCCACCATTTTATTCTCCATGTTTTTATTGAACAAAGGTTATACCTATCAACGTGAAATGTTGCATTCACGCTAATATTACCAAGGTAAAGGTGGGAACCCGCATTTAGAGCCTCATTTTCCCACATATAAGCATTCCCAGGTAAGCTTTTTTTGAGTCTCTCATAAATTACGGTCGGATAGTATGGGGCGGGACAGATAGAAACATGAAGAACATTTTCATCTTCCAAAATATGTGTAAAATTCCTTAACGACCTACAATTTATCGTACAACGTCCTTAGGATCGTTAACTCGCATAGCAGTCGTTCATTTTCAGTTACATTCTAATGCATTACCACTAAATTTACATACGTTATTTTATGTTTTAATCTATATAAAATTCCTGGTGGTCAATACTCCATAGGATGAAAGTTTAAAGATTGTAACTAGTTTTTATTCATTGGCGTGCGTCAGCAAGGTGGGCGAGATCAACTGCGATAAACATGCAAAGGAACGATCAGACCGGCCATTATTGGGACGGGACAACGCCCTCAACCCCCACTACTTGCACATTTGGGGTAAGGGTTAACTTCTAACTGGACCAAAGCTCAACCTACCGAAGATTATGTACTGCATGACACATGGCTGCAGAATATTTAAAAGAAGTACTGTATTTTTAAATAAAGGTTCCTTTAGATGAATTCTTGAGGTGCCTATTGACTTACTTAGGAGTATAGAGGGTAGAAGGAAAGAAAAGGCAAAAAGTAACAATATTTCGTATATAATACGTTTTCAAGTTCATTAAAGAGGGATAAATTGGGGTGAACACAATCTTACGTGGTCTTTTGTGGCAACTACGTATAACATGCAGAGAAAACTTGCAGGGCAAACTTCATTAAAATTGGCCCACTCATTCCGCCATTTTTAAAAGACTCGATGGATTTTTATAGTTTTTAGTATACTGATGGATAACACTAAAAACATATTTACTGCTTTTGGAGACTTAAAACTACATTTTTATACCAACCCTCCAAAAAGGGAACTTCCAATTTTGCTGGATAACGAACTTGATCAAGATATTTACAAAAGAGATATTTACAAGATAATTGTACCAAATTTCATGGAAATCGGACACAAAATGCGACCTATAGAGAAAGACTTTATAATTATAAATGGGACATATATATATAAAGTATTGAAAATGCTCAAAACATGTTGTGGGGGTCAGGATCGGTTCTCATCTTATGGTTTCGGGTCTGGGGTATTTGCAAGCTGACGGCATGAATATCTCATTTTTTCCAAAGGAAACTCGCTTAGTTGTTATTAGTTGTGTTCACTTATTGTTACTTTTTATAGAAGAGATGTATGAAATCTCTGAAATGTAAGCTATTGACTTTATTATGTTGTATATATTTTGTATGATTAAATGGCAGAGAGCTTTACAAAGTCCTAACTTCACCATGTAAATAATGACCTTTTTCATTTTATCAACCAAACTTATTTTGTGGCATTGTCTAAAACCCTAAGATTTAAGAAGATGGTTTTGTTGACTCAACAAAACACTTTCCGGGTACCAACTTAAATTTATTACATGGGAGTTCATGATCCTTTTAAATCGTAAATACCCACTAATAACGGACTTATCAAAATTTTGAGTTTAAGGGATAATTTTAAATGTTTCTCTGTTGAGTTTTTTTTATATATAGGAAAATGAAAGGTTGGATTGTGCAAAGTAAAAAGATCTACATATTTTGCTTCAAACCGTTTAAATGTAGCTCAAATAATATAATGTGTTGTCTTGTTATTATTTCCGTTTTATACTATTAGCGTACTTCATTTAGTAATGTTTATTAATTTTATCATGAATATTGTAATGCAGTAGAACCCCGTTTAACCGAACTAATGGGGTCAGAGTTGTTTCGGATAATCCGTTTTTTCGGTTAAGCCATGGTTATGTAGTTTGGGATGGTTTGGGCTCATTTAAATAACGTACACGGTTGGGGATTTTAGTTAAATGTTCAGTAAGTTTCCCCTCATTCATCATCAATCACTTACAGTTGAAACACTGACATTGTATTCCGCTGCCACACATCGTAATAAAGCACCGTTTTCAACACGTCTAACGGCTTCCAGTTTATTGGCTATGTTTGATGACGTCACGTTTTCTTTTACCTGCCTTTGTTTTAAAATTGCTCTGAAGTAGGCCTAACTGTATAAAACATCTAAATAAAAATAATTAAGTTTCTTAACTAACATTAAAAATAACCTAAGTGTGTTAAAATAAAGCAATATTAAATAACCGTACTAAAAGCTAAAGAACTGAGATGATTATACTTTCGCTAGTGCCACAAAGCTTACTTGTTGAATAGCACAACCCAACTGAAATGACAAGGTAGCTAATGAGTAAGAGCACAGGTGTGAGTAACTGATGAGTAAGAGCATACGAGTGTGCGGGGGTGAGAGAAGGGGTAGTTCATAGGAACGTCAACGTTGCACACGGGCATTGAGGAGCTCTCGTAATGGCCACCCTCAGCTCATGGTTTGGGTTACTTAGGCAATTTAGCGTAAATTTGGCTTTTTAATAATTTCGCATCCTTTTCGGTTAACCCGGGTTTCGGTTAAACGGGGTTTTACTGATCTATCGACCAATACTAGAGATAAACTACCATGTGAGCTGCCCGTAAAACAAATTCAACAACAACCAAAGGTAAAAAGGTGCACATGGATTACCAAAGGTATCCTGGTTTCAAGAGAAAGGTTATTATTTTTCTCTGAAATTTTACCCTGTCCTTTATATTTGATGAAACTAATCTACGAAGAGGTTAGGTTTACGCCCTAAAATTGCTGTCACGAAAGGAAGTAGCCGCGCCCTTAGATGACTATAGCTTGATCTAAATGCGAAAAAATCGTATCCTCTTTCTGAAGAATCCATCTAACAACTTGATCTCACTTTTGCGTGTAAAGAAATGTATTTATATAAATAATTATATACAGTGTGAAGAGCTGAGACAAGACATCGGTACTTAGGAATACTTATGTGAAACGTTGTACTTGTACACTACTTATAATTCATGATAACTTACTATACTTATACTTGTTGAAGACTTCTTTATTGTAAAAGTGGTGATTCTCATTAGCAAATATGAATTGAATCACCGACGATATGAAAGAAAAGGAATGCAAGTAAAAGGTGCACATGGATTACCAAAGGTATCCTGGTTTTAAGAAGGTTATTATTTTTCTCTGAAATTTACTGAAATTTTACTCTGTCCTGATGAAACTAATCTACGAAGAGGTTAGGTTTACGCCCTAAAATTGCTGTCACGAAAGGAAGTAGCCGCGCCCTTAGATGACTATAGCTTGATAAATGCGAAAAAATCGTTTCCTCTTTCTGAAGAATCTATCAAACAACTTGATCTCACTTTTGCGTGTAAAGAAATCTATTTATATAAATAATTATATACAATGTGAAGAGCTGAGACAAGACATCGGTACTTGGGTATACTTACTGTATGTGAAACGTTGTACTTGTACACAGCTTCTAGTTCATGATAACTTACTATACTTAGGCCTATATATCACTAATACTTGTTGAAGACTTCTTTATTGTAAAAGTGTTGATTCTCATTAGCAAATATGAATTGAATCACCGACGATATGAAAGAAAAGGAATGAGAAATTAGCTAAAAGATAAAGAACCGGGGAGACTTGAAAAATAAATAAAGTGTTCTTTGTCCTTGAAAACCATTGACTTTAAACATTTAAAGTCAGTTATGAAAGAAAACCAAGTTTGCAATTTTATTATGTTATATTATTTAAAACTAAACTTCGAAGTGCAAACAATTGTGTGTAATAACTTTACACTTTTTAAGTCTGTGAATTCAAATTTTACTTCAAAGACAATTTGTACATTTGATTGGATTTGAGTTGGTCATTTGATTGGATTTTTTACGTTGTGGAGATACGTAATAGTAACGAGGTTGGACAATCGTACACTTTGGGTAGCTCCTCTCAAGTTCTTGCTAGTCAGAAAGATAAGTTTTATTCAATATTCACTTATGAATCCTATCAAAGATAAGACCTACCCTGAGCCTTGTTTTACTACGATGCTACAGGCTTGACCACGTGTTGGGCGTGGGTGTGGTGGGTCATGACTCTTCTTGCTTCTCACCTCAAGCCGTCTTGTATTGCAGCGGAGTTCTACCCTGACCACGTGACCTAATAACGATAATCGCCGTGTTGACGGGTCGATTCGTCCAGTGCTGGACTGCATGGTCAGTGTTCCACTCGCGCCCCTAGTGACCAGTCGAGTAACCACAACACAAACCCTCTCCCACTAGCCTACTTTGTTGACCGTGCAAACTATTATTTCACTATGTGATTAAGTAGAACTTATTAATACTACGTAAAAATTTTTATTTCTTGGAAATATCAAGATGTTTGTATGTGCTAAGAAGTGCGGATAGACTTATTTATGTCTCTCATAAGTTAATAGTGCGAAAAGGTTCTTATATAATATTTTTTAAATTAGTTTTCGATTCACGCTTTCCTGATTAGTCTTCTTTTATCATTTTCATCAAAATCAATTTTGTTACATGGTAAATCATGATACTCAAATGCTGCTGTTTTGGGACCAAAGTGACGCCAAGTGACGAAGACGTTATGACAATTTCTTGCGATTCTAAAAACAACAATTTTGTTGACAAAGTGATTGCCGATATTGTTGTTCCGGAATCACCCAAGAAAAATTCCATGTGTTTTCAATGTTGTTTTTGGAGAAAGCGTAAAAACGAAGTGATCCCTTTTGTTTCTTCGCCAGATACGCAGACACTCAGGTAGTTGAATTTTAAGGTTTTAGCGTAGCGTCGGCATGGAACCTTAGAACCGTTTTATAATATAAACTGATGCACTGGTGTATCACAGGAAGAGAACATCCAAGTTTATCTTACGTTGATCGAAAACAGGCAACTGTCAAAATATTGTTTAAGGGCAAAAACATTTGAATCCTAAACAATATATGTTCGGGACCAGTAATGTACCACTGGATTGTACTTAAAATGACCTGGGTGGAATGTTATCCGTACCTGTCATGTATTGTAATTGTCATGAGTTTTGCGAAATGAAGAGGTCTTTCATTTTATTATAACAATCGAACACTATAATGAATACGATTTTTACTTGTATATTTTTGTGTACTAGCAAAACTAGCGGAACGGGATGGGTTTTGGTATCGTGCGACGGATAGGTTGTCATGTGGACACTGAGGTCAGAAAAGTTCAAGGTTGACCGGTAGAGAAATAACCCCTGACTTCGCCTCGTTAAACAACATAAACTTACTTACTAAACAAACTAATCGCGAATAGGTGGTAACAACAAAGTTACAAGAGAAACCAACAATAATAAAAACTACCTTATTCACGTATCACCCGCGCTTTAATGGAGGGGCTCAATGGGTGGGACAATCTATCTTTAATTTTCAAAAGCCTCAATGTTTATGTTTACAATGAAATATTTCTAAGCGTACGTTGTAGTAATAACTAAGAATGTCAAAATATTCTTCAATCTCACTTTTTTAGCTCCAGTTTTTCAGGCCTCTTGTGAAAGTACCTTGATCGCGATCTACCGCGAGCGGATCCGTGGCGGATTGGTATCGCACGCGACTCCGGAGCTCATAACTCCGGTAGCGCAGGTTCGATCTCCGCAGTCACCACTTACAATTTGTAATGTTACTAATACGTTAACGCTAGGTAAAGGTCGAGGTTGAGTGGTAGAGAGGACTTTGCAGTCCTAACTTTGCCTCGTTAAACTAGACAAACTTTACCCTTTTTACCTTGATCCCGATTTTGAGGCTCCAATGATACTTTTGGGAGCTATAACTCTGGGTAAACTCATATCACGCTCTGCCGACGCTTATGATATCGCAGCCCCGCGGTAGACAGTTTTACGAGTATGGAGCAGCAAGGCAGGATTCAAATTCTATGGGTGGGTGCTCTAGTGGCAAGTCTTCCAACTTTGATTTTAAATGGATATTTAAAGTCAATGAAGGCTCCAAGTTTATAAGCTAATATAGGCTCCAAGTTGTAAGGATTAAGCTATTTACTTTACCCATTTTACCGCTATATTTTACGGCCGCGATGTGACGATTACCGGTAACTTTTATTTTCAATATAATAATATGAGTGTAGTTTCCTAGAGAGCGGTGGTCGCTCCCATTTAATTACATAACAACCTAAAAATAGTCGTAAATTACGGCTATATATTCATTAGTTATAAAATAAAATGGACCTTTCAGTGATTTTTTTGAAGATTACTTTTAGTTTTGGAACAAATTAATGGATCAAAACTATTCAAATTCAAAATAATTCAAATTTTGACGTATAATCAAAAAACACCTTATATGCGTATGGTACCATTAGAAAATATGTCAAAGTTTGAAAATGTTGCTTTGTATTTTTAATGTTCACAGCCTATAGGGCAAAGTATTTTACTAAAGTTGTCTCTAAAATCAATAGTTTCTATAAGACCTAATAGGCTAATAGTGGTCATCTTGAGTTGATTACCTTGTACTGTTGGATTTAAAGACAACACTGTTCAAATTATCTACAAATTTAATCTATAACTTATCCTAGTTATTACTAGAGAAATTTGAAGAAAAATGTTTGGACCGAACCGGGACTTCAACCCGGGTCTCGCGCTTGCCCAGGCCTGGATTAGCCACTATTTACGCCCTAGGCAAAAGTTCCATATTGTGCCCCCTTCTGTGTTCTAAGAGGTTTGAGGCGTGTGGAAATTTATGCTATATTTAACTGTAAATATTGCGGTTCGCGCCGCGACTGGTGACCTAGTAAATATGGGTCTACACCAGAACAATGCTGGGCAGCTTGTTGGACTATAAACCCCTAAATCTACCTGACCCAAGAGACATCGTCGCTCTTCCACTGGAATCTACCTTACCACCATCAGCGCTTTACCGGCAGTTTCGCGAAACTTGAATTTGAGTATTGACTGAGTGTTTTCATCAAAATAGAATAATAAAATCATTTAATTTATCCGCATAAATAAAGGTTGAGGCCTTTCGACAACTTAACAAAGTCTTTAACAATATGTACTAAAAACTATCAGTTTATTTATAAGGTACTGATGTTTTACGTTAATTTTAAAACTAGTTCTCGGCACTCGGTTTACAAGTTTTGAAGTATTTTTCTTTCGGCTACTTCCTCACCAGGCTAATGATAACGAAAACTTATTTTCTCAAGAAAGGGTCCAGATCTCATGGTCTTGACTCGCATAACAAACCGATCCATAATCATAGAAATAAAAGCATAAACGGACAGCTCAGCTAAACGATTAATGAATGTAAAATAATCGCCCGTAGACAAATGTGAGCGCTTACTTCCTTGCTACAAATTATGAAGGTCTAATCGTTATTAGCATCACAGTTTATACACAGAATTTCAAAGGCCATTCACTCACTGTAGCTGATGACTGCGGGATAATCTAACGTAGTTGTCATTGCTACCAATTGCTATTGAGACAAGAGACTGAGATCAACATGTGCCTCGGTGTTTTCTGCATGTCCCCTGTCTCTGTCGCATGTGCGAACTAGCGTCCGTTCAAAGCTAGATGACAATAGATCGCTGTCACCTGTCTCTGGTCTCGGTCTTCGGTCGTGACGCGAACCAACGCTTTAAAACTCGTTCTAGAGCCTATTTTGAAACTATTTTAGCCATTTACTCATTTTAATTCAAATAATAATGTAAATAAATCACACAATAACAGTGACGACATTCCAAAAAGTGTAAAAGCAAATACAGTACTTCATACTTGCAATTTTCGTACTTCGTATGGTACAACAATTTGTCGGTTTCCCCGGACGCCCCTCTCACAAGCTGAGCCATGGCCTAGGTTGGCTTATGGGTAATCGAGGCCTGCGCTTGCCGGGCGGTTATGCTAATCACCACACCATCCGGCCCAACTACTTCTGCCTTCGAATTTAGAGTAGTGAGTACTTAAATCTGAATGTTTATCCGAAACATGTGACTGTCAAATAGTGACTTTAAATCAACAAGCTGGAAATATTACAAACAGAATTTAAATACTATGTCAAATGACTTATAGATCTTAATTTGTATTAACGCTAAAAAGCTAATTATTATTATTATTATCCTAGTTATTAATAGCTATCTGTTTTTATCAATACATCATTCTATCTAGTTTAGGATACATTACTAAGTACCACATAATTATGTATATTCTGTTTCAGTGGAAGCAGAGAGAACGGATTGAAACCGGTGTTGGCACGTCAGTCGAGGTACTCGCCAGGGAACAGTCATGTCCCGGCCTCTCCTAAGCTGCCGACAGAGAGGTTCATATCTCCGGTACCTCCTCCTGTGCGCGAGACTTCACCCCTGGCTCCCCTCACACCACCTACACTTCAGCTGCAGCCTCAGGACAAGCTACCAACATCTCCTCTGGTCCCTCCTGACCAACCTTTACAAGGTAGGTATATTTCTAGAGTTTATGTAGTATCTATAATTTTAACATATTTTTTACAATTCTTTACTATGGATACAAATTGTATTATAGTTTGTGCTATTCAGTTCCCGGCAGGGTCTTTGTGACCAGTCATTGCTCATTTTGTTTGGGAGCCTCTTAACCAAGAATGGAGTCTACCTACGGGAATTCTTACAAAAACTAAATGCAAAATAATAATTTTTGAAGCCATTTGAACATGTTAAATTTACTTTTATTGGAACTAATTGATTGGAGATGTTTCAGGGAAAAGACAATAGAAGGCCTTCAATCTTTGATTCGCTTGACTTACCACCACTCAGCACTTTTGAGTCCAGTTCTTCATCAAATTGTTGTTTCTGTGACGAGAAATGTCCGTAATTTACGCTCTCAGGTAATGCTGGTTCTGAGAATGAAAACATTTATTTAAGACTATTGTAACAAAATCATTTAAATAATGAAATGTTCTTAACACTAGTATAAAGTTAATTGAATAAAATATTATTTCACAGTTTCAAGTGTTGTTAGCTTCTTACTGTGATACTTTGCTTTGAGACACCAACCACTCTTAGAGGGGATTTTAAGGTGAATATGGATGGGATGATGGTGAGTGTGATGAGTGTTTTGATGGGTGATGAGATGTAGTCTTGTTGCAATCTAAGGCCAACTGTTACCCAGATTGGGTCATTAATTAACAGCCTTTTCATAACCTAAAACCTTTTCATTGAAAAATCTATGCTAAATTTCCTGATTTTTAAGCTTAGTTCAAAGTTAAATTTAAAGAAGTACATTAGGGTCCTGCTATTCTGAACTTATTGGGACTGAAGCTTGTTCTGATTTGTGAATTGTTAAAACTAGCAGGACTATCGTCAACTATTTGCTGATATTGATTTTGAAAGGAAAATTTGGCTGTTATTAGCAAAAGGCAACAGCTTTTTCAACCCCTTGGAAAACCGCATAGAATTAAAGTGCATCAGTTTTCATCTCTCAGTGAAGTGCGCTGAATGACCCTCTGTTTAGTATAAATATCAAATTTGTACTAAATTCTAGTTTTTATTATTTTGCGATGTTGTTTGATTAAAAATGCTATTTACTGTTTGTAATTTACTTTTCATTGTAGGTTGCAAGAGTGGCCTGCAGATGTGCCATGTTCTTGTTTTCTTCTCTTGGAAGAGGCATTGAACAAGTGAGAGTAAGTAAAATAATTGTCCATCCTGACAGATCTCTTATTTAATATTCAAATTTTAAAACCTCACACTTAACAATCTTTCCATTCAAAATTATAAGAAATCGTAACTTAGGTGAAGTTTTGCAGCCATTAAGCGATCGTTTCTTCCACTCTTGACATAAACATGTTGTGTTCTAGGATTTGGATGAGTTGTGTGCTGCTCTGTTGAACAGAACTGCTGACACAAACAAGTTCCTACGCGGTGACTGCAACTCTGCACTGGACACAATGGTGGACAACCTAAGTTCTAGCAAGAGTGTGGCTTTCATTGTCAACAAGGGTGCCAAGTAAGTAGGAAACTGCAATACTTGTACTTATCCCAGTCCACACGACTCCTGAACCCAACCAAACAAAATCTTTCTCGAGGGAATTGCCAAAATCTTCCCAACAGAGTTAGATTGCTATTCAGATTCTCCATAGTTGCAGGTTGCTGTGTATTGATGTGAACACTATCTTCACATTCCCTCTCAGTGTTTAAGGTGTTTACAGCAATTTATTTTACAGCTATTATTTTTGTTTGTTTTTCAGCCTAAGTTATAGGTGAAGTGTACCTCCACCCACTGCCAGTTGGTGGCTCTACTCAAGACAAGGAGAATATCAAGACAATTTACTGAGTAGAATTGCACGTAATTAACACAAGCAAGAGTTTGTAATTTGTATTGTTTTAACTGGATGTCTGCTGTATCAGTACCTACTGCTGTGCAACCTCTTACATCCACTGGTTGCTGTCTGCAGTGTTTTGCAATAGTTATGTACTGTTAAAACATTCACTGTGACAAACATGTTATAACATAAAAATTTGTATTTGATTCAATGTCATGACCGTGGCACGGTTCCAGCTGCTAGCAGCGAATGTATTACAGTAATATCAATGGTACATGATTATGGTTTTATTGAAGAACCCATAATAACATTTTTGGACTAAGACTTATAACTATTGTATATTTCTTTATTTTTGTATAACCGTCGTCACCTTAGAAAGCTTCTTCAGTTGGAAAGGTTACTTTAAAATAAGGTAGTCAAGAGATCATTGCTGGTAGTAATAACTTTTCTGAAATATAGATTTGTTGACGCTTACACTGATATATTTCTAAACTAAACTGTTGATTTGCAGACACCAGAATGCTGTAGTGCGAGCGAGCTCATGTCGTCTGCTGCTGCGACTGTGCAGTAGGCTGGGTCCAGACAGAGTTCTTTCCCTGCCTCGTGATACACGAGACTCAATCCTCAACACTGGAGCCAGGAGTCTCACAGAGGGCAGCCTTGACACCAGGTGTGCTCCTACAAACTAACTTCACTATACAGTGCCCACCTCTGCGGCTACATTATAAACTTAACCACTACATGCCCACTTCTGTAACTGCTTTGCTCTCGAATATTAATTCATGAGTTTTGTTGTGCAGGAGGTATGCAAAGGAGATGTTCATACTGCTCGGGCAGGACTCACGACTGGACGGAATACTCACTGCGGTGGTACCAGCCACTGTCATGAGAAGCATCAGCAAGATCATGGCCAGACTCACTGCTAAGTGAAAGGTTATTACATTTCTGCTTGTTTTCAAAATGTGTCTCAGTAAGGGAAAACAGGTGTGTTACACACACAAGGTAATGGGCTGGTTGAGATTGAAGATTTTAGTAACAAAACCTTGCCTAAAATGTGTTAAACCCTCAATTTATTATAATCCCAGCTCTAGTCCTTTTTTAACAACAAATTACCATTATAGGTTGGGTTACACAAACCTTTGTTGGTTCAAAATGCGAGCAGGCAGCAGCCAATGATAAATGTTCATTCAATAAAGAAAATGATTCTGGGAGATAGTTGGGGCTGGTAAAATAAGAATAAGTTAAGATTGGTCAATGAAGAACCAATGAGTTTAACAATTGGCTACTATACATTTTTATTGTAGATGGGGAAATTTTAAAACTTCACGATGAGCTGCAGCTCTGTAAGCCCACCTACTGGCTATGTGCTTGATGACGCTCCATATGAAGCAGTTTTTAGGAAACAAAATATATTGTAGCAATAATAAAAGTAATTCAAGAGAGTCATATTTGCAACCAGTTATTGTGATAATATACCCATATACCTCGGCTTCCGTGGTGAAATTGTGTCCGGTTTGAGTGAGGCAGGTCAGTGGCTGACTTGAGTTGTGAGTACCTATACGTAGACTTAGTACTCTCTGAATAGAATTTACTGGCACTGAATACATACAATGAATATGAGACCACCTATTCACTCTACTATTTGTTATGTTTCAGTAAATGAAGACTTCAGTCACTTAAGAGCACTTGTTAAATTAGTTTAAATAATCATCCAGTTATTATATGGTTTATATTTTAATTGATTGAACTACTTCTTATTAGCAATACTTGTAAATGACTTTAGATCATTTAGTTAATGTAAGTTCAAGTTTGTACATTTTGTAAGTCATAATATATTATTGCATATAATTATATTGTATAGAATAAACTCCTACAAAATTAACAATCTATACAAACATATATTTTAAATATAATTATTTTATAAATATTTATACTTTTGTACATTAGTAGCTTTGTGAAGTAGAATAGAGTTGTTTTTCATCTGTCAAAAAAAAATTGTTTGTCAATTTATTTACATTAGTTGAGATCAATGGGTGAATTTTAAAATTAAGAAAATAAGAAGAGAATTGAGATGTTAATCTTTTATGGGGCTTGACTTGTTTTTACTCAGTTATTTCAATTCATGCAAAATTAGTAAGATGATGGAAACAATAAATTCTGCTGGTAGTTACCTGCACTATGTAACTGCATTTTAAAATTATATATTTGATACCGGCTATAAATAAGTAAGGAAATAAATGTTTAGTTGCTTTTTTAGTTTCTTTTAAAATTGTGGCGATGCTTTAAAAACACTTGTGAATAAAACTAGCACTTTGCTGGCCCTCCAACTCAACTAATGTAAACAAGTCTTCAATACATTGTGTATCTCATACAGTCATTTGTCATACTGGGGATATTACTAAACTATTGAATATTGACACCAATATGGGTGTAATTAATTCAATCCTCCGTCAGTGATCTGGGCAGACACTGTCCACAGATGTGATAGGATCAATCAGGAATGGTTAAGTAATGGTTTTAGTTCCTTTTTAACTTAATATTGCTTTCATAAATAAAAATAATGCTGAGAGTTTGCGGGTTTAAAAATATAAATTTAATATTACTTCAGGCAAAATCAGGTTTTATTGTGTTATTTTGAGATTTATATAGATTGTTTTAGACTTTTCTTGTTTAAAAAATTCTCAAGAGTCGTTGTGCAATGGCTGTTTCAAAAAGAACTTGAACACACGGGAACTGTTTAATAAATGACTAGGTTTTGTTGAGGTAATGTTAATTTTCTCTTTAAAGTATTTAAACATGAAGATAAATAGTTAACATCTTTACTATTGTACAAGTAACACAAAACCATTTGTAAACTAATTTAGTAATTTTATTATGATGAAAAATTTATATATGTTCCCTACAACATTTTAAATAAATAGCAAAGCACAAAAGGTTGTTAAGTTATGTTTGAAATATTTAGTTGTGTTGGGAAATTTTATGAATTGTTGACTTCCTCAGAATTATAGATAAGTGCTGTGATCATGTTCATGTCTACAACAAAGAGAGGAAATAAATAATACACAGACTCAACAGTCAACACTGAGCTTTCATTACCTGTCCTTGCTCCTTGCCTGGATCCATGCGTTCACAGTTAACATTGACATGTCGACAGTGCTGGAGACCTCGGTACCCACCCCTGGGGGCAGATCTCAGGTACAGTACAACACTCATATCCCTTCACCAAACAAGTTACTTACTTCCTTTTTTTCTGGCCAGCTCTTTATCCATATTGTAGACAGAACAATTTACCACATTAGCAAACAGAATTTATTAGCTGTAACAATGTAACTTTGTTGTTTTTTTAAATATAAAACAAATAACTGCTTTATAACTAAAGTATTCCCCCAAAATTCAATTTCAAGTAAAATATAGAAATTATTGACTTTTGAATACTGCTACATATAAAATAAACGTTTTAGTAGTATGCAAGTATTTTACTTTACAATTATGTTAAAATAAAAAATTACACACGTTTTATAAATATGAGATTTGATAAAAGCTAAACCCTCGAGTTTGTCAATAAATAAAAACTAAAGACTGAATACCTACTTTATAGCCAAATACAGGGTATTTCAGACCACCCACGATGTTCTTTTCTGGTCAAACAAAAAGGACAATAAATTGTTTCATGGCTTATCCCCTATTTCAACTTTGTTCCAGTGAGCACTTTGAGGGAGTAGGGGTCGTTTTAAGACATTTTCAAATACAAACCTATGCCATGTGGTACTTTATTTTAAATTTTTAGTATTTTAAAACTTTTGCCTTGCAATAAACAAAACTTTTCTATTTGTGTTTTTGTATCGATTAAGGGTGATTGAAAAGGACCTTAACCCTAAAAAAGTGCCCTTTGGGAACAATTTTGAAGCTGACAATAATTGACCTAGACTTGTCAGGGTCAAAGTAGGAGGAGATGAACGTCAAATTTGATTAATTATTAATCTCCCTAAATGTATCCTTAGACTGGGACTCGTGGTGTGGTCCTGTAATCCAGCTTCATGGAGGTCAGGTTTTGAGGATGATATAGGTCTAAAGCGGGACAGATATTCTCAGTGATCATCCGATGGTACCCATTCAACTCCACCATCGTTTAGACAGATCAGACCATCACCTGCGTGGTTGGAAGTCACGTTAAGCAGTTGGTCATTGTATTTCCATTAGTCATTGGGCTATTAATTAATGACCCATTCTAAGGAAGAGTCGGCTTAGTTTGTAACAAGACTACACCTCATAACTCATTACTACCACTCATCTTTCACCACATATTTGCCTTAAAATACCCTCATGAGAGTGGTCGGCATTTCAAATAGTGATTTAGTGATTATATTTCAGTGAAAACCTGGGGTTTGCTTGGAAAGCCAAAAGTGTTGGCAGTTCATGGACTCAATGACAATGCAGCTTCATTTGACAGACTCGTCCCTCACTTGGAGAACCACCCACGCACTCATGTAGATTTGCCCGGTCACGGCCAGTCTTCTCATTTCCCCCCAGGGAGTCAACTTCTCAGTTCTCGACTATATACAGGCACTCAAGTATGTAGTTGACCACTTTAGTTGGTTCCGATTCAGCATTATTGCTCACAGCTTTGGAAGTCATGTATCAATCTATTTTACAGCTTTATTTGCCACCTGTGTACAACAACTTTTACTAATTGATGCATTTCGTTCATATAATTCCTGAAAAAAGGTTCATCTTGGAGCGATTTCAAATAGTACTTGATAAACATTTAAATGTTAAAGAAAAGGAAACAAAATATTACACGTATGAAGAGTGTTTGGAAAAGCTATGTGAAGGTAGACAATCAAGATTTACGAATAAAAGTGCTAGTGTGTTGCAGAGACGAGCTTTCACTAAAACTAGTAGAGGTTTCATCCACAACAACGATAGAAGATTAAAATTTTTAACCTATCCTCTGATTACACCAGACTTACACTTTGCTTTGGTGAAGGCAGTTAGTTGTCCGCTGATGATTATTTCAACCTCTGAGTTTGAGCCGTTCTTGATGACTCCGACGACGCACAGTTCACTCAAGGTACTGAGGGAGAGACTCGGCTCGAGGATGCAGATTGTCAGAGTGGAAGGCTCTCATGACGTTCACATGGACTACCCACATGTAGTTGCCCCACTTGTAAAAGGATTTTTTACTTTTCATCAAATGTCTCATTTGTGACCTGACAATGGAAATAATGTAATACTTTGATCAGATTATATTACTACTTGAGTATGTATTAAATGTTATCATAAAGCTATTTGCAAATCAAAAACTCCATTTGTATTTTTCAATAAGAACATAGAACAAATTGAAAATAAATGTTATATAACCTCATATCAGAGGTATAACCAAAGAGGGCGGGTTTTCCCGGTCATGACCCCTCCCAAAATAACCATTATGAAATACAATAAAACTTATGTTGTGGAATTTTTGTTAGTTTTTTATGGCAAATGATCTCAAAACTACATTATAAAGAGCGGACCGGAGATACAACATGTTGTGTTTCATTTCCAAGCCTAGGCACTTGGTGCGCTGCAATCAAGAGTGACTGAGCTGTTTGGTGAGATATCCAAACAATGGGTACTGTGTGTCTGTTGACTGCCCATAAATTGCTTGATCATCACACTAAGAGTGTGTTGTTATGAAATCAGCGTAATAAATCTTTTGGTTTTATTATACAAATTTGCCCAAAAACACCTCAAAACTCACTACTTTGCATTTAAAATTTGGCTAATTTTGGAGGAGACCCTTAATAATGCAGAAGAGATCTCAGGATGGTGGAAATACCCTATCCCCTATTCCAAAAATGTTGAGTTGCAGCTAATACATCCAATGTTGGTTGCGCATAAACTATGGGGACTCCCTTGATTTCCTAATATGTTTTCAAATTATTTTGAATTTGTAAAATATAGCTGTTATTTCTAATATGATGGACAACCTTAATATTTCTTATGGAGCACCCTATATTTTTTTTAGATATAACAGGCAATAATAAGACATTTTGTTGCTGGTAATATTTTTCTAACCGTGGCGTTTACTATCGAGCCCCAAAACTAATTGTGAAATACATATTTATTTGTCTTTTTTGAATGGTGACACTTACCAGCAGGATTTAAGAACGTTTTAACAGTTTTTAATCGTGGTTGACCAAAGAGATTTATTTTAATTGATTATTACAAACCACATAAGTTTAAAATCCAAAATGTATGTATACATTGTTTACTTGAAGTTTTATTTCAATTTAATGTTTACATGCAGTATATTTATATACAGGGTGTCCAGTAATTACGGGATCAAACTTCACCAGGTGGTTTGCCAGGTCATAATAAACAAAAAATGTCCTGTAACACATAGGCCTATCTCGGTTAGTTTTCTGTCTGTCTGTGTTTTAAATAAAACTCCTCTATTTACATTTGAGAAACATATGTAAATAAAGGATTGTGCTCAGGAAAACTTTAATTACTCCATTGTAACTTATCGCAGCACAATAAACTAGAAGCTATAAAATAGAATTATATTGAAATACAAAACTGATCAACTTTAGCTGTTTCTTGAAATGTATGTAAGTTTTACTAAATACATCAAAGTTAGTTAAAACTTTATAAAACTAACAACGTGTCACCACATTTAGTTTGGTAACTATAAATTTACTATACACATAATATGTCAGAATTTTCTTATATGTTAACAAAATATCAAAAGTAATTAATTTTGCTCTAACTAAAGAAAATGATGTCAATTATTATATAATATTTTATTATGTTATTAATAAGTTATAAACTTAAAATTAGGAATTATTTTTAGTCATACAATATAATTTATTGATTTAAGAAGAGATTGATTAACAAATTTATTCTGTTAGAAAATTGACATAAGCAGACTCCTGATAGAGCGGATCACGATAATTCGGATAAAGGCAAATCCGGTAGCCTGGACCGTTCAGCAGAAAAAAAATTAAACATACAAAAAAGATCACATTAAAAAAAATTAGCATTTTTAGTAAAGAAGTAATTAACAACACTCTGACTGCAGAATGATTGAAAGCATACAGTGCACTTATCAGCCAGTGTTCAAATCATCGATACATACTGTACAAACACATGACATACTCTACGTACTGTCCACGATGTTAACAACGCCGGAGCTACAAACTGCTAATCTACTTTAGGTCGGCAGTTGACACAATAATTCCAAGTCCTGCGGGAACTATACTATAGTGTACTGAAAAATTAATACCTTCAGCTGATTGTGCACTTGTACAATAATGCCAGTGTTGTGGTATAATGAGATACAATATAACTAAAATGAGCGCTATTGTTGCATATTACTGTTTTGAAGCTTATCGAGTAGCTTAGCTGCCAATGCCAATTTCCATTCATGTCTGAAATTTCAAAAAAATGAATTTCTAGCTCGTGTTGTATTGAACGTACAGCTATACTGTAACATCAATAATTAAAATAGTTATTTTCCTCTTTCTCTGTGTTTACAAAACAATTATTATTATTGTTTTTTACTTTATGAAAATTGTTTACCGAAACTAAATAAGTACCCCACAAAGTAGGTTTTGAAAAACGTTGAAAGACTAATTTAAACATTGACACACACACACATATTACAAATTGGTGTTCTTGGCCACGATGAACAAACACACATTACAGATGAATATCACAGGTTGAAAAGTACATCAATATTTTGATCACTTTTTTGCGATGATTAATGAGTATTGCTTGTCACAGTAACAAAACAAGAAACTTTAAAGTTGATCAGTTTATATGATTTTTGCTGTCAGTAAGCAAAAGTAATCTTAACTGCTGACTGATGCAGTTAAACTTGCCTTTGAAAACCAACAAACACCGTTTTGCCTACTCACTCAACCCAAGTTATCAATTTACATAACTGACGCTAGGTAAAGGTCGAGGTTGAGTGATGGAGAGGACTTTGTCTTCCTGACTTCACCCCAAGACAAACTTTAACTTTTTTACATTGTTGTGAGATAACTCCACCCACTGGCGAATCCAGGATAGACTCTAGAGGGCTTGACCACCAGACCAGAAGAGGGGAAAGTCAACCTGATTTTGTGGTATTTTATTGGTTTTTACTTTGGTTTATGGCTTTAAGCCAACCAATCAAGTACATGGTTTCCCCCCTAAAACTGTTTGAAATTCACCTAATAGGCAAAACAGCTGTTTAAACCCTTTAAGGCTCTTAACTAATTAATTTCTTAGCTAATGTTAACATGAGGTAAGCTGAGAGAAAAGGTTGGTAAGCCAAAGCGTTCTGACTGAAAATGTGAGGCATTTTCCTTTTTTAAAGTTAGTTTAGAATTCACAATTAACTAACTACCTTTATGGCCCTTTCACTTGTTTTACGTGAAATTTAAAATTGAGGTGAAAACTGGCGCATTTTAGGCTTTTAAAATTAAAACATTAACATCAGTTTAGTGAAAATAAACGGTGGTAAAACTCACGGAAAACTTTTAGCAGTTAAATATTTCAAAAATCAAGGATTTTTTGAAGATTTCGCTGATTTTCACAGTGGTTTTGCATCACGTGTGTGACTTGTCCGAGTAAGATTTAGACAACTTAAAACTGAAATGCACAATTACGGGTATTTAACTATGGTCCATACCTTTGAATCAACAGTGACCATTGATTTGGCTATCTTGATTAGATGGTCTAAGAAGTAAACATGACTTTGAATTTGATAACTTCCAAAACCTAGGAGTAATTAGATACCAAATCAAAAGTCAAACTTGAACAGAAAATTTTCAGTTTTACTCCATGTAATTTGACTTCCTCAAAGGAAGGGAAGGGGGTATAGTCTCCTTAGCTCCTTCCTGGATCCGCCACTGACTCTAGCATTATGGAAGAATACAAAACAATATAGCACTTAAACTTTCCCAAACTGTGATTACATAAGTAAGTTCTCTAAAATTATAGCTTCTGTTAATAATACCTCAAATTCTCATAATAAACTTTTGATAAAATAAACAAAGCAAATTATACTAAAATAACAGTAAATTAAGTCATATTTAAAATATTAGTAATTGCTCAAGTAGACAAAGATATTGAAACAAAAAGGTAAACCCGTTTTGAGACAATTTTGTTGCACTAAGAATGTTTTATAACGGTTTTACTTTTAGTTCACAACAAAATTAAATGTCCAATTATATTTACAATAACCATTATGGGAAATTATGATCACACCCCTCAAAACAGACGGAAAAATAATGTACCAATTAAATGGCATATGTGTGTTTTTTTGCTAAGTGCATCTGGAAGTACCTATTTTTCTCTTTGACATCTAGCAGATTTTAGTGGATTAGTACACGGTTCACTATCTGTAAAACTTGTTTACCTTTTTATTTCCTAGTATATGATAGACTAAAGGAAGCACTAATATGGTAAAAATTGACATAATAATTACCAGGTAAACAAATCTAGAATAATACAACCTTTAGCGAAAGAAGTAAATGCACTCAATAACAACCCAACATAATAAAGGCACAGCACACAACAAAATACAAGCGTGATGTTAGTTATTAATGAAACGAAGAAGTAAACTACACGGTAATATAATTATCGTCACTAAAATCCCTACATAAATTAGGCCAATGAGAGAAACCTAGATTGAGCATTAATGAGAAAACTTAACAATTAATTTGTACCCTGTACTATAGTGGTTGCAGGCAATAAACTACAAGATGTAAATAGTAGAGCGAAGATGATGAGAGATTATCCAAATACTTTCTCCATTGAAACAACTCTTACTGTAAGGTCACAGAAGGCTATCGATGTTTCAGAAATTGAAAATGAAGTAGTACTTACAAGTAACACTTTGAGCAAAAAAACTTTGGATGAAATTTCATTGTAGAAGTTTGAACCTTAATTAACAAAGGTAAACTGATTAGTGATTAAATGGATAGCTTTCAATTTCTTGTATCAACTCTTATTACATTTAATTAGAGGTATTTTTTAGCCCTGCATGTAACAAAAGCCAAGGGAAAGATAAAATAATAATAAAGGTTTGACAAAATGCACTAGGCTGATTGAGGTTGCAATAAAATTTTAGATAAATAAATTAGCCAACATAGAGGTTTTGAACTAGTTTCAGAATGATTTTCAAACTAGAGCGAGACGGTAACTTCAAACTAGTGATGTTTGCCGACTTAAGGGCAAGCCAATGACCCTGCCACGCTTGTAGTCCAATGACCCATGTTTGGTGTATCTTACCGCAACAAATGTTGTATCACATGAGTAGCGTTTATGTTTGACTATTTCAGAACAAAATTACAGAAGGAATGAGTGTGGTGTACATTGGATAATGGCTCCAATTGTAACATCCTGACGCTGAAACTGATAGTTGTAAGAAATAATGCTGCTACTTCCTAAACTACAAAAAAGTAGCAGACTACTTTAGCGCTACTACCCAACACTGGTGTTAAGGATACATTTTAAACCTCAGCTTTCATATTACATAAAATACTTTTCCTACAGATGAGAACTAGTACACTTATTAGGTTTATGTAGTTATGTTAAACAATAATGACTAGTTTTGCGGATTGATTTCAGATTGCAAAAAATTACTTACTTTGCTAACTACTTTGAGTTAGGAAATGCAGTAGATTACATTTTAAAGATATTATAGGTATCAAACACCTAAGCCAATACTTCAATTTATGTAACACTTCCAATTAAAATTTAACTAAAATGTATACCCTCAAATTTTAGATTAACCAAGTGAACTTAATTAGTGAAAAGAGGAAAAACCAAATTAACATAACTATTTCAGCACAAAATTAAATAAACAAAGCAAATATAATGAAAATAATTCATATTTAATATTATGGCACGTTGAAATTAATTTACAAAGAACAACATCTTCAATAATAAACTCGGTTCCATCAATATCAATTTTCATTGTTTAACTGAATTTAATGGGTGTTTCTATTGCAGATAAAATTTCTCTATTAAATCTCTATTAAAGGAATTTAAACTTTACAATTTACATACTGCTTCTAAAACCAAAAATAATTTTACATATTACATGTTAACTGGGTATAAATTAACTAGCTAATCGGTTTTCATGATATATACTCTCATAGACCTTCACATCTAAAAACTATAATCTCACAAGTTAATTAAACACTACTAATCTCTACATAAAAGAAATGCATTCGTTTTGATTATATAACTAAATAATTGACAAACACAGACAAAATAATTTTTAGCACTTAAAAAATGTATCTATATATTTAAAGTATAGTTTAAATTTGGCTCTAAACACTTAGATAGCGTTCTGTACGTTGTATACTGTATATATTAAGGGCTCTGAAGTTTAACAATTGTACTCGAGATGAGAGGGCTGTGATAAGATAGGCCGTAGTCAAGTCATGCAGTACACTGGACTAAGTTAATATCACAAACAATCTACAGCACAGCTGTTGGTACGTTTACACACAGCAAAAATCCAGAATTTGTTATTTACAGCTGAATATATAAGTTAACACAATAAATAAGAAACGCTCACTGAAGATTTTTGTTTATAAGAGTAAATAGAAAAGAACCTGTTCAAAACTCTTAACATTGGCTAGGAATTTAATAAATAATTATTTTACCTCATTTCATACTATTCTTGTTGATAAACTGCTCTATGATTGTAAAAATCTTTAATAAAATATTGTAATTGTAACATTATGTTTCAATGTTTATATATACAAGTTGTACAAATTAAAATAAATAACTTACATTTGATTAAAAATTTAAAACTTAACAAAATTAAAACCAACAATAAAATAAATAATACGCTAACATATAAAATAAATGTTTGACTCAAATAATACAGTAGGGCCCTGCCAAACTAGTTAATCATAATAGGGAGTTTGGAAGACGGGCTTAAGGAACTTACTCTTAACACCAATATTGCGGTTTTGTTGGTATTTTCTTTCATTACATCTGAGGGTGGACACTAGTGGGAGGGTTACTCTCTCAAAATAGATTCAAGTATTTTTCTCCTTTTTACATTCCACTTAATTTAAATTTTTTTAAAATTAAAACAGGCTTCAGTCCCAATTAGTTTGGACTAGTGAGACTCTACTGTGTCAAACATTTGAACAGATTACAGTCAAATATTAAATGTTTTACATTACAAATTATTATTTAACTAACCATATTATAGTACTACAAAACTACACCTAAGTAGTAAATATGTACTGCATGACTTAAAAGAAATGTTTAAATGCCTATACTAAATACTAAAACCTAACCTCACATGCTACATTTAACAACAACAATAACATCAACAATATAACCTAGTCTGTCTTTTACATTTCCGCAGAGGCGAACCCAAGTAACAACATTGAGAAAAAATTTAAAGTAGCACAGTAACAACTAACTACAATTTACGAAGGTAATATAGATACATGAATAACACGTAGCAACATCTATACAACAAAGTAACAAACTGGTGCTAACAAACTACTTTGATGAGAAAATATGAAATATACACTAAGAAACTGGAACGTCGATTGTATATTGCTACTAATAAAAAACTGGTTTCATAGAAATAATACAGTTAAATCAAACTAGTATCGTATCCACAATCTAACACTATTGAAGATGTACTAGGTGGGTTGATTTGAAAAAGGTAATACAGCAATGTTAATTTATTTTTAGAAATATTATTGGTTCATTTTTAGAGTTATGAAATTTAAATAGAATAAAATCTATTAGTTGCACTTAGTAAATCAATGAAGTCTTGCAAAATAAATTTAAAACTTATCCAATCGGTAATCTTGGATAAGTTTGAATCAAATTCAAACTTATAACATTTCAAACAAACACTGTAAATCAAATAGAATTCAAAACTTGACAAGGAAAATTGTTAAGTACTTTTCAGTTTAATGAAATGTTTACAAACTCCCTATTGATGAACCCAAGATTGAAAGCTTGAAATGCTGACAAGCAATCTTCAAAGGGATTACAGATTTGTTTATTCCAGCATAATTTTCATAATATACTTTCTGCTTTAAGAACTTGTTCAAAACTTCAAACACTGTAAATGATCCTCTACTTCAAATGAACTTTATCCAACAATGGTTGTTGTTTTCTAGGAATTTATAAACTATCAAGTCCTGAATTGCACTTGGGCAGAGTTCAGTGAGCTAGAGAAGAGGCGGACAACGTTGTCACACTTGGATTCCTGCACAGACATCTTGCCCTTGGGAATTGTCTTTCCCACTTGATGAACAGAAGTGCACACTGCACAGGAAGCTTGGTTGAACAAGCTTTGAACAATAATTACCGTATTTTAAGCTTGATTGACTAATTCTAGAGTCAAATGTTTTAATTGTCAGACTAAATACTGGGATTAGCAATGTTTACCTATATCGGGATAAACAAAAGTTCAAAACTAAAGACAATTAGCGGCTGATTCAATGTAATGGAAAAGTTAATATTTGAATATTTGTGAGGATTAGAAATTGAGGTATGTTAACATACTCACCACTTCTTGCAAGTTTTGAAGTCCATTGATTCTGCTAGTTATCCTGCATTGTGTATACCATAACAATTAGATCAAAATAAAATTCAATAATGTGTTTCAAAATCCTGCATTGTCATTTCTATCAGTTCCAAATAACTGCTTCAAATGTAAGTATTATTGCTTTTTTAATTTTTAAGTAAAATTCAAAAAGTAGAAATAAAACTGTGACGGATGATAGATTGCATTTATAATATTTACAACTTATTATAAAAACATTGAAACAGTTGAATCAACATACACAGGTAACAGTATTAAAATACAAATTGAAAACACTTTTAAATTTATTAGTTAGAATTTGATGGTAAACCCCTAAGCACAGCCACAGAATAAATTAATGGAAACATACATGATGATTGTCTGATGACAGTGTCTACTCAGGGCAATGGAAAACTTAACTGAGAGACACACTTTACACTTCATTAAATTATCAGAATTTAATATCTATATATTTATATAATATTTTTATAAAAGAGGCTAAAAGGAGTAACCCCAAGGATAGGATTGCTTTTGTTTTATCTACACCTAAAACTTGTAGAGTTGACGCAAAGTTATTATAACTAACCGTACTTTTAAATTTCTTCAAGTGTTACAAGACCTAAGATAACTTAGAAGTTAAGGATAATATTGTTAAACTAGGTAGTTATTACTTATTTTCACTGAAGAGGCTGCTATTTTAATAGCAAAACCTAGGTATTAATGGGAAAAAAAAGGTTATGGGTAAAACCACAATATTTTCTCACTAATACGCTCTTACACAATCTCCAAACTACTATACATTGATTTTATTTTCTGACATGTAAATTGTACAACCATACATTCCTGCAAAGTCCTAATACATTATTCACTTCATGTAAGTCAGTTTTTAAAGTTTTAAACTAATGACATTTTGGTAACAGTACCACACAGTTTGCCTGGTCTCACAAAAAACAAAACAAAATTGTTAACGAGCTAACCCCACAAAATACATTTGAAAAGGTTTCCATTGCCCTGTACACAAATAAACCACTTACCATCTTCTGATTGATTGAAATTGCATGTTACAAAACCCTTAGCTAGACGAGTCGCTCGAGTCATTCTACTTACAAAGACTAGAACACTGAGTCAAGGAGAGAAAGACAAACATATTCTTGGTCTGATGATCTGTTCGTACTTACAACTAACGAGTGGGGAAGGGGGGAGAGGCACAGAAGAGTGAAGGAGGTGACGGGTGGATGTGAGCACTTAACTGTAGTATTGCTGAGTCGTCTCCTTGAATACTGGTCTCGCATCGTCAGTCTGCAACCAAAACCCTCACCGTCAAGGTGCATCAAAGATAATAGCAAAATGCTATTTTTTAGAAATTTAAAAGGAAAGTAGGTTTTGGAAAATCAGGGTTTTGTATCTTAAGCTACTTGAACATTAATTTAGTACTGAATTTTTAGTTCTGTAACAGAACACTGTTATAAAAAATGTTAAATTGTATCATCTAAATATTTTATTATCACAGGGTTCCCTTGTAATGTTGTATTTTCAGCTATCCGCCCTTCAAAGAACCTTTTATGACAGATAATCTAAAATAGCTATCTGTAGATTGATAGTAAAACTGACCTTGAGGTAGACTGAGCCATGAGTGTGGCTAACTAACTTGTACCCAAGCGGCTGATTGGTTGGCTCACTGGTGGGGGGAAGGCTGATGGCTGGGGCTAGTTTCTAACTCTTCTTCTACCCGTGACGTCAGCAATTTCCCTTCGTACTCCCTTTGAAGTATTGCTTTTGACTACAAAAAAATAATATTGTCAGAAAATTAAAGTATAGGGATTCATGTCGTGATGTGTTCAAAAAGTTAGAGACATTTACTTTGCTTGCTTGTATATTTATGAGACTTAAATGTTTATTATAAATAAGTGTTCTCTACAACGGACGGTTAGGTCATGATCTGGCTGACAAGCTACCGTTTCAACAGGTATAAATTGTTCAAAGCACTTCCCCGAAATTCAACATGTAGGGAAAATTTCCTTTACCGCATGACTTCATCCTTGTCCTTATGAACCTTGGCAAGCTCCTTTACTTCATTCCGCCTCACTGTTTGAAGTCTCCTCATCACATCACCGGTCTCTTTCTCTAGGAGGGCTCGTAACATCTTCAGTTGATTACTTTGTGATGATTTCATTACCTTCTCTAACGCTGTAAACACCTACAAAAGGTATGGAAGTTGTTACATTTCTGCTGCATAAGTTAAAACTTAAAACAAATGTATTTATACGTTTGTGTGGTAAACTATGACTGCTAATATTCACCAATCTCCTAATGTGGTTCTGTTCAACAAAGTTGAGGAAAAAGGAAGTTCCAAAAAAAATATACAGGGTGACACACGGAACCTGACAGATTTGACTAGCAGTACCGGTTTGGTGGAGGTAGGGGGAATATTGGCTCTGAACTCAGTATCTGACGCCATTTTAGTAGTCATGGAAGAGTGGACTGTAGAACATTGCATGTTTGTGTACGGCGCTTTTGTCAAAATAATGAATCTGTGATGACAGTTCAGCGACTTTTCGAGTTCATTTCAACCGTGGTAAAATTAGGAGATTATTCCTAGCATAATAAAATCAAGAGTTGGGTCAACAAGCTTTGGGCAACTGGTTCTAATGTCAAGAAGAAGCCTCGGGTCCAACAAAGACTGAATCTTGGGGATAGAACCTGAAAACATCAACAGAGTGAGAGAAGCCCTGGTGCAGGTCCTAAAAGATCATCTCATTAACGCTCATGAACTGCAACTAAACCGTGAGTCTTTGCGTAGAATTTTAAGGAAAGATGTAAAATTTCATCCATATAAGATGTGAATAGTACAGAAACTAGAGGTAAGAGATTATGCGCCAAAGAAAATTTTGCCGTTAGAATGCAGGTGATTTTGGAAGACACTCCAAATGCAGTAATTCTTATGAGTGATGAGGCACATTTTCATTTGAATGGGACAGTTAACAAGCAAAATTTGCGATACTGGGCACCTGAAAACCCTCATCAAATTAACGAAAGACCTCTACACTCACCGCGTGTTACGGTTTGGTGTCGCGATAGCTTCATTTGGCATTATCGGACCCTACTTCTTTGAAGACGAAAATGGTGCTAATGTTGCAGTCAACTGTTTCGTTACATCCACATGCTGAACATTTTATTGCTCCCACAGCTTCAAAGACGATGCCTTAACATTAGAAATGCTTATTTCCAACAGGATGGTGCGACTGCGCATACTGCTAGAGAGTCCATGCGAGTCGTTCAAAGAATGTTTCCAGGAAAGGTCATCTCACGTTTGGAGACATCCCATGGCCTCTAGATCACCTGACTTGAGCCCTGTGATTTTTTCTGTGGGGACACCTCAAAGCACAAGTCTACCAACCTCGGTCACTATTTGAATTGAAGGAGGCGATCAAAGAAGAAGTCGCAGCAATGACAACGCTTTGTTGACTCGAGTTAAAACGATTTTCAGGCAAGACTTGAAAAATGCATTCAGGAGGATGGGCGTCACATGCGGATGTAATTTTCCACACATGAACTTTTCTAAAATGGCATTATATTTCCAAAATTTTGATGTAATAAATATTGATTTTTATCTAATAACAACCGTGTACCGATCATTTGTAAACCGTCAGGTTCCGTGTGTCACCCTGTATTATTATTATTCCATTTTAAAAGTTTATAATAGTGGCAGAGAGCAATTTAGTAAAAAGAAGAAATAGACTTTTCCTGCCACTTCCAGAGAAAAACTATACCTAACGTTCGGGCAGTTAAAAAGTAAAAAAACTCCACCCGTCTCAAGAGGACTACACTAATATAGGAACTAGATTTAATTATATATCTTAACTTAAGGTCCAACCTAATACTACACCAAACAATATTTAAAAATACCGCTACATTTTAAAAATTGATAGCTTTTCAAAAATACAATTAACAATAGAAACAAGTAAAATGAGGAAACGTTATAGGAATAAACTACATGCTAGGCCTTAACATAAAACGAGTACTGTAGCTGAAAACACAGAAATGTGGTAGGTAAATATTAATTGAAAGGATCTCACCCAGACTTCGGACTGGCGAACTCGCGCTTTTGCTCGTAATGCAGCACCAGTTGGTGTGCGGCTCCCGTAGTGCGAAGGTTCTTCTCAACGTTAAGAGTGTTTTCTCGGAAGTGGCAGGAAAAGTCTGTTTCTTCTTTTTACTAAAAATAATTCCAATTGAGGTTAATACATCTAGAAACCTTTTCAGTGTGTATGTTAGAGCTGTGAGTGATCCTGGGTTTTTGGTACTGTGATGGGATTGACATAATTTGATGTTATCCTCCACCTACTACCAAAGTTCTGGGCCAAAAAGAAAATAATGCTGTTTAACTGAGTGATTCCTCATTTAAATACTCTTAAAACACATCAGTTGGGTTTGGTATGATTTGTTAAAAATGCATGCAAAAGTGATAAATTTGGGTTACGCCAAGGAAAAATTGGAGTTAACCACCGTTATTTAGCGTTCTCAATTTTTAATAATATGGTAAAAACCTGGGTTTTGCCGTTTGCAGTCATCGTTAAGTGTTTTGCATAACCAATATTTGGCATTTTCAAGCATTCAGCAGAGTAACTATGGTTCTCTTAGCCAAAAACTTCCCCATCCCAAATTATTCTTTGAGCAAAACTTTCCAATCAAATACCTGAAAATTCAAAATTTCATAACTTGTCTACTTTTAATTTTGAAGCTCATGTACTTAAGACAGTTGTACCAACCAATTCGTGGTATCTCTCTCGCAGTTCTCGTTCTTGACAGACGTGTTCACGGTTGATGGCCAGGAGCCGCTCTGTTGGCTGCGAGGCAGACGACCCCCCACTCCCTCCCCTTCACACTCAGATCCCTCCGACACTTCTGATGGCAAAGCAGCTGGAGCCACAGTTTCACTTCTACAACACAACAATGCACGTTTTAAACTTATTTGTCTTTTAACTGAGATGTTCTTATATAATTACGGTAGTTTGTAAATTCTTATATACTCAACTTGAGTTTTAAAAGCTACTAAAATTTAAACTTTCCCCAATTTAATGGTCTTGTTTATAATTTTAAGCATTATTGACGTAAATTATTAAGGATGGGATTTTTAAGGCCTTTTTTAGGATACTGGTAGAGACTACTTGTATGAAGGTAAACACTTATGTTGTATACTTACATGTTTTTACTTGACAACCGTTTGACTAGTTTGTTGCTCATGTAAAATTTTGACTTGCTTTTGTCTGAGTCGGATGATTTTTGAGACTGTACTCTATTCTTTTCCTAAAAATAATTCAAATCAAAATATTATATACATTTATTAACATAATAATGAAGTAAAACTAAACATTGGATTGAAACCACAGGTTTTGACACACAACTTTACCCCTTTGAGATTGTAAGTATATCAAATATTAAGAATTACCTTGTCAACAGTTTCTTTTTACAAACCAGTTTAAGTCAAAAGACTTTTAGTTACATAATCTTTAAGATCAGCACTGGTGAGAATAAGTTTAAAGATGTAAACAGAATATAATAAGCTTATATACTAGGTATTAAGTGTCAAGCCCAGGAACGCTTTCAAGAGTGCCTTGGTCCTGAGGGAATGAGCTTAGACAACTTACACGTTATTTTCAAGAATATGGAGCAAACAATATTCTAATTCTCATTTATGATACCAACTAAACTATATTATTTAGTTATGTTTTGCACCTGTATATGTTAACTATTTGTGTATTTATATAATTATATATTTGTTAATTCTTAAGTTAAGGAAATGATCCCAATCCCGTCCCGGTACCGGAAATCGGTATCGCAACTCTAATTGAAAAGATCCTTAAACAGTGACCTTCTACCAAACTGAAGCTAACCAATCTGGGTTATCATTGGAGGAAGAAACCCCAGTGCTTCAGACTTGATTAGGGTAAACTTGCAAGAGTCACACATGTTTGACCCAAAATGTTTATAGCCTACTTATTCAAAATATCACATTACCTTATCATGTTTTTTCTTTAGTGCTTCTAGTTTTTTCTCAAGTTCAAGTCTTTTCTCCTTCACAGCTTTATTTTCCATTAACTTATCTAATGATTCTGCCACCAGTTCATCACTCACTGTAAATGACAAACATTACAATAAAACAAATCTCAAAACACATTATAATCTGAAACACATGATAACAGTACGATGTAATTCAAGCCAATACCTTCAATTTCCAGAAAAGCTGAGATAAAAATCAGCATAATAAGTTTTAAATATACCAGTGGATTTGTAAAATATATTATGAATTCATTCACTTCAATTTAGGTTGAATGGTGCCAAAATACCATTTCAGTAATCGTTTCGAGAGAGTTGTATGGAAAAAATATTATACCGCCTAAGAAAACTATTCATCAACAACAAGACAACATTTAACACTTTTATTTCAGCAAGCAAATAAGTAGTTGCTAATCGTCAGTGACTGTACTTACAGCCAAAAGATGTTTGTGGTATGACTTGCTTCGGTGGGCTCTTGTTGGCTACTAGAGGCACACAATCGACAAGTGGAGTCGACTCGCTCAGGGTTGGCAAGTCCTCTGTATCTGCTGCGGTAGAGTTGCAGGAGCTATACTCAGCCGATGTACTCCGGGAGATATCGATGTAGAGGGTACGAGTTCCGTCACCATGGATTGTGCTCGGGGCTTCACTATCTTCCGCTCCGGTACTCCTTCCACCACTGCGCTCACTCCACCACTCTCTCCGCCACTCTGAAAACCAACAGATCAATTTTAAGCCTTTAAACCAGGTTTCTTTTGTATTCTACAACAAAATGTGTTTGGCTTGTCAATGGTACAGGAATTTACAAAATCCCATCTGCTGCCAAAGATCGGTGTGTGTATACTTTACAACTACTAGAAAGTCATTTTTAAAATTACAATCTTGAAGCTGGTTTACTAATTTTTATGATTAACTCAAATTGAAGCAAAGCAAATCTATTGAAATTACAGTGTATTTAGTTTGATAGATAGCTACATAAAATGGTAAATTTGAAAATTACTAATCAGTTTATTTATCTGTTAAAAAAACAAAGTTATACTTGTAGTAAATTTTGGGACAGTAATATTTTGACAGTATAATCTGTTAAATAAATAAAAAGTTACTTTAAACAGTTTTTTGCAGTACATTTTCTTTGTATTTTTCTAAATTTAATTTCTTAGCAGTTTAGCATATAAATCAAAAGCCCAGTTAGGGTTAAAATAAATGAGAAAGCACTAACCTCTGGATCTTGATCATTGAGAGTGTCGTCAGTAAAAACGCTGAGCTGTTGAGCTCGTTTCTCTTGTTCACTCTGATACTTGATGGGGTTAGCCAATGCCTCAGCAAAGTCACTCAGCCCGTCGGGGACGTAGTCCTTGACAACGATGAGAAGGAAGAGTGTGGCTAAGGGCAGTGGCTGACCGGCCTCTGTACGCAAGGATACATGACGATAACCAGGACACATGCCAATCACTGGTAACACTCTGTGACCGATCAACCGTCCGTTGTCTTCATAAGCTGCTATACGAATCACTGCTAACTCAGGAAGCACCACCTACAAGAAATAAAAAGGGTTTTAACATTGCTTGGGTTCAAAAATAAGAGGAACATCTCTTGTAAAGAGTAAAGAGTGAGTAACATTCTATATTGTGATCAAAGGTTACTAATATAGGTGCTGGTCCTGTTCAACATACTTTTTAATTTAATTAAAATGTGACAGTTAATTTGTACTATAGTTACCTTTTTAAAAACAAAGGGATCCTCATCATAAACCGGATTGATCCCGTTGTTGGGAACAATTTTGGTTCGAAACTTTTTCCTCACTGTGTCTGCCGGAAGACCGTACATGTCTACTTCAATGTAAGTACCAACTCGTTTATCCGTCAAGAACTGCCCAGAGAGTACAGTCACAGATACTGTTCCTGCGATAATTCCATCAACAGTCGATTCAGCAAACGGATCAAATCTGCGATCTCGTCTCCTCATAAACTCTGGCTTCAACAGGTATCCACAGCGCTGGTTGTATTCAAATATACCCAGATTGAGTTGCATTGCTAAATCTGAAAACAGGTTTATCATTCATTACATTTTGATTGGAGTTAAAAGTTAAAACTGACAGAAAATGCACAATTATTTTGTAGTAAAAATTGGGTGCTTTGAGAGATTTTCAAGTAGTTTAAGTTTTCTTTCTAAGAGTCAAAACGTGTTATATACAATATTTGGAATTTTCATTTGGAATTTAAATTTTATTATTTTTTTAAATTAGTATTTGATTACTACTGCAAACAGAGGTCACCACAAATAATATTTAAAGGAGTCTCTGAGGCTTATGTATATAACTGGTTTTCATTTCAAATGTGACTCTTAAGCCTGTTTTTGTAAATGAAATAATTGTTGTACTTGGTTTTGATTTTCCTAACAATGTCAGTGTTAGTACATAATTATTTATATAGAAAGGAAATAAATCATTTATTCATTCAGTTATTAATTTTTGCTTTGAAAGTCCTTATATGTAGTGTTGTAGCCACTAAGGAAATCTACAAAACTAATACAATGTGCATTTGATTCTTACACCATAGGATTCTAGTTTAATAATCAAATTTCCCTCATGGTTATTGAGTTGATAGTACAATTCAGTACTTACCGAGAGTTTGATAGTTGAGAGCCACCAACTGGCTTCCTGCGTTCCAAAACACTTGAGGCATGAAATTGGACGAGTCAAATCTCGTACCATGGATATATACGACTCAGCTGGTGCTTGTTGTAGTTTACAAACTCTATTGGATGTTCCTTCAGCAACGTAGTAGCTTGCTTCTCATCAAATGATGACATTTCATAGTATCTGCTTTTCTCTGAAGATAAAGATATAACTACTTAACAGAATGGTATAGCTAAGTTTGAGAAACACTTGAAAAATCAATACCACAAGCTGACTGTGCATGTGCACAGTGGACAGGCTGTGTCCTTGGCCCCACCTACACAACGATATGCACTTGTAATGTAAACAAAGCTCTGCAGTGCTGACAAGTGGGCCCTAACGAGTTAATTTGTACAGTATACTGTAATAAGCAGGTATAGTAAGGAATTATCACTGTAAAACATATTAGTTTAAATGCATACATAACAATTCACAAACTCAAAGTACTTTTTATATGATAGAGGATTTCATATTGGGATTTAGGGTCTTTGCATTCACCCAGTTACAGGACCCATCTGGGGCCACTAAAAGGTAATTGAGGGTATCAATTAACTGCTGCGAGTGCGAGACAACGATCGTGTGCAGTACCAAGAACCCGCCATGGTGCTAGAAATTACTTACACACGCATCAACTAACCACCACGGGCTAAATAACAATCCAAGATGCTAAACCAACTGGATCTTGATAAGAAAAAGGAATCCTGCCTCAAACTTGAGAGTAAGATGTACCGTTCACCTTTACTTTGATGCAAGTTAAAAAGGAGGAAATTAAATATTTTTGATAAGTAGCAACTTACTTTCAGAGACCTCAAACGAGGTGAAGTGGACAGGTTGCACATAGTTGACCAAAGCCGATATCTCAGCGACTGCTTCGGTCTCCTTGGCTGTTGCCACTTTGTCGGTGGGCTTCTCCTGCATCTGTATCTTCATGTCCGAAACACTCGTCCCTTCGTCTTCCTCCCCACTGCTGCTGCTGGAGTCCTCGTCTTCTACAATATTCAACCATACTCCTCTACACATTCTACTCATTAAAGCAACAACCAGAATGCATCTGTAACACTAAAATATTTTACTACAAATGTAAAAATATATTTCTTCCTAGTGGTTCTTTACTTTGTTTTACTAACCAACCAATCATCAAAGCAGATTGGGAAAGTGCAAGCGAATGTGCCTAATTCAACAAAAGAAGAAATCAGACATTCTTTTAAGCAAAGTTCCTTGGTTGGCTGATCTTGTTGGAAATTTAACAAAAATCGAGTCTCAACTCAAGTCAGGTTAAGTAACTTAGGTCAACATGGTATTTTTAGAGCTAAAACATACCGTTGTCATCATCATCTGGGTTGCTATCTTTGCTGCCTTGTCTTATAGGTGCGTTAGGAACATCTCCATTGCCAGTCGTCACCTTCCCGCTGGCTACTGACTTTTTGTGATGTTTCTTCTTATTTTTTATTATTATTTTCCGTCTAAGAAGTGATGGAGGAGGTAAATGAACCCCTGGTTCTAGCTGAAAATTTGATTTTTTCAAGATTATTCAAACATATTTTTTCTAACACAAGGTGGCACTTCCCTTCTTTACAACATTCTAGACGCTAACTGGCTCAGACATTTATTCACTTGATTGTTCTAACGGCTCTTGCTAGGACATGGGCCCATGTCAACTTTGATTCCTTTTGCTGCTTGTATTACTTCATTCTTAGAGATAGTTAGTGAGTATGTACCACCCAGTGATATTGGTTTGGTGATTCATCTCTCATCTATACTTTCACAATTTATTATATTCTCTTTTTTAAACATTTAAAAGTATTTTTAAGTTGAAGATTAGTTGATTATTTATATTATTTACAATATTTTGTTTAATGTTCATACACAGTGTTTTGTTAGACCAATAAAGTTATTAAATATTGAGTACTTGTTTATTAAGACTCCTTACTCTGTAGCAGAATTTATTGCAGAGCCTGCTAGTTTACCTTAATCTGGAATAATTAATAAAGTAAATAGTAATTGCAAAATAAAGTTAGCTATTTAGAACTTTAACTAGAAGAGGAAAGACAAACAAGATTATTTTAGGAAATACCTAGGCAATATCTTTTAGTCCTTTGAATAGTCTTTACCAGTGGCTTAAGTCAATTTACATTCTTATTTCTTACATTGTATTTACCTCCCATTTCACCAATTTTGTATCATCTCCATTTCCATAAAAGTCAACACAAATCATTTTTTGAACACTGACTGTAGTAAATTGTTAAATAACAAACAAGATACAATGTGAAGTTTAAAATACACCTGCCATAAAACTGTGCTGATAACTATGTTAGACTGAGACAGTTACCTGATATGAGTCGAGAGGAACGTCAAGAAGCATATCACCGAAGTAGTCTCTACAATACTGAGCAATCTTGGCTTGTTGTCGTGGATTGCAGTGGTTCTCAAAGCTCAAGATCACAGGGTAGTCTGAAGTCTTAAACGCTGCCTCAGCTATTGCCTCTATTACCTAAAACGAGAGAAATATTGTATTTACTTCAAAATTTCCCTTATATACAAATTCTAATTTAGGTATCACTTAGTGAAAATCATACATTTGAGTCAGCCTAATACTGGTTTTCACACATCTTACTGGTCATAAACAGTTTCAAGTACTGGGCACTACCTAGCTGGGTCTTTACTCTCTAGCAAAGTGACGCAAACTGTTCTGTACACAATCTTAAAATACTGTTGAGGGCTCATTAGATAGAAAAAGGGATCAGATTCCCTTAAAAGGACCAGCAGGGATTTTGCTACAGGTTCAGGGATTGTGGACTAAATTCTAAGCCAAAACAAGATCACAAGTATCTTCTGGTCAAATCCTTCAATTGAGTTTGATATACAACTGATTCATGGGACAAGCAACTCTTTTCATATATTCTTAGTCCTTGCTTTTTAATTGTATTAAAAAACTCCAAAATGGCCGACAACTATGACTACACTATTTAGTATTCAGTGCTCCTCTTAAAAATAATTTAAATGGGAAATTAAAATCATATTTAAACTTCACAGCTAGAATGTTTCATTTTATTCAAAAAAAGGATAACTAAAACACTACCCTCACTGGCCAGCAAAAGTCCAAAGATGTTGTCACCAAAGAAAATTATCAGTTGCCAAGGAATAGTGTCCTCTAACATCCACACAATTGTGACAAACAAAACAAATCTCAAACTCAAAGAGATATACAGGAAACCAAGAATAAACAAACAAAAGAACAAGCACTTTAATTAAGCACTAAAAAACACAGATGAAGCTTCCAAGTTAGAAGGAACAAAATGCAAACACAACAAACCTCTCGTGCTGAGATCTCGGGTACGAATGTGTATCCATGGACAATGACCGGCTCTTCAGTTCTTCCGTTCCAAAAGTCGAGTTCTACACATCTGCAGCCGGCCAGCAGACACTGACGGTAGATCTCCACTGATGACTTCCCTGTTAGCTGATGACCTGCAGACCACCATTACAGAATAATGTTGTTATCATTTTTTAAAGATTTCCTATAACCCTCAAAGAGAAAGTAAAGATTAAAACTGAATATTAATTTATTAAACTCCATTATTATTATCCTCCGACAACTTTAGAAATACCTGGAAAAGATATTAACAGGATTAGGTAGTGTGAATTGGAAGCTCCAATTCAAACTTCAAAACTGCAACTTCAAACTTCAATTGCATAAGTCCACAACACAAATAATTTGCTTCTTTCACACTCTTAGCAGCTGGTTTTCTCTACTCACGAATCTTTTACTTTATGAAATGAAACAAAAATATCTTTATTAGTGATGAAGTTAGGACTTAAAAAGTCCTCTATTTTATTTAACCACTGACAGGTCTTGTTAGTTACATAAGGTACAAATTTAAAGACTGTCTATCATATGAGGCAAAGTTAGGAGTATAAATAAACCTCTAGAGGACTTCTACCAGTTAACCTCAACTTTACCAGCCATTATGATCAAGACATAATAGAAGTTAGTAGTGAGTCACACCGAGATTCAAATAATCATTTTTCGGGCTAAGTGCCCGGCTTTGGCTAACTAAGATTTGGTGGCACATTTAGTTTGAGTTATAATACAATAAATATTTCTTTGAAAATTCATAAAACTGACTTAAGGTTATACGTTTTTTTAAATTTAATATCATGTAGTAATTAAAACTTACATAGAAAATTGAAAATAAATAAAAATTTACTTTAGAACATTATAGTTTTATTTCTGTCAACATGTTGCCTTATCAACAAAAAATAGGTTTGGTAAAAAGAAAAATGTGAGCACATTTTCAATTATTGTACCGAGAATGTGTTTAGTTTGACAAACAACATAACAAGCAACTGACCAGTTAGATATGTGTTGTGAGAGGAGTTGATGAAGTAGTGGGCGAGAGGTTGGTCCATGTCGTCAGCCAGGTCGATCTTGCTTGCCGCCATCACTGGATTGTCCTCACTCATCAAGTAGCGCAGGAACCCGTCCAGGCTGAGTTGGCCCCGTACCGAGTTGTACTTGTTGGGCTCATACTGACTTATTAAGTCCTTTGACCTTGCCGGGTTTGCGTAAGGATGTAAAATCTCATTCAGTCTAGGGTCTCTCTGAGTCTTGTTTAAAAAGTCTACTAGTTGCGGTGCTGTCATCAGCTTACGTTTTGTTGAACCACATCTAAAAACACAAGATTTAATTAGTTTTATGAACCCATAAATATGGCTCCAGAAATGCTTAGTTTTCCAATAGCTGCTATTTTGTTTTTCCACTAAAATTAATAGCTCTATTATGTTTTACCTAAGATAATGTTATGGTAGGTAGTTTGCGCATAGGTGCCACATGAATGAGGCAGCAAAATCAACATAGTTCCGGCTCACACACAAATGCGCTGCCGTCTCTTGCTGTCTTTCCCCCTTGGCTCCACATGCTCAAGTTTGTCCGGTGACAATAGCTTAAATGTGACCATGTCCTGCGATTTGAGGACTAATGAACTTGCGCAAGCGTTAGTGGCTCTACTTGAGACTCTTAAAAGAATTTCCTCAGCATTTTGTGGTGAGCTCTGCGCTATTTTAATTTCTTGCCCCAGCTATTCGGCATCAATGCGCCATCTACCTATCATAACACAATGTTTGGATTTTCCAGTTAAACTGAAACTTAATATGATGGTCTGAACAGTTTTCGTACATGTTACAACAAATTAATAGCTGTGTAAATCAACATGTTTGCAATAGCAGCTATTAGAGCTGGAAAAATGGTTAAAGATATGTGTTTATTAGAAAGTAGCAATATAATGCTTAATGTAGGATATTGTTCAAATACCTTTAGGTATTTTAGAAAACTGTTTACCTGTCTAACCTCACCAAGTTTATCAACAATTTTTCATAAACAGTGGACATACAGCAGATACTTTTAAGCAGATGTTACACAAAGCAAGATGTTTCACACAAGTATACATAGTTATTTTTTTTAATAAGAAAGTCAAAATGTGAAGTTCTTTAATAAGTTGTTGATTTTGCCTTGATTTATCCACTTTCCCGACAAAGTCAGTTGTTTCCTAAAGTTTTCTGACTTTTCAGACACATTAAATCCTCTAACTTTTCCTTGCTTTATACCTTGACCTAACAAGATACATTGTGTCAAATGTTACAAAATACATTGTTCTTGACCAAAACAACCCTAACGTTTCGTAATTCCAGAACTGAGATATTTTCATTAGATGTAAACACGAGCAGGCCTACAACAACTGTATAAGCAATTGGTGTGAATATGTGAATTGTATGTATAACAATACAGTAGAACAAAACCAGTGTGAACCCAAAGTGGGAGCAAAATGTCTACACTAAGGCTGACGTGCACAGTCCAAGATTAGTGCTTACTCAAGTTGTTACTGTATTTAGATGTTATGGAAATATGAAAGTAGTAAGCTCTAACCATGGAATATGCAGTGCAAGCCACCTTTATAAGCTGAAGAGCAAAAATTAAAGTAGGCAAAGTGTTATTAAAAGTTGCTATTTTAAACAATAATTAAAAACTGGCTATTTTTATGTTGTGTTGTTTGCTCAATCACTCAATTGTAAGATCAGGAGACAGTGGGTCCCAGGTTCCTAGCCACAACCTAAGAGCCTTCAGATCTACAGTATTGCCACACTGAAACTTGATCATTCCTACACATGAAACAAGATTTGTCCAAACGGAAGATAAACTAATAAGAAAACTGCTTCAAACACGTAAGCATTTCCAGCTTATGTATAATTTATTAATTTACCCTCAATTTTCCACATTTTTCTCACTTTGAAAATGGGAGAGAACCTCCCAATCACATAAATACCTAGGCAAATAGCTTTACCTAGGCCTGACCAACCAAATAACTCTTCACTGTAAAATATCCCAACGATCCAAATGCAGGAAATTGAAAGTGTTATCTAGATGTTTAAAAACTGGCTTTATATCAGTTTTACAGCCAGTTTTGTGGCTTAGCCACAAGCAGTAAACTTTATGGCCAGATGTTATGCTTGCAATGGTGCTGCTACTGTTGCTTTAGTTTGGCAATCACTGACTGTCACTTTGCATATGGACAAAGGCGTTGTTAAATCATGTAGTACTAGATCTTTTGAAGTGTCCTGAAAGTGTTTAGTTTATTTGATTACTGGACTTTGCAAGGGGCTAACTAAGAACTGTAGGCAGATCTTGAACCTGTTATCAGCAGTCTTGAGCCTATCCGATCCAAGTGAATAGAAGGGGAGAATATTTGTATTCAAATATATTAAATCTATGTCGTGAGCATTGGTTTTATATTCCACTTACATTGTTTAGCTAATGTTTTGACCTGTTATTAGTAAAAATGTAATTATATATTTTTATTACTTACAGCTCTTCAAAAACTTTCTCAACTTCTGATCTTAGAGTTAAATGTTTATAGAATGTAAAAAAATCTTCAAACGTAAACTTCTGTGGACTAATGGCATCATTCTGAAACAATAAAGCAAATTTAGTTAAACAAAACAGCAAAATTCTAAATGTCAGAATATCTAATTCTAAAATCATATACATAGTTACTCTGAACTCTTGTGTATTGGATGCACCTGGGTTAAGGGCATATCAAAATATATAATTCCCAAACTACTAGATTACCCTAACAGCGACCATTTTGTTTTGTATTCAGACTTTATTTTGTTTGGAAGCACTGTTATACCTATGGACTTGAATTGTTGTATATACTTTTACAATACTCAAACAAAATTAAAAAGCAATAATCAAATAATTTCAAGCAAAATGGCAGCAGTTTAAAATCGTTGCAAGAGTAAAAAACAATTGCAAGAATATTTTCTTTTTGTAAACTCATTTTTTAATTTAACAACATCAAATCACATTTAACATGAATGACACAGATATGGGGAAATTGGGCTCGTTTTTTGGAGGTGCCTAGTAAATATTTAAATAGGGAAATGGCAGATAAGACAATATTTTGAATCATGATGAGAAGAACTTTACACACAAATTTAAAAAGAGATTCATTTCATAATTTAGTATTCCACCCAATTTGCTTTATCACACTTCACTATGAATTTGATTCAGGTTAAACCCTACTCTACTGAGAGTGGTGGTCATCTCACCTAGTAAATAATAGACGGACACATTGAGATAATCTATTCAACAATCATCGATGTGAGCTGACCATACGGCACAAGCGGATTACTGATTAGTCAGCAGCGATTAGAGCTGTGCATAATCTAACCCTGCTGACTAGGCGACTAGGCTTGGTGACTGCAATATTCATTCTATCATTCATCGCCCTGCTAACCTGGTCACTCTCCCCAACCCCAACCCCTCGCTCTCTGCACTCTGTTTATCTCCTCAAATATTCATGGTGTTTACATCCACTTCTCCGACCTCTTACTTTCAACACAACTCGCTAAAGTCTATTAATATTTAGGAGTCCTTTTAATCTAGTTTATTTTTTTACTGGCCGAAGTTAATATAAACAAGAGTATGCTTTGTAAACTTAATTTGTTCATGCAGAGCTAAGAGGTTTAATTGGATTTTCGTTCAGTCAAATAACAATGGTTAACTGCTTGTTTCCAACTTACTTGAAACTGTTAAAGTTTGTCTTCAAATTAGATATAAAGAATCGTACATAGTACCCTAGTAAAATTGTATTTTATCATGGACGGTTTCAACCTTTAGGTCATCTTCCCGCATGTAAGTACATTGTATAATAATTATTGTAAATATCATAATAAATATTTGTCTTCAAAGTTATTCATTAGTATTCATTAGTTATACATTAGGACCTTTATGGATATGGTGTGACTTGAAGATTTATGCCATTGAAAAGGCATAACTAATATACTAATTTAATGGAATACTTTAATAATTGAACACACCAAAAAGGGAATATTTTGCTGGGCCATTACGCATAACTAATTGGATTTAATGGAATAATTACACCACACAACATTATAAAATAGCAAGGCCTTATAAAAAAATTTAATTTTTTCTGTTAGTTTTGTTTAAAGAAAAACTTAATAAACTTATTACAAAATTAATTACTGGTAATCAGCATGAGAATAATAATATTGTTTTGAAAATTGTATAGGTCAAACCAAATTGTCTCCAAATATCAGAGATCAAACTTACAAACATAACAAGATATCGGCCAGTTCCCTTATATGTTATATCAATGTTCTTGAATGTGTTTACGTCAACTGAGTGAAACCATAGTAGTAGCTGATGAGTTCTTGTAGTTCAATTTGTTTTACTTTGTGGGTCTTCATCAATTAGATGTGTAGTTTTTTTTTATTAAGTATAATTTTAAAAATGTACCAAATTACTTAGAGTTAGTTTTTATTCAGTAAAGAATCTCAAGGACTAAAAACTTCAAAATTACATAATGGTTTTTTTCTTTTATTTTGAAAACAAAACTGTACTATATTGCATTGAAATCATGTGACTCACCCACTTATTGGATAGAAACAAGCTTTATATCTCATTTGAAAAAAATTGCATTATTCACTGATTTTGCTTGCTACTTTGTGTAAATAATGCCTTTTTACTAAAGACTATATACAGGGTGAGTTTATTGTCCCCACCTTAACTTTTGAAAAAGGAAATATTTTTTGAAACCCTTTGGGGTATGTTTTGATAGGAAGTTTGACGTAATTTGCGTCACCCACCGCCCACCATACAAAGTTTTAATTTGAACCCTCCCTTTGTGGCTTTGTGGTGGTTTCTCAAAAGAAAGGAATTTTAAAACAAATTCAACAACGCAAAGAAAAATTGTTTATCTCTACTCGTTCCTCTGTAATACCCACTTAAAGATGACAAAAAATCAGGGTTAAAATGCTAAGTATCACCAAAAATGTGTTATAACACATTTTTCTTCAAAATACCCTATGGGATTATGTTATAGCGTTGTAATGTTTCCCTCATAAAATTTTCAAGAAAAATTTGCCATTTAAAAAAATTGTATGTGAAATGTGGCATTTTAAAGCTGATTTCTTGCAACCTTTAAACAAGTATTCAAAAAAACGAGTAGAGATCAAAATATTTTCTTTGCATCATTGAATTTGTCTTAAAATTCCCTTTCTTTCAGATAATACAAAAAAGTTGAATTTAAAAATGTGGGGGGCCCTCCACCGGTTTTGGTGGCCAAAGGATGTCAAAAAACTTCAGATTCCTATTAAAACATTCCCCAAAGGCTTTCAAAAACCTTTTCCTTTTACAAAGGTTAAGGTGGGGGACATATAAAACTCACTCTGTATAACCAAAATTTTCTTACCTTTAGAATCGTTACTAACTATATTAAGAGGTTTAAAAAGTCAAGCTAATAAAGCCATTAAACAATAAATTTGCCTTTTAAATGAGATATCAACCTATTTTCTAAGTTAATAAATGGCTGAGTTATAAGGATTCTGCTTTTGCTATGATTTACATGGCTTTTATGGGAGTCCATCAAACATGACCATCCACTCCTGCCAAAGTATTTATCAAGGTAATTATGTAAATGAAGATAAGTAGATATTTTTGACATTTGAACAAACCATTGATCCTGGTCAAAATAACACAATTCTATGCATTGTGTTGGGGTTGTTGGAGTTCACAAAAAATAGTTAACTAGGAAAAAACTCAAAATAAATGTACACTCACTTTGGCGGACGGAAACCCTGAAGCATCCAACGCTTTTTCAACCTTTTTCCTGTCATCTTTGTTTTGTGCGAACATCTTGACTATACTGTAACAAAAGAAATCAATATGTCAATTTTTTCTGTTTTCAAAAGTAAGTTTTTTTTACCAATATAACTGTAATATTTAGAAATAATTTTTAACCAGAAAAATGTCAGATAATTTTCCTTATATTTTGGGACAAGGTAAATCAGCTGTAAAAGCTTTTTTATTCAGTGGAAGGTTGGCTTTTATGGTGAACCGCATCGATCGCTTAGCTCATGTTCACAATAGACAAAGCCTGCGAAGGGAAGGTAACTGTGTCCGGTGGTTGTGTCTATTCAGTCCGGTATATGAGCACTTATGTACTAACCACATTACAGCAACATTGTGTGAGCAGAGGCTCTATCACTCTACATTCCACTGCTGGACATAATGAATAAATCCTATTACTCACCGCTCATAATCTATCTTTGCCTCTGAACTGTGGAACATAGTGCTAGTTGTTATCCTCATAGTTGCCTATATTTTTACTGTGAACATAATTTTAGTTTGGATTTTGTTTACAAAATTCTTATTTCATGGTTTAGATGTATTACAACAATCTGAATGGGTTTGTATCCATGCCAAACAAGTAGTTTCACAGGTCGAACAGGTGTTTATTCATACGTAAAAGGCTCCCTGAAAATGTTTTGTCAGACACTATATTAAAAAGGTTTTGGCTAATAGTGATTTTTATTCACTACTCTACTGTCCTAAAATAAAAACTAAAATTTAAGTTCACAGTCATAGAGGCCATTGCCTCTTAGAAAACCTAGCTTCATTTTGTCACTACTGTATTTAGAGTTTTAAATTAATAACTATACAATTACTTTGCTTGCTACATTATACATTATAACGTTACGGAGTTATTGATGGTTGTAGATCTTTTCCTATACTTTAATTTTTGAGTGAGATAATCACATAAGAAAATGTTGAATGGAACAGTTGTACTTTTTATATCAAGTTTATGTAGTCTATCTTGTTTGGTTTGATTTTGATTTTTAATCCTTGAATTTGGTTTAGGCTAGTAGTTTTGCTCAAGGTATACAAAACCACTTCCTCACCATTTTAAATACACTGGTTTAGAATTTTTATGGTGTTGAATGTAGGATCAACTCGTAGGGGGTTTTGGTCAAACCTTTTGACCCTCACCTCAAGGACCTCCTTGAGAGCTCCTATGTCCTTCAGAGGGCGTACTCCAGTTAAAAGAGAAAGGGTGACAAGAATCTTCTAAATTTAAAAGATGAACATGTTTGACTATGCACTAGTTTCCTATTTATTTGTAGATATTGTAAAATGTAATGAGAAAATAAAAAATGTATTATGTTTAATTGTTTGAAAAGTGATGCCATTCTTATCACAAACCACTGCAATACAAAGTAAAAATAAGTAAAACTTGAAACAACAGCTGTGAAGCAGAGACAAGTGTAAGTACAGTACTCACTTTTTGGTAGGTATTTTGCCAGACTTGTCAAGCATGAGACAGAGCTTGCTATGGGCCTTCTGTAAGAAGGTGATGGCAGGGGAGTTGAGCTGGGCGAGAGAGAACGCTAGCTTGATTAGTGTCTCCGTCCACAGCTACAACATTACAGTGCAACACTACAATACATACAGTGCAACACAAACACTACACCTACGTTACGTTACAGTCACTCCTCCTTGTCAACTTTACCACTAGTTAGTATTGGGTTTCCATAAAAACAGGGAAATCATAAATGTATACTACAGTCAAATCTCTCTGTACTAATAGTATACAAATTAATATTTAAGTTCGGTCCAAACATTTGGCTTTCAAATTTACTAGCCTTCTAGTGTTATTCACTACAGGTTCGTTCTATTAAGTCGTGTACAGTAGAACTTCGCCTAACCATCACTCGTTTATGTGTCAGTCTCTGCTAACCATTATCGGTAAAATTAACTGTATTTGCTCCTAATAAGAACTTAATGTTAATGGTAGTGACACGACTATTATAACTTGAGCAGAATCCGTCAATTATTTCCTTTGTAATTTAGAGGAACCACATGCACACAAAAACAAAAAACCTCTTTCATCCTAAAGGTAACACTTTTCTATCACTCAATCCAGAAATGTCTATCACTATGTCTATAAAAAAAGTGGTTTGTCAAATTGGCAGTCACATTATTAAAAATTCAGTTTACAAACAAGCAAAATAAGTGGGTCTGATGGTACAATGCAAGAAGCACACTTGCCCAGGAAGTAAGTGAGGGATCCTCGATCAAGTTCGGTTTGGTAGACAAATTTGGCTTTCAAATTTTCTTCAGTAAATTATAACAGCTGTTAGGAGTATATTGAGTGTTTCTTGTTGTTAGATTGTTTACTACAAGATTTAGAGAAGATGAGAAATACTTCTGAATACGTTCTGAATACTTTTGAAACTTTCGGAACCATTGAAATAGGGTTGTAGTTCTGTGTTCACTACTAATTTTGACCTTTCATTTGATACCAAACTCAACCTACCCCTTTCAAAATACTGTATTTGCTTGGCATTTGCACATTGTATTAATAACATGCTTTTTTGTGTGTTTCTCATGACTTAGGCTCGTATTCAAGATTTTCTTCTGACCCCTTGTGCCTTCAACTATTCCTTTTGACCTCATGGGTGAAATTTGGTTGTTATTATAAAAGTAGATAGAATTTAAATGTAAGAGAATATTTACATGTATTTCAAATGTAATATAAAATTTAAAATATCTATCATTTACCTATTCATTTACATCATAAAAAGGAATCAAGCTGTTCCTGGAATGTTTTCACACACTGTATATTATTAGTTTTAAATCCTATCTAGCAATATTCAAAAATGCTCTCTTTCTTGTCAGATTTCTTTAAACAAATAATTTATTTTTTACTCATAGATAAACTATGTCTCTTTTAATGTTGAATTTTTAAGATTCATACAATCAAAATAAAATTAGGTGCATTTGATCTCTCTTACTGCCACCATAGCCTTGGTCAAAAATGGACTTCATAATGTCCAACAGAAAAAATAATAACAGTAACATGAATTCTGGCTCTCTGCTTATCTATGATGTTTAAATTGTATAATTTTAACCATCAACCAAGAAAAACTGCACGTGTTCAAAATTATAATTATGAACAGATTTATACATATTACTTTCGTAAAGAACTATAAAGTTTTAGATACAGTCAAGTCTGGAAGACAGAAGTTTTCGATCATATTGGTATAAAAGCTATGAAATACTTGGCTAAAAAGTGATTAAGAGCGACTGAAATAAGTGAAACTCTATAGTCTGGGTTTAGAGCCTTTTAAGACAATTGCTAAGTGAGACATACAATAGTGGTGGAGAACAAAACTCAAGCATTAGAAATGTTTTGAAACCAACCGATAGGATTTCATTCTCCCATCCCATTTTCACTTCTTGTGGGGCTACATGTTTATTGCTTTGAGCATTTCTGTATGATCAGAAAAAGGTAAATTTACATTACTTTTGAGTTGACTTTCTTTGAATAAATAAATAAGGATAACCTTATTAAAAATATATGTCAACTATTAAATCCTAATTATTTTAATGTAGAACATTTTTAAACTGAAATTTAATTTTTAACATTGTTGTATATAAAAGTTTGATTTATACCATTTTGTTGAATTTATAGTGTAGTTACTGTAGTATAACCGTGTAAAACCTCTAACACTAAGAGCCAAACACCCTGAACGCCTAGCTTTTAATTTTTAAATAACATTAATATAGTAAAACCTCTTTTAGTTTTAAATTAAACTATCCTTTCGCATGGTTCTCTTAAAGGCTGAAACTTTTAAGATATAAATCTTAAAATGATTGTTAAAACAATTGCCCCCGAATAAAAGACAACTGAATAAAGTTCTCGTTTTAAACATATTTTGTTTCAATATGTCAGAGACACAAAAACACATAGGTTAGTCAATAGATGAACGTTTCAAAGGTTTTAAAAGTTGGTTATTTTTAACATGCAATAAATAGTATTTAGGAATAGATAACACAGCCAACCACAATGTGGCATTAGTCTAAGAATGGAATTTAAATATTTTGATATCAAAATGCTTCTGTAGTAGATGAAAACAAGGTGGATGCAATGTATGATTGGCTGTTGATGAGATGATTGGCACAGTAATCAGTTCCTCAATCAATGGAGTGCTTACAACAATGTAAAGATTGGTTAGGAATAATGTAACTAGGTAAAAATAGCAGTTTTTTAGCCATTGGTAGTTTTTATAATGGCTGATTATTGGACGATATAATTTGAATTATGTTCACGTTAAAAACTGCCAATTTATTGACGTTAAATTGATTTTGTTGTAGTAGCCACTCTGTTAGCACTATGCAAACTAAACTAACTACTAAAAATCTGTGCTTTGTGCTCATTTTCAACTAGATCAAAATCCAAAAACTCGCAACTACATTTGAGTATAAAAAACCAATGACATGATTGAGAAATAGTAGTACAAAACTAAATAACTGAATTATAAGGTAAAACTTACCTTAAGTAACTATTTGGTTACCATATTCAATGACCAAGTTCAATTTTCAACAAAAAGGTTGTAAACAAGTTTATAAGTGTCTAAACAATCAAAAATAAGATGTGATATTCTGTTTTGGAAACGATCATGTTGTTATAATAAAAAAATAACAATATATATTTGCTTTAGACAATAAAACGATTGTGTAGACAAAAAATTACAATAGCATAACATGAAACATTCACTTATACCTACATGATTTCACACTCATTCAACATTCACACTTAACATTAGACCTGGCTTTTGGGGATGGGGAGACAAGCCAAATTAAAATACAGCTTAAAGAAATTAGTTATCCGTGAGATCATCTATGAACTCATCCACCAAGTAATAAGCTTTGCTTAATAGCACACTTTATTCAATATTTAAAAATGTTGGTATTTTCAATTTTTTTTAGTTTTAGGGAGTTGGTTGAAGAGTTTTATACCAACTTGTATGGGTAGTGAATATTTATATAATAAAGGTGAGTACTTAAACACACTGACTTTATATATTGCCACCTAGTGAGGGTTTTATTTACGTGTTACTGATGTATGGATACTCACCTGAGCGATTTCTTTCTTAGTGCAGCAGAAGTTGATGAATGTGAGATTAACAAAGTCGTTGCCACAGCATATGGTGACCGTCTTCTCCTCAAGAGTGTCTTGGGAGCCCATGGTGACGATCTGACGCAGCTTGGGGTCCTGGAACAAGCCCAACTACTTCACCCTCGAGTCTAGCCTCGACACAGGGCACAGCCTTCACACAGAGGGGGAGAAACAGCAAGAGAAACCGGGAGTCACAGACACACTCACGCAGCATTCACACAACCTCAAGCAAATTCTTCATTGTTAAATAAGGCACTGTCAAAAGGATTAATTGGTCTCCATTATGTACAGCTAAGTCTCACCTTTACAAACACCTTCTCTGACCTCGATTAGTTTTTTATTTTAAATGTGGTTTCACTAATAAAACTTGCCAAAGACACACACCTTATTTTGGACACCAAATAATTTTAGGCAATAAAATAAGTTCTGCAATTTCACCAGTTTTCAATGAGTAGCCTTAAGCTATGGTTTCCTAGAAAAAAGTTCACCGCTAAATTACGGCCGTAATTGTAGCGGTGGCGTAACGATGACAGTGGACGTAACACAATATCTTAACAGATGTAGTCAAAAACAACTTTTGACATGTTGTTTTTAGTTGTCAAAGTTTATTTCATTATGTAGTAATGGACAAGCTAGACGTTTGTTTACAAAACAAAATGTGTCACCTGGAGAAAACCTTAACTTCAGTAGTTTTTACCGCTACTTTATGTCCACCGTTTCTAGGAAACCACTCATCTGATTGTATTGAAAACAAAACTCACTGTCATATTTGACGTAATGTAGCGGTCACCGCTTTCTAGGAAACCATAGCTTTACTGCCTTAACTTAATCATAATGTTTTTGTTATCCAGAATTCCAGCTATTCAAAAGACAGCTGTTCCTCCTTATTTAGGTTAAGAGAGGTTATACTGTGTTTGTTATATCATAAGCTTACTTAACAAATAAGTGTAAATTAAAAAACTAACAAATTAAATTTAAATAGGACCCTGCTAAGTTGTTACTCTGGATGTCGTGCATGGAACGTTAATCTTGATAACTTCCTTTACATTTGTAAGTGGTTTCAAATAAAGCTTTTCTTATTAAGTGTTTTTAGATATGCAATGACTAGATCAAACCTATACTCAAGGGATTTCTAGGGTGACATGTAAAAAGATGTTCTTCATACTGAAGTAAGACCTTATTTCACCAAATCTCCTTTACATTTCCCTGGATGAATCCCTCCATTCTAGAGTCCATATTTGTTACAATTGTGACCAGAAAATTCAATTTTCATCCTTAGAGCTCTGGTTCTCTAATTTAATGTTGCAGAAAGTTGAGGTACATACGAGTTTAAGGTTCTGAAACACAAGCTAGCCTACCATCCAACCATTCCCTCTCTCACCACCTTCAAGTTCTGTTAAACCCCACATAGTCAGATAGAAGCAAGCTAAATAAAATAATTAATATGAAATCATTAAAATATCATTCTTTGAAAGTGCTTGATATACAACATGGCAGTAATAGGGCACTAAAGAACAGTGAATTACCTTAAAAGGTTGTGTATTATTATAATATATTATTCTTTGAAAGAAATGGCCATAAGGTGTTTATGTTACACAACAAAAGAATTGATAGTAATGAAAAGGGTTATAAGAACAGAAATCTCTACGTTTCGATTTTAACAAAACTTTGACAATAGAAGAGATAGAAATAAACTTATTAAAAAAAACTGAACATTAGAAAATATATGCCTATCTTAGTATTGACAAATTTTATAACAAGTAAAAACGTTGAAAAAAATGTAATGATAATACAATTTCTGATTATTACTATACTGTGGAAATGACATTTTGAAAATAACTTTAAATTTTAAGGTAAGCTATCCAAATTTTAGGTTGATGCAATCAGGCAATTTAGTTCTTAAAACCTTTCAATTTAAATTTATTTTCCAAATTATAGAAGTTATAGTTTAAGAGTGTGCAGTAGTGGCTGTGACCTTGAATTTCTTCCCATAAGAACAATGTAAAATCATGAGTTTTTGGGACACCTCACACCTACAGTTTTGATCGGATTTGTATGAAATAAACTTTTCATGTTTAAAAGTGCATTAAATGTTTTAATGGCTCCACTGAGCCGAATTTTTAATTTTTCATTAATAAAATTGTTGCATTAATCCAAAAATTGAAGAAACTTTGTATTGGGATTGTTTATTTTACTAGTTAGTTAATAAACTTTTAAAAAGTGGTCAGCTGAGTCAATGCAGTACACTGTTATCTTTTAAATAAAACCTATTTCAAAAAGATTTGATAAAATTGTAGGCGTAAAGTGTCTCAAGAAAATGATCGTTTTTACATTGCTCTTACGGGACAAAAACAAAATGGCTTACAGGCTAAATGGGCTACAAACAAAATTTGTTAGTACAAAGATAGATATATTATGTTATAAAATGTTTAGTATTTGTTTTGTAAATAAGTCTCTCTTCTCTCATAAAAGTTTTTTTAAAAACAAAATATAGAAATTGAATCTTTTCTTATTACTCTTTTCATAACTATCCTTTTCAGTCTAATATAATATATTATAATTATATTCAAGCAAAGCGTAAACACAATAAGACCTGCAGACGAAAGCTCTGTTCAAAATACAATATGCGCCTTCTTTAATCCTAGACGACAAGACTGAGAGAGACTACTCAGAGACCAGATGACTCAGAAACAAAACTTGGAACTTTCCCAGACACGAATAAAACTAAAGTTTAGTCTCTGGAGGAGTAAAAGTCATCCCAAGAAACTGACGCCAACACAGCTCTACAGTACAGGAAAGAATTGCAGGAATTAGCAAGTTTTTGCAAACAGCTTTTACAGAAATTACCTCTTGTCTGGTCAGAGAGCGTTGACATTTTAACATAATTGGACTCTCGTCCTCACTCAGAGTTATCAATGTTAATCTACGAGTTGAAATAAATGTTTTGTTAAAAAGTGTTTTCTTCCTAATATTTTGTGGGCTAACAATACAAATATTACTGATAAAACACTATTAATAATAAGAACTAATAACAACATTACTAAAAACCTAATTTTATTAAGATGGGAAAACACTCAAGTTAATGAGAAAAAAGCATTTAAGAAAAGAAATTTTCATCATACCAACTTTAGCCTACATGAATAAATTTTGTTTAGAAAGGAGCTGATTGCAGGTAATTTTCTCAAGTGTAAGAAAATTGAGGAAGTCTCCAGCACATGAGAAAACATGTGTAGCGCAAAGGAGAAATTAAAACAACCTCATAGTCCGTACTGCAAATAGAAGTTTTGTCACTGCCACCCACAGGGTATTTATTATTTCTGCCACCAGCGAAGTGTTTTGTTACATTTCCATGGCAATGTATAAACAATCAGGTTTGTTATGACTATTTGAAGGGTATGTTTACAAAATACATGGTATCCTTCGTAAAAGCATCAAATTGGGTTTTTTTAATATTTACTTAAAATTTTAAAATCCAGTTTCTGTCTATATTTACACTTTAGAATAATTTTTACAGCACAATCCAAAACGTATGCTTGGTGTGATTGTGTAATTTTGCATTATAATGAAAAGAACCATTTGTAATTCCAAATTTCATAGGTACTGGTGATAAAATGGTAATTACTGTTAATAACTTGGATGTGGTTTTAAGGTATACTAGTTGGTTTACTTTGTTTCATTTTAATTAATATTTAGGTTTTCAACCTTTCCTTCTGTTGTTGTTTTTTTGGCAACACAAAAATTGTAAAATTATTGAGAACAAGACAGTGTTTTAAATTTTTTTATACAGTTACATAGAACATTGTTTTAAATTTTTTTGGATCCGTATGAAATAAACTAATTTTGATATTCAATGACTAAAATACAATACAAAATCACAATACTAATGAGTATTTATAATTTTTAATAGGTTAAAAGATTATCACTGGTAAGTTGTAATAATAGTTTGCTTTGTAAGATTAGTAAACAATGAATACCAGAGCCAGTTTATTTTATAACAAATCCAATATTAACGCTATTTTCTACAATAATTATCAAATGTATGCATTGTTTGACTTGGAAAGAATGGTAAAGAGCCTGTGGGACACAATCGCTGTTATATCAAAGTTCTACATCAAGTGTTTGCTCTCCCCGGATGTAAATATTTACACTTCACTCCCCAATACACTTTGTTTGGTTCCAACAAGCAATATTTAGCCAACTTTCCTCTAAAACATAAAACACCTCTTTCCTTGTAAGTATCACATTATAAACAATGTAGGTGTAGTAATGTGTAATGTAAACTGAGTGAGTTGCTTCTCCATCTTGAACATGAGTATAGTAATCATTATTGTAAACAGTGTAAAATTAATAGCATATTGACACAATCTGTCTCTCAACAATGGTTACTGATTGAGTAGCTAAGTAATTCAATCCAGTAGCTAGAAAACTAATAGATAAATAAACAAAATTATGTTTGTTTTTGGTGTACTACTTTCTTATACAGGAGAGTTTTATATGTCCCCCACCTTAACTTTTGAAAGAGGAAAAATTTTTAAACTCCTTTAGGGAATGTTTTTATAGGATTTTGAAGTTTCTTTTGACGTACTTTTCGCTACCCACCCCACGAAAACCAGGGGCTAAATTTTAAATACGAACTCTTCCTTGTGACACCTTATTTGAAAGGGTATAAAAACACAAACTCATTGATACCATTAAACAAATTTTGACAACATTCCTGTACAAAATGGCGGTTAAAACGGTTTTAATTTTTCAAGCAGATAAAGGGACGCTGTTGCTATATTTTTCAAATTTTTGAGACAAAATACAGATTAAGTTTTTGGGTACTCAAAGTTTTAAAATGTTATGTTACAAGATACATTTTTCAAACTTTTGAAAATTGACAAATTTTGAAAAAGGGCAGTTTTTTAAAGTTTGCATAATTTATCTTGTAACATATCATTTTAAAGCTTTGATTACCCAAAAACTAAATCTGTAATTTGATTTTAAAATTTTGAAAAATATAGCGACAACGTCCATTGTTTTGATAAAAAAATTAAAAACGTTTTGAGCCGCCATTTGTATAGGAACGTCGTAAAAATGTTTTAGTGGTATCAATGAGTTTGTGTTTTCATACCTTTCAAATAAAGTGTCACAAGGGGGGTTCGTATTTAAAAATTAGGGCCCTCCCGGTTTTGGGTGGGGTGGATAACGAAAAGTACGTCAAAAGAAACTTCAAGACCCTATAAAACATTCCCAAAAGGTTTATCAAATTTTCCTCTTTCAAAAGTTAAGATGGGGAGACATATAAAACTCACCCTGTATATAGTACTAGTTAACTGTTTTCAAATTGCTTTAAAAGTACTCAAAATCTCATACTCGGTTAACAACACACAATTTGTATTTGATTATTTCCAAGGGAAAATATTATTTCCTAATAAAAAGTACATGGTTTAATACATTTAAATCCTTCAGATCAAAAGTAATTTATGTTCTTTTCAAGATCATAGTTTTTTTATGAAACAGAAAGGTTTTGTCCTGCAACTAAAACTAACTTTAAACTAATGTTCAAAATCTTCAAATTGGACAAACAGCTATTATTCGTATAACACAATTATTCGTATTGGACACAATTTTAGGAGACACCCAACTTCTATTTTCTACACTCCCATTCAGAAGTTCCTAAAAGTAATAATCTATGAAACATCAGCCTGGAGACAATATGTATACTCCAGAAAAGAGCAATCGGATGCCTACCTAGCAGGCTTGACTTTCAAGACAGGTGTACAAAGAGCTGCAACTCCTTACACGAACATCACTTTACATCCTCACACTAGTCATCTTACACGCAGTCTTTACCCAGCAAACCAGACATCAAGACGATACACCCTTCCTCCACACCACCTCAGCCTGTACGAGAAGAAACCTTCCTGCTATACCACCTCTAGAAGGAGCCTACGTACACCTTCAAGAGTCAAACAGAGCTGACTCAATTACTGCTGGATCGACCTTTCGACAAGACTTCAAAGTTACGTGGTATGTTTTGCAAAGCTTTTTCAATTTGACAATTGTATACCATTCTCAAAGATAATGTAATAAATATTACTGTGCATATGTGTAAGTCATCTCTTCCAATCTGAAAGTCCAGTAACCAAAAACGAAACTTCATAAAGATTACTGTGTCAGACAGTTTAAAGAATACCAACGGTAAACACATTGACACCTGACAGTCACTGATAGAGTGAGTGGGACAGAGACAGAGAGTGACAGAGTTGAAAGAGAGAGAGAGAGAGTGGGGTGTCAACTTACCTTGGGGATCTTCGCAAACCGCCCCGTCCGCACATCCCTGATAGTGGCAATGTCCAGCAAGTCCACCTCCTGCAACATACAGCACAGGTTAGGTGGCAGCCAAATGTGTAAGGCGTCCCAGAAGTAAGTAATCACTTTAATGTTAAATGAAAAATTGTCAATCGTTGTTACAAAACAAGATAAAAAACCAGGACAATAGAACAAGGGACATACTCCGTGATTTTTGTCTCAAGTTTGGTACCGTTACAAACGTGTGTTTATTTACAAAAACAAACAAGGAACTTCTACAAACATGAAACGTGTATTTAGTTTAAATAGTTATGATGAAACAACATCAAATAAATATAAAAACATAATTAAACCATCATTCTGTACTATGCTGATTTAAATAATTCTTCACAAATAATTTTGACATCAGTTGGGAGTTTTCATTAAGTTCACCTTTAGAATACATAAAATTTGATTCAGATTGCTTTTCTTTTTATCGAACTTCCTTTGGAAAAACGAGATATTAATGCCGACAGCATGGTAAGACACGGACCCGGAACTGTGAAATAAGCACCAATCCTGACCACAGAACACGTTTTGAGCATTTTTACAAAACTTTATATACATATGTACATATGTGTACTCTCTACAGGTCGCATTTTCTACCCGATTGTCAACAAATTTGGGATAAATGTTCCTTTTATAAATATCTCGGTCGAATTTGTTGACCACCAAAATCGGACTACGGGAACCCCCCGGGGAATTGCACCAAAAATAGTTTTCAATTATCTATGAAAACAGTAAATTTTGTCCGACTTTGATGAACTTATTGAAATAAATCCAATATTATTGAAATTTAACATATGTTCCTTTCATTCTATGTAGTATTACCGCCAGTAAAAAAGTCTGAAGCCGAAGGCCGAAGCAAGGCTGTGAGCGCAGTGAACAGCCTCGTACCCCACGATCATACAGGAGGCCAAGCTGAGGCCGTAGGCTTAAGCGAGGCTGTGAGCTAAGTGATAAACAAATTGCGAAGGAAATTCGATTCACTCATGCCAGCGGTGCTCAAGTGCTAAGCTGCGTGTCGCCCTGGTTTTGATATTTACTGTTTATTTTATAATACTCTTAAAATGTTTACGGTTTATTTTAGTGTGAAAAGAATTACAAAATGTCTCATATAATAAACACTGTACTTATGTACAAAAACTAATGTTAGATAAGGAACTGCAGCCTGCTCAGAGGTGGGGGTGGCACGTGTGGTACACAACGAACACCCAGACCAGTGATTACGTGCATTGTGTTGTTATCTAGCTCCGAGTGCTGAGTCAGCTGTGACGGTGACGGTGACGTCACTCACTATCACACAGCATCACCCTCACAACACAATCGATTCCGCGTAGAATAGTTGATTTTATGAAAAACGTGCGTTAGATGCGTAGATTATATTTCTACTTATTCCTTTTTTAATACTGTAATTGTTGATTCTCATTAGGCGACTTTTTTAACTCTATTTTTTGAATATTTTAATTTTATTTTCGTACTTTTGTTTATAGTAATTGTTTTGAAAATAGTGTTTTCATTGGTTTTGCATAGGGAAACTTCAATAGTTCAATACTTGTTATAGAGTCATCCTGTATACTGTAGTAGCTTTGTGGTACTGTAGTATGACTAAATGTAGAGGGTTTTCTATCTTGACTATAGCCTACAACGCAGTAAACAACCAACGGCAAACAAACTGACTGAAGCAGATTTTTCTTTCCCTTAAATACGAAAGTAATAACTTTAAATTTCAAGCTGCCAATTTCCTCAATTATGTACATTGAATTCCTGGTAGCTCTCCGACTAACATTAAATTGTACAGGGTGAGTTTACATGCCCCTTTAAATGCCCCCTCCACATTAACTTTTGAAAAAGCTAATACTTTTAAAACCCCTTTGGGGAATGTTTTATAGCACTCTGAAGTTTATATTGACGTACTATGGGTCACTCACCCCACCAAACGGAAAAGGAGGCCCCAATGTTTTTAATAATAAACCCCTTCCCCTTGTGGCACTTTAAAAGAAAGGGAATTTCAATACAAATTCAAGGACGTAAAGATAAACTTTTTATTTCAACTCTTGTTTTGTAATACCTTTTAAAAAGATTAAAAGAAATCAGGTTTAAATTGCCATATTTCATTTACAATTCATATTATGACCAATTTGTCTTGAAAATCCTCTGAGGGAAACATCACAACCCTATAACACAATCCCATAGAGTATTTGGGAAAAAATTCGTCATACAAAACATTTTATGTGAAATGTAGCATTTTAAACCTGATTTCTTGTACTCTTTAAATGGGTATTAAAACCCGAGTCGATATAAAAATGTTTCTTTGCATCGTCCGTTGGATTTGTATTAAAGTTCCCTTTCTTTTGAGGCACCACAAGTCTGGAAGCCTCCTCCCAGTTTGGATTGGGGGTGGTGGGTAACCCAAAGTACGTTAAAACAAACTTTAGAATTCTATAAAACATTCCCCAACGGGTTTTAAAATATTACTTTTCAAAAGTTAAGGTATGGGGACATTTAAAACTCACTCCGTATAGAAAACTAACGCACTATAGAATTTTGAATTGGAAACATTAAAAAGACAACTTTTATTTATATAATAAAATAGCCATTAACACACATTAAATCAATACTTTTATGAATTAAGTATAATTAAGAATATCTAAAGACACGGACGATTGTGCAGTTAAATGTAGTGGAAGGAAACTGCATGTCGTAAAATGTGGTGAATGCCTATATACAGTGGTAGCACATGAGCAGTGAGCCCGACTCCGCATGTTGTGTTATAACGTTAACTTAGAGTTACGGTCCTCCGTAATAACTCCACTGTTCTCCGCCATTACTGTACTGTAACGTAACGGCTCGACATTCCACGCTATTTATGAGCTCAGCTAAATTTGCATTTCGACAATTTTTCCAACAGCGTTACATTCTTGATACATGATAGAACGCGGTTGGTGTTACTTCAGGGTCAAATTTGTGGAACTCGATACCAAAAAAGTATTAACTGTTGAAATTTCACTTTAAATTTAATATTTGAAATAAAGAAGTACTTAAGGTATATACTAGGAGGCTACTTGGTAAATTATCATTACACTTTTAAAATTTATCTTTACTTTTTTATTTGTAATAGTTTTTTATTTACGGTGTTTAAAATTTCAAATACAAAACTCTTAAACACGGGAAATAACTTTAACAATCAGTTTCCAAGGGCTTTATTAGAATATGTCAATCTTTAACTTCCCAACCTAAAATTGAACGTTTTGAAAACTGCGAACTTATGCATCGCTAATTTTGCAGCTTGTAGTGCGTAACCTTAACAAAGGTTTCTCCAACATTAAGTTATATGGATAAATCTGAATTAAAAGTAGATTATTATTATAGCGGATCCGTGGCGGATTGTTATCGCGCGCGACTCCGGAGCTCGTCATTCCGGTCGCGCGGGTTCGATCCCCACAGTCACCACTTACAATTTGTATTGTGACTATACGGTGACGCTAGGTAAAGGTCGAGTGGTAGAGAGGACTTTGTAGTCCTAACTTCGCCAAGACATATCTTACCTTTTTTTATTATTGTAATATTTCAAAATAGTTTGTTAAATTAAATACCACTAACCATACTAAAAACTCAATTTGCACAGAAAGAAATGATAAGTAATGTGACGTATACCCAGAAACGTACATGCAGTTCAACAATTGAATAAAGCAAGTTCAGCTACCGTTTCCGAAAATAATATTAATTTCAAACAATTCAGAATGAATTTTTTACCGCAAGATATTTTCAAAGTAAGAATAATTAAATTGTGATTCGAGGCTCCACCGCTTTGAAGCATTCAAAGTAAATTGGGTTATCAACATCAATTCATAAAAGGCGTAGCAGATTATTAAATTACCTCACTTAAACCCTCGGGTTTAAAAAGATCGTTTGCTTACTAATGGTATTTCAATATTTAGGTGACTACTATTATACAAATAATATTGATTTATACTCTTTTCTCAGCATCCGTACCCTTAGTTACGACCATATCCGAACGCATACTGGCGTCATATTGTAGACTTTACAATATGATAATTTAAGACCTAAACCAACTCTTTCTCTTAAAAATTCTTAAGTAAAAGCTATAAATATTTGGACTTTTTACTAAATCATTTTTTTTAATTGAATTTTGTCAAATATCTGGGTTACATCTTTCTGTCATAGGGATGGATTGTCACCAACATACTCGTAACGTGGTCCTGTAAACCAGCTTCATGGAGGTCAGGTTTTGAGGATGATATATGTCTAAAGCGGCTCAGATAGTCTCAGTGATCATCTGATGATACCCGCATCAACTCCCACCATCGTTTAGACATATCAGACCATCACCTGCGTGGTTCGGAAGTCACGTTAAGCCGTCGGTCCTTGTATTTCCATTGGTCGTTGGGCTATTAATTAATGACCCATTCTAAGGAAGAGTCGGCCTTAGTTTGTAACAAGACTTCACCTCATAACTCATTACAACCACTCATCACACTCATCCTTCACCACAAATTTGCCTTAAAATGCCCTCATGAGAGTGGTCGGCATCTCAAATAGTGATTTAGTGAAAGCCAATCTAATTGATACCAAATCTACTAAAATAGGTCGAACATTGATAGTAGCATATTAAAACATAGCCGAAGACTAGCCACAAGCGACATCGTGAATCCTAGAATTTTCTGATATGAAGTATAATTTACATTGGAAATGTCCCTTAGAAAATAGGGGTTTATGCTATTAAAAACTGTATTTATGGACCGAGTGTGATTAAACTTGGTATAATCATGTATGGTATCGTACTTAACATGTGTACCAAAAACAAACAAAATCTAATTTAACAGTCAAAGATTGTGGAGAAAATTACTTTCTTTGCAGAAAGTTATCACACCACTCCTTCGCCTCACAGTTGCAGTACGCAATATCTGCATGGGGAGGAACAATCGCAACAAACCCCACTTCATCCTAGTCCTCTCAAAAAACCCAAACTCCACCCTAAGAAAAACACATACATACGTACCACACCAGACGGGAAAACACAGACCTGTCAGCATCGATTGACAAAATTTCAACCCATTCCAAATTTTGCAAAATCAATATTTCTATTTTACCGTCTGAAAATATTCCTTCTTAATCGACCTTACTAACCATTTAAGAACACGTGAAAGATCGCACACCTAAGATGGAGTGTTAACACCTGAACAGAGGTAACTCTACGCTCAATTCAAAATATCTTTATTACAGTAAAATTCATCATCATAATACATTTGTTTGTACAAGTTTAATATATATATATATAATTTTGTACCATAAAATACTCTGCGATACACTCCCTAATCATCAGACTGCGAAACAACGCCGTATGTAAGAAAGGTAAGATGTAAGAATGGACAGTACAGAAACTGCAATTGAGTGAAGAAATGACACATTTTGCTGGTCGGTATATTACTGTAGAGGTTGACTTGGCTTTTGTGCCCTGAGCGCCGATAACAGCTTGTATCCTGTTACATTATATCTGTGACAGACGTCATCATCTCACTCACTCCTTCACCATCTACACCGCGCCGATATAGTCTACTGTAGCACGTAACTTGCATTCAACTTGGAGACGTGTCACTTCCCTTACCTTATCTCACCGCTTACAGCATCAGACGAGCACAGCTTGATCAAGGTGTCTAGCAAATTTTTTCCAGCAAATTCAAGACTTTTCTAGACAAAATCGTCACCATTTTTCAAAATCAAAATTCGACAAATCACTCATTTTTTACCATTAAACTTTGCTTTTTATAATAACGAACAAAATATACTTAGAAAATAACACTCCTATAGTTTTTTATCAAAGATCTTTAATGTGGACATAAAATGAGAACCTATGACCAGCTAATATTGGCGCACAGTGACTAGACTAGGCAGCTGGCCACATACTTTTGTTTGATTCATCATTTCTGTTATCGAAAGAATGCTTCACAAAGGATTATTTGCACAGCGCAGGTAGCTTGTCAAGTGACGGCGCTATTAGGCATGCTGAAGATCAAAAAGTACTCTTAGTTTTCCAAATGGAATGCCTATGAAACAGGCTACACGGTGCGAGCAATTTGAATTATTGAAACTATCAACAACTAGGATGTAGCAGACATACCACCTGCTGGAACAAACAATGGTCTTACACTTTCTGACTATCTTAGGACTTTGTCATATTAATAAATTCAGACTTCCCAGACCTTTTCTACCAAATTCCACACTAATTCCAGACTTCCAGTCTTTCCAAGGCTACTAGAAACCCTGCTTGATAAACTTCTCTCAGATTTACTGTCCGAAACAGTATTTTATAATATATATAGCCAATTTGATGGGACAATCGGGGTCCCAGGGACAGTGAACTCAACTCTAAGTATGCTTCGAAGAAAGTGCGTTTATCATGTTAATAGCTTGTAGGTCTAAAATTAAGTATTTTTACTATATTCCAAAGTTTTAGAAGGTTGACCCGTCCTGGTAGTACGCAAATTATCTTGTATAAGAATTGAAAATGGAGTAATAGCACAAATGCGACGACATATAACGACACACTTGTAATCTAAGCTAAAAATAAATCAATTTGAAAACAAATTTCAAATATTTTCAAAATTGCGATAGTAGGGAGTTTGTTATAGCTTAGAAAACCCTCTCAAAATTGATTAATCTTACAAAACTATTATATAGTCAGTATATTTTTGGCCAATAAAACACTGCTTCAAGGTATTAACTATTTTGTCCTTAAGCTACAGTGTACTGTACTTATTTTTATTAGCATACAATTATTGATTAGCACTACATACAAAGGTGGCCCATGTGTAGTGCTTTTGCATCTTGAGGTGCCTCTTTACGCCAACTATTTCATTACTAACAAGTAACAGGTAAGTTATTTAGCGGACTCTTGGCGGGTTGGAATTGCGCGTGACTCCGGAACTCATCACGCAGCTCTCCCGGGTTCGATCTCCGCAGTGACCATATAAATTTGTTAAGTGACTATGCAGTAACGCTAGGTAAAGGTCGAGGTTGAGTGTAAGATAGGACTTTGACTACTTTCACCTCGTTAAAGAAGACAAGCTAAACCTTTTGAACCTTTAGTTATTTAATAACTTCCTTATTTGAACAATTACTGTGCATTAGTTTCTTGGATTATTCATCGAAGTTAGTATTGATGCGAACCCATACTGATCAGACTGCTGAATAAATATCAGGGCTTTAGACAAATGGTGATATTGATGGAGTAACTCCGGGTTCAGTGATTTTTCAAACTCAGCATTCAATAGCAGCCCACGAATACTAGACAACAGCCAGCTGGCATATTTCAATCCTCTTTCACCTCAACACTACTAGCAAGCATGCATTTGTGCTGTTAACTTTTACTAAAATAATAAAAACTTAAAGTTTAGCACAGATCAAAGTATTGGTATTAGCTACATTTAAGCATTTTAATTAGTTTTGCAATTTTGTTTGGGCACTGAGTTCAACAAAAATAAGCACTTTGGGTCTAAAGACTCAAAATTTATATTCAAAATTGCAACGTAGTTTTTTAGATTGAAAATAAGTTTACACTTCAGTATTAGATCTGAAAACACTTCGTTGATGACATTGGGACATAAGGTGTCAACATAAGTTTAACACATTTTTTTAATTTTTATTCGACACAGACTGCAGCATTCAGTTGAGTTGACAAAAATGGTGTTATGATGTTACATTTTGTCAATCAACTGAAGAAATGCTGTTGTGTTATGAACTAGAACTGTAGCAGAAGACTAATGAGGAAGAAGAGAGATTGTGAGATGTAGAGTGGGGTGTTGTGAATAAGGAATGTTGACAAATCTACAGTGCACACATGTATATGAGTTAGTCTACTGACTGTCAACTTGTATTTGCCTGCAACCCTTCTGGCTGTAACAAAGCAACCTCGGAACAATTTGTAACCATGCTAACATTTTGTAGCAAAACCACATTTTAAAGCGTAGTTTATTTTTATTAACACCAATTACCTTAACTTACTTGTCATTTAGTAGTAATTTTAGTTATCTAATGTCAATGATCCGTGTATTTATAAAGTGGTATAGATAGTCTGAAATTTTCCAATGGTATTGATCAATTTATAATTTGACAATTTGTGAATAAATTAAAAAATGTTAGCTATTCTCGTTCGTTTCATGTTTTATCTTGAAATTCCAAAGTTAAAGTTGCATGAAACTCGTTAGAAGAGCCGTTCTCGAGATCCTATGCAGCCAATTAACCCGGCAAACAGTCATTACTCTCATTGCATTGCGAGTACAGCCTTTCGTTTCACTCTTGCGAATGCGCCATTTAAAACTTGGTTGGATCGTTCGTTGATTATATAATTTCAAATCAAATGTTATACCTACACACTTTAGTGTATGTATTTATTAAAGAAATACATAGCAACATATTACTATCGAATCACTGTAGGAAATATAGAGCTATTCATTTCTACCACCTTATAGACAGAAACGACGTTGAACAAAACTATCAGCAGTTTTGAGCTTCTCAACTTACTGTGTCAATAGGCTAAATTGTATCTATACATGATTTTGTATAATATTAATAACAAACATATTTTAAAATCTGTCTACGAATAGCCTTATAATTCGCTTTTTGCGTAGCTTATTTATAACCTACACAAAACTATAAAACACTTATAATAACACTACTGTATTTGACGTCCATTGACTTTATTGATTGGTCGGACTATAAATCGCATTTTGACGCTTATTCAGTAATCTAACCATATCTCTCATTGAAAATACCCACATTGTATAGTTTAATTCCCTTGGCTTTCAGTTAAGGAAGTTGAGCTAATGAGAAATTCCATATAGAAGATGACAAAGTATAGATGAATACGGCCAGCAGAATACAGTGGCCTCGTGTGAAAGTGTTGCTTCAAGGTGTGTTTGTCCACATTACCATAGTAACTCACATCTGCTAATTGTGTCTACGGCTGACAGCACTGTCCCGGGTCCCGCTCTTTCACACACTTCATTAATCTACGCTCTCAACCCTGCCTGCTCTCAACCCTGCCTGCTCTCAACCCTACCTGTTCTCAATCCAACTGCTCTCAACCCTGCCTGCTCTCAAACAGCATTTGCTCTCAACCCTGTCTGCTCTCAACCCCTACCTGCGCAGTTATAAAGCATCTGTACTTGTGGATTCGATATAACATTAATATCGAGCCTGTAATTTAACCCATAGCTTTGAAATATCGATATAGCCTTGCTGAAACCTTGTTTTATCCGTACCTTGTAATACCTTATAACGCCAATTTCGACCCATAGCATGATATCGACCATTGCCAGCATTGACCCTTTCGTAATACGACCGCCAGCTGTCTCATACCAACATGTTTGGTATAACGCTAAATATGACCCTTGCTTGTAAATCGGTATAGCGAAATAATAGTCATAGCCATATCTGCCGCCATAGCCGGCTGACCCCCCATAACATGAATATGGCCCGCAGCAGCAGCTGGCCCATAACGGCAAATATCGGCCATAGCTAATAACCCGTAGCGCCAATATGTCACCAGCAATATGATGCCAGCACTGGTTTCAGGCATAACTTTGTGCCGGTATCCAATGTGTGCCTTTCATCTGTAATGCGCGAAACTTCGACCTGGCGCGAATCTCATAATCTCCGACCATAGCTCAATATCGACCCTTAACATATTTCGACCATAACTTATCCTGAATCCACCAGCACTTGTCCTAGATACACCTTGTAATATCGACCATAGCTTATCTGGATACACTGTAGCAATATCGATTAGCGTAATATCGTCATGATGTAAATATGGTTAACTGCCGAAGTATAGCGGCATATCTTGCCTGTCTTGAAATATCGACCTTGTTGCCAACTCGGTACCAGCGAATATTGACCTATTTAAATATAGATCCCCTGCTTAATAACCCTGTTTAATTTCCCACGACCATAGTTTATCGACCCATAACGTAGCAGCCAAGGCCACATAACTAATGCTCGTCACTGATCTTAATACGAGTGTATTTACTGACCATGCAATAATTAACCGCCTTTGCTAATAACCTGCGCTGATACCAAACCGTATCGATACATGGCATGAATCTGCCGCCGCCGAATTAGACCTGGCGCTAGCATACCCTGCTCTGTTTTAATCCCGTTTTAAATTCGACCTGCCTGCTCAGTATGCTCTGATATTGTACCCTGCTGCAAATTGAATTTTCACGCCAGCTCTAAACCCTGCCTGCTTAACCCATGCTCTCAGCCCTGCTTATCTCTAACCCTGCCTTATCTCGGCCATAACCTTAAATTCTTCACCTGTAATATCTGCCACCTTGTTTTGACCCATAGCTTAATAACCTGGCTTTAATATCCACCTTGCTCTCAACCCACATAGCAGCTCTGAGCCTACTTGTAATATGCTCGACCCTGCGTAATATCAGCCCCTGCCTGCTCCTAAGCCACCTGCTCTCATCCTGCTCTAAACCCTGCCTGCTCTCAACCCTGCCTGCGTTTGTTCAACTAATTGCCAACGCGCATCACCATATTCAGTGATGTTCCTGTCTGTTGTCTATACATCCTTCTCACCCACAAGTTAATCAATTTTTGGTTCAACACTTTTCACAAATACACAAAAAACTGTTTTTTGTATACACAAAATTACAGATTTAACAAACCGAAGATGGTCTATTCTACAGAAGAGTTTGTCAAAGCACCAAAATCTGATTTACAAGTTCAAATGTAATGCTTTACGCATTATTTATTTCCAAAGAGACATCATCTGCTTACAAGTTCATTGTTTGCCAGTTAAGGGCCTTAAAAACTAAGTAATGCAACATTATTATTTTACCATGAATATTTAAAAAATGCACACTTTCATTAAAAGTAGGCTAGTCAATCAAAAGCACATCCTTATTCAAATATTTTCTTTAGGACGAAAACACGTACAGCTCTAGAAACAAACACAATGCTCAAAGTTATAAACAAAGGCAACTGTTAAACATGCTGAATACGTAAATATCTTGTTTACATTATCTTGCAATACAATTGACGACATGAAGTTATTAGAACGGGGTTTTGTCATCAATTTTTACCCTTATAGCCGATCCAACGTAGTTTTTCTAATGGAGAGAAAATAAAAGAGAGCAGTAACGATTTGGCTGAAAGGTAAGTTAAACAGCGGCGATTATCGGTGTTATGGACGCCACGCCCTCACGTTTCAACTGTTAGCACCATCAGTGATGGGTAAATACCTTCGGCACGCTATCCACCCCTTCCCCCTCATGCCTCTTCTTCACTCTACCTACATTCAGCAGTGAACATGGGTACAGTGGTTATAAGTTACAACTATACTTATAATTTAGATAGATAGCCTATGATTTGACGTGATTTAGGCCAAAATACTTATTTATTTTACAAAAATTTGTCATTAGAATCTTATGCAATTTTGAAGGCCAGAGACCCATGTCGTGATGCTTTCAAACAATTAGACATTTTAACCTTTCCATCCCTTTATATTCATGATTCTATTCTTTTCTGCCTTAATAAATGCAGTTTAACACAAGGCATTGAAATTCATAGTCATGATACTCGATCAGTAACTAGTTATAGAATTGACTATCATTGACTTGAATTATTAAAAAAAAAAAACTACCATCTCAGGCAGGAATAATATTGTTTCAAAATCTTCCAAACAAAATTCAAATCTCCAAAACACAAAAATTATTTCAAAAAAAAGCTTAGAACTTATCTGGTCACGAGTGGGTTTACAGTGTTCAGGAATTTATGGACCACTCACTTGCCATTAAGGAGTCTGTTGATTAAAAGTTATTATAAAAATTAAATTTTGAATTTTGATTAATATATTTGCTGTAGTGGCTTGTAGTTTTATTTAATTATTTTAATAGTATTGTTAAAAACCAACACAAACAGTTTTTGTCTATTGGTGATTAAATGATTTAAAACAAAACCTCATATGGAAAAACAATAAAACAACTTTAATTATAAGTGTGTGTACATCATAATAACATAAAACACATATTTATTTTATATTTCATCAACATCGTATGAATTTTACTGTTTTTAGATCATTGATCATTAAAACCACTTGTTTTGAGAAAACTCCGATTTTGCTGGCTAACGAACATAACCGAGATATTTACAAAAGAACATTTATCCCAAATTCTATGAAAATCCGAGCAACAATGCTACGTACATAAAGTATGGAAAGGATCGGTGCTCATTTCGTCATTTCAAACTATACTAAAACGATAGATTTATTTTTAACTAAGATTTTATATGTAGCAATTTTGCTATAATAATTTGGTTTTATTTTTAGTCAATATTTGCTTTTCTGTACTTCTTTTGTAGACTAAGGATTAAGGTTCTAAACATGGTTTGGTACTAACTAGAGTCGGGATCGGTGCTCATTCATGGTCCCGGCCCTTGGTCATTATCGACGGGATGAATATCTAATTTTTCAATAGGAAATTCAATAGAAAGCAAACAAACCATCTTAAAATAAAAATTTATTTTACATTAGGATACGTAGATCTTATTTTGTGCTTTTAACATAAGAACCCCTTGTGACCAGTGCAAATGGAAAACTCCTGTACAACAACAATAAGGGTTTGAATATTTTGTTTGGTGAAAGTGCAGGTGAGTTAAAGTAGACGTCAATAACATTTTGACAAATGAAGTGGCAGGGTTGACATTTTCTCGCTGACGTGTCGAGCTTTCACATTTATTGATATTTTGTTTGAATATAACACAACTTTTTAAACACGCCGTGTTAAACTTTCAAACAACTCAGTTAAAAAACGAGTACACTGTACAGTAAAATCTGTCTACTTTAACATAATGTTTAGAAAATTTGCACACTTAAAAATATGTTTACTGGTTTTTCACTATATAAGAAACTAATGTTCATTCTCATATTGGAACACATGTATGTAATTTGAAAAATTACTTCACATTATCTAATAAAATTGTTTAATTTCTGAGGCCTTTCAAATACCAAGTATTCATCTTCAGAGGGCACCCAAATGAAAAAAAATAATTTAAATTTAAAAATATTGTATAAAACATATGACAAATAGATTGTGAGAAAATAAACTTAAAAGACATGTATGCACACACATGTATATTCCTCTGACACACACCACTCACAGGCTAAAAAATTGTTGATGATTCAATCAAAGACAATGTTATGGTAGGTACATTATACATTAGATGCTAGTTGAGACAGGAATGACAACATGGATTTGCGACAGCACACACAGAATGCGCTGCGAGGATGAGTCTCAAGCAGAGCTACTGACGCACGCGCAAGTTTGGTTGTTTTCGGAAATCGAATGATTTGGACACATAAAAGTCATTGATGACATCAGACATTCTTGAGCATGTGGAGCAGAGGAGGAGAAATACGCCGGCAGCGCTAGCAGTGCAATCGATGGTCTTTTCGACAACAATTCATTTATTGGATGGAAACTTTTTTAAGTTCATTCAAATTCTAAATTTAAAATTTTTACAATGACTTGACATGCAAATTTTAACCACATAATTCTAAGTCTGAGCTCAATTTAATTTAATCGAACTTTTTCGTAATAACTATTTTAAACATAATAAAAACCATTGAACCTGTTGATTTTTATTTTCTTTCAACAACTTTCATGGGCTCAGCGAAATTCCTTGTGTGGCTTAAACATACACCAAAAGTACCTGTATAAGATCAGAGACAAATTTTAATTCTTTCAACGGAAACTAAATGTTTTGTTGAACAATTCATTTTGCGTGGATGAATTTATGAACCGGAACAATTGTGAAAATAATAATTCATGCATACAATATAAGTATAGTTCAAATAAGCAGAATTTATTTACCATTATCATTATTGTAATTGTTCGGACTATTAAGGCCTACTCCGGTACCAGGGATTTTATCATTTCACAAATTATCTGTAAACGTATTTTTAAGCGCACATGTCAACACTTATTTTTTTTGTAAAATGGCATTAAGCGTATGTTTGTTATCTTTGGTCGTACACATATTGGTTTGCGGTAACATAAATGTTTGATAGAGTTTTTATTGAAATCGGATCAATTGCAATCGTCTCGTATATAGCATTACCTCTATTTTTGGGTTAAATGATCCCCCCTTGTTGTTGGAAATTCACGGTAGCGCTTATGGCTACGCGTTGGCTATGTTCTAAATTGTCCCGTATCTTCTACAAGATTGCCCTCATTTATACAAGTAATATCTCGTATCTAAACGCTGGTCCAGACACGCGACCTACACAGAAAAATGTGACAATTTAAATAGTGGCCACTCCGACAGTGGCACTATAACCGTGAAGGCGTAAGCCTCCCCATGTTCAGTAAACATTTCACTACATCTTGTTTTAAATAAGACCTGCAACAGTACTACAAAACCACAGAAAACACTGAGCCAAAACTCTTAAACAAGTTCACCGTGTTCACAGCATACACCTAGTTATATTTATATAATACAGGAAAGTAATAAACACAACTATTTGATCTCAAATATTCCGTAATAATCCGCCGTGTTACAGCCGGTTTAATGGCGATTGGCAATACACTTTGAATGAGTATGAAACCGTTTCCAATAGCTATCAATAATACAGTCGGTGCGAAATTGCATGGATTACAACAGTTTTAACGTCCACTATTCATCCTTTCATGTATTCAGTTTAGCTTTCCAGCTCCGTAGTTAGAATATATTCTCGCCTTTCTAATGCATGAGTCAGAGATATTAGATGTAAGGGTTAAAAACAAGTAGTAAAGGGTTAGATGTAAGGGGTTAAAAACAACACAGTGCCAGTGTAAGATCGAATGCTGCTACAAGTTCGATGGTAAAAAGACAAACTTGACGGTTTGAAAAGGCAAATTTAGTCTAAAGAAACTCAGTTTTCATGTGTAAGATAACAAAAATTGGATGTGGTGGGTTTTATAGTACAATGTTTGCTATGTAATGGTCGACTATATACCTATTGATTGCTAGTCAGGCGTTACCAACGAATACAGAGTATTATTCAGTGTTCGCTGGGCTTACTTATAATATGGCAAAATTTGCAAATTAATGAACGAAAAATTCAGTCACAAGGATGAAATTTTAATTATTTGCTCTTAATGACAGTGGGGACTAACTGTAATTAATTGACAGCCCCCAACTGTAAAATGGGTGAAATGTGGCTTTTAAGGGGGTGGAATCCGGGTGTAAATGCTACATTTTGTAGTTGCAGATGGCTTGAATCGTATCTTAATAATATAACTCAATTTGTAGGGATTTCAGACGCTAGATCGGGAGAGGTGGAGCTCATGTTTGGAGTCCCTCAAGGATCCACATTGAGTCCATTACTTTTTCTGGTCTATGTTAATGACGTTGGCTCATCCGTACTCCACGGACAGATTGTCCAGTACGCAGATGACACGACTCTCAGCTTCAAATCAACTTCAAACAAAATACTGGAAGATGTGGCTTTTATTGAGCGCAATCTCTTGACAATTCCTACCAAATTAAATTTCATTCCATGTTCTTTGCGAAATATCGAATCAGATCATAGTCCAACTGTCATGTTGGATGAGACAGATCAAAGAGGTCTTCACAACTAAATTCCTAGGAATACACATCGTCAGAGGGTTGACTTGGGATTGCCATGTAGACAGTCTATGCTACAAGATAGCTTCAGGCATTTATGTACTGAGGGAACTATCCAAATACTGTCCTACTCAAATACTGATGACGGCGTATTACAGAGTAATATACCCACACCTCTCCTACGGAGTCGCTCCCTGGGGCGGTTGAGCAAAATCACACCTTCCCAGACTCTTCATTCTTCAAAAAAAAGCAGGGCGAACCATTGCAAAAATTCAATGGGAGAGTCGTGCCGACCAGCGTTCAGCCTCAATCTGTTGACACTTCTTGAGACATGCGTTTTCTTCAAAGCCAGATGCGATCTCATAAGAGGTGTAGACATACACTCTTATGAAACTAGAGGCAGGGAAAACTTTCGGACTGGGCGACACAGAACGGTGGTTTACGAGCGTTTGCCTTCTCAGGCAGAACCCGTTTTCAATATATTACCAAATTCGATAAAATGTGCTCCAACACCACAGGCAAATTTTACAAGAAGGGAGGAAGTTCGCAAAAAACAATATCTAATGAATTTTGGTAAGTGAGATGTTGTTTTATGCTCGAATTGCAGAGTCGAATGAAAGCCATTTTGTGTAGATATCGCCCCTAAATTTTATAATTGATTCAGTCGGTTTGATTCCTAAAATCTGTGATTTTGGGATGGAAAATGGAGGGTATATGCCCAGAGAAGGGTTTAACCGCCATGCGAGCCATAGTTTAACAGGCGTTTTATATGTTTAATCAATCGCATAAAATAAAATAAAAAGAAACCTTAATTCTATAGAACTATTCACAAACTAAATAAGACTGATATAAAACGGATTAAATCAATAATATTTACGCTACATAACATTTTAAATATTGTTTTAAATAATTTAATTAACATACGATGACTTGTAATAGTTTAAATAGTGATGTACAAACATTAGGCTGAATGCCACCGCACACCTACAGCGCTTCTGCGTAGGATGCGACAGGTGTGACAGAAACGACGCATGACAGATAAACAGACCACCGCACACCGATATAGCCATCCACTTACATGGTTCCGCACGTACTCTATAGTTCCATTAGGTATCAAAGCAATTAATGGCACTATAATTACAAACAACAATACATCTGAACAAACACAAAAATAAAACCATAAGTCAAAACTGTTGTCAAAACAATACCGCAAGCGCTGCAACCGGAAAATCCCAGTATGTATAGATTTCATGTATGAGGACGCATCATGTTTCAAACGTCAGAACATTCTAAGCGCCTGAAGCCAAGCATTATATTTTATCCAACTCAAAGTACATTTTGTGTTATATTCTTATAGACGGATACGTAAAAGCAAACGTCAAGATATGAGTATAACGTTATCTGAAACGGATGAACAGGTAAATCACCAATACTTTTAAAGTACCGGAAAAGAAGAAAGGAAGGACTTCTTGATCGGCGATTATATTGCATGATGCCAATATCCCCAGCCGATATCCATAAGGGTCTTGACAACATTTCAGACTTTCAGTGTTCCTTATCGGTCCAGTGAATTTCATGTCGTATCTGGTCAGATATACAGTATGAAAATAACTAAATATATACTTTTGGTAAGTCTTAATTTAGTTTAAAGACAGCATCTACAAAGGAAAACCAAATTTAGCATGAGTAAAAAAAATACTTTCAATAATTGTACAGATTCAAGAATCTATAGGTATTTCCTTCTACACAAGTAGAGTTTTGATCAGTCTAAATCTAGATTTGTGGGAACACGAAACGCTTTTAAAAAACAGTCCAAACCTATGTGCCCACGTCGGGAATCGAACCCGTAACCCTCCACAACAGATACCGCAACTACGGAGACAGGCGCAATGGTTCTTGAAACGTTTTGTTCCAAACACCTCAACAAAACTTTACATTGAAGCTTACATAAAACAAATGCGATTTCAAAAGTCAATTATTTCTCAAATGTATTAAACACTGTAGTGTAAACGACAAACTATTTAAGTTAATGGGAACAAAACTATATTTATATCAACATATCTAGGAAAGTAAGCAAAATAGCAATCTGAAGACAATAGTCTAATAGAAATTGTATGCAGCTAATAATCTCGGTAAGTAAACAAATGTCATTATTTATTTCAAACTATAATAAATCACACCAATAAATACTCTGTGAATCATACTGTTATTCAAAGACAATAAAAGGGAATTACAATATTATTTAATTTCAACCTTCAAAAGTTGCGGTTCAGTGCATTCAAGTGTGTTGAAGAACTTTAAGAGGATTAGAGAGCGGCTTTCAAAGGAAAAGAGGGCTTGAAACATAAGAACCATATCGGCTAAGCTACAGGAAGACCTACTTGAGGAGAGACACATGAATTGAAAGGAGAAAGACAAAGGAAATGCATCGCACGTATTTGATTTTGTGACGTATTTCTTGTTTCAGTATTTCGTAAGTGATTATGCGTCACGATTAACGCCCCTAAATTTATAACGCCCCTTTCCACTAAAGAACATGCATTTTATATAATTTTTTAAGTCACAATACAATATAAACCTATGTTGGTTCTATGACACAATCGTACGAAACAGTGATGAATAAGTAACAAAATAGTCATGTCAATGACCAGAAAGGTAAGCCACTAGTAATAGTGTTTGGATAAATTCAAAATTCAGACAAGGTAAGCGAGGATAATCATCCATAGACAGAGCCAGCCAAAGCCATTGACATCAACAGCTGCTTTGGCTTATTTTTGCATGTTCCTATTTGCTAAAACAAGCTTTTTATTTCATGTTGTATTTTTTCATGTGATGCCAACTTGCATGGTTTTGAATATTTACAACCTATGGTTCTCTTCTATACAGGATGTAACCGATCTGCACCGTCCACTACCTCTAGTAGCCAAACGCAGTAATCTTTGTTTTTAAAATGCTGTTCCTTATTTGTCCCTTATTTTTGACTCCAAAGGATCCAGAAAACCCCAAAATGGTACTTTTTCAGCGGCTAAAATTCTTAAATGTCAAATACAACTATAGATCAATCATGTCGTACATCATTTTGAAAGGACGTGTCGGCTGGCAGTTTGACTTTTAAATATATAATTAAATAGTTGCTCTAGTCAAAAGTCAAACACAATAATAAAACTACAATGGCATAATATACCGAAGCCCGTTGCGTTTAATTAAAATATCAAAAGTTGGTTTGCCTAATAACCAGCTGTTGCTGATCTTACAGCTGGGGAAACCGAGGCTCGAGAGTTGAAAGTTGGAGTCGAGACCGCAAATGGAATCAACTTGCAGGAATCAGAAACATCCCGCGGCTGAGAGGAACACGTTAAATTGTTAATGGAACAGGCGGAGTTGGAATGCTTTGAAACAATTCTCAAGTCGCTTTGTTACTAGTTAACTCAACATTCAAACGAATATTATCAAAGAAGTAGTTCACAAATTCTTTAACCTCAAAAGTCTAGTGTTTTCTTACGTTTTAATATCAAAGCTGACTGAGTACGAACAACGTCAACGACGGAACAGCCAAGTCAAAACTTTGTCTGGTATATTTAGCTTCAATAAAACACAAACACAACATTTTAACGTGTCATGGATTCCTTTGGAATAAGTGCAAGATGACGGACACCTCCAAGCATCTTGTATAAAAAATAGAATAGGAAAATAAGGGAATATTTTAGGAATGTTCGATATAAAACGTTTTCAGGCTAAAGAAGAGAAAGGGTAAAGGTCAAAATATTAGTAAAACTAACGAAAATGGGCTATATATATTCCCTTATTTTCCATTTCTATTAATTTTGTTATACATGTATAAAATATATGTAATGTAATAACACCGGCATTATGAATTTTCAACAATTAGAACACATTATTGTCAGATAGTGACACTCAAGTGTTTTCAACTGTTTACGCAAGTGTTGGATGCGTAGGAAAATATGTTTACACTTTTACACGAAAAATTTTAAATTGAAACAGTAAATGTCTAAAACTCTTAATTTTATAAATATGAGTTTGAGCTTAATTGTTTTCATTGAACATTAAATGAAAATAATCAACCTATAGTTCACCTAGTTCAATGATCAAATTAACGTAGATAGAAACCCCATAAAATACTAAAATAATGTTAGTTTTAAAGATTTATAACATTTAAGATAAAACAACGTCTTAGATTTGAAATCCTAGATTAAAAGGGGTTTGCTGTTAAACTTGTTCTAAAGAGAGTAATTTAAAGAAGCCAGCTTGCTGATTAGAACTGAGAAAAGTAATCTTTCTTGACTTCAATAGAAGTGAGTGATTTGGCATGAACTTTGGACTATATTATTTACATGTCAACTTATTACAAATTTAATGTCACATTATATTTGGCGTTTTGCCTGTGATGTAACATTGTAAAATAAAAAAATAAGAATCGGAGAAAGAAAAACTATGACAGGAGATAATATTGGAACAGAACGACAACTAAATGTAAAGATAGAGCACAGTGCATCCTTGTTTAGAGCTTCTAAAATTATGAACACCGAATTACGGCCAGAATCCGACCTAATCTCAGCGGAAATGAGATGCACGTTTTCTTATACTGTACTTACTATAGTATTAGCCAGCAGTAGAGGAAAGCTTTAGGGAATGGCCCATCTCTGGGTGCCAGTAGCGGCTTTCGCTAATGGGCTCTTGGGCGCAGCCTTTCTAATTCCGTTAATATATCTAAATTTTGTATTTTAGCACTAAATTTACAAAATTTTCCGTGAAACCCCTAACGGTAGAGCCCTCGCACTGACTATGAACACGAGCCACTACTGCCCCTGGCTGTAGAACGAGCTTTGAGCATGGATAGTGTGTTGCTGGGCAAGCTTAAGGCCGAAGCAACAAGACATTTGTTCTTTTTATATTTAGTCAATCCGCCAGTCACCATGAACATATGCAGCATGTGAGTGACGTCACTACCGACCGTGAGCTGAAGCAGGGCTCGAACCCGTGAACTTCACATCGCAGTCTCGTGCGGTACCTGCTCATCCCCGACCCAGCCGCACTATATGCAGGGCAGGGTACAGTACCTGGCGGCCATTTTGGTTTTTGAGACATTTACCCGACAATTTTCATCGGATCTTTTTAAAATAAGTTTTGTTTGAAAGATGACAATGTACTTCAGTGTCTCCGCTGATTACTTTTTTTAAAATCGTACTATTTTAATAGTCAAAACAAAATGCAACATTCCTTCTGTTTTTGCATTTATATCACAGTTTAATAAATGGGAGAAATGGAAATTCGCTAAAACATTTAATTTATTTTAAAAGAAATTTTATTTCATAAAAATCTGATGAAAAGTGTAGGCGTGAGGTGTCTCAAGAAAATGCATGTTTTTACATTGCTCTTATAGGAAGAAATTCAAGGTCTCAGCTACTACTGCTTACTCTTTTATTCAACACGCATATATATTGATAATAACTATTTATTTTTACTGGAAATCAATATTGTTATGACAACTTGTTTTTTGAATAGGTGTTATCTGTTTGGATGTGTTTAAGGGAATCTTTAGGGAACGTTCGCAAATGCATTATGGATGTTTGTTGGAAGCCCAGTGGTGAGTAAATAATAAATAAACAATCAATTAATACGTGTATTGTGCTTAAAAATGACACACAGTTATTATCAAAATGGACTCTAATTTTTGTTGGCAACCACCCTTGCAAAAACGTAAGCCTGCCAAGAGTACGTCCCTTTTTATAAGAGGACATCCTTAGTTTAATTTATGGTTAAAAAGAATTTGTTTCATCTCAATAGAGAATTATTGTCAAATTGTGTTATGTATCACGTGTCTCTTGCAGAGAGCAGAGGACCTTGTCAGAAGTAGGTACAACTATCAGTGTCAGTGGATAATAACGTTGGAAATACTTGGAACAGTGTCGGACACAATTACCTGGAGGGATTACTCTCCCAGTCTGCTGTCCACGTGCTTCACTGCACTACCTCTCCTCTCCTCTCCTAACCACCTCCTCACCACTACCACCACTCACTTTTCACTATTTTTACAACTTTATCCGATAAACGATATTTTTAAAGTTCGGAAAATGAACATTAATCTTTCTACAAAATGTAGTCTATATACAGGGTTAAATGTCCCCCAACCTTAACTTTTTAAAAAGGAAACACTTTTAAATCCTTTGAGGAATGTTTTACTAGGATTATGAAGTTTCGTTTGACGTACTTTGCGTCGCACTTATCCCAAATACCGAGGGAGGGCCCTAAAAATTAAAAATACAACCCTCCCTCCATGGTGGCACTTTAAGAAAGGGAATTTTAATACAAATTCAACGACACAAAGAACATGTTTTATCTTGACTGGTTTTGTAATACCTATTTAAAGATTGCAAGAAATCAACTTACGATGTGACATTCACTCTTATGAAACTGGTAGGAGAACTTCGAACTGGGAGACACAGAACGGCAGTTCATGAACGTTTATCTTCTCAGGTAGGGTTCAACTAGTCGACAGGTTGCCAAATTCTATTAAAAGTGCCCCAAAGCTTAAGGCTTTTAAACTCTCGTTTGAATAAGGTTTGACCATGACATTTTACAACACAGACGAGTTTATGGCACATGACTGGGAAAACACTAACTGACTACTGGATTGAAGTGGTACAATTCGAATGAATGAGAGGTGAATGTCAAAATGTATGTCTGATTGGGAGTTCGATGTTAGAATGTGTGGAAAATTGTTTAGCTTTAAAAGGAATTGACGTTTGTATAACATGTAAATTGTTAACACAATAAACTATTTATTTATTTAGGTAGAGCCCATCAGGCATATTGGCGTATTCGACTTGAAATGAATTTGGAATGAAACATGTATTTATTCAGGCGAAGTTAGGACTGGCAAGTCCTCTCTTACACTGAACCTGCCACGATTAAAAAACAGGATTGTGCTACGTCACGATTTTAGTACGCCACAACGTCAGGATCAAGTTGACTTTAAATGCATTTCAAGTTTGACCGTATAGCGGTTACTGTTTCCAGAGACCTCCTCCAAACCAAGGGAGGATATTCAATTCCTTCCGAAGTAGACACTAGACTATATCCTAAATTTTCTTATGTGCATATATCTTAAATATGTTGGCTTGTGAGCTTTTGACATTGCTTTTATGTAATACAAGCACCCTCCTCTACATTTTAGAAACGTGTCTTTTCTCAATGTAAATGCGACCTTGTAAGAGGTATAGATGTAGACTCTTACGAAACCAGAGACAGGGAGAACTATGGAATTGGGAGACACGATGGTTAAGGAACGTTTGCCCTCACAGGCAGGAGTTCAGGTCATCAACAGACTTCCAAATTCGATCGAAAGTGCCCAAGAGCCAAAAGGTTTTGGTCGCAGAAACATTTTACAGTTCAAACTAGGTTTTGGCACACAATTGGGAGACTCGGGAAACAGACTGACAGGGGTAGACTGGGAAAATTCGAGTGAATGGGAATAGTACGAATGTAAGTTATGTATGTTTGAAAGGGATCTAGATGTGGATGAATGCAACATTTTAGATCAAATAATGGACGATTGAGATACATGCTTGTAAACATGTCAATTCAATAAAATATGTATCTATTTATTATTATGAGTTGAAGCCGTCAATTTCCTGATAGACCAAATCGATTAAGTGAAATTTCGTAACTAGAACATATAAGTTTATGTTTGACTTGCTATCAACTTTGAACTAAACTATTAGATTTTAACTGATTTGATAGTTTCAGACGTCGGGCGCGATCTATACTAGAGGGACAGCCTACTGTATCGTACAGTTGTCAGAGGGTTGAGTGACTGAGTCCATGGACAGAAGCAGCTGGAGAAAGTGCAAGGTACATTTGCGAGACGTTGTCATAATTACACAGTACTCAAGTACGCTTTCATCCCTCTCCTACCCCCTCACCCCTCACTCCACACTCGTTATCCACAACACTTTAACTCATCCCATACATCTCCCGCTCCACCCCTTTGCTTTTTAAACGCACGTTTTTTCATGTTTAACAGCCTGATTATAACGGTGAGTTAGATTTGTTTCTTTTAAAACGTCCATAAAAAGAGGCTTGTTCTTAAGTTATTGTTTTCATCAATTATTTATAATTGGGCGTTTCAAGCTCCGAGAAAATTGGCAGAGCTTTAAGGATTAAAGGTTATTTAGGAAATATTCATTTATTCGAGACAGTCGTGCTCATACTAACCCTTAAAAAAAATTAGCACGTGAGAGAGTTTGCTCGATGCTTGGAAAGAACTATGAATTTTCACGTAAATGTGAACATTTAGATATTTAATTTTGCACAGAAACCTCGCCAAGACTACCTTGACGTCAATATAAATAAATGAAACAAGACTTTTTTTTGTACATTGTTGAATAACTTTTGCGTATTTATTCACACTAAACCAAAATTGAGTGATAGAGAGGACTTTGTAGTCCTAACTTTGCTTTGTTAAACAAGACAAACTTTTATACCTTGAAGAGACCGAAACTGGTCTTAGAACAATCTCTTGTCTGTCTTCCACATTGGAAAGACAATTTTGTAATGGTTTTACGGTAACAGAGCCAAACAGCTTCCATTGAGTATGTTACAAACACACTAGTTAATTACACTAGGCTACGTGTCTTAAAACTTATGAAATTGTCTTACAAGTTAAAAACTGAATAGTAATGGTTTGAAGTTAGCGATTTGAGCTGAAACGAACGTCGCTCTCTCGCATTTGGCATTTTATATTTTAAAACGCTACAGAGTTCTCAACGGAATAACGTTAAACTAAGCCTCCCGCAGTGAAGCACGGGTACACAGCTAGCTCATATACACACTTTGTGGTGCAGAATAAACTGATAAACAACGTAGATACAGAGTGAATAAAATCACCCCGCAAATTGAAATTTCTCCTCTACAAAATCGCGTAGAATATTCTGCGCACAATATGAAAATGTATTGTTATGTTTTTGGAGCAAGCGAAGTCATCGAGCCAAGCTATGACAGGTGCCTGGAGGCAAACACGCTTTCTCTCATATTCTACCTTTTCTATGTAAATACTGCTTATTTTACAGTAGACATTCTTTCGTGGCAAGTAAGAACTAAACATTAATTATACAACATTTTACACACAATGGTCAATGTTTTCTCGTTAAACTATCAAAATATGTTCAACCGATTCAAAACTATAAAGTTACGCTGTGAATCATGGATAGCAAAATTATTAAAATTTCATTATTTTAAGCACTCCGAGCTAAATAATCCCCTCGATTATTATGTCGTGGCTATAATACGTTAATTTGTTTAGGTGTAGATGAATGCTATATAACTCCAAACACACAGAAACTAGATAAGAAAAACAATAACTGAAGGATAAAGTAAATGGAATCAGTAGAGCCCATTCTGTGGGATGAAAGGCCAAAAAGAGTGACGGGGATGAAGGGATTAGGTACCCGTGATAATTGAAACTGGGAGTTCTCATTTACTGGGCCTTCCTACATCCTTTATCACAGGGGAGTCTTCATCTCAGGCATCTGCCGGCAGAATCGGGGGCTGAAACCAGGGGTGAAAATATGCGTAACACAAAATACTTGAACAAGAATTCTGGCATTGAATTGTTTTACAGTGAGTTTAAAATTTCAAACACAGTTATCGATCCTTGGGAGGTGGTAAGAAGACTAATTCGAACTGATTCCACAAGCAACAAAATATTTGATAAAATTAACTTTTGTTCAAAATAATCTGCAAACCTGTTTTAGCTTTAAGAGCTTTAATTTTGTGTCCAAGATTCGTGAATATCATCAAAACAAGTTGTCCTAACCTCAGGATGCAGATTTTATTAGTCTTAAGAAACATTGGTTTTACAAGCTGTCTTTGTTAACTGTATAATGAATAATAAAGGACATTTCATTCATTCATATTATAAATTCTTATTAGGCACATGTGATAAATTGTTCATGTTTATTTAATGTCTGGCAAAGTAATGATTCATTAAAAAATACTACAATGCGTCATTTACTTTACAGTTATTTTAAAACTTAACTGCTTTGATTTTAATTACTAAACAAGTCCGGCGAAAGTAAATAGGTTGTGTTACAAAAGTTATACGTATAAACATTGTAATCATTCATTCTCCAAAATCTAAATAGAGATGAAATGCAATAGTGAATACACGTCACGAGAAATTTGGTGTTTGTAATGAAAACTTGTATTCTTATGAAATGTTGGCGATACTGGAAGTACTGCAGAAGAGTCAGGGCTTATTGCAGAAGAGTCAGGGCCTATTGCAGAAGAGTCAGGGCTATTAGAAGAGTCAGGGCCTATTGCAGAAGAGTCAGGGCCTGTTGCAGAAGAGTCAGGGCCTATTGCAGAAGAGTCAGGGCCTATTGCAGAAGAGTCAGGGCTATTGCAGAAGAGTCAGGGAACCTATTGCAGAAGTCAGGGCCTATTGCAGAAGAGTCAGAACCTATTGCAGAAGAGAGTCAGAACCTATTGCAGAAGAGTCAGGGCTTGTGCAGAAGAGAGTCAGGGCCTATTGCAGAAGAGTCAGGGCCTATTGCAGAAGAGTCAGGGCCTATTGCAGAAGAGTCAGGGCTTATTGCAGAAGAGTCAGGGCTTGTTGCAGAAGAGTCAGGGCCTATTGCAGAAGAGTCAGGGCTTATTGCAGAAGAGTCAGGGCCTATTGCAGAAGAGTCAGGGCCTATTGCAGAAGAGTCAGGGCCTATTGCAGAAGAGTCAGGGTCTATTGCAGTAGAGCAATGGGCGAGTCAGAGAGACACAACTGTTTCTCAATTACCGGTAAAGACTTCAAGCTGAATTATTGTGAGGCTATAAAGATTATCAAGCAAACTAGCGAACAGCTCCATCAACAAAACGATCCTTAAACTTAACCGTAGTACGGTACATGAAACATGACTCGGTACTCTAGTTAGAACATCAAACAACTGTTACTAATTCTTATCTCGACCATGAACATGACAGTGTATGGAGGTTATCTGCAACATTCTTCAAAACAACTACACCACTTGTTATTTATAAAAGATATGTTAATTTAAAAACACCGGCAAAGCGAATTATCGTCATGTTGATTGTAAAGAAGGAATTTAAGTGTTAATAGTTACCATAATAACAAAAAGTACTTGTTTTTCTATTTCCCTTCTAACTAGCTACCTGAACCTTGTAAATGAAATATTTAAAGGGAAGAACAAATAAATAACAAATACTTTTAGCATAATATTAAGAAGACCAATAAACTAAAAATTGACGTTTTGGCCAGTTTTAGTTTCTTGTTAGGTATTTCAAAATTCTAATACACCGGTAAAAAGACATACTAAAATAAGAACTATCTAAAAACATTATATTAGATAAAAAGATAATAGGAGATATAATGAAGCTAACCCAGACAACTGTCTACTAAAACTATTTCTAGTTTTATGAGTTTTAACTAAGAGGAAGGTATTTCTTACAATGAGCTTACCGAATTTACTATCTAAAATACTCATGCAAGAGTTAGAAAGAAAAGATTTTTCAAGTGACAAACCCCATTGAGTAACAATTTGGTATACTGGTATAGAACTATGATATCATTTGTCTTTTGGTTCAAAATTATCAAGAAAGTACAGAACCCTACAATTTTCAAAATAGTCTTTCTAACACTATACAGTTTATTAACGCAAATCCTGGATAAAAATATACACTTTCTTGATATAACAATTTCTAAGGACAAAAATAAACATGATTTCAGAATTTTTAGAAAGGAAACGCTGTTGGACAGTTATACCAAGAGGCACCCAAATTATCCCTGGCAACGCAAATGGCAGACTTTATTAACAAGGTGAATAAATTATGAAAATGTACCCAAGCAAAGAAGACTTGCATACAGAAAAGGAAGTAATTACAGCACTTGCAGTCCGGAACAAATACAAAGAAACCATAATAAACAACAGAAAGCAAAAGGAAGCGTGCAAACAACCAATCTTTGGAAACCCCATTTAGGAACAGATAATTTATTTGTACACCTTTTAACAGATCTCTCCAAAAGCCTGAAAAACAAGGCTAATAATTCTTTCCAAATTATTAACAATCGTAGATGCCAACATATCATGGACAAATTTGACAAATAAGGCATCGACAAAATCAGAACAAACGGAACGTACAATCAAATCGCGCTTCGAGCATCTTATATCGAGTTGTCGTAGTTTGCTGGAAAAACACCAATCAAATCATTTCTACATAGGTAAAAAATAAAATATGGCTTTTGAGAAGAAAGGTGAACTTACAGACTGTGCGTATATCTACAACAAATTGGATATCTAAACATATAAAATATAACCCAGCAACAATACAAAATCCGACTTTTTAGTACAATTATAGTATGCAAATATAGCTTTAACTAACCAACAGCTAAGATGTGTCTTATTTAGACCAAAAGTGCACTACCTGCTAATAACAATAATTATTATTCCTTCATATGTGTTTATTTTTAGTTATATATTGATTACAAGTAAAAAGGAGCGTCTTGGACGATGTCAAATTATACGCTTCATAATGAGCTCAACCCTGAAACTAGTCGTGTGATAACAAAACTTGATTCAGGGATTCTACGTACTTCCGCGTTTTTCTTTTTTAATAGTATTAAGTAATTTATTAGGCTCGGCTAAGTTTATTATACGATTCATAATTGAGAATATACGACAAACGTTCATATAGATAATCAACTCAAATGCGACTCTTGTTCAACACTCTGTCGGCATCATAACAACAAAGGTTTTGAAGATTTGAAGGTAAATATAGAACATTGGCTGGCATGCCCGTGCTTTCGCACGTATCAATATTTTCGTAGCTACTTAAATAGTTTTAAGTCCAAATAATTTATTACCGGTATATCCTAACCGACTTGATGAATAAAGATATAATACTTACACATTAATAGAAGATTGACATTAAAATACAAAATTTGTTCAAAGAATCAAAGGCATCATTTCAAGACAAGTTAGATCAGCACCAAGTTGAAATCTGGTTTAGAGTTCTTGGATAAAACGCGAAATGTGTATAGTATGCTTACAAACTGTGATCAAAAATGGACAGACCTGCTTTACAACTTTACAAGCAATCCCCTATCAAGAAACATGTAAGCATCAACTAAATTTATTCAAGACTGATTTCTCAAGCGTAAAAGGAAAGCACGGCAAGAGTGATAGACAAATAGGCCTGGGATGACATTATGTGGTCAATATCGGGAGATGAACTGAGACAAACGGCCAATCTAGCCGTGAGGGGATGGGACAAAGAGGTTCAATAAAGTGTTACCTTATTCTGGTCGGTCCAATAGAGGTAGAACCCCTTCTCGTCCACCCTGAGAGTGACTGGTGTGCCCACTCCGCTGTCCTGTAACAAACACACACGCTGCAAACACTGCATACATGTCATACTTCATAGCAATACTGTACAGATGATAGATTAGACTTGTAGTCAGTGTTTCCGGTGTAAAAAATTACCGTACTTAAAACCGTACGGCGAAACCGTGCTGTGTGAAAGGAGCGTTATCTGCCGCCCGGATTTTCTGATCTGACCGGCAAAATGCCGTTGCCGTTGAGTGTGAAGGCCCTCACGCTTTTCTATGTGTTTATGAAGCCACCGATCGTTTCCGGCCGAAAAATATCGGCAAGTGTGTTCTGTTTTTGACATATGAAGTGCTTAAGTCAATAAGGTTTATATTTCTTTCTGGGGTAACTGTACTGGTAAAGCATACCAAAGCTGTACCTCTAAAATGACTAAATTCCTACACTCTAGAAACTTAATTGATTACAAGTTGCGTAGAACATACCATAAAACAAAATTCCATAAAAATCAACACCGGCCAAAAATGGGGGATTTAAAAGAGGTAAAAGAAGGGTTTGAGATGAAAATTTGTTTGCAGACATTTACGAGCATGTTTTCGCTATGCTCAGTCAATAAAAATGTGAATGGTAAATTAAAATAAATATTTTTACGTTCGTGAATCGTACATGGGCGGATCTGCATCTTCCCAACATTTCAATAAGAAAACGGTATTTCTTTCTACTGCGGATACTCTAGAGTAAAAGACGTACAACACACTATCAACATTTGCACGATCACTATTACTTTTCTATGTGTTTAAGGTTATGACGAGTTTTGACATAAAAGCTCATTTACATTGACTTTATGGAATTATTAATAAAATGTACTGATAATGTAAGAGATAAATAACTATAAAAAATTTGACTATTCAAAATTTTTAATTTTCTCAAGAACAACATTTTAGGTTTAAAAGATAAAACGTATATATGCATACTGTTACTATATACAAAATACCGGACAGTATTAAAAATTGTTCCTCTGAATACATACAAACTAAATTTGTTTATAAAGTGTCAACTATAATTACAATAATTATAATTTATTTATTCGTTATGTCCCAAAATCATCAATATTCTATAAAAGTCGTCAAAAGAATATCACGTAGGAAATCATTGACATTGCTACGTATTGCCCAATTAGTAGTTATTTTTTATTTTAAGTACTTCCCAATGTTCTCACAACTTCCCCATTTTTAGACAGGTTGACTTTTAAATTGGTTTTGTGATGCAACGGAACGCTTGCGTTTTATCAGTTGAATAGGATTCATCCGTAAAACCGTACAGTTGAATAGGACTACTTACAGGTAAACCCGACCACAAATTGGAAACTTTTCCATCACAGACTGATCAACATCTCAAACACGCCAACATAAAACCAACCGATACGCAGCTTAGCGCTAAAACATCGCCGGCGTGAGTGAAGCGAATTTCCTTTGCTAATGTTACTCAAACTAATTAATGTAACTCGGCCTCAGTTATTCGTGCTCATTTACCACAGGTGTTACAAGGTTCTGATGCCACACAGTCTAAATTTAACAATTCGTCCTTCTTCCACAGGGTTGTGTCCTGTATTATCAAGGCTGGTCGTTACGCTCACGTAAGAATAAGCATGACAGGTTCGCCTTGTTTCACACAGAAAGAGATGAGCCAGGGGCCAACCATACTTTAGAACACAAAGAAGAGATAATTGATATCTCGTTGGCCTGGATAAATTAGAAGAGTACAAAGATAATAAAATGTGTCCGTATTCAGGTGAGCACGGCACATGAAATATTACTGAAAATAAATCCCCTTTAAGTTCAAGTAAAAGATAACTCTATGTTATTTTTCAAACATATGGCATAGACTACTGCTGCATTATTTGTTATAATTTTATTTCCTATGATTTTTACTTTATAAATCACGTACTGGTTTTGGTTTATATGTTGTTAATTTAATTGTGTCCTGTTTTATTTTCAATATGTATCTGGCTAATGAAACATTTGTTGAGTTTAAAAAATATTCTTGTATCAATGTAGAAATGATTGAGTTCTATAATATGATGAGTCCTTTGGCTTATGTAAAAGACAGAAACGTATATGTATATAAATAGTCAGGATCGGTGCTCATTTCATGGTTCCGCATCTTTACTTTACCGTGCTGACGGCATGAGTTTCTCATTTCTCTAAGATAATTCGCGAATGATACAAACTACACTTCTAAGATTACATCCATTCCACGTTATTTGATTGTTTTGATTTCTTTAGTAAGCCGTTGGTGTTACATCAACGTCATAAACGAAAACTCCAGATGTTAACAATATTAAACATGTATCGCGTACTTAAGCATTAACTACGGTTTAAACTAGTTTTAGAGGAAAAACTCCATTTTTTCAAATTGGACACAATTTGAAACCAAAAGCCTTAGCACAAGTATCAGTTCCAGAACTATCTATATATATATTTTAAAACCACAACAAGACAAACGTTTATGAAAGCTGAAGTGTTAACTTTTAGACTGTGTGAAAAAAGAATAAATGGAACCGATGATCACAATAGAGGCACTGATTTTCCGCTTGTGTTGGCTTCAGCCACGTTTGACGTTACCATCCAACGCGCACGTATGAGCTTCATTCACTTCAAAGACCCACTTTCGCCTATATAATAAAACCTTTTCTTCCTTCGACAGTTGCTTGCTAGTGCATCTAAACTATCGTCTATTTCATCCAATCGTCTATACCCAAAGAGTGACGTTACTTTTAATATTAACTTAAACCATTATCTTTTTCTAGCAAGTCGATATAGTTTTGTCTTAAAGTGAGATAGCTACGATAAGATGTTGGCCACACGAGAAAAAAAAACGCGGGTGTACTATTCGTATTTTCGCATCCATACTGTATGTGTTACAATATGTTTAACTGTAGCCTGTACAAGTAAATATAAACGCGAAGTAACCATTGACCTATTTACTGACATAATTGTTTGGTTACTTAAATGTAAACTACAATTTGGAGTTGAAACAGATTTAAACCTTGTAACCGAAAAAATGTGCATGAAACACAAATATACTATACTACACAAAATGTTCAGCAGTCAAACAATAACGACGAAACAATACATATTGTATTTCTTCGCATTTTCACCTGTCGAATTCCAACACTCAAGAGCTAAATCTTGGATTGACGGTACATACGCTCACACAAGAAACAAAAGTTTTAAATAATCACTATAACATTAACATAATCTTAAATTGTTTTCGCAGTAAACACACTACCAAAAGGTATCGCTAAAATAAACGAACCCGTATTACGCGTTCAAGCAAGCACACCTCACTCACTGACAAAACTTTAAGAGGGAACAACCGAGGTTGTAAGAAGATGGTCACCAATGACCCACCACTGACCAAGGCTGCAAGTCATTGACGATTATCTGTAAGTACTCCTGATAAGAAATCCAGAACAACTTTAACACATTAAAATGAAGAAACCAACAATACCACAATTTGAAATTTTTATACATTCATCTTACACCAAACAAATTAAAAATAGTTTTTCTAAAACACAAACATCATAAATGCATCTTTCTCGACCAAATCAAACTTAAAAAATTTATTAGGAAATCCAAAAACTAAAATTATTGATTGAGAAAAAACTGCATATACGAAATTCAATGTGATAACTGTGATATGTACAGGCTGACAAACTAAAAAGAAAACTAAAACCCGTTTAAAAGAACACAAAGCCAATTTAATACTGCCAAGAAAAAACAAATCAGCCATCGTAAAAAACATTCAAAGTGCCAATTCAATCATAGTTTCTCAAGAATAAAATTACTAAAACTGATTCAAAATTCACAAAAATTTAGATGCATCGAAACAATTTTATTGAAAAAATACCATCAGGGACCTCGTAAACAATGAACCAGGCGTACCACACAACTGACCATTTTATACATATAACTTTAGAAATATTTAATTCATTTTCAAATTATATTTTCTCCATATGTTCCTTTTGTAAAATATTTTTATTATTTGTCATATAACCTTCAGTTGGTGTTTTGGTTCAAAGATAGAAACATCGTTTCTGAAAGGCCTCACCAAGAAAAAAATAAAACATTTATTGACAGTTTGTTTTTCAACATGAATTAATTATAAATTCAATAAGAAGCTGTCTCACTGATGTATCCTGATGTTAATAAAGGACGTTACCAAAGAAATTATACGTTTTGTGATTGGAGCCTCTCTCCCCATCTATTGCCTCGTTCTCCACCTGATGGTGTGACAACACACAATCCTTCCCTTCACTGTATGTATCAGGCTGCAGTCAGTAGCAGTGGTATTGATGTGACAAGGTGAACAAGAATGAATGTCCACCATCAGTCCCAACCCTCTCCTTATCTACAGCCCCATTCTCCACCTGATGGTGTGACAACACACAATCCTTCCTCTTCACTGTATGTATCAGGCTGCAGTCAGTAGCAGTGGTATTGATGTGACAAGGTGAACAAGAATGAATGTCCACCATCAGTCCCAACCCTCTCTCCTTTCTACAGCCCCATTCTCCACCTGATGGTGTGACAACACACAATCCTTCCTCTTCACTGTATGTATCAGGCTGCAGTCAGTAGCAGTGGTATTGATGTGACAAGGTGAACAAGAATGAATGTCCACCATCAGTCCCAACCCTCTCCTTATCTACAGCCCCATTCTCCACCTGATGGTGTGACACCACACACTTCCTCTTCACTGTATGTATCAGGCTGCAGTCAGTAGCAGTGGTATTGATGTGACAAGGTGAACAAGAATGAATGTCCACCATCAGTCCCAACCCTCTCTCCTTATCTACAGCCCCATTCTCCACCTGATGGTGTGACAACACACAATCCTTCCTCTTCACTGTATGTATCAGGCTGCAGTCAGTGGTATTGATGTGACAAGGTGAACAAGAATGAATGTCCACCATCAGTCCCAACCCTCTCCTTATCTACAGCCCCATTCTCCACCTGATGGTGTGACAACACACAATCCTTCCTCTTCACTGTATGTATCAGGCTGCAGTCAGTAGCAGTGGTATTGATGTGACAAGGTGAACAAGAATGAATGTCCACCATCAGTCCCAACCCTCTCTCCTCTACAGCCCCATTCTCCACCTGATGGTGTGACACACCACAATCCTTCCTCTTCACTGTATGTATCAGGCCAGTCAGTAGCAGTGGTATTGATGTGACAAGGTGAACAAGAATGAATGTCCACCATCAGTCCCAACCTCTCTCCTTATCTACAGCCCCATTCTCCACCTGATGGTGTGACAACACACAATCCTTCCTCTTCACTGTATGTATCAGGCTGCAGTCAGTAGCAGTGGTATTGATGTGACAAGGTGAACAAGAATGAATGTCCACCATCAGTCCCAACCCTCTCTCCTTATCTACAGCCCCATTCTCCACCTGATGGTGACAACACACAATCCTTCCTCTTCACTGTATGTATCAGGCTGCAGTCAGTAGCAGTGGTATTGATGTGACAAGGTGAACAAGAATGAATGTCCACCATCAGTCCCAACCTCTCTCCTTATCTACAGCCCCATTCTCCACCTGATGGTGTGACAACACACAATCCTTCCTCTTCACTGTATGTATCAGGCTGCAGTCAGTAGCAGTGGTATTGATGTGACAGGTGAACAAGAATGAATGTCCACCATCAGTCCCAACCCTCCTCCTTATTACAGCCCCATTCTCCACCTGATGGTGTGACAACACACAATCCTTCCTCTTCACTGTATGTATCAGGCTGCAGTCAGTAGTGGTATTGATGTGACAAGGTGAACAAGAATGAATGTCCACCATCAGTCCCAACCCTCTCTCCTTATCTACAGCCCCATTCTCCACCTGATGGTGTGACAACACACAATCCTTCCTCTTCACTGTATGTATCAGGCTGCAGTCAGTAGCAGTGGTATTGATGTGACAAGGTGAACAAGAATGAATGTCCACCATCAGTCCCAACCCTCTCTCCTTATCTACAGCCCCATTCTCCACCTGATGGTGTGACAACACACAATCCTTCCTCTTCACTGTATGTATCAGGCTGCAGTCAGTAGCAGTGGTATTGATGTGACAAGGTGAACAAGAATGAATGTCCACCATCAGTCCCAACCCTCTCCTTATCTACAGCCCCATTCTCCACCTGATGGTGTGACAACACACAATCCTTCCTCTTCACTGTATGTATCAGGCTGCAGTCAGTAGCAGTGGTATTGATGTGACAAGGTGAACAAGAATGAATGTCCACCATCAGTCCCAACCCTCTCTCCTTATCTACAGCCCCATTCTCCACCTGATGGTGTGACAACACACAATCCTTCCTCTTCACTGTATGTATCAGGCTGCAGTCAGTAGCAGTGGTATTGATGACAAGGTGAACAAGAATGAATGTCCACCATCAGTCCCAACTCTCCTTATCTACAGCCCCATTCTCCACCTGATGGTGTGACAACACACAATCCTTCCTCTTCACTGTATGTATCAGGCTGCAGTCAGTAGCAGTGGTATTGATGTGACAAGGTGAACAAGAATGAATGTCCACCATCAGTCCCAACCCTCTCTCTCCTTATCTACAGCCCCATTCTCCACCTGATGGTGTGACAACACACAATCCTTCCTCTTCACTGTATGTATCAGGCTGCAGTCAGTAGCAGTGGTATTGATGTGACAAGGTGAACAAGAATGAATGTCCACCATCAGTCCCAACCCTCTCTCTCCTTATCTACAGCCCCTCTCCACCTGATGGTGTGACAACACAATCCTTCCTCTTCACTGTATGTATCAGGCTGCAGTCAGTAGCAGTGGTATTGATGTGACAAGGTGAACAAGAATGAATGTCCACCATCAGTCCCAACCCTCTCCTTATCTACAGCCCCATTCTCCACCTGATGGTGTGACAACACACAATCCTTCCTCTTCACTGTATGTATCAGGCTGCAGTCAGTAGCAGTGGTATTGATGTGACAAGGTGAACAAGAATGAATGTCCACCATCAGTCCCAACCCTCTCTCCTTATCTACAGCCCCATTCTCCACTTGATGGTGTGACACCACACAATCCTTCCTCTTCACTGTATGTATCAGGCTGCAGTCAGTAGCAGTGGTATTGATGTGACAAGGTGAACAAGAATGAATGTCCACCATCAGTCCCAACCCTCTCCCATCTACAGCCCCATTCTCCACCTGATGGTGTGACAACACACAATCCTTCCTCTTCACTGTATCAGGCTGCAGTCAGTAGCAGTGGTATTGATGTGACAAGGTGAACAAGAATGAATGTCCACCATCAGTCCCAACCCCTCCCCATTCTACAGCCCCATTCTCCACCTGATGGTGTGACAACACACAATCCTTCCTCTTCACTGTATGTATCACTGCAGTCAGTAGCAGTGGTATTGATGTGACAAGGTGAACAAGAATGAATGTCCACCATCAGTCCCAACCCTCTCCTTATCTACAGCCCCATTCTCCACCTGATGGTGTGACAACACACAATCCTTCCTCTTCACTGTATGTATCAGGCTGCAGTCAGTAGCAGTGGTATTGATGTGACAAGGTGAACAAGAATGAATGTCCACCATCAGTCCCAACCCTCTCCTTATCTACAGCCCCATTCTCCACCTGATGGTGTGACAACACACAATCCTTCCTCTTCACTGTATGTATCAGGCTGCAGTCAGTAGCAGGTATTGATGTGACAAGGTGAACAAGAATGAATGTCCACCATCAGTCCCAACCCTCTCTCTTATCTACAGCCCCATTCTCCACCTGATGGTGTGACAACACACAATCCTTCCTCTTCACTGTATGTATCAGGCTGCAGTCAGTAGCAGTGGTATTGATGTGACAAGGTGAACAAGAATGAATGTCCACCATCAGTCCCAACCTCTCTCCTTATCTACAGCCCCATTCTCCACCTGATGGTGTGACACACACAATCCTTCCTCTTCACTGTATGTATCAGGCTGCAGTCAGTAGCAGTGGTATTGATGTGACAAGGTGAACAAGAATGAATGTCCACCATCAGTCCCAACCCTCTCTCCTTATCTACAGCCCCATTCTCCACCTGATGGTGTGACAACCCACAATCCTTCCTCTTCACTGTATGTATCAGCTGCAGTCAGTAGCAGTGGTATTGATGTGACAAGGTGAACAAGAATGAATGTCCACCATCAGTCCCAACCCTCTCTCCTTATCTACAGCCCCATTCTCCACCTGATGGTGTGACAACACACAATCCTTCCCTTCACTGTATGTATCAGGCTGCAGTCAGCAGTGGTATTGATGTGACAAGGTGAACAAGAATGAATGTCCACCATCAGTCCCAACCTCTCCTTATCTACAGCCCCATTCTCCACCTGATGGTGTGACAACACACAATCCTTCCTCTTCACTGTATGTATCAGGCTGCAGTCAGTAGCAGTGGTATTGATGTGACAAGGTGAACAAGAATGAATGTCCACCATCAGTCCCAACCCTCTCTCTCCTTATCTACAGCCCCATTCTCCACCTGATGGTGTGACACCACACAATCCTTCCTCTTCACTGTATGTATCAGGCTGCAGTCAGTAGCAGTGGTATTGATGTGACAAGGTGAACAAGAATGAATGTCCACCATCAGTCCCAACCCTCTCCCATCTACAGCCCCATTCTCCACCTGATGGTGTGACACCACACAATCCTTCCTCTTCACTGTATGTATCAGGCTGCAGTCAGTAGCAGTGGTATTGATGTGACAAGGTGAACAAGAATGAATGTCCACCATCAGTCCCAACCCTCTCCCATCTACAGCCCCATTCTCCACCTGATGGTGTGACACCACAATCCTTCCTCTTCACTGTATGTATCAGGCTGCAGTCAGTAGCAGTGGTATTGATGTGACAAGGTGAACAAGAATGAATGTCCACCATCAGTCCCAACCCTCTCCCATCTACAGCCCCATTCTCCACCTGATGGTGTGACAACACACAATCCTTCCTCTTCACTGTATGTATCAGGCTGCAGTCAGTAGCAGTGGTATTGATGTGACAAGGTGAACAAGAATGAATGTCCACCATCAGTCCCAACCCTCTCCCTTATCTACAGCCCCATTCTCCACCTGATGGTGTGACACACCACACAATCCTTCCTCTTCACTGTATGTATCAGGCTGCAGTCAGTAGCAGTGGTATTGATGTGACAAGGTGAACAAGAATGAATGTCCACCATCAGTCCCAACCCTCTCTCCTTATCTACAGCCCCATTCTCCACCTGATGGTGTGACACCACACAATCCTTCCTCTTCACTGTATGTATCAGGCTGCAGTCAGTAGCAGTGGTATTGATGTGACAAGGTGAACAAGAATGAATGTCCACCATCAGTCCCAACCCTCTCTCCTTATCTACAGCCCCATTCTCCACCTGATGGTGTGACACACACAATCCTTCCTCTTCACTGTATGTATCAGGCTGCAGTCAGTAGCAGTGGTATTGATGTGACAAGGTGAACAAGAATGAATGTCCACCATCAGTCCCAACCCTCTCTCCTTTCTACAGCCCCATTCTCCACCTGATGGTGTGACACCACACAATCCTTCCTCTTCACTGTATGTATCAGGCTGCAGTCAGTAGCAGTGGTATTGATGTGACAAGGTGAACAAGAATGAATGTCCACCATCAGTCCCAACCTCTCTCCTTATCTACAGCCCCATTCTCCACCTGATGGTGTGACAACACACAATCCTTCCTCTTCACTGTATGTATCAGGCTGCAGTCAGTAGCAGTGGTATTGATGTGACAAGGTGAACAAGAATGAATGTCCACCATCAGTCCCAACCCTCTCCTTATCTACAGCCCCATTCTCCACCTGATGGTGTGACACCACACAATCCTTCCTCTTCACTGTGTGTATCAGACTGCAGTCAGTAGCAGTGGTATTGATGTGACAAGGTGAACAAGAATGAATGTCCACCATCAGACCATCAGGATGGTGTGACAACACACAATCCTTCCTCTTCACTGTATCAGGCTGCAGTCAGTAGCAGTGCAGCAAGAATGAATGTCCCATTGGATGGTGTGACACCACACAACCCTCTTCACTGTATGTATCAGACTGCAGTCAGTAGCAGTGGTATTGATGTGACAAGGTGAACAAGAATGAATGTCCACCATCAGTCCCAACCCTCTCCCTTATCTACAGCCCCATTCTCCACCTGATGGTGGTGACAACACACAATCCTTCCTCTTCACTGTATGTATCAGGCTGCAGTCAGTAGCAGTGGTATTGATGTGACAAGGTGAACAAGAATGAATGTCCACCATCAGTCCCAACCCCTCTCCTTATCTACAGCCCCATTCTCCACCTGATGGTGTGACAACACACAATCCTTCCTCTTCACTGTATGTATCAGGCTGCAGTCAGTAGCAGTGGTATTGATGTGACAAGGTGAACAAGAATGAATGTCCACCATCAGTCCTAACCCCCATTCTCCACCTGATGGTGTGACAACACTCCTTCCTCTTCACTGTATGTATCAGGCTGCAGTCATCAGTGGTATTGATGTGACAAGGTGAACAAGAATGAATGTCACCATCAGTCCCAACCCCCTCTTTATCTACAGCCCCATTCTCCACCTGATGGTGTGACAACACACAATTCCTCTTCACTGTATGTATCAGACTCAGTCAGTAGCAGTGGTACAAAGGTGAACAAGAATCCACCATCAGTCCCAGCCCCATTCTCCACCTGTGGTGTGACAACACACAATCCTTCCTCTTCACTGTATGTATCAGGCTGCAGTCAGTAGCAGTGGTATTGATGTGACAAGGTGAACAAGAATGAATGTCCACCATCAGTCCCAACCCTCTCTCCTTATCTACAGCCCCATTCTCCACCCTCAGTACACTCTATAATTGCCAACATGTCCTTCCCTGAGTGCTTGGCACTTCAAACTACCTCATCACGAAACAAATATTAATTTATGGTATTTTCTGCAGCTCTGATACGGTTCCGCAGGTCAACTAGATTTCTTGGGAAGATGGGACGTAAACGTTCCCTTAACTTAACCCCACAAGCACGGCGAAATCAAGAATCTACGGAGAAACTCTCGCTGAACTGAACTGATTGGCTTTTGAAAATTCAATCTAGTGTTGAAGGACAGCCACCTCCTTGATAATTAAAGGCTGAACTGACCTTTGAATGTATGTAAACACAACTTTGGAGCTTCCTCTTTTAACTATATGTAAATTATTAATGAATTACTTATAATATAAAGGTTACAGAACAATGAAAGTAGGACATTCTTTTTTAATAATCCTGTATATTATGAAACCTCTTCCTGTGTGAAACAATCTTCTTTCTTCTGTTTCAAATGGGGTTTCCGAGAATAAATAAGCAATCATTTCTGTGTATTCTATAAAACTGCCCCCTACAGGGTTATCATTTAAGTTATGGCACTTTACTAGCTAGAGTGTTCACTCGTTGCGTATAAGGTAGAGTAGGGTAGCTAGCACCTGTGTTCTGAGGTCTGCCACCTAGATTGTCAGATGTAATTGTATCACTGTGGATACGCTTTGATCTCATAGCACTGGTGAGTACTCAATACACAGCCCACAGCTTCGCTCATTCACGCTATAACAACCCCACTGTACTCAGGTGACAGGTTGTGCCACCTAGACTGTCAAATGTGCTTATATCATGACAGTTTATGACAAAAGAACACCCTTAACATTTAATTGAACACAGTTCCAAACAATTATGTAATTTTGATACAAGATCACACTGTAGCTGGAATAATTATTTTGTATTGTCTTTTGCATTAGTGATAAAAATACACACGAACTTACGTTTTGTGAGAGTTTGTTCAACTGCAGTTTATTTTCTTCTTGATTATTTTAGATGATATGGAATCACTGTAGATGTTTTACAAAGATAACATTTTTGAAACTTTAATTAAATTTTAGTTATAGGTACATTTGCCCATTATAGCTATTCGTGAGGTATAGAAAACCAGTTTACAACTATCATAGACAATTAATAATTTTTTAGGTTTTTAACATAATATAAGTTGATAAAACGTCTGGGGTCAATTTTCAAAAGTAATTAAATATATCATGACTTTCTTTAATGTACAGTACTTATTTGTTTAAATAGTTATAATTGTCTTATACTAATGCTGTTGGAGAAAATACCTTTTCCATTTGAAGGGCCAGACGTCTTTGGACAGTATTTTATAGGCCAAAGTGAGGATTGTGACAGGCAGGTGCAAGCATTATATACAATGTGAGGGGAAACGGGTTTAGACACCGTAAAATATTAAAATGAAAACATCTACAATAGCGAATCTGTGGAGGATTGGTATCGCACGCGACTCCGGATCTCATCACTCCGGTGGCGTGGGTTCGATCCCCGCAGTCACCACTTACAATTTGTAATGTGACTATACGGTGACGCTAGGTAAAGGTCGAGGTTGAGTAGTAGAGAGGACTTTGTAGTCCTAACTTCGCCTCGTTAAACAAGACAAACTTTACCTTTATAATCTAGTTCTTCCGGTTTATACCGCGTCCAAACTTCATATTAGGTTGAGATATTTCGGCCTGAAATATGAAGTTTGGACGCTGTGTGAACCGGAAGAACTAGATTATAATTGTGACATCGACCGCGAAAGCCTAAGAGTTAAAATGAAAACATACTGTCACGACAGAAAAAAAGGCCTGAGGTCTAGAAACCTTCGAGTCGTGAAGACTGGTCCAGAACCTAAATATTCTTCCCTGAAAAGTTTGGACCTTCATCATCTGGGACTCGTGGCGTGGTCCTGTAATTAGCTTCATGGAGGCCAGGTTTTGAGGATGATATAGGTCTAAAGCGGCTCAGATAGTCTCAGTGATCATCTGATGATACCCGCATCAACCCCCACCATCGTTTAGACATATAAATTCATTCATTCATATCAGACCATCATGCACCTGCGTGGTTCGGAAGACACCTTAAGCCGTCGGTCCTTGTACTTCCATTGGTCATTGGGCTATTAATAAATGACCGATTCTAAGAAAGAGTCGGCCTTAGTTTGAAACAAGACTACACCTCATAACTCATTACTTCACCACATATTTGCCTTAAAATAACCTCATGAGAGAGGTCGGCATCTCAAATAGTGATATAGTGATCTAACACCTAAATATTTATTTTCTCTAAACAGTATCAAAGTGTAAGATTTGCCAGCACAGTAGGTAGACTGAGGTGAGAGGTCACTAGATTACAAAGAGACACGAAGGATAGGATAGTGTGAGTAGAGAGTAGAGAGTAGAGAGATAGGGATGAAGGGTGTAAGTGTACTGAGCTTGCCAAGTCAGACAACAAGAGCATTCATAACTCTCAGTCAGCTGATTTACAAATGGACCCATGCTCCAGGCTGACAAGTGATTAAACCCACAACCGCCGACAAACAACTACTTTGCTCTGCTCTGCTTTTGCTTTAGTTCTCCGTCCACTTCTTTTGTTGCCGGAACAATTATTACGCTTCGAATTTGATTTTCGGAAATTAGTATACATGTGTAGATCAGCAAACCAAAATTTCCAGTTGAAGAGTAAAGAATCAAGATTTAAAGTTTCGTTTAGTGATAAATTTCAAAAACAAAAAACGTTTTTCAGGATTTAGGATTGAATTTATGGTAGTTTCCCCCTTGTTTATGTATATTGCAAATCAAATAAACTCATCTTTACATGCTTACAATAAGTATTATTTCGATATCCATCGATATCCAATTCGATACTCGTATTTGATAGGTCAAAAAACAAAACCAAGATTGCATGGAGAAAACTATTTATTTAACTGTTGTGTATACAGAGTTATTGTATCTAGGATTTATTGAATTATGTTAACAGTAAATTCTCTTCACAAAAAAGGCACATTAATACGCACATTACTGTAAGTATTAACACATTTAACCACCGCTATTTAGCTATGAGAGTCAATTTTACATTCTTTCAAAATAATCTGACATGACTTTACTTGATGAGCAATTAAATAAAACTGTCCCACGCACAACAATTTAATTTGCACCATTGGAAAGAGCGTTTGATTTACTATCAGGTAATATTAAAATGGAAAATACATAAAAACTCGACAGTTGCATTTTAAAAGAAAATCTACACTACATAAACTTGATATTCCCTTCTACATTAAAGGTCTAATTTTGTGACTTGTATTAAATGCTAGGGCGATGTCAAATTACATTAAACAATGTCCTTGCCTTATAAGCTTTAACATTATGTACAATTATAGGGTATTATTAAAAATAGAAGTAGATTGACTACCTCTAAGTTTTCAGCCGCATCTGGGGGGTAGTGTTATACTTAGTGAATCTAGTGAATAGTATTATTTCATACTAGTTATTACTGGTGTTATTTTGAGGTTGAAAGTTGAGGTTCCACGATAACAACAACTTGGGGTTGAAATGAACTTGATACGGCATCAGCAGGATGGAGCTACTCCACACACAGACAATAGCTGTTTTTCAAAGGTTCTTTGAAAGACATGTCATTTCTTGTGTTTGCGATATTGTGTGGTCTGCTTTATCGTCGGATATAGGTACAGAAAGAGTTTTAAATAACCCCTTCTTTAACTTTTGAAAAGGACACCAATTTAAAAACCCTTTGGGGAATGTTTTATAGGATTCTGAATTTTTTTTGACGTACTTTGCGTCACCCACCCCCCACCCAAAACCCGGGGGGAAGGCCCCCCAAATTCTATTAAATACAAACCCCTTCGCACCTCAAAAGAAAAGTAAGTTGAACACAAAATTCAACGACGCAAAGAAAGGTTTTTCATCTCAACTCGTTTTTGTTATATTAATTTAAACGTGACACAAAATCAGGTTAAAATTCCACATTTCACATACAATTTATTTTGAATGACAAGAGTTTCTTCAAAATACTCTATGGGATTATGTTATAGGGTTGTGATGTTTCCATCAAAGTATTTTGAAAAATAAAATTGTCATTCAAAATAACTTGAATGTAAAATGTAGCATTTTAAACCTGATTTTGTGTCATCTTTAAATTAGTATAAAAAAGTGGTAAAAATTTGTCTTTGCGTCGTTGAATTTGTCTTAAAATTCCCTTTCTTTGAGGTGCCACAAGGGGGTTTGTATTTAAAAATTTGGGAGCCCTCCCCCCCGGATTTTGGGTGGGGAGTTGTTGACGCAAAGTACGTGAAAACAAATTTCAGAACACTATAAAACCATTCCCCAAAGGGTTTTAAAAATATTTCCTATTTCAAAAGTTCAGAAGGGGGACATTTAAAACTCACCCTATATACGAGCTCTCGTATAGCCTCACCCATTGTCTATACCCTCACCCTCGTATAGCCAATTTGATGGGACAATCGGAATCCCAGGGACAGTGAACTCTAAGTATGCTTCGAAGAAAGCGCGTTTGTCATGTTAATAACTTGTAGGTCTAAAATTAAGTATTTTTACAAAATTCAAAAGTTTTAGAAGGTTGAACCGTCCTGGTAGTACGAAAATTATCTTGTATACAAATATAAAATGGAGTAATAACACAAATGCAAAATGCAACGACATACTTGTAATCTAAGCTATAAAGATATCCATTTTAGAAAACTAATTTCAAATAGTTCATTTTACTATTAAATTGGCAGGTTATTTTAAACCACCTCGTAAGTAATTGATCATTTTAAACCAAATGCTCATTACACGTTTTCTTCAGGCAAACTATGAGTACTAAAATAGGCTACTACTTATTTTTGTCTTATTTTCACAACTGATTTGTATGCCTACTGATCACGAGTAATTAGCTTAATAACTGTATGTATTGGATGTTTTGCCACGAGCTCGGCAAGTCACGGGAGGAAAACATAATCACTGCGAACGGAACGGGGTGCGATCTATAATTTGTCAAGCAAGTCCTATTGTTCCTCGGTAAGACCATTAATAGCTTCTCGATAATTAATTGAACGTTAAGTTTAACAGGGATTTCTACTTAATGAAGATTAGACGGATTACAGCATTTCATAGCGAACTACTGCACCAATGGCACCGTTGCTTGTATATTTTGCTTGAATCAGTGAATCACTTATTACAACTCTTTCTCTCAACTAAGATCTATAAAATATTGCGTATCTCTATTGTCTTTTTTTAACTCGACCATTTAAAGTTAATGTAAACACATAATTTCATGTTGTCTGAAAAATGCCATATTGGCCACTGAAAATAATGTATTCTTTTTTCCCAACTTCTGTTTTAAATTTAATGAGTTTTCAGTCATAACAAATTATTTATTTAAAGGTTCCAGTGGTCATCATTTAGAAATCGTGATTGGACTTGTTTTTGTGTGTGTATTTTTGATTGAAATAATGGCAACACTAGAATGAAGAGAAGGCGAGAGAGAAGGCCTACAGAGAACTGTATTTACTTTCCTGGAACTAAGTAAAGTAAATTATTCGCTTTCAGTAGTATAACTTTCCTTCCAGGAAACTAAATTTCCTGGGAGGGAATTGTTATACTACTGAAAGGGAATTATTAAGAACATAACATTGATGCTCGTTTTAATTCCCTTCCTTGTGAGTATAAAAACTAGTCGAGGACGAATGATAAAATCCAGAATCATTATTTGATCTCTGTAAAAAAATATTCAGGACGAATGACTAACAGAGTGAACTGGAGTCAGCGGGTAAGACAAGTTTTCTGGTCAAAAACGTAAAAGAGGGAACGTAAAGAGCATTAAAAGAGGGCAGCTCTTTAAACAGTACACATACTTGTTGAAGTAGGGAGCTATCATCTTCAGGGAAACTATCAGAAATTTCAAATTAATTTGATGTTAAGGTTAGCTAGAGGCCACATATGTATCGCATCCTGAGTCTTGACTGCTCACGACAACACGGAAATTAAATCAATAACATTTGTACGAGACTTATGACACAGTACTGCACAATGAAAGGACCAATCAGTTATGGAAGTTGTTCCAAAAGAGGGGTTATTAATGAATGACATCTATTACCAACCACGTCATAGAGCTGAAGTAAAAGAAGAGATCACGACGCCTACGTCGCCCAGTATTTGACTGGAGGTTGTAACTTGTAAGGATTAGTTTGGTCATTCATTGAATGCTTTTAGAAAAAGGTCCCAATCTTATTGAGAAAATACCTACAAGTTTGATCAATCTTCTATTGAAATATCCGCTTATAAAGAGAAAACCTTTCTCCAGAGTTATTTAGACAGAGACAACTTTAGGTTAGCGGGGCAATAACAAAGTAGCTACCGTGAAGCTGTAGAATGGTATTTAGAGTACGTCTGTCTTCAAGTCTATTCCAACTTTGTGCAGTATTGAAACATCATTTGATGAAGGCTCAGCTTGATTTAAAAGCACTGAAGATAGCTTTTCAAACCATTGTATGTTGTACTGTCGTAGAACACCTGAACGAATATGAAAGTCTTCAGAAAGAACCATTTTAATAGCTGGTCCAAATTGAGAGGACGGACAGCAAACATAACCCAGAGAAGACAAAAGTATTTTAGGTCTAAATTAGATCCGTGAAACCGGCCAAATAAGATTAAACCTTAAGAGTATTTTTCACGATACTTCAAAAAAGAAGTTAATAAGAAAAACGTTTGATCCGCGCCTTTTAATTTGGTTCCAACAATAATTTTGCAAGATGCCTGGAATATAACGGGCAGATGGGATGATGAACTCCTGGAGAACTTCTAGAAAATAGTCAAAACTTGATGGAAAGGATTCCACTACTTGATGAGTGTTACATAAACAGAGAACTAAAGCTATCTGCTAAGACCGAAACCTCATACAATGTGTGATGCCGGTAAATTAGCAGTAAATTGTTGGAAACAGAACTCAAGAAATTATTATTAAAAGTAATCCCTTACAAGGAAACCATTTGTCTGGCAATGAAAATCCTACATACGAGAATTTGTTACCTGAGGTTGTTACGGACAATATCACTTGAGTTCTATACTGTTTGGGGATCGCTGGAAAATTAAACTTACTACTATCAAAAGCTGGCGTCACTACGGAAAAAACACGTTAATTTCGGAGCTTGCAACGGAAAAATCACATTTCAGTAATGCATTCCAACCTTTATGTAACTACAGGAAAAATATTGTTCTAGTAGATTGAATCTTGAGATGGATAAATGAGGAAAGAGGGACATTTAATGGAGATGAAGTAAAACTTGAGGAACAAAGACTAATTAAATGTATTCAAGATTAATGTTTAGAAAATAAGAAGACACTTCACAAAAGTATGCTTATTGTTAAAGATAGTAATAAATTATTAAGGGTAAAAATCAAGCTGACGGAAGAAAATAATAACTTTACTTGTCCTATTTTGATACCCTCAGACCATGTACGAATGATTCGTAGTTTTCAAGTGGACAATCAACATGCTGGCGTCTCAAGTCTTTTAATCAAAAATAAAGAGTCGACGCATAATAAGAACATGAATACATCTTACCTTGTTCTATACAAAATTTCTTATTCATTTATTGGGTTGTTAAATTATATAACAATTTTCAAAGAATCTTCAATTTAAACAAATGTATGGTGGGACAGTAAAAAAATAAACTTATGATGACAGTGAAAAATAAAATATAAGGCAACAGGCATTCAAATTTAGTAAAATTGCGAAATTCTAAGAAGTTGCGATATTGAATCTGTCTGGCATACTGATCACTCTTTAACAAACTATATGCAGGGATAACTATACAAATCTGGGAGACACAGAACGATAGTTTATAAATGTTTACCTGCTCAGCCAAGAGATCCTTTCGTCAACAACCTGCCAAATTTTATAAACGATACCACGATGCCCAAGGCATTTAAAACTCGTCTAGAACCCGTGTTGAATTCAGAAACATTCTATTGTACAGACACGTCTACGGCTGAAAATTGACGGGCCTCATCCTTGGCCAACTTTTCGTGAGGCTAAAGTGAAAAATATTGAAATAAGAATTGTAATGAATGTTAAACCAGCGATTTAGAAATGTCCTGATGTAAGGAGGAAATACATGGTTGTGAACTTTTTGTCAATTATTGCCAACAGACTTTATTCGTTAAATGCCATAGAATAATCAACTGTTTAGGAAGATATCATTCAACAATATTAGTGGACACACTTTGCTTGCCAAGTTGCACTTAAAGTACTAAAACTGCACTGTTTTTACAAGTTTTGAAATTAAATATAACTCGTTGTGTTTAGTAGTGAAATATAGTTGAAACACTGAGGCAGAGACGTTGGTTCGCAGGGCAGGTATTTGCAGTAATTAAACGTTTCAATTAGAGAGTGACCACCATGCTGATGAATGAAGAGAGGTGAGGACAGACTCTGTCTGGCATACTGATCACTCGGACCACCGGAACCCGCACATTACACGACGCATCCTAACTACACACCTCACACTGCACCTCTCACACAACTGCATCATCTTGTCCTCTACCTATTAGCAATCTTCAATAGGGAATAGAGCTATTCGTCACACGTCGTAGTGTTTAAATCTGTTTTTAGTATTTCACCTTGTTGAATTAAGACGCTATTGGTGTTTAGGATAAACATTCAGGTTTAATACTTCAGAACTTAGGACATAAATAGGTGGGCCGGATGGTGCAATGGTTAGCATACTTACCTGGAAAGTACAAAAATGCGGGTTGGGTTCCGGTTTGGACCGCAAGTTCTGTTTTCAATTTCTCTCGCAATATACGAGGTACGACAATAAAGTGCCTTCAATAACAATAAGGTACCTTCCCGAGAGCGGCTGCCGGCTGGGTCTCAAAAGTTCGCGGACTTAGGCCGTAAAATCATTTATTGTAAAATTACACATTGCACCCTTCAAAGTACTCCCATGAGCTCACACTTCTTCATTCGAACTTTCCAGTCTTTGATGTTACAAGTTACCTTTTGGTGCCTGTAGATCCTACTGTAGATTCTTCTAACAGATGTACATTTCGGGACTGGGGTGTCCCATCATCAGTGTACCTTCTCTATTCTAACACACTATTGTTCATTATATTAAAAATATTTACACTATATACACACACCACGGTCACTCAAATGTACATCTGTTAGAAGTACAGGGATCTACAGGCACCAAATAACTTGTAAGCAGGTCTACAACTGGGAAAATTAAATAATTAAATACAGTCTTTGATGCTCTGACGGAATTGATCTTTTGATACCTCTGCAAGTCCTTCCGTTGAAGCTTCTGTAATGTACTCAAAAGTCTAAAAATGGTGTCCCTTCAACTTTTCTTTTATTTTGAGGGAATAAAATATATCACAGGGAGCCCAAGTCCAGTGAGTAGGGAGGGTATCGAAGGACTGTGGTGGACATTTCAGCTAAAAACTGCCTGACAATGAGGGTGGTGTGAGAGGGTGCATTATCGTGATGCAGCGCCCATCACTGATTTGGCCACATATCGGGCCTCTTTCTGCAAACCTTCTCACGCAGGCGTTTTATAACACTCAAGTAATAGACAGAATTAACTGTCTAGATCCTGAGGAACCCACTCTAGCAGCAAAGTTCAACTTGAGTCAAAAAGAAACATGAGCATGGCCTTGTTTTGAATTTTGACATCCTAGCTTTTTTTGTCAGTGGCTCTCCTCTTTTTTCCGTTCCATACTCTGCTTTTTAGTCTCAGGATCGTACTCTTAAGTCCTAGATTCATTTCCAGTAATCAAATTTGTAAAGATGTCTACTTTTACTAGTATTTTATCTCGTTGTTCATATACAACGTTAAATCTACTAAACAAACGTACTAAAAGGTTATATACATAATTTTATCATAAATAACTCACAGTTGCTTTCTAATTTTATATATTATTTCGATTCACCATTTTCAAATCGACATGTAACACTGTAGAACCTGGTGTTGATTATGTTTCAAAAGCCACTAAAGGTTAATAATAAACGTTCAACCCACTTCAGACAAAGCACTGCATCAATCATCGTACTGCAGTTTATGGCAAAACAGTGTATTCACTTTCAAACTGCTTCTTTATTTCCACGGAAAATTAATATCACATTGGTGTGAATTGTAAAACAACAGTAACAACCCGGTACCAATGCACATGTTAATTCTGTTCTAGTGCAGACAACGCTTCATTGTATAAACTAAGGGAAATTAGTTTGCTTAGAGAATGTTCTCCTTCTACATCCTTTCATTTAGCTCCAAGTGTACTTCTATGCATACAACACTTTTCAACCCTAACATGAGCACTTTTGTACAACCTTAGCTTACTAGAACATAATCAAGTATTTTGAAACCAGTCAAGTGACGAGCGGAAATAAGGTTATAGCCTAAAAAAAAGGTAAAGGTAAAGTTTGTCTTGTTTAACGAGGCGAAGTTAGGCAAAGTCCTCTCTACCACCCAACCTCGACCTTTACCTAGCGTCACCGTATTAGTCACATTACAAATGTAAGTGGTGACTGCGGGGATCGAACCCGCGCCACCGGAGTGATGAGCTCCGGAGTCGCGTGCGATACCAATCCGCTTAGACAATTTCATTCAAAACTATTTCTTTGTTTTGAATGTTTAAAATATCGAACTAAAATTACCAAATTGAGATGTCCAGGACAGTCTAACGACACAGCCTATTTGTTTGTTTAACATTTTCCATCAAAAGCCCCTCTGTTAAAAAAAAAAAAAACTTCATAATAGGGCAGCAATTTTGAGAGATTTAAAATATATATATTCTTCAAACTCTTCGCAGTACCATTAAGATGAGGAATTTCCTTTAAAACAGTACATAGGTCATTTGGTATAGCTGCAAGAGGTAGCCTACTAGTTGTGGACGAGTGGTCTGTTGCACCTAGAAACAACACGCTAACAGCCAGCCAGCCGGAAGAACCTCTCACGAGAGTTAAAGTAAACGCAAAAAGGTTATAAAGTCTGGTGCGCTGGCGCTGATGGGCAAATGGTCACTTGACTCAAGACTCTGTCTGAGGACACTTCTAGACCCTTGTTTACCCACTCTTCAACCACACCCTCCCTGTTGCCCATCACATCACATCACTGCACTCTTAACAATCAACACTTCCTCTCTCGTGTAAACATATATCAAACTGACTACAGTGTAGTGACTACGGCACAACGAGTGTTCACTCAACGGATAATCAATTTCAATACTATCAACTCTAGGTAAATGGGCCAAATACTGGAGATCTTAGGAGATTTTTTTCTTGATAACAATTAATATGAAAGGTAGAGTTTAAAAGTATTTATACTCCCAAACAAATTGATTTTCAGCATTAATTTAAGTGTTTGTACATTGGTCTTTATACGTAACGTAACAAATGGGCATTTTGGTAATGCTTGTCATTAAATGTTTATGTCTAATTCCGAGATGTTTAATCCTAACACTGTAATATTCCGGCCAAATGCAGTTATATCACAGTTTTGAGGTATTTAATTTTGCTCTTGAAACTGTGTTGTTATGTCTATATTTTTACGTTCGATTCCCGGCCGTAGTGATAACTTTTCACGATGGCCACTGCCCGTGGTACGGAAATTGGTCCATTCCAAGGGTCGTTGAACTATTAACTAATGACCCAATCTAGGGAACAGTCGGCCCTAGTTTGTAACACGACTACATCTCATCATCCATCAAAACACACAGCACATTCACCATCATTACATTTTCACCTTAAAATACTCACTAAGGTGGTCGATATCTCAAAGCATTCAATGAATACAAGTATCAAAGTACTCTATATATCCACACAAGTTGGAAATCCGTAGCGCTTCTAAAAGTCAAATTACCAAAAGTTTAATCACTTTACCAAAATACCAGTTTGTGTTTTTTGGGTTTAAATACTCTGTAATACAATGAATTTTTCTTTTCTTTTTCAGATTTACAAGTTTGAAGAACATTAATAAATTAATTTGCAATCTACTTTATCGGTATTGAATTTTAGTATATCTAAAATCAAATGTTATTAGTTGTAAAGAACTATTTTGATTGGTTCATACGAGTATAGTATTGTGAACACTTCATGTTAAAATATTAGAAAAGTACACGCCAAGGAGTTGTGTATATTTTATTTTTTAAATGTCTAAAAGTTGATTAAATAACATCAGAAGAAATGATGTAACATGACTGTTATGAAAAGAGCCTCGAGGCAAAGGGATGTTATTTTATGAAAACGAGTGAGCACTACAACATGCAAGGTTGCCATTAAGAGTTTTGAGAGCAGTAATTTTTCCCCAGATGATATGTTTACTCCTTCAGTGATGATACACTTAGATTGCTAAATGAGAGGACATCTATGAAATAAACAAATCATGTCAAGAGGGTTGTTTACTTGAGCAAATTATGAAATTACAAGGCACATTGTACAAGAATCTTTATTACGTGTTAGATTCTTTTTCATTCAGTTGTTGTTGTTTTGAATTAAGTAATGAATGAATAATTTATTGCAGAAACTAATAACATGATATGTAATCTCCAATTATTTAATAGTTTATACACGAGGAACCGTCCATAGTTTTAAAAAATATACAAAGACGATATAAAATCCTAAACATCAAAGAAGACCTAGGAATATATTTTTAGATTTATCAACATATTATTTATAATTATTATGTTCATAATCCATTTTTACTAACAATTTGAAATGGTTTTATGGTGGCAGGACTATAATTATGTGTTTAAAAACCAAAAGTTCTTTACCCTACAGAAAACCAACCGTTACACACACAAAAAAGAGTCAATCCCTATACAATTAACACTTTGGTGTTCCACATGAATCAATCCTAGGGTACATAATATTAAATATGTAATAATTTCGTAAACATGTTCTTATCAGTTTGGTAACTTACCATTTCAGTATTATTCAATTTTTACTCAATTAAAATTATTTTGATGCCATAAAAGAAATCATGTCCAAACCAATTGTAAGAGTGTATAGTAACGGCTGTGACCTTAAATTTTGTCTCATAAGAAAAATGAAGAAACATGCATTTTCTTGGAACACCTCAGATACACCAGATACACAATATTCATCAGATTTGTGTAATGAAATAAACTTTATTTCAAAGTACAGTAAATTAAATGTTTGAATGACTCCGCTGAGCGGAATTTTGATTCTCTCATTTAAAAAACTGTCAAATAAATCCAAATTGTGAGGAAATGATGTATTTAAGTTTATTGTTTAACTCATAAACCAACAGGAATTTAAAAAAAGGAGTCAACGGAGACACTGCAGTTAAAATAAAATGTATTTCAAAAAGGTCTGTGAAAAGTGTTGTGCCTAGGAGGGAGGTACACAAATATAATAAAAAACAGGCCAAACTTGAAAATAAATTGAAAGAAATTATTAATGGTGTTGCATATAAAAGGGTTTTGATTTAATGTGAAAAATACAAAATTAAATACGGTTCAGTTAGAGCAAGATGAAAATGAAGTAGTGATTCAATTTAAAAGGCAATATATTATTAGACCATTGAGGAATATGCTAACTTTCAAAACTCTTGAAATAACATTAACAAAATGCTACGATCCAATACAAAAAATTATAAGAAACACTTGTAGTAACGCCAGTTTTAATTTCCTTGGCTCGCTGTAAGTTGAACCTGTAAATAGAATATAATTTGTTTGATTTTCGACTCTAAATCACGTGTGTATAAACTATTAACAACGTCTGTATTTTATGATAAACATATTGTTACTATAAAGAGCCGTAGCAAAACCCCACAACTCGCACATAATATAATTCCCACAAATATCTGCAAATATCGGTAATAGATCACGAAAAAATAAGGACAAAAGCACAGAAGCGAGGCTCTGAGCATAGCAACACCCTTGTAACAGACATGAAAGTTCATAAAGGACATTTAAGAATAATTTGTGGTAAATGTTTTGGAAATCTTCCGCGGCAGCTAGAAACAATCCAAAATTGGAAGTCTAATTTTTAGTTAAAGTAGAGTTTTTTTTAATTATAAAGCACCACTGTCATTGTTTCACTTACAACATTTTCTGAGGAGAGCCTACGAAATCTGCTGTCTTACAATGATCCTTAAAGTATGTCAAATGGGCCGACTTTTAAATTATTGGTGGAGTTTGGGGGGGGCTATCACCGGGGGTGGGGTATGGGATAACCCCAGCTGCATGGGAGGGGTCCGGGGCCCTCCCTCCGGAAAATGTTGTATAAAAATCTGCTATTTTATAGTACTTTAAATCATTTTTACATTACAGAATTGGTTTAACAATATTTTAAGCTTTTAATAATTATACCTGTAAAACCAATTTGCACTTTTCAACAAATAATTAAGTTTATTTGAAATAAAATAATTTAGTTTTGAACTGGCTATAAATCAACAATATAATTAAGTTTATAGATAATACAGAAGACATGGTAAAAAAATTGAACAAGTTGAATTACAGATTCGGGACCAAACTCAACTTCTATAAAACACTATGAAACACCATGTATTGTTAAACAGCAAGTATTAACATTTTACAGCAGTAGAAAATAAGCCTACAATACCGCTACAGACAGTATAAACGAAATGCAGATATACCGACTGCGATAGTAAAAGTTTGCTCTGTAGTACTCACTACTCATGTAATCAAAACAAAACTATTAGTACGCTAGGAATCCGCTAGAATGCAGAAGCTGTATCTTACCGGTATGACTCAGCTAAGCAGCCTCGGTTCACTTACAAGAAAGGATATAGCCAAACTGATGGTCTATATTGTAAAACTAGACCAGTCTTGAGAGTGACACCCGGCCTCAGGGTATACGAAAAACTACAAAATTGTATGTATTGGTTTTAAATATTGGGGGCAGGGCCATACCAACAAAAATATTGGTGGGGCATTTGCCCCACCAACCCTTATGAAGTCGGCGCCAGTGCAATCGGGCATATAGATCGTAGTGAGTGTGAGTAAAGTATATCCATTAAAATTTATAAGTTCATCCTTTTTTCCTAATTTTTAATGAGAACCATTGTATGATGTATTTTTGCTTATAATGATTTTGGTAGTTATGTGACATTTCCAACCTAAAACATTAAACAAATGATTTCAAATCAAGAGTAGCCTAAAGTTACACAGTTTTCATGCTTGTTTTTCATAATTGTTCTAGGAAGGGCACTTACACTACTCTCTGTTTGAACCGTATCCCCAAACCCCTCAGGGATCAGCCCCAACCCAACAATCAAAGAGGTCAAGCTACACCTATGGTAAACATCCCATTACCTAGACAAAGAATAATAAATTATTATCAATATCATTCAGGTTTAGATTCAGTCGGACCACGCTAAGTACACTAAAATCTAAGGCTTCCAATTTACACCGCGTCGCAGTTGAATTACAAATACTGCTAAACGTTTCGACCTCGCTGTGGAGAGGTGTAAACTGGAAGCCTTAGTTCTGAGTGATGACACCGGCCGCGAAAGCTAAAGAGTTAAGAAGTACACTAAAGTTGGCTTTTCTTTACACCTAGACTTGCTTCATCCTTTCGGATTGAACTCCTTTTCTTTCATCAGTCCAGACTACCATTTAGTATCTTCCTTCTGACCAACTTTCCAATCAAACACTTTTTGTCTAAATGTGTTTTATCAGAAATGTTCAATTGTGTGTTACTTGTCACTTTTAAATCTTCTTTTTAACTGCCACTATCCATTTAATTGTTTCTACTTTCGCTTTTTATTTTACTTCAAGTTTCAAAAGTTCTAATTTCCTTTGTAAGTTGCATTATTTATAGGTATAAATTGCATTATTTTCATATGGCTGTAGAATTTCAATCTTTGTTTCTTAATGTCTGATTGTATGTCAGTGTTTTCCTACTTCCTTGTTACTACAAATCATATGTGTCTGTTGTTCAGTGTTGATTGGATCTAATATTTTCCTTATTTTCCCCCTTTACTGGGTTTCATCAAAATCCATCTTTCTTTTGAGGACTGAGGTTTCTGCTGCAAAAGGCATTCTGGTTTGATTAAAACACTCATCACACTCACCATCATCCCATATTCACCTTAAAATACCCTCTAAGAGTGGTCAATGTCTCAAAGCAAAATAAAGTAAAGTGTCGGAGTTTTGCATACTAAGAAATCAATTTATAATTATAAACCTTATGAGTTAACCTTAAAGCTTTTGCCAATGTATTTTGTTTGCAAACATTTCAAGTCCTACCACTTGGATAATTACTTCTCTAAGGTACTTCTATTTATGAACACTTTTAATTTCACCGTATTTAATGTTTATATGTTTAGGAACGGATTTGAGGCGGGACATAGGTTTACTCAAACAAAATCTGTAAGCCTATTTCTTTTGTGAATTGTGTGAATATTGCAGTGAATTGTGTTTTCATGAAACTGAAAATTGCCACTGCTCATAAAATATTGGTACAAAGTACTTTTAGAAATTTTGTTTCAAAAATATGTTGTTATTTATAATGTTCTATCAATTTTGAGCTCACAAGGACATCTTCTGTTGGTGTAAGGTAAAACAATTCCTTGAGAGATTTAAACCTACACTATGTGAGTTTTGCCTGCAAACCCCACCCATTTATCGGCACGCCTCCTGATACTGTGCTTGACATTAAATAATTTCTAAAAGAAGCACAAGAAGGAAAAATATTTCATTTTTACAAATATAATAGTCAAACCTCCTTGATGATTGCAAGATGTCAAGCTTGAAATTAAAGAATAATTATAATTTGTGCATTTGTATGTTAGAAACGCTTGTTCTTGTATTGCTTTGTCTTCTATCTTCCTACTAAACAGTTTTCACTGAACATAATTGAGAAGAGATCCTATGTAGAGGAGATCCTTTACAAGAAGTTACAAACAAACTTGTTCACTGTTTGTAGCTGAACGCCTCAGGATAAACAAATAAACTGTGAATATCCACTCACCTCTTAGAGTTTATAAACAACTCACCCCAACCTTCATAGTGTATATTTTACTTCGCCTACACCTATTATTACCTTTTAAATATTACATTACAGTTGGCCTTTTAAATTCAGGTATAGTATTTAAAAAGCTGATAAGATATAGTAATAATTTAGGTTTTGTGTTATTGGATAAAGACTTGGCTGTTTTATTGATTTTTACGTAGACTCTGACTATACTACAATGTTCTTACTTTTAACTTTGTTTCTATGTTTTGATGTTAAGAGGCGACCGGATAAAGCTGCCGCAAGTCCAACTTACACTGGACCCCGCTTATAACATTTAGAGTAAAAATTGCATACATTTTTAACTGACTGGGACTCATGGCGTGGTCCTGTAATCCAGCTTCATTGAGGTCAGGTTTTGAAGATAATATAGGTCTAAAGCGGCTCAGATAGTCTCAGTGATCATCTGATGATACCCGCATCAACTCCCACCATCGTTTAGACATATCAGACCATCACCTGCGTGGTTCGGAAGTCACGTTAAGCCAATGGTCCTTGTATTTCCATTGGTCATTGGGCTATTATTAATGACCCATTCTAAGGAAGAGTCGACCATAAACACTGTATCAACAATAAGATGGTCCATCTACTATATTCTTTAAAAATTAATTAACTACAAAAATATAACCAATCAAAAACAAAATAAAGACTTTCCCAAATTGGGTCTGCAAAAAAATAATGTAATGTATAAAACAATAATTGTAGTATATAATATAAATGTAGAGTTGGTTCTTGCTATATATATGATTCCTGGGAATGAACACCGAGTATTTCAATGATGTGATTAAATTGAATAAATTTACCAGTTTATATTAGTTATCTTTTGTAACAACCAAAGTCCTTAGTTAAAACAGTGATGGTTCGCATTGAAACCTATACTGATCAGAAAAAAAAATCAAATATTTTAAATTTTGAGTCGATTGAATCAAAATTATTTATTTTCTCAGTACTTAAAGGCAAATTAACATGTTTCATAAGCTCATACAAAGATGACCAAGTAAAAAGTATTAAACTACAGATTTAATAATAGTGGTTTGAATTTATTCTACAAGGTATGACTATACAAAAAGTCTATTCACTTTTTTTTGCAAACCTTGTAGGGGCCTTTTCAACACCGTTAAATATTTAGCTAAATGTGATTTAGTAACAGGAGCAAATATTTATTTTCACAATAAATGATATGCTAATCAGTTTAAAGTTAAGGGTGTCAGTTCAGTCGTGCTTTACGCCATTGATTCATGATAACTTTTCCCGATGGCCATTCGTGAAGTTGCCATTGGTTAATTATTAATGACTCAAGACTACACCTCATCATCAAAAAACAATCAGGCTGAATCATGATAAAGTAAAGTTAAGAGTTCTCATAGTTTAAATGACCATGCTAGGCTGTACTTATATGTAGTGGCGAGAAAATTTATAAATTAGTGTTATATTGTTGTCAAAATAACACTTTTCCTCAGGAACATCCACCCCCCTCCCAGCAAACCACAGTTTTGGAATCTCGCCTTGTAGAAAAAATTAATCTACACACAAACTATTATCTCAGAATTCAAAACCTTCTATTTGAATATTTTGGTTTGAATTAATTGCAGACTATTTGTTTTTCCAATACGGTAACTGAAAAATCATGGCATCAATAGAATGTAAATGCCAGTTAAGTTTTGGATATATTTTGCAAGTTTTAATACAGTATCTTCCATGTTTTTTTATACATGCAGAGTTTCAAATATTATCACATTCAATTTTATGTTGGTCCATTTAAACCCTGCGGTGAGATATCACAAAATATGATAACCGGATATTACTTAGAACGGTAAGCTTTTAACAAGTAGGCTATAGACCAATGTTTAGCAATCTTATAACAAATTTGAGGCTTGAAATTTGTTGTTACGCTAGAATTATATGCAAGATTTGCGACTTATGTTAGCCCGCAGATGACCTGAAACCACAATATATTCACCAGTCAGCTTCATGGTAAATCCACCAATGCCTAAACTTTTATAGTACCTACTCACTATTTTGTTTTAGACTGTTGTCATACAGTAAATCCAGGCTGATATGTAACCTATAGAACCAGTTTTTGAAATGGTAGGCCTAGGCCTGCGTATTTCCACCAAAAGAAGTACACAAAATCATCAATTGCAACTTAGATCTAGCTTGAAGAAATTGGTATAGGTTTTTATAAGCTAATTTCAAGAAATGTGTACTCACCTCATCCCACTTGATGAATTTTTCGCCTTCTGTCATACATTTTGGAACCTCAACTGGCTGTAAACCAGCCGTTTTTGAGCTGGACATTTCAGGGATTAGTTCGTAATAATATGCCTAATACCTAATTTTTCATTGCAACAGCACAACAGACTAAAATAATGTAAAGTTTAGATGGGTTCGAGGTTATCGAGTAGGCCTGACACAAAATCCAGGCCTTCATGTCACTATCAATATGAGCTGCTTTGCAACCTACTTTATATTTGACACTATTATAATGCATAATAACTCATGAGATCAAACACAACAATTAGCAACAGTCGTTATCACTCAATGTTAAATACGAATTCTATTGCAATAATCAATACCACCTTTCGCGATACGAGCAACACTGCCCAGATTTTGACATTTCAGAACCCGTCCAACTGACGAGGCGGACTTCTCGAAACAACAGACGATAACTTCCGCTCATCGATAAGTGTCCTGCGCATGCTCCCTAAAATTGCCGGGCACCATAAAAACCAAGCAACAAGTGCTGGAAAACGAATTGGACGGAAAATTACCTTACCTGTGCGTGAGTTAATTTAACAAATTATGTCATGGGTCACAAAATACAAATAATATTTATTTAGATATACATGTATTGCGTCATTACACATAGTAAATCAATGTTTTTTATATAGAGGTTTTTCAGCCCCCTTCCCCCTGCTGAAAACGGTCAAAACTGCTTTCCTGCAAGACGACAAAAGCATTGTCTTACCTAAACATTTAAAGTAAATGGCAAGAGCATTAAAGAGGCTTCATTTGTTGAGGAAGAATTGGTAATTTAATATAATATTATTTGAATAAATAGAACATTTGATCGTGGTGGACATAGAATTCGTTATCTTTTGGTCAAAGGTTTTTGAACTTTGCACACAAACAAAGCTTGTCATGGCGGGGTAGGTGGTACTGGTACGGCGCCTTGCCTTTTGAGAAATCTACTCGGGATTGATTGTATTGTTTCTGCTCAACATTAAATTATTGTTATTAATTTCAAATGAGACCCGAGTTCAAGTCGGTTCGGTCCAAATATGTTTGTCTTCAAATTTATTTAGTAATAAATACTGTATGTACTAATACCTTATTTGTACAAAATTGTTATACCAATTATGTACGAAATTTTTATGTTATTTCATTATTGGCTTTTGCCGTTGAGAGAATAAATACATAAATAAACATTTAGGCATTGGTCTACTTTCTAACTGACGTGCAAATCATATTCCTTTTTGTTCATGAAAGATACATATCAATTTACATCAATAAACCCTTGGGCCAGTCCCGGAACTCCGCTGAACAACGACTGTTATCTGTAGAACGCAAGTTCGTCTGTCAACCCCCCCTCAAGGATCACTACGTCGACTTTATGATCAAGGACTACGAAGAATCTGGACACATGGAAAGATGCTCAACCACCCCTTCCTCAGCGGAACATTACCACTTACCCTGTCATGGGGTCGTAAAGCAGTCTAGCAGTTCAACAAAACTACGAACCGTGTTCGATGCAAGCTGCAAGACCAGTCGAGACCCGTCCGACTGTGCGGCACTCACTCCCAGTCACTTCCTCATTGGAGCTCCCCTTATTGCGGTTCCTGAAGAAAATCTTCGCTTCACTCCATCTAACAAGCTCAAGCACTGGCAGCTGGTCCAGGCTCTGCATCAGCGCATCCGGCAGCGCTGGCAACAGGAGTACCTCCATACTCTCCAACAGCGAGCTAAGTGGAACACTCCTACAGCCAACCTCAAACCTGGAGACCTGGTGCTAGTTCAGCAGCCCACTCAACCTCTTTCCTGGCCACTCGCCCGTGTGACTAGCGTGTCTCCTAGGACCGACAGTGTAGTTCGCGTCGTTCATATGAAAACGGAGAATGGACACCTCAACTCGAGCGGCCGCGAAGGTTTTCCCCCTACCTATGAACTCTTAACTCAGAACTTAGCTCATAGTATTGTACAAACAGTTCCTAGTTAGCTAGTAAGTTATATAGTATTTTAACTATGCTTTATTTTATATTCTCTGCTTACCTACTTAAGATTCTCTTAGCTAGCTGTTGAACCCTACATGGCTTCAAGGGAGCCGGTATGTTACGTACGGTATACTACTCGTTAGCGTATTTTGATTATTAGTCTGATTCTTATTCTCATATTGTACTGTAAATAAAGACTGGATGGACAGTTGACCCGCGAAACTCAATTCTCCCCAGTTGATTGGTCAAGCACCAGTGCCACGCCTGTCCCCATTGGCCCGAGGCTAGAAACACATGTTCGCGCCCAAGAAAGCTTGGCGTCACCTACCCCGCAACAAAAAGAGAGTCCATCCGAACTCCCAACCAACATACACTGTTGGTCGGTATCATATCTCTCATTATCGCCGCTTTATAACGCTCTCCAGTCGAGCGCCCAGGACTCGACCGAAGCGAACTTGGACCCTGTTAATATTATGTCAGTAAGGCCAAGTTGATATAGAGACCATATTGTTGAACTATATTTCAAGACTGGACGGACGACATACTTAAACAACGCCAAAAACGACTTTGGGGGTCCAAGTTACTTGTAGATCTGCAGATGAAGCCCATTACATTAAAGGTCTCATTTAGTAGGTACAAATTCCGCAAAGCTTATATCAATCGGTTCGCTCTGTCCAAAAATCGCTTTGTTTTGAAGTTCAACACTAAAACTCAACGCTTTGTTTAAACTTAAAACTATCGTAATTTTGGTAGAGATCATCCTTTTTAACTGACTAATGTTAGGACACTTTAATTTGGAGTATTACATAATACACGTCTTTATAGCCATCACTGACTAATGGTCCGTACCCAAGGATTAAAAAAAGTTAGTTTCTACACAAAAATAAAGATGGTAACCTGACGAGTGAATTTAGGGGACGAGCCTTCCATAGAGTACCTAAATATATATTGCCTCACAGACGTTATATCGCTTTGGTACTTTCGGGATGCTGAGCGCCCCTACTATAGGAATTTTCAACTATATACACAGATTAAAATATGTTGCCCTATCCAGAAGCAGCTAAAAAAAAGGATGTTTATATTAAAATCAAAACTAAACTTTTGTAGTACTACTTATTTAAAAGAGGTTATGTGTGGACATTAACAATCTATTTCGGATAACTATTTTACACGTTAAGGGGGTTTAGTGTGAGAATTAAGAAGTAAGAAGAACCGAATAGTTTGAAACTAACAGTGTTGATTTTAAACTATTCTTTACGAACTATGAGCGAACCCTTAATTTTTGCTTTTTCATTGGTGGACACTGGAGCGGTTCTTTTTCTATTAGTATACTTTGTATCCTTTCATTACTTCAATTCATTATTAAATAAGTAGTTCTAGTAGGCTCATTTGGGCGTATAACCGTGTACAAACTCAAACTAATAATTATGTCTTAAATTAATACATAATTTCATTTTCCCCGGTTGTTCTTGCTAGGCCTATTTGTATCGAAGTTATTAAATTAAGCATTATCTTTTTATTTTCTTGCGTTTTCTGTAAAAATATGCTAAACTCTTTTAAATTTATTAAGTAGCATAGCCTAGCTAATGGTGATTTTAAAATTTAAGGCGGCTTTATAGCAGATGATTTGATTTTGACAGGGGCACAGGGATGTCCGAATCGTGACCTGGTTAAAATTGGGCTCAGGATATCTTGGAGAGATCTAACAGAAAGAAGTTGGATGGCCAGGACAGTGTGTTCTGAATATTTTGTTTTCCTTAAGTACAATGAAAATGGAGGCTTTTTTGTCGGTAGAAGATTATTCAGAAAGGTTTTTTTTATGTATTTTGAAAGGTTTGATAGCCACAAACGACCACAAGGACAAATCCATAGGAATTAGTCCCTGGACCTGTAAAGCCCCTCATAAAACCTGACCCTTACAATGGCTGTGGTAATAGACAACATTACGTTTACTTACAATCAAGCACCAATCTTGATACAAGACTCAAAAGCGCTGAGTCTGAGTTTCTTTGGCCTATGTGTTTTATTCTTTTAGGATCATAATACAGCAGTTATTTGAACTATCTAAGCTCCTATCACCAATTTATCCGCTGTACTCTTTAAAGTTATCACTGCGTTTGTTGCCATTTCTGCTTCTGCGTCACGTCTAATTTTGTAGCAAACCTTAGAACTTGTGATCTCAATAACTAAAATGGTTAGAACCTTGTTTTAAAGGTACATTCGGAAAAAGCATTACTGGAATTTATAATTGAAACCGGTTACCCCACTACACATGATTTTGTTCATCTGCTGAGTGTTAAAAAACAATTTTTCAGTGTTGGTGCTTGACCGAAACATTAGGGTGGTACAGCCAGTTGGGCTGGTGCCTAGTGGGAAGTCTGTGAGGTCATGGGTTTTACTAAAGCACAGTTGCACTTTGCAACAGCATGCCTTGCTGTGTCAACAAAATAAAATTGTTTTAATCACTCAATCCAAAGTTGAAATATGTTTAAAATTTTATTTTATTTATTTATTATATATACACGACAAACGCCAATTTTACAATGAATACAAATATATGCAATCAATGGTTCTTATGATGGATAATAATATGATAGCCTATGATGAAAGACAATTTAGCCAATGTTGAGGTATAGGTCTCCTAATGTACAACCCTTTATTTTATTTTGTCTAGTACTTTTTAATATTGTGTATACACATTGTTTTACAAAATACAAAAAATCATTGTACAGGCCTTTAGGGTTTTTATCACAGTCAACAATGTGTTTTCAGTTTTGTGCAAGTCTTTGAAAATGTATATTTTATTTATTTTTCTAGATTTTAAGTTAAAACTGGGCAAGGGTTGTTAGTGACACAATTGCCTTTATGCAACTGCCCTGGCTGTTAATACAGCCCAGCTGGCTGCTGTAACGGTTTTTTGAAGCTACTTGTATTTGTTATGTTTCTTAACAGCACCAGGTCATTACACTTTCAGACCTAGAGTGTGATTATCTCAATGCTCAGCAATGCTGCTCAAAACTTAATACGGTAAGTGCAGTGTCTTAGTGGGCATGATACTTAACTGGAGATTGGGGCATTTAAACGTCGAAAAATCGCTTAAAGCTGTGTTTTTGATAACAGTGTGTTAGAAGGAAGTCCCAAGACCCCAGTCCCAGGTACTTGAAAAAAATCACCGTATATTGTATCTGTAAACATTTCCCAATAATACTTTCAATTTCAAACTTAAGTGGTTGCTCATTAATAAAGAAACCTTTTTGGATAAAACCCACTCAAAATATTTCAAGGATTTAGAATACAAAATGTTTTGTCTGCACCATGGTAGGCATCATCAGTTTTGTAGACAAAGAAGAGTAAAAAATATAAATATATAACATAAAAATCTCAAAATGTATATGACTACTATATTATATACCGGTAAATTTCGTATACTCTTCTATGTCTATATAACTGATAGGGCCTAATGACTATTATATTGTAGACAAAACGTTTTGTATTTCAAATAATAAAATATTTTCATTGGTTTTATTCAAAAAGGTTTCTTTATTCATTGCCTATAATCTCCACTTCAAGAATTTAAGATTTTTTACAACAAACGTTTTGAATGTGATCACTTCTAATGTGATCGAACACATAATTATAATTGACAAATTTAAAAAGGTTCCCATTACTGAAACTCTGAAAGCAAACAACCTACCCTTTAACACTGTAATCTAGTTCTTCCGGTTCACACTGCGTCCAAACTTCATAATTAGGTTGAGATATTTCGGCCTCGCTGTGGAGTCCAACTGATTGGCTGTTTCAGTGACTCAAGATGGTACTCCACAGTGAGGCCAAATATGCCAACCTAATTATAAAGTTTGGACGCGGTGTGAACCGGCAGAACTAGATTATATAGTTGTGACACAGGCCGCAAAAGCCTAAGAGTTAAATTTGACATTGTAGTCCGTTCTGCTGGGCTATGTCTCTGTCTGTTCTGTGTCTAGTGGCTGGAGCTACTTAAGCACTGCAAGTGGCGAAATAAATGTTTTTGAAGTGAGTAGGATGGGAACAGCTGTAGGTATGCAGACGACAGATGATTCACATAGCCAAATACAGTCCGAGCCAATTAGAATGAATCACTAATCACTGAAGATGAATCGAGATGAGAGTAAAACAGCTGTGACGTAGCTCCCCACCACTCACCGGTAGACTTTCCCCTCATGCGGCTCAGTATTGTCCATTCCAACAGAATCCAAGATGGCGGTTTGTTTACAAACAGCAACTATTTAAATTATCTTGTTTCTTTAACATAAATAGTTATTTATTTTGATCGTTTGAATTTTGTTTGGTTGATTCTGTTTTATTATTTTAACAGTTGTTTTGCAATAAGTATTAAAGCTAAATCCAAACTTCTGTTTAAAAGCAGACGAACAACAAGACGAGGTCAAGTTGTTTGTATTTGTTGTGACAGCTACAGCGAGGTTTGCTTGTCACCGACTGTACTAAGCGGATAGGAAAGGGAAGAGTGATCTAGGCGCGCTAAAGTAGCTTCATACTGTACTATACTTAATGTCATCTGACACCAACACTGTTAGGTGCATCAATATTTAAATTGGCAACTGGTACATTTTTCAATGTTTTCAAAAACATTTCTTTGACATCAAATATTTGCACAAAATGTCCTTTTCCTTATAAAACCATCTCTTTATTAAACGAGACTGTAGAGTTTTATTTTAGCTTTTTTTAGTAATTGTTTGTGCTTGTTGCCATAGTCTCTTTGCCCTTGGCAGTTGCCAGTTTGTACGGTCACGCAGGCCCTACTTTCAAGGACAAGTTTTTCTAGGAAGCTAGTACACATAAGAAAAACTGGGATAACTCGTTGAACCCTCCATTTTCTCATGAAACAATACAAATACAGGGTTGATTCAAACCCTCGCATGCTAGATCCTAGAAGATTGTACAGACAGTAATAAAATTAACATCTGGTTAAGGGCATAAGACCCCTACTCTTTGCAAAATTTTGTATAGTGAAATTATTTGAATCGCATAACCTCTTGAAAAAACAATGTTTTTGAATTTTCAGTGGGTTATACCAAAGTTGGTTGCGCACGCACTTATAGTTCTACTATTCCTCCTCTATGGGTGGTGGATACTGGCGATTAGCAACTTACCTATAGTTGTTTGGATGGCTTACGAGTAAGTACTACAAACTAATAAAAATCCTGTTACTTTTAACAGTCCTAAGTCTTTTATCTGTCTACTATGCACAGTGTAAAATACCATAATGTACACATCAAATTTGAAAATTCATAAATCTAACATTTATTAAGATCTTTTATATTGCATAACATATTATGTCTATTTTAAAGCGGTCAAAAACTGGTGTTTTTTTGCATCTGCACAGATGAGCTTTGTGCATGTTATTTTGTAGTACAAAAATATGATAAAAGGGCCATCTTTTATATGTATAAAAATGGATCAAGTTGGTATATTTGTCCTACAACCTTGGTAAGCTCACCAAGTTTTTAAAACAACTAAGCAATACTAAAAGTAAAATTTAATTTGTTGAAAAAAGTGGCAGCTAGTAATTAAAAAACATAGTGTTTCTGGAAGAAATATTCTTATGATTTTGTTTTTCTTTTGACCAAAAGAAAATAGTTGTCCGAAGTTACGCACCAATGGAATGTCATGTTATGTTTTTCTTTGCAGGTACATGACAGTGCCATCAGGAAATACAGGAGTTTATGATCCTACTGAAATACACAACCGAGGACAACTAAAGAAACATATGAGAGACTGTATGATTTTCCTTGGCTGGTATTTGATCTCCTTTTTTGTCTATTTATATTGGTAAGTTGATGATTACCTTACCTAGTTTTTATTTCTATTTTTCATATAAAGACAAATAAAACCAGCTCAAATGGTTACTGGTAATAATAACACTCTTATAATAATTAGCAATAGATCAAATTAAATGCTTGTTTTGCTATAAGGGACGAAATTATACAGTATAGTACATTGAGTACAGAAATAATAAAAGAAAAAACAAAATCTTGACATTTCTTTATTATTGAGTTGGGAAAGTCAATTGAATCAACTTAGAGAGAGTAGTCCATTACACTAAACTAACCAGGGGAAAAGATTTAAGACAAACCAAAACTGACGTTTTTGCTTTTTCCCCAGTAGGATCCATTTTAGATGAGTACTTTTTACTAACCTCCTAATTATTTCTTGTATATTTGGGTACAGAGCACCAAAAATTGTTAGGTGCCTGCGTCGGGCAACGGACTTCATATATATGACAGTCTTAAAACCTCGACATTCTCTTCTGATGTGTGTGGTCGCCTGGAAATTCTTTTTGTCAACACTTCCAGTTTCCTTGAATTGATTAAACCAACGAACAATAGTTTTGTGTGTACACCCAAAATGATGCTGCACTGCGCTTTCTGCTGTATGGTGTCTCTGAATTGACTGATCTTGCGATGCACAGCAAGATGGCGGCTAACGACTGCCCATGCGCCAATTGACTTCAAGGTCAACATACAACTAGACTAGTCGCTGTTCAATCTCGTACTAATTTCGTATTGATGACGTTTTTATTTATCGATTAGTTGAAGATCGAAATCCAGTACACCTTCATTGATGACACTGTATTTCATTAGAGTATTTTATATTAAACTGAATCTGTTTATTGTTACAGCATGATAATATCTCTTCTCAAAGACAACCCCCTGGAGAGAGAAGACGCATCACATGTGAATGAGTTTTAATCACTTCAAGAGTAAATTTGATTCTCAATTGACTTCCAAGACATTGTAGCTTATATTTGAATTTCCTTTTTAAAAATCTAGTCACTTATGAAGGTTTAAAGTTTTATTTCACTTTATGTGTAGTCTAGGACTTTTCTTTTATATGAACATTATGTTAAGACTAGGTGTATACTGTGCTATAAAATACTCATCGCATGATCTATTTTTGTGTATAAACTCTAATTAAAGTGTAAGTGAGTTGTTAATCTTTGTAAACCTCAAAAAACCAATATGAAGTGATAGTTTTGGCTAGAGTACATATTTATGAGGGTTGTCCAGAAACTAGAAAGTAAATACCATTGCTGTATACATTGAAGACAAGTAAACCCATAGGTGCAAATTAGGTAAATGCCATTAAATAGGCTGTCTTATTGTGAGTCCTATAATGTGCTTGACATATTGAGGTGTTACTTTTTACACTTAAAATGACAAACAAGATGGCCTCTACATGTAATATAATATGCTTGTCTTAAATAAGATTGTAATTTTAAACTTTTCCTACCAAATTTTATTTTAGAGTTTTTTAAAAACTTTGTTTTGCACACATGATTTTATTTCATCTTTAACCCCTTAATTGCTGGGTTCCTCTGTCTGATACATGCGTCACTGCCGGTTTTACCAGACGGAAGCCTTTAGGCTTAATTAGTTCTTCTTACTCTGATTCAAATCAAAGCTCAACAGTTCGTAAAACGGTAAAATCTTAGGTTATTACTTGCCAAAGTATCTAACCAAGAAAAACAAAACTAAATTAGGTTGTTATGGCATTTGCACTATTTATTAAAACTATGTTAAAACTGGGGGTCAAAATCGGTGCTTATTTCACGGTCCCGGGGCTGGTTCTTACCATGCTGACGGCTTTGAATATCTCATTTTTCCAAAAAATTCAATAATGAATCTCTGTTGCTAAATACCTTGTAGATAGTTCAACCATTCGGGCAAATTTTACATAGTTGCAAAGCCTGACTCATTTTGAATCTAATGGTATGCTTGACATTTTATTTTCTTGTTTTTATGCTCTCAAAATATCAGAACAAAGTAATCTCTACATGTAATATTTCCACTAATCAATTAATAACCCTACTGTCTACCAAAAAAGGTTTGAGATCAAATTTTTGTAAGAGCATTTTATAATTCACAGTATGATCAATACTCAATAGATAGGAAAACATTTTTTATAGCACAAGTGCTTTCATTGTACAAGGCGTCATTGTCAGACCTGCTACATAAATTAAAACATTGAAAATGTTTTCCTATGTGGCTATTCTAAACTGTACCTTTTTTTATTGCTCTGTAATATCTCATTTTGAATGTCATCAATATTTTTGCTGAAGGTTTTCTCTAATTCTTGTTTTGCCAAACAGATTTGAATTTTGTCTTTAACTTGACAAAGTTAAATAAAAAAAAAGTTATATCATTTATTGCAGCAAACATATTACATGTTATACAGTCGTCAATAAAAGTGAAAGAAACTTGAATTTTGGCAAGCATTCTAAATCGAGTTCACATTCAAACATACATTGCAGTTACATTACTGTTGCATGTAATGCATTGTTTTGTAAACTAAAGCAGGTTAGAAAGCAAATTACGTAGACTTTTCCCAATTGACACTGGCAGCGGAAGTTCATGCAATAAGGTAGAAATGTGTGTCTCGGTGTGATAAGAATTCTGATTTTATCGAACCTAAATACAGTACAGTCTATCCGCCGTTACCCACTTGACTCCAGTAATCGCTGTGACATCATTTTAGCCACTTGTTTTCAAGTCTCTACTTGTCTGTAAAGCGTGACCAAAGTGCGTTGTTTATTGTTATCGGTTCTTCCATTCAGTACAGGTCGTGAGATATCGATATACATTAAAACGTAATCATGTTACTTTGACAATAATAATAGCCTAAATCTTGTAAAAGTTATTTTAAGATTTGAAAGTAGTGATAAGTTAACATCGGCAAATCAAAACTCACAGACATAAGGAAGAATAAAATAAAATTGAATCATTCTTAAGAGTAGTGAATCGTCCTTTAATGTATTTACACAGATTATTCCTGGCAAATTGAGTCTTTTTTAGTGAACCTCCACTAGTCCGACATTCCGCTAATCTGCTTCGATCGATGGTGATTCTATGTCAAAGTATAGTTTAAAAATGCTCTTTGATAAAGTTTCTACTTATATTAGTTTTAATATTTTTGAAAGGAGCTTAATTTGAAAATGGCTCTTATACTACCAGTTTGAAAACCATTTATTCAACTTCTGCTAACTTTAAAACTATTAACTGTAGCTGAGCTCAGGTCAGCTATCAACAAGCTGGTTATATTTTACTGTAAAAGATACATTTAATATTAATTAGTGCAAAAACAACAATTACCAATCAAATTATGTTTCAAGATCAAATAAAAATTTCAACTTCAGTAGCAAGATAATTCTTAACTGAGATAACTAACCCAATGTCCCCTAGACGATTAATAAGGCATGTCAGTATATACCATTGGTTTTACAGCAAAATATTTGTTCAATGAAAAAGATCTGCATGACCTGAAAAAGGTATGCTTTTAGGTTGTTTGATGACAACTTAAAAGCAAAATAAGGTTAAATCAAACTTCTAGCTGTGCTGCTAACACTGTTTTATACATATATATATATATATATTTGTTTAAAACTTAATTATTACAATGCCTGTCTGGTTTGTGCAGAGATCAGACCAATCACTATAATCTCATATCAAATTAAATGTAATAATCTTGAGGTTCCACCTGTAAAACTAAAGTTTTAACAACTAAAACCAGTCATATTTTTGAATTAATTATATTACAACAAATAAGAGTTGCCTTACCTTAGAAACCTTATAAAGAGGTTATTATTGCCTCCAGAAACAGTAAACCATAATTACAGTTAATCAAAGTTGGGACCGGACCCAGTTAAGATTAGCAAAAATTCTGATTAACCAAAAAATGATGCAAAATGACAAGTTGAACAAAATTAACATTTATTAAATGAGAACAACAAGTACATTATATTTTATTTATCAGTACTGTATAAATGTTTGGTAATTGCATCATGAGAGCCGCAATTTTGGTGCAGGTTAGCTCAAACGCATGCATTGTGGTGTGTGGGTTTCAAGTTACAGTTAGACACCACTGGGACCACAACAGTAATGCACCTTAACTACGGTTTGGGTTGCACTTCAAATTGATGATTTAATGTGTTAACTATCTGTACTGTTTTGTATTCAAACTGTTTCATTAAACATGTCCCTAAAATTCCAAACTTTAGTTTGATTTACGTTTAACTTAAAGCCGAAATTGAATCTAGCGGGACTTGGTGTACATTGTTTGGTGGGCTAAATAAAGCCAGATTACAAGTGTTGTCAAGAAAGTAAAAGACGTTTGCCAGAGCAGACCCCTAACCATACAATCACATTTACACCTGTTGGCTTAGTTTGGGCTGAGATCATTGTCGCACAAACATGTCACTAATCTATAAGATTTTTAGAAAACGGTGCAAAACTAAACACTTGCCAAAAGTTAATAGTGTCATTATTTTTTATACACAGAAAAAATTCCCTATATAATTTTATGAGCAAAAGTGAACTTAAAGCTGAAATGAAGCTTATCTGCTTTCCTATGAGAACAGTCTGTGACAATAAACAGTTAAAGTTCTTCATTTCCAATCTGATAAAATTTTCAAGAAGTGCAGGACTGAGGAAACATCACAATAATATCATATGATCAAAAGGCAAGAAACTCTTCAATGACCTGACTAGTCATTAATTTTGCAGGAGAAGAAGAGCTTAATTGAACAGTGGGATCAGGTGATGGTGATGAAAATATCAACCATCATCCCCAATGGTACTAGAAGACACATTAAGGGATGTATATTGGGGGTAAGGGCTAATTTTCCTCTTATTATTTTCAAAATTGGATCAGGGATAAAAAAATGAGAATCAGGACGATATGCACTGCTGGTGTGAGTGAAGCAAATTTTATTTGCAATTTATTACCCTTATTGCTTATTGTAATTCTTGCTAATCGTTTTGTGCCTCCGCTTTTCTGCTCTATTACCACAGGAATTAGGAATATTCGCTCGCTCATAGCCTCCTTTCGGCCTCAGCTTTGCACCCTTTATTATTATGGGCAGCCTTTCGTTCTGTACTGTCACGGGCGTTAATATTTCGTTGGCCCTTCGATCTCAGATTTTCCTGCTTCACTATCAATTGAGCTGTTTATAATAATCCTCATCTAGCTGGTTAAGTAAAGCCAACTTCACACTGGTTACCCTGCTTTGCACTTTACTCTGTGGCGTGTCTTGCTTCACCTGCCAGTATCAGACTATGTGTTTGTTCATGTACGCCAGGGTTGTTTTTCTTCTACTCAGTGATCAGTAATTAGTTTAGTTCTTTCCAAGCTTGAATTATGATAATGTTTCAGTGTGTTTTAATGGTAGACCATCATGCCGAAAAGGAAGTGTAGTTCAAGATAATAATACCGTGTGTATACCTATATAATTTCATATTAGAACAAATAAAATTAACAGAACCTGCCTTCTTTTCTATCATTTGGTTAGACCCACAACCAGTTTTGAAAACTTGGCCCATTGACTTGGTGCTGTGCATGAAATAATTGTCTAACCTAATTTCAAAAATAACAATACAAAATCATGGAGACCGTCTGGCGGTTACAAATTAAAATAGAAGTCTTGATCATGAAATTTAGCATGGAGTCCCGCTTCGAACTGTGGGACCAACCCTTTGGGAATGTTTTTGATGCTGGGTTTTGTGTGCATATTGTGATGTGGCATACAGAGTACCGACATCCTTCTAAAACAATCAATGTCATCACCGTAAACTTTTTTGACATTCTTTTGTTTCTACTGTCAATAAATATGTCTTTTAAATACTAAAGTTATATATTAATTGTCACTCAAAATTTTGTGTTAGGATTAAGCATTTTAATTCCAAATTGATGGTTTTATATTATACATTTTCTGTAGAAAAAAGTCTTGTCACTAGATATATTACAGTAGAAACTTGATAGTTTTGAGTGTTCGGCTATTTGTCACGAAAGGGTGTCGAATTATCTAATATTAATGGGACTTTATCACAGAGAGGTGTTGATATGCCATTAAATATGGTTTAATCAATAAGCAAAGTGTTACAAAGTAAGAAAACCCAATTTTACCGTATAACATAGCTTGCGTACATCACTAGTACAGGGCAAAATATGTTTAAGTCTTTCTTTGTCTGTCACTATTGTTACTATTTAGTCTTCACGGAAGGGGTCTAATTATAGAGTGTCACACTATCGAGTTTCTACTGTATTTATACAAGCATTGAAAATAGTAGAGGAGAGCGAACAGTTGTTCAGGCATATTGACTTTGTCTATCGCTCCACATGCTTAATGACATAGAAATTTCTGATTTCTGAAGTGGAAAACGAGAAGGAAGCTCACAATACTATTGAAAGCCCTAAAATTAAACCAAGCATTAGCAAAAAAATATATATTTAAATAATTAATATACTAAATGTCGTGTATAAATGTTGTACTATGTTGCATTCTTAGATCTCTTTGACTTATACTAATTGATTGCATAGCTTAAAGGTATTTTTAAATTCTTCAAAAAATAAAACTTGTTATACTTATTGTACAGATCTAAGTACAGAACTAAAATAGTCAATCAACAAACTAAATAGTTATTAACAAACAAACATAACATCCAATTGAAAAGCTTAAAATACTTCTCAAGCTCGGTCAAAACCAATAAGTAGATTTTTTACAAACAATAATTTGTAACAAAGTGTACATTACACGCTAAATTACTCTTTGTGCTTTTTATTTGTGTACTTTTTTCTTATGAACTGAAGCATGTAGAAGATAAATGCATACGAGATTGCTTGCAGGAATATTGTGCAGTACTTGATATTCCACTTAACATTTGTGCTTAGGTAGCAAGAGTAAGTTAGAACAGTTCCAACCACAAGTCGCATGAATATGAAGATCGCAAAAAATAACATCTCGACCCCTTTATGTATCCAGGATTTGTGAAGTCCGGCAGTGCGTAAGAACCAACGCAGCTGTAGAAGAGGATTTGTGAATTCCATACTGAAGATGCCATGAACCTTAAAATAAAAACAACCAACATGAGTGTTCCATTTTTTACTATGAATTTGTAGTTAACAAATACTTTTCATATGCAAACTTGGCTAGTAACCAATAGTTGTTGTAAGCCACCTTCAAATAAAATTAATTTTAGGTTTATTCGGTTTAACTGATTAAGATCTAATTAATTTTCAGGATACATTTTTACACTTTTCCTCAGTGGCAGCTTTTACTATAGGTTCACATCACTGGTTCAGTGAAGCCCCTTGTAAACACACATAAGCCCTGTGCTACACAACCAGTTTCATTGTGAACAGAAACAACACACACTTCTATTAAGAAAACCACATTTCGGATACAGTAATTATTTAAGATATACTGCTTGACATTTTTCAGCTAAAATAATAACTTTCAGACACGGAACAAGTAATATGTCTTAATTTTTAGCTAGGATGTTATACCAAATATGGTATTATATACAGTTGTTGAAATATGAATTATGTATCCTATCAGGATACAGAAAAATTGACTTGAAAGTTGAAGTTCATTGGTAGTGTACAGCAACACACCCTTTTAAATAAAGCATACCCGCCCGTAAACAGCAGTACACTAGAAATTTATGACATGGTGAAGGGCCTAAAGCCTTTGGAAGCTTAGTTTCGATCTCGAAATCTGGTAAACCAAACTAGTTAGTGGGTAAAATTTTGTACAGCAATTATGTGCAGCGAAAAGTATAACGTTAACTGCACGGTAGCACATATAATCGAACTATCGAGAAAGAAGTTGAATCCGGAGTAAGAGCACTGATTTTGCATGTTATGCTGGATCTGTGGTATCCGCTCGACAAGTAGGAAGAAATCGTCGACAAGAATTCTGGAATGCACACACAAGGTGACACAACACGCTGCAGCATTAGCTTTGAAAATCAAAACATCATTGTTTCGGGGAGCAAACACTAACAGCTTGCCTGCTAACGGTGAGTCATCGTTTGTTTTAGAATGGATGACCATTTGGACAGTACAGGCCTTGGCGCTTTAGAAACTTGGAAAGGTCACTGAACTATTGTTACGCACGTAAGCCCGACTGCCACAGCCATCTATGTACTGCCCGACATATCTGGGTTTTTAATTCCGAGCTGTTAATTATTACAGGACATACATACATCATTTCTTACATGTAAATATAAAATTGTAGTCGCTAAAAGTTTATATACAACCTTATAAGGTCAAGATATAATAAATGCACAAATGTATGCCGAAAATCTGCTTAATCTGAATTTTTGCTAATCCCAACAAGGTCCGGTCCCAATTAGTTCAGATTAGCGAGACTCTAGTTTATTACGGTACCCATAATGGTAAACTAACCGTACAAAAGCTTGTACTTATGACGCGCTACTTATATGCTTAGCTTATGAAAATTCACTTTAGTTACGCGTAGTTGCTATGTGCAAGGACTTAGTACAGATTAAGTTTATTAAAATGTGTTTCAGAGCTCCAGATTGCGTTTGAGCTGGAACTAAACTAAAAATAGTTAATTACTTTTAATAATGATAGTTTCAAGCTATTTGGTTCTGCCACTGTTGAGCTACAGCAATCGGCAAACACAAACAAAAAACACTGTAATACGATGGTAAGGATTTAACTCATCTAATTTTATAATTTCCAACATGGCTTGAAAAAGACTTACCGCTTCAGCTCCAGAAGTTCTCTCTAAAACAACCATGCCAATAGAGATTATGCTGACAATGTGGTGCATAATCATTATCACTGGCTCGGTTTGATAGTAGAAGCACCAACCCAGGTCAAAGAAAAAGTAGCTCAAACTGACAATTAAAGTCAAATCACAGAGGAAATCATTTGGCTGACCTGAAAAATCAATATAAGTGTTTATTTATATTATAGAAGTGTCTTCAATAATGAACATCGAGAATCTGTAGCTAATTTCCTATATCGGGGTGATATTTTAAATTTACACCAATAGTGATCTCTTGGCAGGGTATTTTTGTGGAGGGACCACTGACTGTTTATCTTTTTTAAATTGGATAGAACACTTGTATATGCTATTACAAATTTTGTATAATTAATTTTAAGTTTGGCCCTATTTACATGAGGTTTGGCTTGGGTTCGAATCAATTTATTTTGTAATGCATATTTTATTATGTACAAACAACAGCTGTTTTACCATTTAGTTTTATGACGCTTCTCTATTGGTTCTTAGAAAGATAAGTAATGGTCATTATTTCCAATGGAAATTCACTAAGCGGAACTCAACATGTTACAAATCATTAAAGCCTGAGTCACATTTGGCTACCCGAGCGTTTACTAGCAATTTTGCTATCGAGTCGGCTACTAGGTAGCTAGTGTGACATCGCCAGGTAGTAGCGACCCAATACTATAACAGTAGTGCACGCTAGTCAAAAACCACTAGCATCAAAACTCAAACATGTTCTATTTGCGTGCTACTATTTTACTCGAAGCGACATGATTTTGTCACGTGACCAACTAGCTGCTAGCAAGTAGCAACCTGGCGGCTAACATACTGAGCTAGGTTTAGCAACTGCTGCTGTCAACTCTTGAGTTTTGTTTCAAGTGTATTTGTAAAACAGTTAATTTTGTTTTATGGCGTTTCCTACTCTTTGGCAAGAGAATAAGTGACAATTGTAGTGATAATGGACTGGAGGGATGTCATAACATTTTTGACAGTTGCAATGTATCTTAAGGCTACAATTACTCTAACCCCTCGTCGGCGCGAAATTTCACCATAGTGAGGTGTGATCAAATCATCACAAAGCGTCCTGTTACATATCCCGATATCAAGTGGTTTAAATCATTCGCCTTATACCAATAGATGACATTTTACACGCTTGGCAAGACAGAGCCCTACAAAATGAAACTGATTAGCACAATCCCAACTACTAGGTAGCAGCTACCATGTTTTGTGTGTGACAACTAATTGGTAAAGCTATTTTACAAGGTAGCACCGAACCAGTGTTTGAGCGGCTATTAAGTAGCAAGTGTGATTCAATATAGGCTTAACACAAGTTTTAAGAAGAACAAAAGAAACATTGTGAGAAGATCTGTCTCTGTCATTCACAATTCGTTGTTCCTCTTCCCACAATATCAATGAAATGATCTTCAAGCTACTCAAGTTTGGTGAAGGAATCATCCTACGACTCGGCATTAGCGTAGGTTCCCAATTTTCATTCAATCATTCATCCAAACCTAACACATATTGATTATTATTCATCCAGAAAAGAAGATAGAATAGAAAGGTAGAAGCATATTGCTTAATATTGAATGTTTAAAAATTTGAAAGTTAGGTTGTTCCATAATCGACAAAAAGTTATCGTAAAAGGTTTGTTCTAGGAATTTGTATTACGACAACAGACCCGACACACAAAAAACCTTTTTAACTTGACAAGGAAACCTCCGGAAGCCGTACTTTAATCATATTTTCAGTAGAATAACCTAACTTACCAACTAAATACTTTAAGGTAGAAATTGATTTAAATTATCCAGTTGAGCAAGATCTGTGGATAGTTCTGCTATTGTATACAGCTTACCTTGGTCTGTGTAAGGGTTTGGGCTCAGTACAAGGCAGGTGGCCGACAAAGCAACTGCAATGAGAGCATGTATAACTGCAACAATGCGACAGTAGAACTCTGCTGACTGGTTTCCAACTTTAGTTCTGGCAAGAGCCAAATACAGTAAAGTCCAACTGACTGAGCCACCCGCCACACACAAGTAGAGAGTTCCGGGCGAAACCTCATTGGGAACAACCATGATTTATCTGCAATCAAAATTACGATAAAAGAGTTATGTCTGTTTAAGTTTACCGTTAAAGGCTCAGTTCATCCCTCAAAAAACGCACATGACGATATATAGGATTTTGTGTGTGTTACCACAGTGGCAAACAATATTTAGATTTAAAAAATCGTCTACAATTTGTACCTTGTTTTAAGCAACCTTGTTATCTATTACCATTAATGCTAATACAAAATATGTGATTGAAGTGTACAATTTGATAATTTAGAATTATTTTATTACGTCTGTGGTTAAGTAGAAGAGAGTACTTTACTTTTAAGTCCTATCTTCGCCACTAATAAAGAAGTTTTTCATTTTGTTTCAACTATTTTAAATGCACAACCTAACACAGGGTTTCTTGACCAGTGGTACTAGACAGCATTTCAGGTGGTGCGCAAACGAATGTTGGCTGACATCACTGTACATAAAAAGTCAAATAAAATAGTTCAAACTTAGAATTGTTACAAATTTTTGATTTCATAACTGGTTTTGACAATTGCTGGTCATTTTCAAATGAAAATGAGCTTAACTGTACCTTATCATTCTCATGTATGTTATAATGGTAAAACAATTAGCTAAAGTAAATAAATAACATATAGTGTTATTACACTCAATTGTTTGCATTCAGCGTTTAATTTCATATTATTAATATAATAATTTGCAAACTTGGTCTTTATGAATAACATAAAATAAATAATAGAAGCCATTTGCCAGCATTTTTGCAAAGTGTTCACTTGGTTAAGTTTCTTCACTATTACCAAGTAAGACAAAATTAAGCTCAACGCGTGAACAGTTGGCGTCGGGGAGCACTGAAAGCGTCCAGACTGAAATTAACACTGGCCAGACTTGGCAAAACACCACATCAGTTCAAAAAAGGCAGCCTCTCTTCGATATAGTACAGAAGGATTAACTGATTACTACTGGCGCTATCGTTCTTCCATGCTTATGCCCTTCCTATATAGGATTTGAAAATTCCAAAACGTAACAGAAGGACTCCAAACCTTCTTTACATTTAAAAAAAAGCTTTATTTTTCAATCGCAAGGAATCTTGGTTGAGGTGGTTGACATGGTTGAGGCAACTTCTATACATTGGATTTCAACAATTACTATAATATTTCAATTTTATATTCCAAATAGGGGAAGAAAAGTCAATTTCATTGATTAATTGTTAGGTATCAAACATACTGATGTATTCAAAAAACACCTTTTACAATAAATTACGAACAGAGTGACAACTGGGTTCAGGTAACAGCATAGCGGAGTGGGGGTAGATTTTTATAGTACAGCGACTTGAACAGAGTGTGGCCTCTCAAATAACATAATTTAGCATGGCGAGATATAACGCCCAGTCCAGGTAATCCGATGTAACGCTATGCGGAGCTGAAAACATCGACATCCAACGCCCGTGTGTATGGCGGCTCAGTAAGACTACATGCTATGTTAATTTTCAACAAATAACTCACCTGGCGTCAGCGCCAGCGCTACAAAGCGCATAAGTGTACCTTGTGCAGCTTACTAAGGGGTTTATGTGACAAAGGTAAACATCCCAAAGTTGTTAAAGACGGCGTGATTGTATTTTGGGAAAAAAATGAGATAAAGAGATTCATGCTGTCAGCATGAACAGGAGCTTACTGACAGGGCATAGGTCAACGGGGAAGCCTCTACAGCAAAAAATTAGTATGTGATACGAATAATCGAGATCAGTGTCATCACCCACACGAAGGGTTAAGGTTGTTCAGCACAAGATACCTGAGCTTTCTTAAATAGCCTACGTGTTCTAGGACTGCGAAAACTAAATTTGTCATCCATCATCCGCCCAAGAAACCAACACTTTTAGGAAAATAAGCCATGGCTTCATAAAAAAAAGGTAAACCACGGTTATGCCTCCTCAATGGACTTATCTTGATGTTAATAAATTGACATAGATAAATTAAAGATCAACATACTTTAACCTGCTAAATTACTTTAAATATTATATGCTAATAAACTAAGGCTACATTTAAGTCACTTTAAATCCATCAATAAACCTAGGCTAAAGAATTAAACTTACTCTTATCAAAACCTTCCTGAAAAGAGTCCAGCCTAGGACTCCTTCTCGCCTGTTGCCTTCTAAAATATGTAGCTGTTAGGCATCCGTTTCAGCAGTTACATTTATCCGAAAACTTAAGTGTCAGTGAATAAACAGACTAAAGGTTTACCATAACTCAGAAACAATAAATTTAAAATTTTAACTCTCGATTTCACGCTATCTTTACCCTTTATTGTAGTCCTATTTCCTAATCCTACCTTCGACTTTCAAGTTTCCACTTTTCCAGTGTTCTACTACTTATCAGTCAGTGTTGCCACGAAACTAAACTTAAAAGAAAAACAATACTCTGAGGGACCTTAAAATTTACCCCAAAATAAAGAAGAACGGAATCATCCCAAAGGCTAGTAGCCAAACCACTTATATACACTCAAAATAAAACTAATAAACCCCAAAATACTTTAACTGTACTATATAGAAATGAGGTATACTATTATTATTTTGTGGTCAGCGCGCCAATGTTATTATTTGCGACAGAATCCACTGTCACCTAATTACTGGCACACTGAAATTATCATCGAGTGAAGTGTGAACTAGCCCTTATTATTGGGACGTTAAATAACTGGTAATAGTTTGTTATCTGCTAACTGGCTCACTGACTGGTGATCGTATGAACTAGCCTTTAGTAATATGGCTAGTGAGAACTACAAAGTATTTCATCTTAAGTGACTCTGGAGTCTGTGGTATTTGTATTATAAAAAATTCCCATTTTATATTCATTTAGACTCATTGCTGTTCTCTAAGAATATGTTAATAAAGAAATTGTCCATATCTACCTGACCCACCCGTTTCAGGGGACGAACTCGAGGACAACTCTTTCTAGCAAGGTAGCAAGAACCGGGAAGTGCGGAGGCAGTATACTGTACAACCACCAGTCGTCCATGTCGTGTTCCCTGGGCAACGTCGGGTTTACGCTCCTGCGCACTGGATGCGGGGGTTGGGATTTTGGTCGGGGGTGGGGTGTTTCGGCTTCTCGACTGAGAACCAGTAGGGGGGTGGCATGTTTCCGCCTTTTGGAATTTGGGAAATTGCCGGCGGCCGAACTGCCACGCTAAAACCCCACCGGGCTGCTGCGGCTCGGCGTGCAGCCGGCACGTTTGGTAGGTGTGTAACCTTAGTATTACACTGTGCAGCCCACTGCTCCCAAGGGGGGTCTGGCTAACAGCTAGTCAGACGGTTGATCCCAGGTCAAGCCCGGACAGGGGAACCAATCCATATCCGCATTTATAAGATAAAACGTGCTGGCTGTATGATGGTGGCGTCGGGGCGGAGCTACCCGGTAGGGCCTTAAGCCCGGGGGGAGGGGCATTGGTGTTCTTCCCAACACTTTTGCGCTATAAGCGCGCCTTCTGCGGGTCAGCACTCTGGCCCGTACAAGGCAGTAATTAGCCCGCAAATTACATATGCGGCCTTAGTCTGGTGGACAAAAGCCAATCAAGTAACAATAAAAGCAAAGTTAGACAAGATACAAGATTAGCTTGCTTATGTATCACAGGAGCATTTTCAACAACCTCAACGGCAGCACTTCAAGTGCTGCTGACCTAACCCCACTGGACACTTTCATTAGGATAGAGGCCAGGAACACAAGTTACAGACTCTCCATTGCTGACTAGAATAGGCCATGTCTCGGCGCCCTGGAGTCTGTTTCAAACCATCCACTTCTCTCTTAGGGCTCAGATCTAATGAAGAGGGAATATATATTTACCAAGCCATACGAGGTCAACATAGAGTCACATGAACAGTGGAAGACGGACAAATCAGTGAAATCACTGCGTATTCACAACCACTGCTCGATCTGACTAGGAGGCAGCATACACAATACAAGACAGACCACTTCATGGCTCCCACCTTAGTCTCTACAAAAAAAAGCCTTCCTGCAGGGTGCATTTTACAAGCCTGGTATTTGAAAGCTGCTAACAGAAAATCCTTGAAGACATCCCGACAAATTGGCCTGAAAGACACACCCCTGCAAGAATTCCTGATTGGAGCACTTGAAGAAATACTTTCAGAACTGATTTATTTTTGACGCATAACTGTACTCTGTATAAGGCAAGGCATGGATTTGATTTGATTTCGATTTGTTTGATCTGCACGGACGGCTCCCATAGAAGGGAGCTGGATACGGTGCAGTTTTCACCCAGGGAAACCTCTCGGGGCAGACGGTTCTGCAGTTTACGCAATCCTAGCATGTGTGCAGTCAGAGCTCTTAAAGAGCCAGGAACAAGCATAAAATAATATTCTCCGACAGCCAAAAAGCCGCTCTTCAAGCGCCTGACTGTATAACCACCACCTCCAGACTTGTCTGGCAGTGCATATGGCACTGCAGGTTCTCTTCAGCTTGAAAACGTTCAGCTGGAGTGGATCCCAGGTCATCGGGGTTTTATTGGAAACGAGAAAGCTGACCTGCTTGCAAGGAAGGGAGCACTGTCCATAGCCCCATAGGGGAATTGTAGGTCCATAACCAGCTGTCGGGGTCAGTCTTTTCTTGGTCAAGGCTTTGGCTTAACCAGGCGCTAATCAAAGGCCCATCTATAGGGCATTAACTGACTCTTTAGTTAGACTAAACCGACATGACATTAGACTAACTATTGCATACATAACTGGACATGGGCACGTCAAGAACCATTTAGCAAGGATATGTCTCCATATAGGAGACAACTTTTGTAGACTATGTGAGCGCTCTACAGAGCTCAACATACCTTGACATACTGGGATTCCCTAGAGACAAGGAGAAGACCACTTCTGGGGAGTCTCGGATGGCAATAAACCCTCTGAGCTAGGCAGGAAGATCTTTGAGCTTTGTAAGCGAACAAGGATTGGACTACCTGAGTGAGAGAAACTCAGCACAATAAACCTAAGGTTGACGTGTATGCGGTCTAGAACTGCTTCTCCAAATAAATTTAATCTATACACCCGTTTGATGAAATTGAAGTTTTACGTTATAGAAAGTAAAAATATATCCGATTCAACTAATCGTTAATTATTTTAAATTTTAAACTAGAGTGGTAAGCCTAAGTAGGTAATATTAAATGGTTTGAAATTTAAATGAACTCTAGGAATGACTATGACTTCGTTAAAGTAGGCAAATGATCGATTAAATAGTCGAACCAAAGTAAAAGTTGGTCCGATACTGTGTCACGAAACGATCTGAGCGATTGAGAGTGTATAGTACCTTTCCTATTTATATTTGGTTGTATGGAGTAAGGACTTTAAAAAGGAGGTCAGATTTGAGGTTATGTTCGATCTTATAATTATTAATATTTTCAAATTCCAATACAAATAAAGGATAGGCTATAGCATTCAGGTTACAGGTTGAACCTCCGAAAGTGAATTCTAATATTCTGAGATCCATATTGCCGCGGTTTATGAACGCTGGTCATTCGGTTTACTGAATTACGTTTGAATATCCATCACTTCTTGATACAGTAAGTCAATAGTAATAATTATTATAACTGTCTTGTAATTCAGGTGTAACCTTACTGAGTTACACAATATTCCATTTGGTCCCAACTATGTTTCGTTACAAACTAGCTTCAGCTATTAAATAGAAGTAAATATTAAATTTATTTTTATGTTCTTAGCTCCTGAACTTACCTATTACCTAGATACTGTGTACGAAAACCATTCTTTCCTTACGAAAGTTAACAAGAATATTTATTCTATAATTTCATTTGGTGCGACTGTCGACAGCAATCATTGTGACGTCATGTTCAGTCAAGTGATTTGGTCTACTTAGTAAAAATTAAAAAGCGACGGATTCGCTATATTACTGTTAACACACCTGGTTCATGTACATTACCGTTGAATACAAGTCATTCCTGATTAGTCTTGTTGATTGACAACAGCGTCAAGATAACAGGTTTTTACAACTTTACTAAGGGGTCGTACCCATCCTCATACCATAAACCACTACTTGTCAACACTATAACTGACATTGCAACACTACACAACTTCTCTTCAAAGCAAATATAAATTTTAGTTTGGATCTTTAAAGATTTAATTTGCCTAAAGATTCATAAACCCCTGTAATTTTAAGAAACATTCACCTGAGCAGATTACAATAGATTTGTAAAGATAAGAAGACAATGTAATGCCTAATCAAGAACGTGTTTCAATTAACATTGATACAGTACAAGTCAGTACCAAACATATTTAGATGTCAATAAAGAAAAAATGTGAGTTCCCTGAGACCAAGTGTCTCCAATGATAAAAAATTGGCAAGAACCTCCTTATGTTAACAACAAATATTTTAAAGTAATGATCTCTTAAAACTCACGCATAAGTTATAGTTCTGGACCTTTTAAATTTAAATTGGGTTTTAAATACTTCAGTAACCATTAAGCTAATGTGAATATTATTGATTTAAACTTTTAGATGGCAACACGGACTAAAGAAGAAGAGAGGTTGTTAGATGAAAAGATTGCTCGCATCCAAAACAAAATGAAGAAATTTTGAGACGCAGGAGAGTAAGTAGGCTATCTATATACTCTTTATTATAAATCTTTCAACTTTTGGAAAAGTAATGAAGCCCCATCATATTGGTCATCAAAGGAAAATATACAAACACACAAATAGCTAGAAAAAGCAACTTTTTGATATTTTATTCTATTGTTAAAAATATATTCAAAAGAAATCAGCCACGCTTATTTGATAAAACCTAGTAGAGGATCGCGTTAAGTTGTGTGACAGTTGAACAGATAATGTATTTTTCAATTAGTAGAAGATTATTTTCTTGGTTTAAACGATTTGTTGTTAGAAACTAATATAAACAAGACTTTAAATCTTTAATCTTCATCGTCTTAAAATTTGTTGAAAAAGAAAGTTGTTTGAATAGTATCCAAATCAGAATCAGGTACAACAAAAAATCAAAAGACAATTTTAACTGAGAGGCACAGGACAGTAGTTTAACAACACTGTATTTATTTTTAACATATTTTAATTCAGAGTTCATGTGTATGAATTTAATTTTGAATAATTTGCCCAGTCAACTAAAAATATTAGAAAGTCCCAGGTGCAAAAGAACTCACCTTAGTGTTAGGTGTGTTTTACATGTTGGACTGAGAGACTGCTCATTTAGAACACTTACACAATTGCTAAAATACAAATAATAAGAGTTTTAGTGAAATTATTCCCAAAATTATTGAGAGTGAAATTCTTGAAATATTTCCTGTACAATATTAAAACCTTTTGCAATTTAAATCTTTTGTGTGATGTTTTAGGAAATTGAAGAAGATAAGCGTATGGCGGAAAAACATAATGCAGTTGTCAAGTTGAAACCTGCCAGCACAAATGTCTCTCGTGAGAGAACCCCAGCGTTGAAGCCCAGTAATAGAGAATTCCAGGAAGATTATCAGACCAGGGATTTTCCGGTTAGCTTTTGAGTGAAGAACACTAAATCCTTCTTGATATAATATCTGTTTAATAGCTTAGTTGTTTTCAGTTAATTGACAGTTTAATGGCACTTTTACTAATCTTTTAAATCATGGACGATATCCCGACATTTTTGTGTGCAATAAACGTAAGTGGCTAACAAGCTTAAAAATTAAATCTGTAAAAAATAATAAGACAACATGTTTATAACAAGGTGTTTTACAAATGCCGTTCGTATACTTACTACATACGAACAGCTATGTAGGTATAGGGGTTTCGGGCCCTAGCTCCTACGACAAATGTACAACAATTATTGTCAACTCCTGAAAACTACCCCAATAAACACTTTTGAAGTTAGGGGTTAATAGTTATTCAGAGACATTCAAATACAAACCTATGTTGAGGTTCACCTTATTATTCAAGGTCTACTTAAAAAATTATTTGCTGAAACTAAACTTTGTTCTATACTGCAAGCTTATATTGTTTTTATTGTAAGCGTTAGTATATACAAACTTCAAAATATTTACATCAAGTGAAAAATTTAAAATTTTATTTGATGAAAATGTATTATGTTTAAGTTTTCTAGTTCTATTACATTACCTATTTAAAGTGTAAAGATGCTATAAATTATATAATTATGATGCTTTGTAGCTAGATGATAAATCTCTGTTAAAGTTTTATTGAAAAACGATAGGATAATAAAGTTTTGTTGCCAACAAAAAACAGACTATAAGAGCAATACAATTAAAATACACTCCTGGTAAAGCTGTTAAATTACCTTTTTCAATCTTTTATACCTAACAATATATTTATAGATTGTTAAAAAAACAGCTTCTTCTTTATAGATATATACAACAGGCATTCTTTAATAGAAGCATACATGAACAATTCCTGAGGCACTGTCATGAACATAAAATTATGCAATGTTTCGGTTTGATCTGAAGTTGTTTATCTTACACTAATAAAAAATGGTATAAAAAAGCCAGTTATATTATTTTATTAATGTTTAGAGAAAAGTTGTTGATTTAATCAAATCTTTGTTTCTAGGAGCATTCCAGAAGTGTGAAAACAAGTCGAGGACGGGGAGCCGAGCTTTACAAACGAGCATCTGAAGATTCTCATCAGGTAAATGAAAGCTAAGTTTAACTAAACAAATCATGGTACAGCTGTTGTGATCAACATTTTAAACATTATTTATTAATAATTTGTTTTTGTATACAGCAACAGTCTTCAGGTCCTCCTCCAGATCCCAAAAGTTTCCTGTATGATGAAGAGAGAGACCATGTCACGAAGGAACGTGAAAATAAACCAGAAAGAAGAAATAGAGAGGAACAGTGGAATCAGAGGGCAGGTGGCTCGGACAGCAGAGAATTTTCTAGATCTAATAGAAGGGTAGGCCTAAATTGTATTTGTACATATAAAACACTCTTAAAAAAATAATTATTATTTGTGCATTTATACAAGAAAATAAGCTATGTATTTGTTCTTTCTTTCCTCTTGCTGACCAGATTGACATCGGTTTGGTCTTAAAAATCCATTCTTAAAATTTCATAATTAATTTTAATTTCAAGAGCCCTTTTGCCGGCTAAGGCATCCTCAAGAATTCAGCATTAATAACTTCTGCTGAGTCAACAACTATTTACATTATATACAACTAAGCAAGATGGCAAGGCACCCCACTACTGTGTGGCCAAGTACTCGGACACAGAATACAGTGGATTGTCTAAGAGCTGAGCCTTCAGAGATCTTCATTGGCATACATTTAGCCTTACTACACAAAATTTCTTAGCCATTCTTCTGGTCTTAAAGTTTGGAAACTACTTATTGTAAAGTATAGTATCCACAAAAATGGACACTACAGTGTACATTTTTTGTAGTTTATTAAAAACAAAGTACATGATTTGTCTGAAGATGGGGACATTGTTCTTGAAAGGTCTAACTAGTAATATAAACGTTTTATTGGATAGTTTGTGTTTTACTTGACTATTACAGTATACTTTTTCAATACATGTATCTTAAAAAACAAAATTTCATTTTGGAAAAATAGTTTATTGGTTTCAATAAAAACACTTTTGTAAACACTGTGAGCAGGGTAACCTGTCTGGGAGGAGAGGTGGAGGTCGAGGAAGGGCTGGGAGAAATGAAGAGGAAGAGGAGTGGAGAGCAGAGAGAAGAAGGGTTGACGAAGCAAGAATCCAGCGTCAAAAAGCAGCTGATGGCAGATGGCGTAGAGAGTGGGACAATGAAAAATTAGAAGAGTAAGTGTTCAGACAAATATCAAATCTAGATCTCTCATATCTAATACCTCCTAAAGCACTTTCTAGTTTGACATTTTAAAACAAAATTTAAGTACTACTATAATGTTTACCAGTGTTTACTTTAGAAAAACAGAAACGATAATGTATATTAACTTCCAATAATATAGTTGTATTAGCTAAACTTTGGAAATCATGTGAAATTAGCCGTTACAATTTGCAATTAATGACTTTTTACACACAGATACCAGGTAGATAGATATTAAACTATTTTGTTGTTTAGGCCTTTGGATGAACCCCAACATGGGCCTAAACGATCTCCCTCAGGTTACCAAGAACATATGCATCAGCACCATCATCCTAGACATCACCACTGTGAAGGTAAGAGAGATTTATTTTTAATACATTATACCACAGTTAAATAATGTACGGTTAGATTTAGGTTTTTTGTATCATGTGCAATACGTTCTTTTATTATACGAGGGGGTACCCAAAAGTATTGGGAATTGGCCGGTGGCAAGGTGGGTAGTGCATAGTTCGCATAACTGTTTAAAATAATCAAACAGAATCAACCAAACTGAATTCAAACGATAAAAATAAACAATTATTTTTGTTATAGAAACAAGATAGTTTAAATAGTTGCTGTTTGTATTACGAAAAAGTCTACATTTTTGTGATTCAGTGTTGATTGGGCCTAATATTTTCCAAAATGTTTTCCTTTTCTCTTTTTTGGATTTGATCTAAATCCATATTTATACTGATAACTAAGGTTTCTGCTGATTTCTGACCAAAAGACTCTTATGGTCAAAATAGTTTGCAATTTAGTAACAATGAACATGGAAGAGAGAACAAATTCAAATTGTACATGCTTCCCAGTTTTGACTCGAGTAAAATGAAAAAGATCCAATTTACTGTAATTAGTTTAGGTTACTAGTGGTTGTGAGTGTTTCTAGCACGACACTGTGTAATTACTTAAGCAATGTTGGCAATGACTTATAATGTGTGTAAATAAAGGTAAAAAGTTATATTGGTACATTGCATGGCATATCTCAGTTAACTGTAGATTTGGGCAATGAGTTTGAAGTCAATGGAATATATTTCTGCTTAATAAAATAATAACAAAACAGATTGTGTTTACATTTTAATTTTTTTGTCCCTCAAGAACACCTAGATAATTGACATACTGAGTGCTGCTAACTTTTTAATTTTAAAAATTAATATTAAAAAGTCAAAAGAAAAGACAGTTAAAGTTAAAACCACATTCATACATTTCAAATTTGGATTTTGGTTATCATAAAAAGGTAAATGTAAAGTTTGTAAAGGTTATCAAAAACATGTAACTTTTACAGTCATGAAATCGTTATCACTAAATTGTAATGGTTACCAGCCACAACATCTTAAATGTAATGAGAAAATTACAAAAAATGTAGTAATTACAATGTTGTCTGTAACTGTTACTCCCAGTCTAGTATTTATGTTAGTTCTCCATGTAAGATTGACAAGGGCTCAGTGTTTGGCTTTATATGACTGCAGCTTCTTTAGATTAATCTCTGAATTTTGCTTTCATACCATATAAAAATATATATTGTATGAAAACCTTCTTTTTCTTGCAACAAATTTCCCATGATAAGTTGATAAAGGTAGCATGTATTTTTCTTGTTTTCACTGTGTTATAGGTGATCACATTAGTTTGCCAGAGATGTCGCCATGCAAGCCTCTTAGGTCACCAGGTGTACCTAGAGGAAGGGGAAGGGGGCGACTCAATCCCTCTGAACTAGAGATGGATTTCGTGCACCTGGACTGTCTGGTGAATCCACCGAATCTGTCAGATAACAACTTCTCTGGGGGTTTCATACCCAGAGGACTTGACGCTGCGTCTCCTACGTCTTCTTCTCAAGATGACTTGCCGATGGATCCCAACCGTACAATTCAATGTGTTGGAAATAATTTTAAAATATCCATCCCAAATTCAAGTAAGACAATTCAGTTATTTAGTCAGATAGTAGTTGTAGCACAGTAATTTTAATTTTTACACAACTGAAGATGTTTAACATAGTCTAGTACATGGTTGTGTTTTGTTTTAAAATTAAACCATTTTCAGTGGTTTACAGAGAAATTTTAATATTTTTTAAAAGTATTTTGTTTATTTTTATCAGTTTTTAGTTTTTACACTTTAACTGGATTGGCCATGGAAATACGGATCAAACTAGGATAGTCTGCCTTAAAAAAGAAAGTTAGAAGGAAACCGCTATTTGGTATAATTGGTACTACTTCTATGAGTAGAACGTGGTTTGGTTAACCATTGTAATTCTATTTTCAGACAATACTCGGTCACCAACCAAGCCTCAACGCCAAATTCAAGGAGGAAGAGCAAGACTGAGATCTCAGCGAAACTACAGCAGTCAATCTGAGGATGACTCACCGCAGGACAGAGGTCATGGGATGAGACGGCAACGACAACAGAGATATCAACAAGGAAAACCGTCTCAGCAAGGAAACAATGGATCAAAAACAACAGAAACGGTTAGAGATAATCCGTCTAAAGAAGACACCTTCTTCCAGCACAAACCCCCACTCCCACCGTTCAAAACAGAGAGGCCTCCATCATCTTCAGCAGAACATAACGATGAGGATGGATCTTGGGAAGATGTTACAACAAGTGGCAATGACAGTATGGGGGAAGACCACTCATCAGTCAATTCTAGTCCAGATAAAAAAGAATTAAAAAGTGCTGTATCAATGGTAGCAAATAGGCTTGTGCGTAGTGTACCCAATAATGAATGTTCAGGAGTAAAGGAACAAATATGTTATTCTTTTGACAAACATTTGGAAAAGTCTTGTTCTATCGATAAAGCACTTGAATCAGATTTGTCGTCAATGTCAATTTTGAAAAATTCCGGAGAGGATCAAATGTTTGACATCAACAGAATTGACAAATCTGAAACAAATTATGAAGAGGCTATCCCAAAGGAACAAGATGGCACTATAATTGAACAAGAAAATGTTAGCAAACATGATTACCCTCCACACAGAAAAGTAGAGTTCATTCCAAATGAGTCATGTACAACTGAACAAAACAATTTAGAAGCAAACATTCATAAGAATGCAGAGAGCACTTCAAGTGATGGTAATGAGATGAATATTTCTAACACACTTCAAGTAAAAGAAAATATTTTAGAACAAAATGACAACAGCCCTTCTAATTCAAGACAAAAAGCTGCAGTCTCATCTGAAAATAATGAGATTGTTGATTTAGTAGTAGAGGACGAGAAAGAAGTAAGTAAAGATGAAGATTCAAAATCTGAATTGCAAAATGACTCATTCACACAAGAAATCTTAGAAAAGGTGGAACAAATTAAAGATTAAGTATAAAACCTTTGTCAAGTCAAGTTTTTTTAAACATCAGTATGAAAGGGATAGCAGGAGAACAAGCTTGCTTGAAAACAATAAACTTAACAGGAGTTCTCTAAAGCTACTTAATCCGTCTCTCTGCTAATCCTGGAAACAGACTGTGTGGGAAACGCTTGAAATTATTAATCAGTTTGATCCAGGGAAATTTATTTGTAAGTTCTGCAGCTTATGTTCACAAACAACGCCTGAAGATGATAAAGACCTGATCATGTGTGACCTGAAGTAATTGTCTGACCTAAAGAAGGGTTTAGGACCTGGAAATAATCATCTTCATGTAATACCAAAGCAGATACCAGTGAGTATTTATTGCAATCGTGCAAATAAAACTCTACGGTGAAAGAAATGAAGAGCTTTTGTCAGCTAGAAACACAGTGAACAATCGTTGGGCTCAAGTTATGGTTATGGCTTAGTCATTTCTTAGTCCAAGTATGTAAAAATAATAATTTAATTTGTGTTTATTTTTCAATCTTCTTCAACTGTGCTGATATTTTACCTTTTTTGTTCATTTGTGTTTTGTACAATTAGTTTGAATCAGTATGCAGAAAATTTGGTTGAACAAAGTTTTTTTAGTTATTTTTAATTATGAAAAAATGTTGTAAATTATGTTAAAATTTAACATTTGATATTTGTTAGAGTAAACAATATTTAGTTTTTCATTACGTTTAGTAATATTGATTAAGTTTTGGTTTGATAACAGAGTGCTCTGTGTTAATGATAAATGTATACTTTTAATCTATTGACTACTATAACTGTAAATAAATAAGTTTTAAATAGTTTTTTCTTTCAAATAATCTTGTTGTATAATAGTAAAAACTTATAACAATTTGCAATCTATTTTGTAAGTGTTAATTATTGTTGTAATTCAATAGTAACAAGTTTACTTAAAGAGTTAAATCCATAACTAATAGACATGTGAGTGAATATACCTAAAAAAAGGTAATTGTTAGGTAGTATTTGTTGTTTTTAAAAGGCCAGAAAGATGATTAGGCCCGGTTTTTTGTTAACTAATTTTAGTAATTTCTATAAACTCAAAATCGTTGAATTTCTTATCAAATGTACTAAAAATCTACTTTCAAAAATATTAATATCTTTATCAGATTTTTGCTACCTATTTTATTACTAGGTTATAAATGGTTCCTAATTAGAAGAATGGCTGATTTATGATCTTATCAAAGATTTAGACAAAATAGATCGACTTCCAAGGTTCAATACTAACAAAGATTTTGCGATATTTTATGCATTTTGTATTATTTTTTTATGATAATGAAGGAATCTAAGTAAAAAGTACTAATATAAAGCATATCAAATGGAGGAGGAGGGTCTGTGGAAAATAGTAAATCTGGGCCTGTAATAAAAATTAAATTAACATCTGTCTTATCACATCCATTCGTCGAACTGTTACATAGAATAAAATGCAAATTTCAAGTTAAAACATAATTATCACAGTGAATGCATTAAAGGCAAGTGTTTTGGTAAACAAAAAAAGTTGTATAAACAAACTGATATTTATCGTTTACTTTTCTTAATAATGTCTTTACGGTAGTTAATGTACAGATTAACTAAATCTAAAAAACTAAATAAAAAGCACTAAATAAAAAATAAAAAGATACTAAATAAAAAGCAGTTATATGGTTTTGTCATTTGTTAGTTTCAAGTGTATAATAACAGATTGTTAAAAAAAGCTAATGAAAAGTTAATCTAAGTACCAACATTTTTTCATTAATTGAACAGATGTTTTAAACTGACTGTTAAGCTAAGGTTTCATAAAAAAAAGTTCACCGCTATATTAGGGCCGTAATGTAGCGGTGAACGTAACTGTGACGGTGGACGCAACACAATATTTAAACAGATGTAGTCAAAAACAACTTTTAACATGTTGTTTATTTTAGTTGTTAAATCTTATTTACGTATATAGTAATGGACAAGCAAGACTTTTGTTTACAAAACAATATGTGTCACCTGGCGAGAAAACCCTTAACTAGTTTTCACCGCTACTTTACGTCCACCGTTTTCTAGGAAACCACTCTCATATGATAACATTGAAAACAAAACTCTCCGTCATACTACAACGGTAATGTAGCGGTCACCGCTTTCTAGGAAACCATAGCTTAATACTCAGCAGTAAAAAGTTAGTGATTTTAGAGCTAATTGGATGAGTGAAGGAAATTAAGTGAAACTCTTGAGTCAGAATATTTTAATTCATGTATATGTGTTTTTTAGCTGGTGCTGTATTAGTATAAAATTATGTTCAATCTTTTAAAATGTCATGTTTTTTATACTTTGATTATAGTTTTTTTTTCTTTAAGTGGAGATTATTGGCAATATTTAACGAAATATTTAAAGTACAAAAGACCAATAAATAGTGATATTTTTAATCCACTATTTGTGGAAACAAATATTTTAAATATTTCGTTAACTTTGATTATACCACTATTACAATAATTAGTGATTATTAGCCTAAGCTTTTATTCACATCTTTTATTATTTCAGTAGATCATGTTTTAGTACTACAAAAGCCAAAATGGATATGCTCTGTGGTATTAGTACTACTCGTATTTTAATGATGTTACAATTTCATACAGAATGTTTACATCATTGAAATAGTTCTGATAAAACAATATTAAGAAACTTTTTTTGTTTAGTCAACAAAATTGTCGACATTTGCCCATTCTGGTATGTGAATTAGTTGCCCTAGTTGATATCTTCAGTTGATACTTTATAACTTTAATTTTTCATTTAAAGGCACACAGATTTTACTGTTTAAATTTTAGTTTTTAAACATTTTAAAGCTTTAATAAAATATATATTTTTATGTCTACTAATTATTATTAAAATTGAAGTTGCCTATGCAAAAGTACTGTATGCAGTATTTTATATTACATTTGTATGGATTATGTAAATAAACATTTGGAGTTTTCGATCTGTTGAATTTTTTTGTAGACCTCACTAGACACTTCTTGATTTATATTTGACTAGTTCCCAAATGTTTTCAAAGCAAGGAGAAAGGGTATTTATTTTTTGCTCTATTGATAACAAAAGTAGGAAATAGAGTAAACATTTAATAATAAATAATTAAGTTAACTTGTTTTGAGCTCAACAGTTTGAAATGTTTTGAGAGTTTTATATACATCAGTGTTAAATTTCATTGAACCAGCTGTCATCAATAAAGATCAAAAGATCCAGTTTGTTATTTGTTTATGTTTCGTTAGAATATAAAACAGTAATAGTAAAACATATCTTGGATGGGAGTTACAATATTCTGAAGGTTGTTGGTGTATGACTGTATGTGTACATTAAGCCTATTGAAGGTGATATCTCAACTCAATTATTTTTTCAGTAACTGGCCTGAGGACATTTTTTACAGTGAGATTTTTATTGAATTTCACACTACCCAACATACTATAACAGTAACTGTTCTTTTGTAACTGACGTTAATACAATAAGCATACATTATAATTTTTGTTTCATTAGAGTAAGGTGTTTTGTGTAATGAAGTAGAAAAGTAAATATGTTGTGAGTCTATTATTTATTTTTTTGCCTTGCAAGCTAAAACATACAACAACACAAAAAATACAGCCAGCAATATATTTGCTACCATAGAACTTGCAATAGAGTTATTAGAGAGATCCCATGCTCTAATGGTAATGCTCCGATAACTTTCCACTGCCATCACTATAGGATTATTTCTTAGAATTGTGTAAATTACCCAATGAGCACCCTCTATTGGCCAGAACATTCCTGCAATAAAAAAGTTCAACTATATTATATAACCATATTATACTTTCCATGAATAGAGACAAAAAAATTTAATTATTGGTTGTGATGTATGATCAATTAAACTAACTATTTAAATAATAAAACTCTCTCTTTGTCTGATATTGGATCAAGTATGAAAACTACTGCTGTCAAAAGTACAAAGTAAGAAAACCAGTTTATTTATTAGTTCAATTATTTATGTCTTATCTACGTCAAATTAACCATTTAAAGTATTGGCTTTGTGTTTTAATTTCACCAAATAAATTATTATATTTTGAAGTATAAATCTAAAGCCAGTCTCATTCATCTGAAAAAAATTCATCTAATAAATAATAGTTTTTAATAAATACTTTTTTAACATTTTTCCAACAAAAGTTTTCCCTAAATTATCTTTTAAATAAATGTACACTAAAACTCACCACAAGATAGAAAAAGGCAGATGACTGTTCCAATTGAAGTAAAAGATACATTTCTTTCTATGTCCAAAAAGGTTCCCAGAAAAAATCCTTGAAAACAAGAAAAATAAAAGTTTGTTTCAAGACAAAAGAAAGTTTGCTTTGAAACTCATTTATAATAATTAAGGTGTTTGATACCGTTATTGGTTGTGTACTGACCAACACCAAAGACCATAAACTCCCATTGTTTCAAGTCAGTAGATTTTCATCAATCAATGGAATCTTTTGAGTTTGTGGTTGTCGGGTTCTTAGCAAGCCGGGATAGTGTGAAAACGGCCATTGAAAGCATAAAATAACTGTCTGTTTACTATTAATGGGTGCTATTTAACATAAGAAAGAAGACTCAGCTAAAAATAATCAAGAAATATGGGCTAAAAAAAGATAGACACTGACTAAGTTGGTCCATTACAGGCCATAAAATAAAATCAATGAATAATATGTGTGCATTTAAACTACTTTATAGACAGTGATAAAATAAAAAAATTAAATAAAACCATCGGTATTGTCTAGTTGTCTACTTCTTGCAAGGCATACAAGGTGAGCTAAAAGTGTGGATACACCCTGTTAAAGTTTGAATGGAAAAGATAGAAAAATGAAACTCAGGATACCTATAAAAAAATAAGGCAATAAAAGTGAAGTTTTAAATTAAGAAAAACTTAATAAAGACGTTGAGTTAAAAGTATAGAAACGCCCAGTTAAATTTTAAACGGATTAAAATAGAAAAATGAAACTAAAGACACCTTTATAGTAAAAATTGAACTTTTGGTCACTATTCAAACTTTGCACAAATTAATTTAAACTACAGTATGGCACATATGAATGAATTATTATTGTGACTCTAAAATACTGTACCATAAAACATTCCTTGAATTTCAGCAATAAGTATGAAGGAAACAGTAAGAGTGAAGCTCCCATTCATGGGTAATCTGTAGACTCCGTAAGCTATCGTTAAAAGCATTGAGTTCTGACCAACTAACATAATCATCTGGATCACGACGTGGGCAAGCATCACCTCAGTCTGACGCACGCCTGCAACACACTTGTGTTATTAAAACACTTGAGAGCCGATGTTTAGATATTAACCAAACTTTATTGTAAGTAGTGTCACATGTTTAAATTTTAAAATTAACACACCGTTTACCCTGGATAATAGAATTTTACCTCCTTAACACATTTACTGCAGCCATCTCCTATTTGAGACGCTCGGCACCACCAGCTGATAATGTATGTGTGCTGTTAGAACTTGCGTGAGGTGGACCGGATTTTTACAGCGTATGGAAGTAAGCTTGTTTATGTTTTATTCGGAGTAGAAGCTTATTATTTACTAGCAAGATTTTTATTTTTTATCTCTATCTTCCCTCTAAGGTAAGGTACACTTTTATTTAAAAAATGTTTAGCATGGCCATAAATAGTAAATACCGTAACTTTTTTCAGCAGTGAGGGTGTTAATTGATTAAAACAACTCCCATAGCTCTAGAATTGTTTAAAAGCTAATCAAGTTTTCTTATTTAAGTAGAATTTCGTCACTATGACATTCAAAACTGGGCGTAAAAGTTTAATTACTGGTATTTTTACTATTGATGTTTTAATAAGTTAAAAATTACAGTTTATCGAGGTGTAGAACAACGGTTTGAATGAATATTGGACTGTAGTTTGTATTTTCTAATGGCTCGTTCTTTTTTGAATTTGGAACAACTAAAGTTATTTCTACAGAATCTGGAAAATCCCATTAGCAAAGATTCACTGATAAATCGGTTAAAATTTAATTTATGTAGGTAGGTAGTTTACCTGAGACGAGGCATCTATCCAAAAATCCTGATAGTTTTTCACTAATTATTGATGACGCTGAGAAAAAGGTTGTTATATAAAATGTGAAACTGTAACAAATAAATTGACATGTACAGCATTGATAATTTTATAGCAGTGATTGAAAAGTAAAACAAAGAAGAAAAAAAACCAATCATTGAAATACATATTTACACACATACAAATCATTCCTACAGGATTTCATGTGCATACAAACTTTTATAATTTTGAGTATAATGCAATTATTTTGTTTTATATCTCTAAGGTATAAATGAATAGAATGAAAGAACTGAAAACTTTTTGTCTTTAGTGGATTATTTTCTTTTTATTTTATGTATGCCAAGACATTTATAAACTCTAAATTATTTTCAATTTCGTTTTACAAATTTAGGTAGTACAGACAAGACGTGTAAAAAATATTATACACGACATGTTTTTCAAACTTTTAAATCACGGTTGGTCTATACATTCTTAAATGAATGGTTTCTTAATGGTCTTACATTCATTAATAAATTACTTTTTAAAAGTAATTTGACAAATTCATACTTACACAATGACAAAGCCTCCTAGAGCAGAATGAGTAAATTTAGGTGAACTCTCCCCAAACACTGGTTTTTGAAACTGAAACAATACAGTATTTACTTGAGAAACTACAGCTACACATCGGATGATCGGAATCTATTTTTAACTTAAATCCAAGTTAATATAGTAATACTAGGGTACACTCCTGGCCACTATATACAAGAAATTACATGGTGTTCAGAGCAAAAACAGGTGCACAAAATCTTACCATTATTTTAATAATACGAGTATAGCTGAAGAGTTGTTACCAGTACTGTACAGTTCATAGTATTTTTTTTCACGTGATTTCACCAAGCTTTCAACTTTAAGGTATAAAGTCCACAACTGGCTAAAAACTACCTTAGAATGATGGTGATTTTCTTTGTTGTGGTTTATGGAATATAAACTAGATCAAACAAGAAGTATGATTGTACAATGCCCTTCCTCTGTATATTAAGCAGTTGCCTACTGTAAAGTTAAAAAAATGTGTTCATAAATTATTAACTAGAAACCGTCAAGATGATATGTTTAAGATTATGACGGTTGCAATACTAATTATTGATCTTCTCATTTGTTTCTGCAATAAAAAATTTATTTATTTATGGTATTATTTTTCCTTTGTTGCTTGAGAAAGATAGATGAAAATGTAAAAGTTACCTTTAACACTGTCTCACTTCCCCTTAGATTCCATCCACATTCGGAGAAAATGAATCGTGATAGCTCATCAAAGCAATCAACTATATCTTTCTTAATTTTTGACCCTAACGTCACTTCTGAAAACAAATACACAACTGTATAAAATCATACAAGTAACAAAGAGTTTTTTTAGATGGAAAAAGGTTTGAAATATAAATATTTGAATAAGATAACCTTTTCAAAATTAGCAGATTGTAACTTTTTAGATTAACAAAAATGTTATGGTATCTCTGCCTAATTATGTAGGGAGCAAATTTAAATTAAGCCCCAAAATTCTCAATAAAATATATTTATTACCAATGAAAATACCAAATATGGTATTTATGCTAAAATTGTCATTAATCAAAAGTGTTATGGTTTCATCACCTTTAACTTCATTTACATAGCCATGAACATTGTTATTTGAAACATATAGTTGTAGAATAGCCAGATTAAATACCTATTCAATAGCCAAGAAACAGTCATTACAGTAGAATTGGAGAGTTTGACATTCTGTATTCTTTACCACAGCTTGTGAGAATGAGATAGTACAAACCATAGGCAAAGCTGGTCAGTGGTCTTGGTGTATTAACATGTTTTTACTTTGTTTAGTGTTGCAATGGGCCATTTTACAGTAATGTGCTTTATATTTTGTTTAGAGCAAAAGTTCCTGTTAATTTTTTAATATTTATACCACATTTTGTGTTTATGCTTCCTCAGTGCATTAATGTTTATTTACTCTGGGAAGTTTGACACCCTTTAAGTCAACAACGCGTCAAATGAATCTACTGTACCATAATTTCTACCGTACTAGAATTGTTTTAACCTGCCATGTCCACATTAACATCTACAATGCTAGCGTTGACGTATCGGTCAGGAGTGATCACACTTTCTGACAACCTACGAATGACAGACCAGCTGTAGTTCTTTTTGAAGTGAAGTAAAGCCTTCGCACGTCCATGCCTGAGAGCTTGATAAGCAGCATCATAGTCCTGGAATTCCTCCTAAACATCCAAAAAGCTCAGTTATAACCCAGAGGCCAGAACCAATAAAAAAAACACAAACACAGATTTTCAACTGTAACTATAAGGCCCAGCGCACGTTGTGACTGTTTTGCAACCAGCGTTGCAAACCAGATGCGCGTGCAACGGTTTTATGACCTAGGCAATGTATTGGAGTGGGGAGGCTCACACGACGCAACTGGTTTTTGTCTATCTCAAACCAGTCACACGCCACCGTGGGCCCGCGGCTGCAGTTGCATTGCAATCTTTAGTTGCACAAAAACACGAGTGATTTTGCCAGTTTCATCCTCATACATCACCTGCAACTGATTGCAATACATCATTGCGTGACATGAAAGAACAAAAATTATAAAATAAGGAAGGTAAATAACCATAAAAGCTCAACAAAAGTTTTAGATTCTAAAGAAGTCTAATATGTTTATAATAAATTATTAATGCATACACTATAATTAAATTTAACATTCTCACTAAACAGTTTCTTCTCCTTTTGTTGAAGTCACACAGGTGGGTTAACTTTTCCCAAACCAGTTCGGTTTAGCACCTCTCATTCTGGTGGTGTCACTGAAGTTCTAAAAGTGTTATATGAATATATGTAGTTCTTGTTTTGACATACTCCTCTTTGTAAATTGTAAAATAAACCACTTTTAAAAAGGCATTTATATTTTCCTCCCTTTAGTGAGAACTAAGGTACAGAGTTGAAACTTATTTACAAGGTGTTAACTAACAATAATATAAGATTGGTCTTGAATCAGCTTAAGGAAGTGGCAGCTGATGCGAGACTGGGGTTTGCAGCGTGGGATGACAGCTGCAGGGTTGGTCGGCCTGAGACAAGAGTCAGGCAACACTTCCTCAGTCACAACAGCAATCATTATGCCATTCAAAGTGTCGGAATACACGGTACAGAACAGGAACATGAGCAGTGCTGGCAGTACCAATATGAACAACATTACCCTGTAACAATAAAACAACAAAAATAGTACATCATGCCTTTGAACTAGGAGAACAAGGAGAGGACTTTTTCTTCTAATTAATGCCTCTTTAATTTGAAGTAGAACATTTATTTGTCATGAGCAGCCAATTTTACCTGCGTGATCAGTGGAGCGCCATAGAAACTTAATTCGAACACCTGCTTCATCTTCAATTTGAAACAAACATGGCGACTAAGTATTATACATTTGAAATTAATTTGAGATCATTATGATAACCTTGGTCCAATAGTAAATAGGGGTACTGACCTCTAGGATGTGTCAGGGTTATGCCAGTTTTTTTATCTTTCCTTAGCTCGAGAGTAGGACAGTGCAGTTTTATGAGCTTCTTTGCCAGATCAGAGAACAAACTAAATACCTGGAGCCTGTCCAGATCACTTACCTTGGAGTTTACCTTTAGAAGAAGAATTTGTAATTGGCTAGGGTAAGTGGCAGTGTCTATATTTGTTAGACTCATAGTCATTTATTTTCATCATTGACATCATTTACATTGATTGTGATTTTATCATACATATTTACAATACTTTAATTAAATATTGTGCAGTTATTAAAAGATAAAACATACAACTGTATAGGGTCTTAACAAAACAACTGAAGTTTAATATAAGTCAAAATACGCATTATGTGCAAAAAAAAACAAAAATCAGTTTGGCAAAAGTTGAACTCTTCTTATGAGGACTGTCCCGACGACCAAGCGAGGTACTCAGGAATGCTATAAGAGCAGTGATTAAGAAGAAAATTGAAGAGACATTGTTTGAAGGATTTAGGAGAGGTCTTGTTTTTCAGGTGGTTTGGTTGTTTATTAAAGAGATGTGTGCAAAGTACCACAGTGTTTTGTCGAAAAAAGTTATGCAATGACCAGGATACTGCAGAAGAGCGGAGTTTTAAGTAACATGATGATTTATGTGTAAACAAAAAACTTGTTGTATGTGAAAACCCTGTTAAACTTTTCTGGGTGTGTGTAAACAAAGAGAGGGCATTTGAAAATATACAAACAAGGAATATTTCTAACTGCTATACTTTACTTTCAAGCCCATGCCAAAGTTGTAAGAGTTTTTTTTAACACCCTAAATACATTTTGTTACCATAAATGAGGAAACAACCATTATATTTTAGATTGAAATCTGATACAACATCTAAAAATATTAATTATTCATTGTGAATTGATACAACACAGAATGTGATTACAAAATATACATATGTACATAAATACAATATATATATGTACTTACGGAATGTTTCTTTTTGCCAAGCAAACATTTTTGTAAATCTGAGCTCGTATTCGACTATAGTCATAAAGAGTTTCTCCTTCCATTGGGGGTTTGATATTTTTGTTTGTTGTATAAATCTGTAAAAAATATAAATTTTATAAAATTAGAGTAAGAGCAATTAAAACTAATTCATTGTTTAACCATGCTTATAGTTTTATAATAAGAAAATTAACCAAGAATCTATAAGTATATTAATGTAGTTTTACATACTTTTTAGCCCTTACCAAGTTTCTCCTCAGGCACAGTCATTGTGGGGCATATTCTTAAATAACCAAATGCAATTTATTGTCAATACAAGATCAAGAAAAATGGAATGAACAAAACAAATGTTTTGTGTTGAAATTAAATTCCAGCGTACTTCACTACTGCAACGTTTAAGGTCCCTCTTTCTCAAAATGCATCTGTCACTTCACTTTAAACTGAAAGTCCATGATGTTCCAGCCAGTTATTTCAAATTATTTGTGTATCATTTAGAAAAGTGACAAGGAAGTATTCAAGTGCATTTCAAAGTACCAGTGGTAAACCCTTCTGTATCAAAACTTATTTCCTTTGTACTAAGTTGTTGATTATCTGTCCATGTTTCCACTTTAAAAGGTTTTGAACTTAAATTTACAATAGCTTTAGCACATGTGGTTGGACTATTATTTATTATGAAGTTTTTACATATTTTGGTGTTTAGCTCTTCATCTCTAAACAAGGATTAATATGGGAAGGTAAAATGAAAAGTTTTCTATAAGGCCAAATCTACCCAACTTAAAAAAACCAAGAGGGAGTTTTAATGTCATATTTTAAGTAGGTAAAGTAAAATTAAAGTTATGAATTCTATGAATAACAATTTTTATATTAAAAAAGCCACTGACTCCTTAATGGCTACAAAGTTTGTCTTTGGTAGTTACATAAATGTTCAACGCTTAATAGCTACCTACAATGGTACATCAAAAATAAACTTATTAGTTGACCTCGATGTCAGGTCCATCTTGCAGCTGAAGTGAGTTAATTATTGATATCATCGTAACTTTGAGCGATTTCTAGTTGAATTAATAATATTCATGTGGTATTCAAATGCACTGGCCAAGGATACCAGAACACAGTCAAGTATGACTGAAGCAGTACAGCAGGCAACTCTCCCGACAGCGCAGTGCTGCTAAACAAGGTGGCTAAAATTCACCTCTCTTATGTGCAATAACTTGGCAACATAGCAAGTGCCTTGTATCAACTCGGAGCTGGGCTTTGAACACAGCCCACATGCTGGGGTCTCCCCAGCCCTTGCAGCCAAATCCCTTTCTCAACCTAATTATTTAAGTATAGCGGCAAAAATTTCCTTTAAAGTTGTTACTATCAGTGTATAAAAATTAATGAAATGAAAAACGTCTTTAATGACATAGCATAATATAATATTTTTTTAAACCAATGTTTACCTCTTCGTTTTCGATGCATATGATATTCTGGTTTTGACTCAGTAACAAAAATACCTCTTCCAGAGTTTCACAGCTGTACTCTGTAAGTAGATTTTGAGGCGACTGCTCCGCCAGTAAAATTCCATTTCTCATCAAACCAATCTAATAGTTTGAAACAAACAAACATTTTAAATTTGTCTTATTTTTGTTTTTTAGATTATTGATTAAAATACACTCAGGCCACTCTACAATACAAAATAAAATAGCTGAAAACAGTATACTGTATATCTATGTAATGGTTGTTTTTAGTTTTACATTATTATTGAGCAGAGAGTGTGGAATACTTTTGAAAAAGGTTTCAATTGATTCATCAACCCCATATCAACTGAGGAACTAAAGCAGTTTTATTTTCCTAACACTCAAGAGCGATATACACCTATACACTATACAGAGTCTCAAAATAATGGTTATAACTATAACTATCTATACAAAATATACTTGGTTGGAAAGATACACTTCCTATGGGAACTAGCCCTTTTGAGCATTGTATATTCTTGGGGAGTCTTTGGCTGTACAATTAGGACATTCAGGGTGGCTGGAAGTGAAAAGACTTACACCAGTGGTGTAGTGGTAAATTTGGCAGAGTGGGAACGCAAAGTTTTATCTGGGTTTTCATAAATATTAATATATAATTGTATGCTACCGTACCTAGGCACTTTACGAAGCAGATTAAGGAGAACACCTAGGGGAAGGGGAAATCCGGAAACCTACCCCCAAAATTGTTTAAAATTTTAAAATGTCATGAAAAATTGAAAAGCATTTTTTTAGTGTGGAAACGCCGTTCCCATGTGTTCCCGCACCACTACACCCCTGACTTACACACCCCTTTAACTTGTATGTGACATTTTTCTTCAATTTTACCACTAAAGATAGGGGCTGATTTTCCTTGATCTACAATGTTTGAAATTAAACCGATGGGGTCAGGGGGCACCTACCTTACAAACGTGTGTTTTTTTATGGTCATAAACAAAATGATGGCTGTTTAAAGTTTAAGGATTTTAAAGTCTGAGACATTGCATTTTTGATTAGCGCAACAATTTATGATTGGGTTTTTGGTAATATGTTCTACTAAATGATATCTTTATCTTAATAAGTTAATAATAAAACTCAACCCCTGTTGTTTCAAAACTTTTAGAATTGGTGGCTTTGTGAAGAGGGATTGTTTACAAAAACATAATAAATAAGAAGATGACTGTAGTAATAGTTAACATAACTAAACAGAGAAGTAGCTCTAAGAACTTACCATATCTGCTTTTCTGGCTTCTTCTATGTAATGAGTTGTTATGATCAATGTCTTTTCTTGTTCTTGTGTTATATGGGAGAAAAATTCCCACAGCCTAAAAATGTGTACTATGAATGAATACAGGTTTCGTTAATTAATTATTCAATTAGTTAGTTCTGTCTGCATTATTAATTAGTTGATAATATGCAATCATCAAAACACTTTTACTTTAATAACAAAAGTTTTCCATTCCGGTTTGAAAACAGTTTTGATACGCTTTTTCTAAACAAAACAGAAAAGAAAAAAATACTGAAACTAGGTCTTTACTGATTGGTATAAAGTTTATGGATTCAAGGTATAATTTACTTAAAAGGTAGACAAGTTTAAAATATAAAACAAGCCTTACTTTTGACTCAAGAGAGGATCCAAACCAACAGTTGGCTCATCCAAAATCAGAAGAATGGGATTGTGTAACAAAGCCACAGTTAAGGAAATTCTTCTCTGTTGTCCTCCACTGAAACATTTGTTAATTGTTTTTATTCATGTGTGAAACTGTAAGTAAGTAAATTATTCTCCTGTTTGTCAACTTAAAGTCTATATTATAAGTCAACTTATAGTAGGCACTTCTTCTAATCTAAATTCTATGTGCATTATTAATCAGGTTTTCCTATCATTAGTAGAGAACTGTTAATATTTATATACGACCATAATTTAACGTATGTGTTTATAATTGTCACTATAAACACAGAGAATAAAAGTTCTACACAGAACCAATGGTATAGAAAAAAGTTTTGAAATTTGCCATGAAAAGTACAGCAGGATATTGGTAAGCTAGCTCTATGTTGGAATCAGTATGGTTCAAACTTTAATATAGATAAATAAAGTCAATGTCCAGATTAGCAAACACAACTCTGACTACATTTTTTGTTTATTAGATATATGAATAACTGTTTTAAAAATATTATAAACTTTTCAAACTACATATTTTACCTCAAACTACCAATAGTCCTTTTCCAAAAAGTTGTTGGATCTAATTCCATCAGGCGTAGGAGTGTTTGTCCACGATTTTCTACTTCTTTTGTTGTCATTCCATTAACCTTTCCAAAGTACTGAAGCATTTCGCATACAGAGAACAACTCCATCAGGGCTATATCCTGCAAAAGCGTCAAAGCACACGTCAAAAGCACATACTTAAAATATGCAAGCTTACAAAGGAGGGCTGTATCACAATTCCTTTAGGCCTAAAAAAATAATGATCATGGGCTCCCTCAAACTTTGGAACCCAACACTCTCATCAGATAATTGAGAGAAATTTAAAATACTTGGAATGTAGTGGACGCTTTTAAACACTATTATTATTTTGATTTCATTAAAATTTCATTAATTATTTTAAACTTTCATTATTGAGTAATCTGTAATCCACATTGTTGTCATTATTTATTATTATAGAAATCTTACATTGTCAAGCTCAACTACTATTCTACTATTCAATATGTGCATTGTTCTGATTGTTTATTAATTGCATATAAAATTATTGTAAATGCAATATTGTAAATTATTTTATAATACCACATTTTAAATGGTGTAATAATTGTATGGTGTAAATAAATTAATTGAATTGAATTTTCACTTTCAGTTTTCCACCATTAGAGTAGTAAGTGCCAGCTAGGAGAACACCAAAGATATTTTCAGGTGTGTCAAATCATCATTAGGGGGTCTCGAGCTTTTCTTCTGGGAAAATTAAGCTGGCTTTTGAGGATTTTTTAGTGGACTTTCAGGGAAGACAAAGGTTTTTAATGCCCTTAGTAAGGTCAATAATCCCAGGCCTGTATCCCTTGATTAAGGTCCGGGCTCTAGAACATGTCCAGCCTGCTCCCATTGCCACCCTCATCTACATACCTGTTACATAGAATGTCTGCTTTTTTTTACTAAAAATGTTTACCTTAGTAATAATTGGTAAGTATAGCTTCAACTTCTCGCCAGGAGTATTATAGATAAAGCGTCCCCTACTTTACCTCTAAACACTCCTAGCTTTGACATTCGAAATATAAAATATGAGAACACCAGTGTTGTCCTGTTGGATAAACTAATTTTTAAAACAATCAAATAGTGAGTTCAAGCTAAAACTACGTACCGGTACTATATAAAAGTAGCAAGATATTTTCACGCTGGTTTTGAGCTAATTTCAGAATGGCTAGGCTAGAGTGCGATGGCGTGTTAAAGTATTACGCTAAAGTAGTGCACTACTTAATCAGAACTTGCTAATACACAACACTGGAAAAAAGTTCGTACTTCTACTTTCTTTTTGCATCCATCTATACTGTTTTTAAAACCTGAATGAACTCTTATTCAGTAATTAAAATAAAGAAAATAATTTATATAAACAACAATTGTATTCTCTGTAATAATTGTTAATAACAACCGAAATGTTTTTCAATATTTAAAACATATTAAAATAAAACTTATTAAATTTTGAAGATCACTTATCAATGTACCAGTAAATAATTACAATTTAAATATGTAAAGTAGATTTCATAATGACGTAAAATTGGAGTTAACATCAAATGATTCATTTACCTGAGGCATGTATCCAAGCTGAGTTCTGTTGTTAATGTGTACAGTTATCGAACCATTGTCGATTCCTCGATATCCTATCAAGCAAGTGAGTAAAGTTGTTTTACCACATCCACTTGGACCAAGCAATCCATAGCTAATAAAACAGAGAATTGTGTTGGATTTAAGAAATAAGTGAAGATATGTACGAGGCGTGTTTTTTAAGTAAGTACCGTTTTTAAATAAAACAATAACGAGCAGAGATTTTATAATAATTTTTATTTCACATGAAAGCCTGTACTTTAAACTATTTTTCTACATAATTGCCATTAATATTGGGGCACTAATCACATCGTCCAGCTAGCTTTTGAATTCGATGTCATAGAGCTTTCCGCCTGACTTGATACAAAATTCAGCACAGCCGTTTGACTTAGTCAAGTCCATACGCCTCCCAGGTGCTTCTTCAAGTGAAGGAACATGTGGAAGTCGCTCGCCGCAAGATCTGGACTGTAGGGAGGGTGTTCAAATTGTTCCAACCAACTTTTCGGATAAAATCTTGGGTTCTCTTTGTGACATATGGGCGGGCAATGTCGTGAATCAAAATGACACCTTTAGTCAGCATGCTTCGCCCTTTGTTCTGGATAGGATGGCGGAACTCCGCTCAAGTGTCACAGTATAGGTCTCTGAATTGATTGTGTCCCCACGAGGCAACAACTCCATCAAAAACACCCCCTTCCTATCCTAAACCACTGTGCACATGATTTTTTGGGCAGACATCGTTTGTTTGAACTTGACTTTCCTTGTCATGAACATTGGAGCGGCCATCTTTAAACGCCCTAACCCATTTTCTTACTATTCCTTCTCTCATAATGTTTTCTCCAGACACTGCCCGATCTCACGATAAACCTCACTGCTTTCAGGCCTTTGGCACTGAAAACTAATACAAATCGATCGGCGGGACTTTGATTGGCGGTCACAGGCAAGCGTGCATCAGCTAAAATGGCCTACTGGTGTCAGGGCGTGACCAAGAGATGCAGGTACAACAACAAACATGCGAACGCCGACCGTGGTTTGCAGCTGCATAATTCCAAAACGGTACTTACTTTAAAAACACCCCTCGTATTACTGTAAGTAGTAACGATAGTAAATCTTAAAAAAGCTAAGTTGCACACACATTCTCGTATTCAGGACTTGAGCATTTTTAAGCCACTAACTTATGAATTTGTGGCTATCTATATGCATAGGAATCTCGCAGATTTGAAATAATTGAGTACTTAGAAATAAAAACCCCCACAGTAGGCTTGTATGAATGACTTCCTATTATTTTTCGAGAGTGATGTAAGTCAGATTAATGATTTAAATAAGTATTCATTTTTTAAAAGTTTCATATAATTTAATAATTTCAAGAGCGCTTTCCGGTCAAGGCATCATCAGTTAGTTGTTAAGAGTCTGTTTTAACTATTTTTGGCTTACCTTTGAAATTGTATTTGTGTAATTTTAAGTTGTGTTATTTTTTATACAGATGTTACTGTCTTGTAAACAACTAACTGATGATGCCTTGACCGGCGAAAACGTTCTTGAAATTATTAAATTATATGAAACTTTAAAAAAATGAATACTTATTTAAATCCAAACAAGTTTCATCAAGAATTCAATGAAGAAAATTTCAGATTAATGAACCCAATAGAACGTATATGATCAATTGGCAATACCTTACCTGGCAGCTTTCAATAAAACTTACATTGTTCCCTTTCCCACTGTCATATTCAGCCCTCGCAGAATCACATTGTTGGATGAATAACGCTTGTAAGCTCTTCTCACTTCTATAATATTTTCTTTTTCTACTGGCATTGCTGGAAATAAATTTTTATAACAAATAACAATTAATGTAATACTCTATACTGTCTGGAAAATTCCTTTTGCCTGCCGAGGTAATACTATTGACTAAATAAAACAAATCTAAGTTTTAGACCTGTTTAAAAAATTATACTCTAACTGTTAAATTAACTATATATTTTGTGGTACAGTTTTTCTGTTCAATTGCAGACCAAATTTTCAGGCCCAGCCTCTTTTTTATTTCATATTATAGTTTTGCATTCTCCTTACAGTAATATTTGTATTAATTAAAAGGTTTAAAACGTCCATTATTCTTGTGATGCAGCAGTGATCTAACCTCTACCTAGCTTAGTCTTGACACAAATGACATTTTTTCACAAACTCTTACAAACTTATTTTGAACCAAACTGAAAACGTTGGTGTTGTTGGATATGAATAAGGATTTTATAAAAATATAGTGATTTGAATTATTTTTATACTAGTTTGATTTTTAATTGTCTACTTATTTTTACATTAAAAGTTATTGGTATTTTAAATTAATTATAAAACCATAGTAAATCCACAATACTTGTGTGATAATTAGAAATGGTGAAAATTTAATTTCCACAGTACTTACTGCAGAACAGGTTCAGTAATGTGAAGACAACTATAAACGCAAGTCTTCTTAAAGGAAAAAGGGTTCAATAAGAGGATGATGTCTAATGCACCTGTCATTTCAGTTGCCAATAAAGTATTCCAGTGATATCAGAGGACTATAATTTTAAGACATGGTAAATATATGTTTCAAGTTGACTCCTTGTGTCAGTTCTTTTGCTGCAATGAAATATTCAGAGACAATTGAGACAGTAACTGCATATTTCATACAATCCATTGACCTTTCTGAACTAACAATTGTGTTCTTTGAAAGTGTTGTTCCTTACAATAGCTGTTGAAAGTTGGATCTTTGGTTAACATAAACATGATTATGTTAACTATACATGGGAATAAATTAAATAAATACAGTAATATCATGCCTGGTTTCATTTCCTATATTTCCAAAAATATTGCATAATTCTTACTTGGCAGTACAACTTATTATTGTCACTGAGCATAGCTCTGATGTGAAACACTATAAAAAAAGCATGCAAGTGAAAATAGGAAAGAACCCCATTAAAATTGGTTTTCACTTATTTAAACTCTAAAAGAGAGAAAGCTGCAACATTTTCAATATATATCTTAAATGTTCAAAATCAACATAATTTAAGAAATTCAGAACATTTAGTAATATCCAATTAAATACAAGCTTTTATAAAAAAAAACAAACATTTAGAACATATTAAAATTTACAACAAGATAAAACATCAAGAAAGAAGACTTATCATTAAATTCAAACGAACATTCAAAACCTTTTAGTACAAAATCTTATTACAGCATAAGCACTTTTTAGAGATTTGGAAATTTATCCGTGTAAATCTGTGTATTTAACTTGTCTTAATAGTTTTTATATTTATGTTTTTTATTGTAACCTCTTTTTTGTAAAGTCTATGCACTATATGTGCCAATGGCTATAAAATAAATAAATCACTAAATGTCATTGATTATATTCACAAAAGAAACAGTTGGCAGCAGTTATTAAGACACACCACTTGCAAAGGCTTATGCCAATAAAGCAAAGAGGGTTGACTTTAACCAGTGGGAATGTTTGACATCATGTTCGATCTTTAAGATTGTAGTAACAAAGAATATTATCTATCTACTCTTTATCTTTCAATGAAGAAAAGATTGATGATTATAAGCAGTGCTAAAAAAGGATTTCAGCGCTTTTGAGGCAAATGAATTAATGAGGTGCACCACAAAGGGAGATTTTTGCGAATATGTTTGGATTTATTTATTTAACATACTGTGCTTCACATGTACCATGAGCCTTTTTTATTTTTATTTCTCCCAGGACCTGTTTTGTTTTGGATTGGTTTTCATTTTTTGTATGCAGGTATAAATGGTTATTATAGGTCCTGTATTCTTTATCATATACAGGACGGGTTTGTTATTCAAAGTACACACCTTGGCAAGGCTGTTAACATAATACTAGCTCAATTGCAAAGTTTATATGTATGCTGATTGGTTGTCAAAAAATAGGGCCAAATTTCAGGGGTACTTGAAAAACAATGAAAAAAGTCCCAAATACTGATCCGAGCAGTACCATTTTGTATCTAAAAAATTCCTATTTATTTTAGTTTAAATTAACCACGAATTTGTAAAAGTAAAAAAGTTGTATTTTTGTAATTTTCTTCAATTTGTACAAGCGAAGAATGAAAAATAATAATGTAAAATTTGAAAGATAGTTTGTATCTGATTATAAATACAATTTTTTTATCAAAGATGTAGTAAAAATACTAACTAAATGTTTGTAGGAACTTATTGTTTTTGCACACAAAGTTTCAGGTTTTATCCTAACTAATTGGTATAATCAAATATTCGATAATTGGAGTAATTAATTATAAAATTAACAAACAAAATTAAAATACAAAGATCTTATTGAGTACTTACATGTTCTAAAATTTTGTTTTGTAAGATAATGACTAAAGCAAAAAGCAGAGTTGACAGACAGAGTTCCTAACCGCCATTGAAATTAGTACTTACTTGAATCGTAGTTTAAAGAAACATTAGCGAGCCGCCTTTAAAACGAACAAAACTTCCGGTTTTCTTTTAAAAGCTTTTAATTGTTCCTAATTGGAGTTCTTATTAAATCCTATATATTTTAGGCATTTATTTGTAAAACTTCAATCTGTCGGAGTATGCAATGTGATGATGTAGCCATCACAAAGTTTCAGGTTTGGTATATAATTATAAAATTAACACAGTTGTTAGTTGAGTACCTTTTAAATTTTAATTTTGTTCTAATATATTCATAATAATATATTCATAATAGTAATTTATTAAGGCTACTTTATAAAATAAATACACAAATACAAAGAAACAATAGCGTATTTTATAAATTATATCATGAAATCAGAAAACAATCTATCAAAGCATGTCAAAAATGTCTAGAAGTTCCTAAAATATGAAGTTTGGAAGAATAATTTGTGCAAAATCACCAGTAAAAGTGGGGCACTTTTCCATAAACACACACCAAGAGCTTCTGTGAGTTCTTGAAATGACTTATACGTATTCTACCCACCATATGCTTTGAAGGTTAAGATAAGATTTCTTATCTGTGTCTTGTGCTCTTATTCAATAAGTTCACAAGACCTGAGAAGTATTTTACGTTAGTCCCTAATAATGGCTCAATGAGTTACCTAATGAAGACTCCAAAAATAAAACGTTATTGTACAGAATTTTGTATAATACTTTATTTTATAGTACCGGTAACTATTTGAAGAATTTTGTATTAGTCAAAGCAATTAGAGATCGAGATTGCTTCTTTGTTTCTGTATAAGTACTAGTATGTATATTTTCTTTTTTCTCATTTTAAAATTAGTTACAGTGAAAAATTTGATACTAAACCCTTATAAATAAAGATTTGACCAGCTTTAAGAGACACATTTCATTACTGCAGCCTTTTTGTAAATAGTAGTTTGAAGAGAAATGTGAGAACAAACGGTTTCTCTGTGTGTCTGATGGTCCCAGTAGTAAGTGTGACAGCAGCTGTTATCATGACAGTGGTCCAGCTGGCCACAGTGTGAGAGATGCAGTGGCTGAGCGTATGTCTCCTTCCATGGCTCCCACTAGTCTGTTCAGACAGCTTACCCTTTCAAACTGTCCGTAAGTAAGAGCTTCTCACAAACATTTTCAAGTATTCAAGTGATTTTCCTTACCTAGCAACGCATTGCAAAATTTAACCACTTCAATGTAAAGTCAATATTGTATAGTATACATTTTGCCCCTTTTGATTCTATTCTTGTTTTTGATTTGCTAACAGATAATAATACTACAAGAACCTTGTTTTTTTTCTAAGGTAGCGTTTGATAATAATTTTTATAAGTGACGATGTGAGAATGGAACCATTGAACCTATAAATAATAGGTTGAACCAAATTTAAAAACCTGATGAACGGAGAGAAATCATATTTTATAAGTGTAAACTTATCCACCAAATAATAAGCATCATTTATTAAAGAAACATTATTCATACCAAATGTTGATACTATCTTAATTGTTTGTATTTTTAAGGGGAAGTTTATTAGTAGTTTTGATCCTACTTGAACAGGCAAGTTTTTGAATTACCACTCTACAGTGAACATTTGGCATGTAGTCTACTTTATACTCTCTATATCTTGTATTTAACTTACTACATTAGACATATAATAAACAACATGATTTCAATATTTTTATTTAGTCGTAAACAAAATAGATTGTGTAATCCTCTATTATGATTTTGCAATCTATCAGTAACTGGTCTAATTATTGTATTTGTATCTGTGTACATCTTGACCTCACTATGAATCACGTTTAGATATATAAATCATGATGTTTTCAAATATATGAACTGCAGGTAAGGTGGGTACTTTTGACTGTTTAAAAAGCTCTTTACATGACCCTTTATATCTATATTTAATTAGTTTGACAATAATTATAGAATCACTTCACAAAAATGTAGATACAGCCAGCAAATCTGCTCTATTAAATGTTCCTTGATAAGACTACCTAAAACTAACTTTTGGAACTAGCTTTATTTTATAATATAAACAGTGATTTAAACTGAACATTTGAACTCTCTCCCCAAAAACTTGTTCAGTACGTTAAGGTGAGATTGGACAATTCGCAAAAATTTGTAATCCGAAGTTTCTTGAAGAAATCTGTAAACTTGTTTTCATGATTTGTTTTACCAGGTTTTAACAATTTTCCCTGATTAATGAGTACACAGTCAAGGTTTGTTGTATTCTTTAAATGCGTAACTTTCTTGAGAAACAAATTACTACTAAAAGTCATAAATCTTAGTGAATCAATATTTATTATTGATACTAGTGTGTTAAGAAAATAGTCTGACTCTTGACACGATGTCATATTTCTGACCTTTAAATCATGTTTATCAACTTTGAAATACAAAGTAAATATCAATATTTGTACTATAATATGAACTAAGCACTGACACTGTGCTTAGCTGGCTGTTTCTGAATCAATGCAATCCTTAAAAAAGACACCATTTGTATGTGTATAACAAATTTTAAATAGGTTGCTTTTATACAATGGTATGAAAATTTTCTCAAATTTTACATATTACATATTTGTTAGAAAACAATTCTAACAATATACCGGTAGCAGTTATTTTTATTTATAAATACATCACTTAACCTCTAAGTGTGAGAAAAACAATATGGGTACGGTAAACAAAATGTCCAGTGTAAGAAAATTTGTTTTTTTAATTGTATGGCCTTAGAGCTACAGTTAAGGAATAAATTTCAAGGGGGGGAGGCGTACTTGGAGGGACTACTGGGGATCTGGGGGAAACCTCCTTCTCCTTGAGCTTGCCTTGCCTCAGTTCATTTTAAGGAACTGATTTTACACTCATGTTTAACTTTCAGTTGTAAACATTTAATGTAAGTTGAATCACTTAAAAAGTAAATTCTAGATGGTAGATAATACTAATTCTTTATTACCATACATTTACAAGTGTCTAATATTAAAATTTTATTCCGTAGACCTATTTCCTTTTATTGATAAGGCTATCTTCCGCTATAAAACACCTTAGATCATAATTTTCTTTAAATTCATGTTTCATTCTTTCATTTCACAAAATTCTAAGGTCAAAATGTATTAACATTTAATCATTTTTTTTAAAGATGTGAGGTTGGTTTGTTTTTTAATTTGGCTTGGTAAATTGTTTAAGATTTTAGTTCTGACTTCATTTGGAAGAGGATGAAATGATTTCATATTATGTTAAATGATTCTGGAGTTTAGATGGAATCGGGTATGGACTTAAAACAAAATTCCTTTAAAAATGTAACGTAACTGGGGATTCAATTCAATTTGTTTATTCATCAATGCATTACATTACAGGCAATGCCCAATTACAATGGGATTTCGGATCCTATGGGTTGTGTTTTATACTATAATAAGGGAAAGCAAGAAAAGGTAGAACTATCTTCATTTCTTTAATCTCAACCATTATGTATTATTTTGGCAACTAAAATTTGCTGCGTTTAAAATCTTTTTATAAAGTCTCGTATTGTAAAGTTGGCGTTGAAAATAAGAAGAAGAAGATGATGTGAAGACCATAAGTCAAGAGTTTAGAGACAATCTAGCCATTGACCACTTCCTGTTGCTCAGTCCCTCGAGCAATCAGCCAGTTGTAGTAGGGAGGAACAATCACTACAATCCAAACACACTTTTGACATGCAAAATCAGAATAAACAAATTTAGTACTGACTTACTAAAGAAATTATTGGAACTTAGAGGAGTTTGACAAAGAGCGAAAATTGTTCAGTTAATTTACAAAAATATGATTGTCGCCTTTCAAGCTATCTAATTAAATTAAATGTTTAGGACCCCTTTCATCCAGATTGACTTTTGGTAAACAAATAAAATTTATTTGTTTAATAATATGGAGTATTTTCAGAATTTTGAATACTTTAATGTTCAATTCGCATTCTGTTGATTTTTCAGCTTTTTGGTTATGCAGAACGGGTCCAGTTAGTCTGTCTAAACGTAGTTCAACTGTACTTACTTAATGATCTAACTCAGAATAAACGGTAAACGGTATCTGTTTATCGTTTTGGTTCTTTATTGGGGCAATAACTTTTAAATAGGAATGATTTATTTTTGATGTTTTTAAACGAGTTTTGACTTTTTAGTAGATTAAGGCTAGGCATACTTAAAAAAAAGTATCAAACCCATACTTTTGCTCCTATTAAAATAGACAGAAAAGTGAAGTATATACAGGAACAATTTAGTTTAGCAAGTGTGATAAAAAGAGATAGTGATAAGAGAAAGAATGTGGGAGTCACAATCTGAGATCACGTGCTGCTTTTGTTGAAATGCACATAATCATCATTAGCTCTATACACATATGAAAAACAGCCAATAATCTACATAAAATATACTTAAATTTTATAAAATGTATCTATAGTGGGGTCCCTCTAATCCAACCTAATTGAGACTGACCCCTGTTTGTACAAGTGAATGGTTTGGAGTTGTGGGATTATCATGAAATGATATAGACTTTGAAGAAAACGTGGGCTAGTATTGAGCTTCTGAAATCGTTCATGATTGTGTAACAGCCTTTATTGAGCTCCCGCCATGGCCTACAAGTGTGACCATGACTTACCACGGGAGTAAGAATGTCTCTCTCAAGTTAACCAAATATATTTTTGTCTTTTTCTAATGTTTTTTTTAGAACCTGTTTGGATAAGGCAGTTTTTTGTATCAGCAGGACTTTATTGTATAAAAAAACTTGTTATCAGAAAGCCCGCCAAGCTAAAAGAACTTATTTCCATTTCAAAAAACCTTTTAAAACATAAACAAGGACACTAACTAAGTAGATGTATGAACCAAGAGGAAATTCGTGACATTAAAAACAACAGATAGGATCAGGAACAGACAGTTGCGAATCACCATTGTTGTGCTGGATTAGAAATATAGAGTTTTTAAAGTTGTGAACCAGCAGATTAGATACACAAATCAATAAATTAACCAAGGGTGAAACATTGTTCAGGTAGTGTTGATGTAACTGTTGCAGCTAGTGGAAGACCTACTCTATGGAATGCCACGTGGACAGGATCACCTGAAGCATGATCTGCTGATGAAGTATGACAAGTTTGCGCGACCAACGCAACACTTGAATGTAACCGAGGTGTCCTTCAATCTCATCATCAAACATGTGGAAGTGGTCAGAACACATTTTTGTTATTTTTTTGGTCTGTCTACAGCATTTTTTATTAGAGACTTAACTTAAGGTTTGTGGGCATCACAAAACGCTTTTTAGGGAAAACGGTCCAAATCCTTGTGCCTGTGCCGGGAATCAAACCCGCGACCTTGCGCTTTGCAATTGCCGTGACTCTACCCACTGAGCCACGGACGCAGGCCGTTATCTCATTAAAAACCTTGTTACGGTCAAACCATGTCTACACAAACAAGGAGTAGCTACATTTTAATATTGTATTTGAATGACTACAGTTTTATGATAAATTACTGTAAAACCTTAACACTTTCACTGCAATCAACATGAAAACTTGAAAATTGCATGAACGCACCTGACACAGTGACACTGTTAAGCACTTTCAATTGATATTATTGAAGATTGTGCTGTAATATACTAGTGGAACAATGGCAAAATACAGGACTGGATGATTGTTTCTTTTAAAACAAAAATTCTCATCATTAGTTACGGTAGTTATAATGCTTTCAATAAAACAAAATTAAACTTTGCTTCATTAATCAGCATATCAGTTCGTCAATTGAAACATTAATAACTGAATAATATAAGCTTAATTTAATATTTATAAAAAATGAAATGAAATGAAACATATTTATTTTTCACAAAAAGTTACAAAATTATTACAATTTGTTTGTTAGGAAATTTCAAACCACCTTCTCCTGTACTGGTGGTAGAAACTGAAATTGCACTTCAACTAGTCGCTACACTTCACTTTCACTATTTTGTACGTGAACAAACTGTGATAGACTAAAATTAACCAAACATATTGTTTTAATTAATGAATTGTTTTAGTGTATTTATCAATTTTCTAGAAAGAGATATCATATTTTGTATATTTATTTACAATAAATATTTGAGAAAATATATAATATATATATTTTGTTTATTTTAGGATGAGATGAGATCTATGATGATAATCAATGCTTGGACAAGCCTAGTAAGTAATTTTTTGTTTTTAGGAATTACCAATATTTTTATATTTTTGCTATCATTATTGTACAGCCCACACAGACTACAAAAAGTTGGCTTTTCTTTGGGCCCATTTTGTTGTTGAATACTGTTATGACCACTATAATATGGTTTTAAATAAATTTATATTAATAATGATAAACAGTTTGAAATTCAATCTAGAAATGGGATTGATATAAATACTTTATTCTTTGTTCACTTTGTTAATTGTAATGATACTTCATGAATTAATAAAGAGATAGAACAAACGGTGAAACACCCTTTAAACATTTATTTATTTTACAACCAGAGCCGGTTTTTGGAATCATCCCATCTTACTGTATACCTCCAGGAAGTTACTGTACCGCCATACAAAATATTTCAAGAAAGAAATATAAAAAAAGTATCCAAATTCAATAGTTGGAGAGCAGTTTGACTCAAATTATACTGAAGTTTGTTATTAAGTGTTTGGTTCACAAAACATTGTTGCTATCAACATGCGTTATAAGAGTGTATTATAAATGATGCAGCAATGGGAAGATGAAAAGCTGAGATGGAATGCAAGTGACTATGGGAACCTATCAAAGTTGCATGTTGGGGACCATGAGATTTGGCAGCCTGATGTGCTGCTCTATAACAGGTGGGTAAAAGCCTGTTATACTAATATAATACATTACATATAATTCATTCATGCAAGTCCATTCAATGTATAAACTTGCTAATGAGCTAACATTGATAAGGTTAGGTTGTGAATAAGTTTGTTATAAAGAAAATTAAGGGGATCAAGTAAATGCAAAGTGCACACACTCTAAGGAGCCGCATGCCCAGGAACTAGACCTTCAAATTTCATTGTACAGCTGTACCTTGTTACAACTTATACTTTTACAGTATTATCATGCTGTTTATCAATTAGAGTTTAATTACGTTCAAGCATATATCAAGTGTTAAGGTACATCTTTAAAAATCCAATTTTCGTTTGATTATTTGATTAGTTGTGCTAAACATAAAGTATAGTTGAGGGTATCTGTTATCAGCTGAGCCAATGGATAGTGATGAGAGGGATCTGCAAAAGCAACTAGCTTACTCAGTGACATTGCTATTTTTGTAACCAACCAAACTTAAGGAAATTATGAGAGTCATTGGTTCTACTGACAAACTGTAAAAATTGATAGGTAATTAAAAGCACAAGTTCTTTAAGATGGAAAGATTTTTATGAAACGGAAATGACTTACCCAACTGAGTTTATTCTCACTGACTACGGTCCCAAGAATTTGGACTTCAGCTACTCAAATTGAGAGTTTGAATAAAATGCCCCTGTAAGCAAGAACTGCAGCTAAATGAAATGTCATCAATTTGTTCACATCTTTTGAGCATTAGACTTAGGTAATCTGACTGTGATATCTGGCAAGTAGCAATAGTGGTAACAGATGACTGTTACAGTGCTCTGGGCAACTCTGTGGATCACTACGGCAACACACATTGTCTGGTTACGTCAGATGGCAAGGTGTTGTGGGTTCCTCCATCTCAGTTCTCTGCCTACTGTGATATCAGTCTCCGCAAATGGCCTTATGATCAACATACCTGCTATTTCTTCTTTGGGTCTTGGGTCTATGATGGAGAACAAATCAAGTTGAAGAGGCCGTCTCGATTTAATAATTCGGTAAAAATACATTAAGCTACAACCTATACTTCTAGGTTGAATAACTTAAAGACTTTCCTCCCTTCTTTAAATCTTGATCTAAAAAATAAATATAATACGAAAAGCGTTGAATGTCATTTATACAGTCAAGTAAAATAGTCTGGCAAGTTAAAAGTGAATGATAATAATACACAGATTGTTGCACATGCCTTAATGTTTGTCTTAGGCCGGCTCCGGAGACGTGGATATGGACCCTTGCGAGTGGAAGGTGGTCTCGGTGAAGGAGATAGAACACATGAAGTACTATGACTGCTGCAGTGAGCCATACTACAACATAGAGGTGGTTATCACAGTGCAGCGCCGCAGTCCTGCTTACTCTGCTGTTGTATTCACTCCAGCCTTCGGTATGCAACGTTAACTATAACATTCAAAATAATCTGTAAAAAGTATAAGCCTACAGCTCGCCACGAATGGTTGATTATATGTACAATAATACCTTGTTGTGCTATTCAATTTAAATTTAAGAACTACTCTTTTAGCAAAACATTAAATTTGGTCATAATTGGTGAGGAGAACTGCAGGGACCAAATTCCTTGAACATTCCTTCCACTAAGTATCTTATGCTAGATAAGAAAACATCTTGGTGGACATATCTGTTACATTTGTTGTTCTTTGAGTAAAGTATAATTCAGAATAAAATTAAAAGCTTCCTTTTCAATTAGTTGGTACAACTAAAAACACACAACTTGAACAAACTAAATTAAAGGTAACAAAACTTTTCATTTATCAAGTTATTGTATTCAATATCCTTACATTTTCTTGCTTTAAATGTTTTTACTGATAGTTGCAAACTCACTACTCCTCATTTAGGAAAGATGATTGGGCATATTTTGTATTACAGTGTACAAATATCTAGTTGTAGTGTAGAATATTCACTAAAATACTGTGACAATTGTTATATGTAAAAAAATGAAGTTGTAGTGCAGCTCTTTGAAACCTTTTATCAATGTGTGTGAAGGCTCAGTTTCCATTCTTTACTATAATGTGTACTGTTGCCTCTTGGTGGGGACTACTTACTTCTTTGGTTCATGCATTGTTGTGTGGCAGTGTGCGTGGTCCTGACTCTTGCTGTGTTCTGGTTACCTCCTAAGTCTTCAGAGAAGTTCCTCCTCTCCGGAGTGACAGCTGTCATTATCTCCTTGTTCCTCATCTACTTTGCTCAGAGGTTTACCTCTATGACACTTCATCCACCTTTAATAGGTAAACTTATATTATTCCTTACCTTTTGTAATTGTGTGCTACTTACTAAATGGAATGAACATTTTTCTGTAACAGTGGGTTTCTTGTTGTTTCTGTAAAATAAGGCAAAACTTGGCAGTCACACGCAAGATAGTATTTTTTTTAATACTACTTGTATTAACAACAACAAAAATAAATCTGCATCAGAATGTTTCATGGTTGTAATAGGGTTGGTAGTCAAAGATTTTTATAGCTTTTGTGAACAGATAATAATATGATTGGGATAAATATTTACTTAAGAAATTATGATTGGTAAATCTTTGAAAGTTGTAATACAAACAAATTTTAAAAATATCATAAACCAATATTGTAAATTTTATTCAGGACAAGGCCTTTCAAAGTTATGCCTTTTTGAAAGTTGTGTTCATTTTACCAATTTACTGTGTATACAATTAATGCTGGCTTTGAATTTATTTAATTTTTTTTTCATATTTTTTTTCAAACTTCACATGAATAGGGGAAGATAAATATATTTTTATTCATTCGATAACTCCTTTTTAACATTTCTTATATGAGTTGTTTTAAAAATATTTACTACATTTAAATAAAGTAACAACAAACCATTTAGACTGGTAAAACTATATAACAATTTTATTTTGTATGATTTCAGTGGAGTTCTATGCTTACAACCTGATTTTGGTGAGCTTCTCAGTGGTGACATCTGTGGTAACAGTCGGCTTTGCCAGGAAGCCCAAGACACGGCCGCTGCCGTGGTTTATTACTCAACTGCTCAAAAGCCAGTTCATGGTGTTTCTCGCTCTTCCCACAAAAGTAATAAGATCCTCATGCAGATTGCAGAATCTACATACCTTGAAGTATCATGAATGACTTAACCTTGCGCCACGACAATTGGTGTTTGAGTAGCGTGGGACAAAACTCTAAAAGGTGGTCCAATTATTTAGGTTTCATAAAAAGTTAATTTATAACCTTTTTGAATAGTTTCATATTTCCTATTTTTTACCATTTAGATTGTTCTCAACCACCAACGTTTATGGCGAGGTGTGGTTTCTTGTATGAATTGACATAGTTTGAAAGGAAGGGTAAACTAAAATTTATCTTGGTCTGCATTTGAAAATCAAAGAAAAAAGCAAAAGAGACGGCTTATTCTTCATTAAACTCCTTAACATGAACATAGTTGTTTGTAGAATTATGTTAGTTCACCTACATTTTCAGAAATCTCATTTGCACTTAATGCATCCAATTATTTACAATAAACCATACTAACATTATGCTAACCGTGGTTATAATCTTATTTTGGTACACTGTCTTTTGAACTAACATTGAATTTATTTTATTTGACAATAGGTGTCCGACAGTAGGTAAACCATGTCCTATTATCTTAATAGTAATTAATTTACTAATTAATTAATTTATGTTAACCTTTTAAATGATTTTAATACTATCAAACAAAACAAAATTTCTTCTAAAATTCAAGTATTGGTATAAAGATTGTGGTAAAATATCAAACAAGGGAAGTCGGTAAAGCGTTACCAATCACTGTTCTTGTTTATGGGGGTTCTCTAATAACATAATACTCATATGATTACAAACAATGGAAAGGAAGTGACAAGTGGCAAATACTGAGTTGTGTTGTTACAGAGCCTGTGGTACCAGGGGCAGGGTGGAGAGTGTGAGGAGCTTCATGAGCACCATCTGGTGGATCGAGGTACAAACAACCACGTTCCCCATGCTTGCCTGCGTCGGGCAAAGTGGCTAGAGTCACGGCTTGCAATGCACCAAGTCGCGGGTTCGATTTCCGGCGTAGGCACAGGGTTTGGACAGCTTTCCCAAAAAGTTTTTTGTAATGTCCACTAACCCTAGGTTAAGTCACTAAATAAAAATGCTGTTGTTGTAGACAGTAACAAGAAGTGTTACTGTATACAACAATAATTGTTGGCTAGGCTTTAAAAGCTTTTGTACAAAACCTTTTCTACTCAGATTATCTATCAGCACACAATTTCTTATAAATTTAACCTTCATATACTTAAATAGAAATTTAGTTCATAGCTAATAATGTTAAATAAATAGAAATGCTGCTTCAATTTTTTATATATGTCTGTAAAAATGCTGATATTGCCCTGGGCATGACATCCGACAAACTTTCCTGCCCTAAGAACAAGTTTGGCTCGCGACAAATAGTTGAATGGGTTTTGCTCTACTATTGGCTGGGTATTATTCCAGGGTTCCAGTATTTACGGGCAAGACCTCTATAAATAAAACACCACCACCAGATAATACCGTAGCACAGTACCTCTGACAATCAAGGTTACTAATACCAAAAAATTAAAAGCCCACTACACCAAAATCCTAGACAGCAAAGGGTTGTATGGTTTTACATACTCAGCAGAAATATAAAAGTAGCACATCATTTTGAATCTTAAAACCTTTGAAACTTCGTGCAGGTATTTTTGTATGTACTGAAAGCAGAAGCATTGGCAGTTCAGAGTTATTTCTATTAGTTAAGGTTCAAACACCTTTTAAAACAGTAGAATATCAAGCAAACATTTGTAATAAACTGTTCATTGTATTAATAAAACATGTAATGGGATTTTTCACATGTACCTGCATTTATTTCTTAATATTGTTAAGCAATATTAATGTATTAAAGATTGCTAAGTAAAACCTAAGTCAATGATACAAATTATATATTTTGTTACTTTTATATTCAATTTGTAGTAATAATTAGCTTTAAGTGACTAAAAACCTGTTAAATGAGCTGGAAATATTTCAGGTCGTACCGAGTCCATGGACACAACCCAGCAAAGTAATGGCTCATCTCACGACTGGGTGCTTCTAGCTATCGCTCTCGACAGACTCATGTTCCTCCTCTACCTAGTCATCTTTCTGCTCATGTCAATTACTTTCTATTTCTTATAGACAAAATTAATGTTCTCTAGTTACAAATAAAACCAAAGTTGTGATGGTTGTTTACGGCTATAAACAATTTCAAGTTATAAACTTTCTTGACATAACGTTTCAAAAAGCTAAGAACTTGTTTCCCAGTTATATATGATTGAAAGTAAAAAAGCATAGTACAGTATGATGTTACGGTGTTCAATTTTGTTTGGTATGTTAGTTGTTACTCTTCACAGTTGAATGTCACGATAAAATTTGCCCTGAGGAAAAATTTGTTTATAATTGTTTAAAATTGTAACATAGGTATTTCCTATTCCACTATTTTTACTGTAATTTGGTTTTGCTAGCCTTTTTGATATTAAATAAAAACTCTTCAATTGGTATTGGATTAATGCCCATCTTTTTAAAAGATCAACCCACTGTCTACTTCTTCACACTTTTATATTTTCAATTGTTAATCATGCTGTTGGTATTATTAAAAAACCTAGTCGACACATAGCCACAAGCGCTACCGTGCATCCTAGCAAATTTCTTAAAACAGGACAAGAAAACACTGGAAGTACCCTTGTGTCCACTCTACAGGTTACATTTTTTGTTTGATTTTCACAAAATTTGTTAACAAACTTAATTTAGATATCTACAAATTGCTTTCGAAAATATCAGTAGGATATAAATTATAAACATTTGGTAGTCTAACACTCTTTTAAAAGTTACTTTCCTCAAGTCTGGATTTGTTACGTAAATGAGTTTTCTCAGAGTTTGACGGACGACAAAATATGATGTAATTTGTCCAAGACCTCAATTCTCTTTACGACACAATTAAATTTACTGTTGGAACCGAATGAACCAACCCTTCTTAGACTTATTAGTAATCAGAAATTCAAACAAATTGGATTTTTGATTTATACAGAAAAAGACTCACACAGACAGTTACACTACAAATGACTCATTAGTCATTCCTCTCATCTGAACAAAAAAGAGCTGTATTTCATACATTAATACAAAGACTTAACTCAACAAACCATTATCAGAAGAAAGGTTTAAAATAACTTAATTACATTAAAAACATTGGAGTATCAATGGCTTCAAATCTTCACTGGTTGAAAACATGTTTAGTAAAGCGAAAAGAAAATATCAAAATTTCAGGAAACTACATAAGATTAACAGAAGACAAAAGAAACATTGGATGAGCACCACTTGCACTACTCTCAAAACCTTACACTATGCAACAGATATTAAAAAAAAACAAGCGGATATTAACATTTCTTAACATTCTCTCTCTCTTACAAAATCAACAATAAATTATAATCAAACCTACCAAATCCTAACAATAAAATTGATCACACTAAAATTTCTGGAATTTTGAAATCGACTGCAATGATTGTGATAAAATACCAAATTATTACAAATGATGTTCATGACTTCAAGCATACATAAAATATAGCTTTATTTGTAATAAAAATCAACACACTAACTTTAGAAGTGTAGCTTAATTGACTTAAAAACAGCTAATACAGTACACCCAAACCAATGTAAATCAAACTTCATGAGTTTTTCTTTTTAATGGCACAAATTAAAATAGTGTTAAAACTTAAAACCAACTAAGTAATATTTAAAATAAAAATCAGGAACATCAATTTGTAATAACCCTGTATACATACATAGGAACATTTCTTAAAAGTTCTTATTCGACTAAGCATCTAAACACTCTGGGAGACACATTTTATAAATTTGGCTGATAAAAAATAGTTTTAAATCATAAAAACTCTAAACATAATTTTATTCCAAATTCTAGTTTTCTATAAAAAATTCATATAGAATAATTTTATTTTTTACCCTATACGATTAAATATGAATGATTTAAACACAGGATTACTATTGTTATATGTTTTTCGAATGTGAACATAACCCTACTTTCTGTCATTTTTGTACGGACCTGATGATAAAGGGATTGCATTTTAAAGGCCTCGTCCTAAATAAAATTTTACAATATTGGGGTTTGAAGTTTTAAAATTAATTTTCCTACTAAATGTTTATTTTAACACTATGGGTCTTGACCATTTAAAATGCAATCAAAGTTATGACTTTCAATGCACCAAAGACTTCTGCAGAGCTTTTAGTTGATTGGTGTGAATGCAACAGATTTTATAGTTTTTTCTCCCAATTTACCGGGAAATGAAATTTGCAAAAAAAAAGAACATTTTAGGACTGGTCTACTTTTGATTATTACGATACTGTATTTTGAGTTTTCAAGGAGTATATTTAGGAACAGGCAAAATAAAATAAACATCAGTATTTGTAAAACTTCTTTGTAACTTCATTAAATATTTTATTTACACAACCTAAGATATCTTTTACATATAAACAGAAACATATACAGCTATACAATAAGTTTAGTAAAATATAAAATATTCATAATAAAAAAATAGTGTTCTAGTATTTTAAAACGCTGACTTATAAAACACATGATTTTCACATAACATTAACTTTGATAATGTAAAGCGGCAATTGATGTGCACCTTTAAGCGATAGATTTTTTTCTAAGCATTATGAGTATGTTAAGTAAAGTGTCAGGATGTACATTAAACTATTCTAAATATACAATACCGGTATTTATATAAAAGTTCATACAATTTTAATATTTTTCTTAATACCTTGTTAGAAAAATAGTATACACTCAAAAGAATGTTTGGACGAAGTTAACCACAATGTTGACAAACAGGTTAGACATGCAAGGCAAACTCAGAACCAGTCTGAGCGAGATGCGGAACAATCAAATAAGCGTTGTGAGGTTAAGGAATTTGGGAGTTTTGCTTGCTCCCTTGGCTGCGGAGCCTCCCAGATAACCACTCCTCCGTCGTCTGTTGAGGCGTAAAGGTGTTGCGAGTCATGGGAATACGTCAGCCTGATAACAAACAAAGCTATGTTACACTTGGTACATGTGAGCTATCAAAGAGTATTGTTATTTAATTTTTGTAAAATATGTTTTTAAGTTGTTTGTAGTAGGAAGCAATTAAGAATTGACAGTATCTTTGCAAAAGGGTGCTTTACTGAAATTTGATCAACCAAAAAAGACAGTACTTAATGACACAAATCCCAGGTTTACTGCATGAGAAATAGCAAAGGGGTTGACAGGCTTCAAGCTATTTTCAGTCGGATCAATGGGTCTTACATAATTAATAGTCAACTAATAAAATAATCAAACCCCTGTTGTTTTTGATCATATGATTGTCAAATACTGCTTACTTAGTGGGCCAAATGATAGATTATTTAATATCATATCTTTATTGCCATGTTTCTTTACTTTCACTATTTGTATTGCCTAAAAGTAAAAACGATCTATAAATTCCTAAACACAAGTGCGTCATCATTTTTGAATCTTTTCACGGATTATCATTATTCATTGGTAAGCAAAACTTTACAGCGGGTACAACGAATCCATGAAACTGGGAGCATGAAGAAAAGCTACCAGATTGAAGCTTCTTTTGAAAGGAGTTGATATAATCGCCAGCTCGTTCTCCATACCGGATCTGACACCCTGCGATTTCTTCATATAGGGTTTCATAAAGAATAATAAACCAAACTAAAATATGCTTTTTGAAATAACTTAAAGAAAACATAAGAGAGTAATTTCTACAGCTGTCATAAGAAATGTTGAAATTTATAATTTAACAAAATTAAATACTTTGTTAGTTCCATTATGAGTATATAAAGAGAAGTTGTCATAATTATTATTTAAAATAAATGTGCTATTATCAATCAAAATTGTACTGTACTTATCATTTGTAACAAACTAAGCAAATTGAAAGTTTTCATATTATAATAATATAATAGTGTAACTCAAAAGTTAGATTTCTTACCCGATGACTGGACTCTCCAGACTGGTAGGAATAGCCAACTCTCCAACTGCTGTCAAATCCCACGTACTCCAAAGTCTGAAAATTAAATTTAGAACTAGTTTATACTTTGGTACAGAGGTTATGTTTGGTTTATATCATGAGATCTGGGGTTCACACACATTTCAACAGAACTTAACATTTCTTATATTTGTTAATTGATTCATTTATCAATTTCCTTGATTGAACAAGAGGCTGGTGATATCAAAACATCTCCATCATTCAGTATTTCTTCAATGGGTTATCATTTAGTGTATTTGTATTACATGCTGAATGCTGATCCTAAAATGTTTTCTCTCCTCGTAGTGTATGCTCCTGCTTTGGAGGGAAAACTTAAAAAAGTGGAATGTTGTACATCTAGCATGAACAACCAAATGTTGTCACCTTTGGTATTTTCATTTAAGCAATTAATAATTAATGGTAATGAAAACACTTGACAGCCAAATGAGGGATTTATCATAGTTTTTTTAGAAAGAATGACTGTACTGTGTAGGCCTTGGCACGGGGTTGGGAGTGGATAGGTCAAAATAGTGTCCTATTGTTACGCTTGTAAGCCCTAGGCTACTGCCACAACCAACTGCCCGTCATATGTTTAATTCGCTGTTTATTATTGAATAGTACTCAAGGACATACATACATCATTTCTTAAATATAAAATATTAGTAGCTCTAAGTCAATATATGGCCTTATAAGGTCAATATACAATAAATGCACCAATATATGCCAAAAACTTAGCGAGACTCTAGTGCATTTAGTAAGATAAGTCCGTTCTCCCCTCCAGGTCTTACTTTAGCAATGTTGCTACGAGGACTATGATGAACATACCTGATGACTCCGTTGGACATGCCAGTGGCGATGATGTTGATGGAAGTGCCCTCGGGCGCAGTGGAGAAGCAGACGGATGTGATCTGGTCGCGAGTGGTGACACTACCCACCAGGCACATGTTGATGGTGTGGAGACGCAAGGTGGAGCCACCACTGTCAGCGTCCGACCCCACTGTAGCGAGGTCTCCCGACATTTCACTCACACAAGTTAAGCTCACCTACACATAGCATACAGGACGGTTCTAAGTAAAATGTCAGTGAATAAAAGGTTCAGAGCTTTATTTTACTCTACAAGACCTATCCAGAATGTATTTCATTCAAGAATATGAACTTCACATTACTTGTATAAAATGTTAATCATCTCATACTTAAAGTGTTCTTTAAACTCTATTTTAACATATTTTTAACTAGAGCTCTTCAAACCAAGTCATATGTTTTTCCAAGCTATTACATGAAATTCCATCGCATGTGCCTGTAACAGTTATTAGATGCCACTATTGCCTTCAACTTTCAAATTGTTAACAATAAGCTGGATTTTACACAACTTTATGAAGTTAAAACTAGTTATAATTTGCTTTAACAAAACAAGGATACTTTTGAAAGAGTTTACGTTGATTTTGGTTTCAAATGAAAGGTTTTAATTAGTGGAGGACAATACTGTAAACCTGATCTCAATAGGTTCACTGTGTCTCTTCCAAGTTCAATCCTCTTTAAACCGCCCGTTTTGATACGGATCATCCTTTTCGATTGATATTTGTGGCATTCAATTTCACGCTGGAGGTAACCAACTAAAATCAAACTCTACAAAGCCTGTAATTTTTTTAATGACATGCCTTTGGCTGTCACCACTGACATGTCGTGGACCGCACCCTAAGGGTCAAAAAGGGGGTTTTTGGTTGCTACTATAAAGAATCAAAGAAAAACAAAAATACTAAAATTGAAATGAAATTAGCATTTGACTTACAGGTAGACTGATGTTGGGAAGAGATCGGACATAAGAAATTTTGTTGATATCCCAAAGAACTGCTGATCCATCTCTGGCTCCACTCAGAGCGACACTGTAGGCTCGACAGAGAGTGAGAGACAATACCGGAGCATTGTGAGCCAGCAGTTCAACCGGCTCAGGGCTGAACTCCAGTGTACCTTTGGTTGGTTTGAACTTGTATCTGAAAGCAAATAGACTGATAAAAAGAAAACTATGAAGAAGATGTGCCGATTAAGAGGTTGGTTATGACAAAAAGATCAGCTATAATGAGTTTGCCAAGATCCAGAAGCTTCATTTACTTTTATCAAATGACAGGGTTTATTTAGTAGCATAAAATTCCGCAAACCTGAACTAAAGTTGATTTATTTAGGTTAATTGAGAATTTATACAAAGATTTCTGTATTTTCGGCACTGTATTATATTTCATGAAGCCTACCATAAAATACACATTTAGGACCATATTAATTGCATTTATAAAGAAAACACAACTCTAAATTACATTAGGTCAAATCCATTAGTACCTAACCTCAGAAGGACCCTCAACTATGACTTGAAATGTATGTGACCAGATTATTTGTGATAATACAAGTAATAACCGACTGGTATTAAGTAAGGAGAAGGCAAAACTTGTCCACGTTAAATTTGACTAGATTGGACAATGAATGAAACAAGGGGTTGTTACCTGTACACCAGTATCTTGCCGCTTGCGTAGCCTAGCCACAGTTGGCTGCAGTCAGGGACGGACACGCAGGTGGTGATAGGGCCGCCGCAGCGAGGGGGTCGGATGGCTGGGTATGGCGGCTGTTCCTTCTTCAGTTTCGCTCTCAGTATCCCGTCCGAGTGTCCCCAGGACACAAGAGCAGCTCCTAGCACACACGTCCCTCCGGTAGCCACCAGGCTTAGAGTTTTCTCCTACACACAACATATTTTGTTAATTTTTCAACTGTAAAATTACTGTAATAACACTAATTAGAAAACAAGAAGGCCAATATTTGAAATGAAAATAACAATTGAGGACTTTAAAAGATAGCAGATTTCAATATTGGTTACCTAGTGCAGTATGGGGCACAAAAGGACTGGTTAAGATTGCACAGAATGCAAGCAATCAAGCAGCTGACGGGGAAACTACTAGAAAATCAAGCTCAATATAAACTCAGGCATAGGTTCAGTGTTTACTAACCAAAATACCTTTAATACAGCTTGCTTTTATAAGGATAATGTACTGTTAATATTTAACGCTGATGAAGTTTTAATTGTTGTGATTCAAATGTGTAAAAACCATGGTTTGAATGTTTATTGCTGTTTCACCTTTGAGTAGGCCAATAAGAGGGCAGTTGAGGGTGCAAGGCCAAAGACATCGTTGGTAAGTAGAGGGATGAGTGACGACACGGGAGAACGGTGTTGCTGCTGCCAGGTAACGCTTGGCGAACTGTCACTGGGCGATCCTACGTAGTTCCCCCACGCGACTCCCTTTACTCCTACACACACAATAGTAACATAATATGTGCACAGAGATTATTATTTATGGTAATAATTACAGCAAGAACCAATCTACAAGTTAAGCCTGACTATATTCACTAGCGAATGTGGCTAAAACTAACCAAGAACAGTGGACAGGTTGGTGGCCTTGGGTGCCAGGGATTGCACAGTCATGGGATGAGCTGCTCTGAAGAGCTGGCGAGGAGTTTGACCGTACGTTTTGATGATGGTGTTGAAAGCATCTTGTTCAATCTGTAAAAAATTGAGTAAAATATCAGTACTAGGTTAATGATATTGAGTAACTTAAGATTTGTAAGTATGAGCAAAACATACTAGCAAGTTTCACCTTTCTTATCCTTCTATTGAATCTTGGCGGTCCAACCGTGTTCATCCAACCTGCTACTGCCCACCAGCGGTACGAAGTCCTGAGGGGCTTTTTACACCGGGTGGCTAATCAGCTCCCGTCCCTGTTATCAATTTGAAACGGTTGGCCATATTCCATCCCGGTTCAGGAAACCTACCAGGGCCAGGTTACCTATTTTCCAATTGAAACTGGGTCAGAAACAAGATGGATAGTGGTTGCTGGCGCTTGAATTCTTGTTATCTACGCCCATACGGGCAAGTCGGACGGCAAAAAGTGAGTAAGCCTTCCGCTCACATTCAAATCACTTTTATTTTTATTCAGATTTCCCAAAGCTTGAAATGATATACCTTATCAACAAGTTCTGGATTAAAGCCGTAGTATGTTGCAGGATGAAAGACATTGATAGATTCCACTGCAGCTTTTCCAGTCTGCTTGTAGCCAAACACAAGATCTATCCAATGCGGCAGATGCTCCCTTACGTGGTCAGACTCCAAGCTTGTCTACAAGAAGGAAAAAATATTAAAACAGAAACCAACAAATGCAAGGTTTTGTAAGACAATCAAAAGAATGATATGAATCTTTATAGTGATGTTGTGAAACTCTTCACTGACATATACACATTCTAACCTACTTTCTGATAGGCTAGAAAGTAGACACTAGAAACATAAAACTTAGTATGGAGGTAGCTTTTAAAAATTCATTGACAAAAACAGCCAAAACCACAAATTTTAAATTTCAACCATCCTAAAAAAAAAAACCAAAATAACAGAAAATATGTGTTTCTAAAAAAAGCCAGAACGGTAAAACCTTTTGACTTTGACTAAGTCTTATCTATAAAAAAATAGACAACATTTTCAGCCTCTCATTTGAAACACTACAACTTTAGTCTAATACAATTTTCTTGTATCTGGCTTTATTTACCATTAGATAGATATTGCTAAATTAAATTTACCATTTAAGCAATGACATTATAAACATGAAAACTGGTATGCTGGAATCTTGTACTTTCCCAGCGACAAAGAAAGCCAAAAGGTATCATAGAGCAGTAAAGTACCCCAAGAGTTAAGATGTGAAAGATTAACAGCTTTCGGGGAAACAGTGGTTAAAGCATACTGTTCAATTTGTTGTCAACATAATATCTTGTAATTTAGAAATGAAGTAGCCTTCTGTGACAGATCTGGTTATAGTGATTTGTTGTATACAAAGAATTTGTTGGGAATAATTTCTTAAATTATTATTGTTACTAAGTTTACTAAGATTTTATATTTTTCTTTCTGATGTTACATCTGTGTTAAGTTATATTTTTTGTCAACAAAATTTATATTCTAAAGCGACAACATCGTGTTATGTTATTTATCTTTGTTATCCACTAATTTTATTTGCAGTGTGATATGACTTGCCATTGAATTGAGTTAATCTACAACTTTATCAACCAAAAATATACTTTTTGTGCCAGTGATACCTTTGAACGAGGATGAAGCGGCGTGCATCACCACAGGCCCAGGCGGGTAGTGCGACGTCATCCACCTTGGAGCCATTCTGTCTGGTGCCAAAGTCATAGCCTTCATGATTCGCGAGAAACTCTGGCAGGAAGAAAAACTCTGGAATGAGCTCCTTGACGTCAGTAGTGCTTTCACTCGACGTCAGCCGCCATGTGGTGTGCACAGAGTGGAATGTTCGGTCTGGCAGGTCAAAGTTATTATCCTGAAAAATAAATTGTACATCAAACAATTAAACTCTTTATTAAAATGAAACTGTTCATAAAAGCTGTGTGTGTTTTTGTGTGTGTGTATTTTTCAAAGAGTTGAAAGTTACATGTGTATCCACAATTGCACATGTTGTTAGGAGTAAGAAAAATTCTTTTTAAACTATCCTCCCTATTATACCACTAAATATTTCAACAGTTACTGAATAAATGTTAAACATTTCAAACTTAACTATTATTTATGTTAGAACACAAAGATAGTTAGATACTACTGTACCTGGTAGTTGATGAACATGGAGGTGAAAGGCGGCAGTCTCACTAGGAAGTGTAGCACTGTTCCTGAGTTAGAGTAGTGAGATGCGTAGTGATACGGTTCTTGGTTGATGGAGATCAGATTCAGAGCATTTGTACACTCCTGCTTTAGATACTGCAACATGATTTCATAGAAATTGCGTTAAAACTTATCTGTCTCAGGGTAAAGGATAAGGAGGTTTACTTAAAATCATATTATTGATAAGGAGAAAAAATATTTTGTAGGCAAGTAAATTAAATTTCTAATTATAGTTGGAAACCCACCAGACTAATGGAATTACAACACACACATTTGTCTCAGATATAAAAGAAATATTGATGATAAAATTATCTCTGCATTTAGTGCTCCTTGTGGCTCAATATTATATGTAGATGATACCAAGTTGATTAAAAGCTAAAAATATATCCAAACTTGCAGATAACAACAAACATTCTGGCTGTAAATATTAAAAAACAAAAAATTGTATTTTCTCTAAAATAATGAAAATAAATTTATTAAATTGGAACATATTTAGATTGTAAACTTCATTGGGAGTATCATTTTGATCAGTCATGTAAAAGTCATCTAGCGGTTTTATTTGGTTTGAAAAGTAAAACTGCCTGTAACAAAAGGCTTGATGTTAACCGTATATTTTGCACTTTTCCATTTAAAATCAAGGTATGCCATTATACCATGGGGTAACAGCAGTCAAGCAAAACAAACTTTCATTTGACAAAAAATGCTGTAAGTGTTTTAAAGAGAAAACCTGTGTATCTAACTTTAAAGAATCTTTAGTGACAATAAAATGTTTGATTCCACCTAATTCTCAATTGCACACTTCAATTAACAGTTGTGCACTCAATTACATTTGCCGCCCCTTGCTCTAATTTTTGATCACTAACAAATGATGATGGTGGATCTCAAGTGCGAAACTTACACAGCAGTAGTACCTAACTGTGACTCTTGTAAGGTCACAAACAATGTTTTTTATTGCCGCTGTCACTCAATGAGTTATTTATTTTTTGGTATTTTCAGACCTACCTGTTCCCTCAGAAAATCAAATGGTTCTTTTCCCATCCAGCCCTACAAACCAACCCTATAACTAGAAAGTTTAATATTTTTTTACAGTTCAACTACAGAGACTGCAAATTATGATGAGTTTGATCTCAACTTGATACAAGTTTAAAGTGGAAACAGTATTTGATTCTCCCTATGTTACTTAATCCATCTACAAACAAAATCACTTATAATAATTATATATAAAAGATATCAGTGATTAACAATATGTTAAAAGCATGTTGTGATAAGTTTTATGATATTGATTACAGATCATCGTTTAGTTGGGTTCTAACATTTGGAATGGATTCAACAACAGAGATAAGTGAACCATTGCCATGCTTTTATTCACAAAATATTTCTAGCTCAAGTGAGACATTTTCTGTGACTAGTTATGAGGAGATCCAGCCCAGACCGTTGCCAATTGAAGGAGGCATAGAGCATTCTTACATATCCTTCTATGACCCCCAAAAGCCTCAATACCTCTATGATAACCCCATATTAAAACCACAGAGTTTAATCAAACACATCTCTTACACTGTCTCTAAGTACAAATGCATTTTAACTTTTACATCAAGTTTCATTACTTTTCTAGCTTTGATTTTCATTTTGAAAGTGAGTGGAGTGGTTTATGTTTCCTTTGTTTGGAATGATGGATCACTGGTTCAAGAAGACACCTCTGATTGGTCGTTTGACTCTACGATACCTTACGAAAGTGAAGCTTGGTTTGTCCCTGCAAATGTTTGGGGTACAAAGTTGCACTATACTGATTGTGCGACATTTGAACGGATTCAGAGAGTTACAGTGACACCAATACAAATGGATAACTGCAATTGTGATGATATAAAAGCTTGTGAAGTGTTTTTGCAAGCGTACGTCTTCAACCAAACTGTACTTCACTATGGACAGTTAGAGTATGAATTCTTTTTTGGTCAGGATATTCATGTTTTGAAGGACGTAACTGGAACTGTATATTCAACCCAGGAGAACTTAGATTCGGATATCTCGGTGATGATTACGAAGTAGACAAGCTTGGAAAGGCGTGGAGTAACATTTACACTGGAATAATTGCATATGGACTCAATAACTCTCTCATCCTGCCTAGTGTGTGTTTTGATATTGATCCTGTGAAAGAAAACTGTCCAAAATTAAATAGTTAAACATGTGAAAGACGTATTTAACTTACATTATAATTATTGATATAATGTTGCTCATTGTGTTTTTCTTGCACTGCCATGGGTTTTTTAAAATTCCTGAAACCAAAATGTACAGTTTTAGATCTTCCAAATTTGACTATAATAATAATGGTTTTTAGCAAATATTCTGAAAAATAACTGTAGAAACACTACGCTATAGTACCTGACTTAGGTTGTAACTAACTTAATAGCTAAGTCACAACAGTATAAATTATACAACCCGTCACAACAGTAGTATATACTTGATCTGTAGTACACAGTCCGGACTACATATCAAGTGTGTGCAATTTTCTCATTACAATTTTTTTTATTATAAATTTCAATAAGAAAAACTTTTTTCTACCAATCTTGGAATCTTGAGATATTGCACACGTCACCTCTAATACAAACCAACGCAATATTGTTACAAAACACACAAACATGATTTGTTTGTGTTTAGTGTTAGGAACTCAGTGCTTTGATAAAGCCCTTAGTAAGGGTGAAATATCAGTGAATTTTGTGTGTGACTCTTCTGTGTGCCTATTTTTGTTGGCCCCTAAATTTTTTTTTTCTTAGGTAAGCTAGTTACTATCCTCTCTCTCCTTGTAAAATTCACCTAGTTTAGCCATAAGGCTCTTCCTTTCAAATCTAACCTTTGTCTATCACATGTTATACAAGCTTAATGACAGAAAAGTATTTGATTTCTGATTTACCTAATAAACCATCCATTTTACACTTTAGACGAATTTATGAATACCTCTATTTAGTATAAATTATTATAGTTTTAAATTACATAGTTACGGAATTGGACCTTGTCTTACCAGTGGTAGTAGTCAACACAATTTTATTGTAAAAATGACTACAAACAAATAAATAAATATTTTAATATTTTATAACTTATTCAAGTTTAAACAAATTTCCAAACATTTGAAAATTATAATGCTAGATTGTTCATTATAATTATATGTATTTATTTGTCATTTGGCACATACACACATCGAAAATTTCGATTATACTGGGTTACAATGATGTAAGTTATAAAATAACGCATTTTCAACCCAAGTTTGGTTGAACAAATATTTTTCAATATGAATTGAACAATATTTTTAAAAACCCCTTATTGTTGAGAAGCTTAGCGTTAATTTGATCACTTTATTTCAGATCTTGACTGGTCTTTAACACTTCTTGTGAATATTCCGTAGAGAGTGTATTACCTGTAGGACTTGGGATCAGTAAGGTCGAGTGTGGAGTTAGTGTAGTCGGCAAGCACGAAGGGCATGACTGGATACTGCATGAGGTCGTTGTACGACCGGCCTGCCATCTTGTTGAGGGTGGTCAAGTACTCCCAGTTGGTCAGATGGCCTTCTCTCCACAACTGCACTGTGTCGGAAAGATGATCACTCGCTACTCTGTGTGGCAGCTCACATTGCCCCAGTTCCAGCGCAAACAGATCCCGCTCCTTAAAAGTGAATATGTCGTTGGCTTATGGAATTTCATGCAATTGACAATATTAACATGGGGCTCCTCCAAAAAGCAAAGAACGTTTCCACATCACAGCCCATTGTACTATGATTGGTATTCACCCTTGGCTTTGTTTGCCCAGAGTTTCATTGTCGTACAGCACAACATGTCATAGTTCCAAAACTATTTAGTTAGCGGCACCGAAAATAAAATTTCTAGAATAATCGGTTCTTTTGATATACATTTGATACAATGTAATTTTATAGGCAAAACAATTATTTTCATGGTAACATCAGAATATTATTATGTGTAAACTAAAGCCACTTTTAAGAGGAAATTACTTTGCAATTGATGAAAATCTTACAAGTGTGTAAAATTTTGCCTCACTTTGTAAAAAAGTGCTGAAGACAAAATTTTACTCCTTCATTGATTTTTCTATTGTTTCCAAAGTGATTTCACGTTGAAAGTGGCTTATGGATTAAATGGTATTGTGATGCCATCATAATAAACCGTGCTATTTGTTTATAAAGAGTATATAAAAACTGAAAATGACTTACTGTTGATGATTCAAATGCAATCAAGTAAGTTTTTCCATTCAGTAAGAATATCTCCAGAGCTCGCTCTTGTAGTTGGAAGCGTCTGTTGTGAATCTCTTTCACATCTTCAAACTGCCAAGCCTGAGAGCAGATGTCTAGTGAACTGGCATTGTTGATCTGAAACCGTTCATATGCTCCTAAATTAAATATATTGAGGAGGAACTACTTTTTAAGGTCTAAGTAAGAACTTCAAGATACATTAATTGCTTTGGTAAAGTTATTTTAGTCCACTCAACCTTTTAACTCAAAACTTAAGGACTCTATCTACTACTTACTCCGACCAAACTGAAAACAAAATTAGATGGAAGAAGATTCACAAAATTGGGCCACTGGAGTGGCTGAACATGTTGCTTCATACACGCGAATACCAACCTGCTACGGGTCCTCATACCTAATACAAAATTGATTGAGTTAAAATACAATGTTAAAGTGACAAAATGACTCATAAAAAAAATCCAACAACTGAGGATTTCGGTATCTTAACTCAAAGACGTAAATAAGCTCTTCTTAAAAGAGAAAATAATTAATATATGAGTAGTTTTTAAAGCTATATCTTCACTTATGTGCCCTTTTGTCACATTTACACTGTATTTGAACCCAAAAAACTTTGTTACTCCGAGAGCCAATCACCCTGTACACAAGGTTTAATTCAGCATATTTGAGATTGAGTACTCACATTGGAATAATCGCTGTTAGGAACAAAGTAGAGAGAAGTTTCTCCAACAAGCAGTTCTCCGAGTATCTCATGAGCAGGTGTCACAATCCTCGCTGAAGCCATGTGGCGTATCTTCTCATCCATGTGAAGACGTTCAATCAGTACTGCAGCGGTGGATGGACTCTCAGCCCCAAGCAAGTATGACAGTGGTTGAGGTCTCACGGCATTGTCTAAACATAGCACCACGAATGGATCGAATCTATTTACTTAGCTTTTATTAAGGGTTTTATTATTTTCAATCAATGGAAAATTGCAAGTTATCACATTTTACAACTTCTCTTGGCAAAGTTGTACATATGGTCTAACTTTATAAATTTCCTTGTTTAAATCTACAAACTAAAAAGGATTACAGCGTAAGGGGCTTTGTGACTTCTACAGTCCATAACTTCAACGATTGTGTCTGGTAAAATACTACATATCCAAAAGTATATTACTAAATAAACTTTAAAACCTTACCTAGCTTGTCTTGGACTTCTGTTTTGAGAAAACGCTTGTCAATGTTAAGATGACAGCGTCGTAGTCTCTTCCTAACCCTAGCTGGGCCTTCAGTTTCATCCAGTTGCCATGACCTAGCAACAAACACATGATCAACTATACAATACCAGACCTACCTAAAGGAAACATACGATATTAAGGTAAAACCAAATCAAGAACTTTTCTTTCATTTCTTTAATGAACGAAGAGATGAAAATGTATGGCAAATGGACAACAGGAGATGATGTATACACTTTACCTTGGGTAAGATTGAGGGAAATGCCAAACGGCCCGTTCATGAGTCAACTGCTGAGCAAGTACTTTCCACTGGATCTGTGCATGGATGCTGTCGCTGAGTGACTGCTTCAGACTCTCCATCATTGCTTTCCGTTCTCGGTTCTGTGCATCAACCACCACACGAGTCGCTGTCATCGCTGCCTCACTCACAGCCTTCACCAAGCCTTCCATGCGACTTATTGTTCTGCAAACAAACATTTTAGTAAATAAAGACGTACATGGGTTTGTTTGAAACAACCACTAAAGGAGCAGTACTGCAGGGACGTGTGTGGAACATTGGCCTTGAGATCAGCTTGTTGGTAATTGTTATGGTTTTTCACTTGGCCAAGGACAACTTTTTCAATGTTTCCATTGTGCTTTGTTCGTGTGTGTATTATTTATTTATTTATCTATTTATTATTTTTATGATCTTCAAGGCAGCTATGTGTTGTACTACATATTTGCTACTAGTTAAATCTTCAATTATTTTATTACATATTTGTGTTCCTGAAGATGTTCCCCAATAGGTAAGGGGTCGCAAACACTGGCAATGTATTTAGAATCCTTTGACATATTTACCAGGTAGTAACACTAGTGAACTATAGTGGTTAAATGATAGAGTGGACTTTGTAATTAATATTTTAAAGTCTTCACCAAAATTACAGTACCCAGGCATATCTAGTTTTTGTATACCACTGATCTGGGTATACAATTTACTTTGTGGTATTCATTAATAGTAATGAAAGCATTATGTACTTTTAAAATGTGGTAAAAAGTACAAAATTCTTTCATTTTATACGTAATAATAGTTTGTAAAAATACTATAGCAAAATCAAACAAATAAATTCAGGGAACTAAACTATGTAGCTTTTAAAATTTACATTTATTAATCAATAAATGAATAACTTGTAATAAAATAACAATATTTTTTCCCATACCAATCAAAACCAATCATGATTATGGGTTAAGGAGTGATTGCACTACAGGAGTGACTAACCTGTTGACAACAGGCTCTTGCTGTTTGTGCCACAGAGTGCGTTGATTGTACACACTCCGAGCCATGGTGGCCAAGTCATCCGTCCACGGGTCGTACTCATGGCCTATAGACTGTGGTGAGTAGATACTCCACGCTTGCAGCAACTCTTTCAACTCTTCACACACCTGGCACAGTTACGATAACAACGTCACTTTTACTCATGAAAGTTTTGATTTTCATTAACACTTAATAGTTAGTAAGAACTTAGTATATTTAAGAAGTATTGTACACTTTAAAAGTAGAGCTGTGCGGGATCCCGGATTTTCGGTACCGGGACGGGATTGAAATCATTTCCCGACTCCACCCTAGTTACGGAAGTAAAACTGCTTTTTACTTTTTTGTTAATGAGTGTGTACTGTACTTCTGGTGAAGATAAGATAAGGAACTAGTGGCGAGCAGTTCCAAGTAAACAACCACTCTCCCCCCTACTTCCTGCTGAGTGCATTTTCAATGGAGGCCGGCAGCCATTGTCAGGATGGCTGATAACGATCTCAGACAGAACAAAACATATTGTGTACTAGATCCAATTCTAGCTTGCAATATCTATTTGTATTGTACTAAAACCTTTGCAATTTACTGTAATTCAAACCTAGTATAAAACATTATTTGTCCAATGAAATTAATCGTTGAGTAAATGGAGATGAGATAACGAAATAACAAACACACACTTCACTCTCCTCAAAGCTGATCTCACTATATCACAAACATACAGCAAAAATGCTGTGATTAGCTATGTAACCCCGCCCTTATGTGGTTGCCTAGCAATAGCTAATGACATAGTAGACAGCTGATAAGGGTGCAGCTCTCCCACTTAAAAAACCCGGCACCTGCCTTCCCCCTCCTGCACACACACTGCAGCTGTTGTCTTCCCCTCTCTGCTTTCCTTCTCTTCCCTTGTCCTTTCCACCTGTCATCTCTTTCGTTGCCTTCACCCCTCATCTCTTTGGCTGATAACTGGACAGTCTGATTCCTTCTCTCTCACTCCTTACATCAGCAGCAAACTCATTGTGATTTACAATCCTTTTGTGATTCATACTCCCAAATCTCCCCAACTGTTTTTGCAATGCTCCCCAACTGTTTTTGCAATGTTTGGGTTAAGTGAGTCAGTGTTATTCATTGTAAATGGGTGAAGATGAGTGGGTTCTGTAATAGTTGTGATGTACTTTGAGATTTTATATTTTAAAACTGCACGGTGTTGTAAGACATTTATCATAAACAAAACAATTTGATTGAAGAAACTCAATTTTTTTTTTTTTAACAATTTGCCAAAAATAGAAATTTAAAAGTATGAAGGAACAGCAAATACATGCGCTCTTATTAACACTGCTAATGTTGGTCGAAGCTTTCAACAGTACTAAAATATGGACATATGTAGTAGACTTTTCATATAGAAATGAGGTGGTGACAGTAGTTTGTTTGTGGTTGTTTGCAATGAGGATTTTGTATCAATATTCCAACACACAATTGAAACCAAAGAAACATGCTTAGTGTATTTCCTCACAAAATCAATAATTTTACCTGTTTTTCAACATCTATCAGTGTAATGCTGTCTGCGCCATACATTAGCTCCCAAAGATAGAGAACAAACTGCTGTTCTACCTAAAACATATCAATATAAAATTTACTTTAGTAACCATTTTGTTAAAAGACATAGTAGATAAAAAAAGGTAAAGTTTGTCTTGTTTAACGAGGCGAAGTTAGGACTACAAAGTCCTCTCTACCACTCAACTTCAACCTTTACCTAAAATCAATAGTCACATTAGTAAGTGGTGACTTCGAACCCTTCCGGAGTCTCGAGATAGATCCGCTACATAGATACATAGAAGTTTAAGTTTTGTTTTGAATAGGTAGATCATGTAAAGCTTAAACAGTTGGGAGTCTGAAGCAGAAACTCAATTAAGATTCAAAGCAGATCCAATGTGATTCTTTAATTAAATGTAAGAAATATTAGACGATTGACCCACCGGAGAATCAAAATTAACAATTAACAAAAATTACAGTGAATATTAATAGTTGAGGTAGTTTACTTTTGTATAAAATATTCAAAACACCTCAGTTTTAGTTAACTTAATTACTTAATAAACATTTAACAATAAAACTCAGCAAGTAAACAATTAAATTAGATATTGTGTGACAAGTTATTGCTCACCTGACTATTACTGAGAATGAGACTAGAAATGATATCCTTGGCTTTGGGTTGATTACGCAGGGATTGAATGACAAACATACGCATAGAGTTAGTCTGTGTAGGAGACAACATCCACACCATCAGCTGACCAGTCATAGATCTGTAACAATGGAACCAAGTCAGCAGTGGACCAGTACCTGACCAGTTTTCTTTCTCTTCTATGTAATAACATCAATAGTTTTAGGACAATTTTAATTGTTCATCTGTGGTATCGGCGTCAGAGACTCATGTAGAGGCCTTTTTAAGAGAGTAGGCACACTTACTCTTCCTTCTCTCTACATTCTAACACTGCTGGTCTATGTGAAGTCAAGAGAACATCTTAATCCTATTAGAGGCGACGTCCACAGTCACAATACTCGTAACAGACATCAGCTTGACATCACCCACTGCCGTTTGACAAAAACACAATCAATTGACCCTGATCAAATTGGCTTCCGGCTGTACAACTTCCTCCCACCATGGATGAAGCAGTTTCCATTAAGTAAATTTAGAAGACACCTGAAGAGGATACTAGAAAAGAATGAGCTCTACACTTTAAACGACTTTCAGCAAATTGATTTTGATGAATGTTTGTAAACTTGTATTATTGTGACAAATGTACTGTCTTTGGCTACGCAATAAAAATATTTCTGATTTCTGGTTATAAATCAATAAATGAAAAAGTATTCAAGCTACTAGCTACTTAATACGAAGTAGATAATGATGTACTAACCTGACTGTGTCTCGGCAGTTCCATATGATAGTACTCCAAGTGTTCCGGGCGACGGATCGGCGATCTACAATTGCTACCATGGCGGAGAACAGGAGTGACAGGAGTCTTCGGGCAAACACTACCTCTGACTCACTCAGGGGTACACTGCAATCTACACACAAACCACCAGCAGTTAGTTTCTCACAAGGTGTATTATTTTGATTACAGGAAGAAATAAACCTTTATTTTAGCAAATGATCTTATCTCATCTTATCTGATTCAGGCAGGTTAGTTTTCAGAATCAGAAAAACGTTTATTCAATAAATTGTGTTTTGTTACATTACATAAGTGCCATGTGCACGAAGGTACGTTCGGTTTGAAAAAAGTAGTTTTTAATAGTAGTTGCCAAATTAGCAGTCTTGTTAAGTTTTGATGAAGGGCAAGCAATTTACACTGGTAAATGAGAATAACTAAATTTTTGTGTATGCTAAAGTTAGTGCTGGCTCAGTAGCCTTGTTGTATTTTCTATAGTTACTTCAGTTAAAACCAAGGTTTAAATTGTTACTATTTTTATTTCATTTTAGTATACAACTTAATTTGATTAACTCTCTGATTTTTATAATAATGTTTGGAACTAATTAGTACTAATTGACACAGAAACATCAAGAGTAGACAGTTAGGCTCTGGAATTTTTCGATTACAGTTTCAAAGAAGTTTAATTACTTAATAAAATAATTTAATTACTTAATAAAATAATTAAAGTATTAACTTAAAACAATTCAGAAAAGAAATTACCGTAGTGGATAAAAAACTCAGTTGCTTTTGATATGATCATCTTGAAGCGGTCGTTGACCTCACTTCGGGGCACTTTGTTGGGTCGACCGAGGCTCTGCACCAGACTGTAGTTGCTGCTGGTAGTGGTGATGCTGTTCACACTGTCACTGTTACTCGAGCTCTTGGATGTAGCCACTAGAGAGTTCTGCAGGTCCACTATCTCATCCAACCCACTTGACAACACTGCAACAAACCATCATATTTTATAACAATTAAAACATACTTTTTAGTTACTTTACAAAAGTCATTGTAGTTTTGACCAAGTGAAATTGTAGTGCACATGTTGCATGAACAGGCTAGTTAAAATAACTGGCAGTCAGGTGGTTTTACTAAATAAAGTAATTATATAAGGTTCTTTCATTGAATGAATATATTTTTTTCTGTCCTGTCCCAAAATCGAAACTTATTCTAAAATAACAACACATAGTCCATCAAAGACCACATTAACTTCATCAACAATTTGCATGTATTATAGTTGAACAAACATGGTTTATTATCACAAACATTCCAGTGCCAAAATTGTAACTCCTAGGCTAACAAAATTCCGCCTTCACCTTACTGTGAAGGTACAAGTGTATAGAGAAAAAAGAATTGTATGTTAGGTGAAAATTACCAGAGTTGAAGAATGACGAAGGATTGAAGCGCATCCTGCTCATAGGGCAGCTGTTGAGAGGATATCTTGTCTTGAATGAGTTGGACTGCGTGAGAGAGCACGGCACACTGAGTGCTGCGCAGACATGTAACAGTATACATGAAGTTGCCGCAGTGACCAGCCTCTAGTTGTTCCAGGTACCGCAGGACCACCAGGATGTCACAAAGAGCCTAAGGCAGAAGAACAACAGCTTTACAGTGAGAGCTGAACATTTGAATCCTTGAGGACACAAGTTAAATTGTAACTTAAAGAAAGATTTGATTTTAAAATTTGAAAAATATTATCTATAAAATGACATGTTATGAGCTTTTAAAAGCAGCTCGGAAAAGAAAATCTCTACAACTGTTAATTAATACATCAAAACTGAACCCACATTTTGTAGGGGATCTAGCATCTTAAGACATTACTTGGCAATTGCAGATGGTAACCTGCCGGGACGGACTATAACTATCATAAGCTCCTATATTATTTTCTTATTCTCATATCAGTGGTTTCATCTATATCCAAATAATTTTCAAGTATCTTGTTTTTTTGCAAGCATTATAAAAGAAACAGTCATTAATCTAACAATCTTTCTGTAATAATATTTCCCTTCTGGAAAAATATTTCAAAGTTACCTGCATGTTATGGTTTCCTGGTGAGTGGACAGCGTTGGTGACAATGAGAAGAAGGAAGTCTTGGATGTCTGACAGGAGTATGTCACTGTCACTTATGTCCATGATGTCGGTCGGCTGAGAGTTGGTGTGGCTGATGGCTACCAGAGTTTTGCACAGAGTCTCTATCAGTCCACAGTCCATCAGAGCACGCTGTCCATGACCTACCTGTTCAAACCAAACAATAATATCTAAGTGAACTGCTATAATTTGAATACAGAAGCAGTCAAATCCGTTGAATACCATTCAATTTACAATAGGGTGGATTGTGAATGAAATGACACACTGGTATTATTTCTATACTACACATTTAGCAACCTTGATAGCAGCAGGGTAAAAGGTAAAAATACATATTCATTACGTCTTTTTAAGATAAAATATTCAAATGCTATAATACTATTTCCCAATACAGTAGACTCTCGACTATCCGGCTCGCAACCATCTGGCCTCCGTACTATCCAGCCTACCATTTTGTAAAAAAATTTCATGGCCACAAAGAACGTTAAAAATCGACACATGGTTTTGAACGCCTTCAGTTGTGAAAATGATAAGTTCGCAATGCATTGCAGTAACGTTGCTTGCGTTTTCCACACTGAAGGCGTCTACCGTAAACAACCTAGCCAAAGATAGTGCAGTATGTATAACTTAAATGTTGTACTGTACAGTTTTTGATAAATACAGTTAGTGCATTAATTAAACTTGTAACAAACAATTTTGCGTGCACTATTAATTTCCCTTACAAACCATCTCATCACTGTTCCAAGTTTGTAAAAGATATTAGATCAAAACGTGATAGCCTAATTTAATACAGTACTGTATAACCAGTTAAAACGTTTGATTCAGTTCGTGAAACACGTAAAAATCAATCTAGGTAGGCCCGGAAGTCCAAGTTCAATGAACTCAGTCCTATCCGACTTTTTCGTTATCTGGCCTACCCTTCCGCCACAAAAGGCCAGATAGTCGAGAGTCTACTGTATATATACTAACTTTAGTGAAAAGGCGCTGGAGAAAGTGGATCAGATGGTGGGCGAGAGGTATGTCGTGAACACATGTCGGCAAGAGTGCAAGCAGAGGAGGCAATGCTGCCAACGTGAAGTCACTCAGGGATGCATCCTCGTCTTCCAGCTGTTCCTCCAGAGGAAGCCAGTGCAGTCCAGTCACCATCGACACTATCCCTGTTCATCAAACGTGAAAGCTTGGATTTTATTGTAGATTTAACACAATGAAGATTATCTAGCCGCTTATTTTGGCCTACTTTGAACAAGTGAAATGAAAATGTTTGTTTAAATCAGTTTTCTTCGACTACTTAAAGAAAAATTTGAGATAATTATTAGGGGTGGCAATCATAAATAATTGTGCAGATGACCAGAATTTGCTGTTGCATTTGTCAAAATTCAGCACTTGCTATCACTAAGGGAAGAAACTAAACCTCCTTTAAAGTAGCTAAAATAACACCTACCTCAGCGTCCTCAATTGCTGGAGTATGCCTCAACATTACACAATAATATGTAGATGTAATTTTGACCCAAGTCTCTGACCAAATAGGGCAGGGTAATTCTGCACTCTTTAACTACCAAAGATTTCAAACAACCCTTTTGTGGTGTTAGCAGTGCAAAAATATTCAAGAACGAGAATCAGAACAAAGATATTAAGCTAATTTTAATAGAAATCTTGTAGAAAAAAGAAATAATGTAGAACTCTGATAACCTCAATAACTACTTCATCAATGTTGCAGATGATATATAAAAAAAAAACGATAACTATTGTTCATGACTATTGTTCATAATATACACTATATATTTTGTGTGTCTATATAGTGTACAGGTAACTTGTAAAAAACAACAAATACAAAGAAGTTGCTACAATCAAAGGTTAACACTACTGATCAAAAGCCTACACAGGATTTAATTTCAGTACTTTTTATCTTGGAGCAAACTGTAAATTACATACTTAAATCTCAAAACATGATGTGATTCTGTAAACAGATTAAAAATAAATGTTAGCCTATTATTTATATTACCTTCAACAAGGTCTGGAGTGGCCGGGTACTGTCCTACTTGGTTAGCCAACTGATAGTATCCCTTCATTTGCACAAAGTTGTTGACAACTTCTACAGATGCTCTTTGTAAATAAGCTGACAATACCTGAAAAAATTCTCAACATTTTAAGGATCTGCAATTGAAAAAAATAGTTTTGAAACAGCCGATAAAAGAATTTGTACAAAAGATCATTAGAAACAATTGTTGTCCACACTTACATTCCATTCACATATGGGATGCAATAGATTAATGTAAATGAAACCGATGAAATTTAATTAACAGTTGAGAACTGAACGTACCTTTACAACAGCTGAGCGAACCTCTGCCGACTGGTGATTAGCCATGACTAGCAGCGCTTCCACTTTAATAACATGAGACAGCACCTGAAGAAATCACAACAAATCTTCAAACTCCTACTACTTATTTTGCTAAAGCTTAAATAATATTTAAAGAATGTTAAAATATTATTTCGTTCATAGAGTAGATTGTTTTGTTGATCCTATTGTTAAATTGCAAAGAAATTCAGTAGAACTCCAATTATCCGAACTCCGATCATCCGAATCGCCAATTATCCGAATCGCTTTTAGAGAAAAGAAATTACACAAAGTTTTGTTACGTAGTTTGAAGGATGATTAGGAGCCTTCGCTATGTTGTTTCTTCAAACTGATTCAAGTACACTAGTGGCAGTGACAGTACAAGACACTACTAGTATTGGCAGTGACTGTACTATACAGTCAGGCGGACACTTGACTGTGGCGATGTTTGATGTCTGTCTGTCTATCTACTCTGCACCTGCTTTTGTTTGTTTACTCAGTCAGTCTATTGACGTCGTAGCGTTACTACATCTGTCTGTGCCAGTGTCTTGAGTTACTTGCGTATTTTTTTTACATATTTACGATTGAGTACTGTATCATCATATCATATGGCTTCTAAGAGGAAACAAGGGGTTTTGTCCTTATCAGACAAAATTAAGATTTTAGAACAATTAGATGAAGAAGTGACGGGCAAAGTTACAGCGGAAAAATACGGACTGGGACAAGCTATGATTTAAAGTCTGATGTGTGTATTTAACTTTTGTAATTAAAGTCAATAATATTATTATATTGTAAAAAGAGTTTTTTCTGAATTTCCTATTTTTTAGGTGAAAACTCCAATTATCCGAATATTTGATTAACCGAATGAGGTCCGGTCCCAATTAGTTTGGATAATTGGAGTTCTACTGTAGGTCAATTTGACTACAGTTTACACTGTTCACGTTCATTTCAACAAATGGATTGGTCAACTAAGACAGTTACTAGCATTCTCTTAGAAAAGAATCAACTTGGTGAGTATGGGTTCAGTTAAAAGTTAAATTTACAACACATATTCACCTGGTGAACCATATTATCTGGCAGTACCAACATCACATCTCTGAGCAGGAGGAGGAGACCATCAGTGATGATTGTAGCAGGATCCATCACTTTAGGCTGGTTACTTCTCTGTAACATATGATAAACCAAAGCCATTAGTTTTATACAACAATGTTCTAACTGAATTTATGCAAACAGACCTTGCAGCCCATTGTTAATTTTCCCAAATACACCTATTTGAGTTAGCCTACTTTTGATTTAACTGTATGCTAATGTAGACCTATTTCAAATCAAACAAAAGCTATTAGCTCGAAATTCAGAAATCAATTACCTATATTACAACAAGTCATATTTTCTCACTTTTCACATAATATTTTTAAATTAAATCTTAGAATCTTTTGCTGTTTACTTGGCTTTTACATTTTAGTCTCAATTCTTAACACTTGGATGAGCAAATAATAATGTTTCTTGATAGTAATATTATTTAGAAGAGCAACATTGTTTTCACAAACATAACGGATCCGTTTTATCGACATTATTAACACTTATAACTACATTTTTACATTTTACTTGGCAGGTGAAAACATAGACCAACTGATCAAGAACAGTACAGTATGTGATAACAAAGAAATTTCAACACAGTGCTAAAAAACTGAGTAATAGTCAGTGGTGTGCACGCTAAGCAGCAAGAAATGCAAGGTACTTGCCCAATTGGTAAATATAGTCGTTACCGCTATTAACTGATAGTTTTAACCCAAAAAGTACTTCTGAGGACTGACTATTTGTGTAGGAAATTTAATTTTCAAACTTAAATGAACAGTTACAAATTTGATCTACCTTTTACTTTTGTCAGATTTTTTTGCAAATAAACAAAACATTAGTTCTCTTAGATTCCATGGACGGCTTTGGGCGCCATCTTGAAATAAAAACAAACTTCAAAATTTTAAGCAAGTTAGTTAATAAATGCCAATAAAACTGTGCTAAAAACAAACACACATTCAGAAAACTAAACGAAAAAGGTCAAGTTGAATTAGGGACATTTGCCTCACTGGCAAAAATTCAATTTAGAAAGTAGCCAAGTTAGGAATATTGATCTCCACAACAATACACCAGTTTAAAGGATTTAAAATAGCTTTATACTCAATTTAGCATTTCAAAACATTGAAACCCTGGAAAAAATAATTCATTCAAACTGGTTTTTAGCAAAATTATGCTTTTAAATCTTGGTTAGAGTTGATATTTTACACTTACTTTGATGCTTCCTCTTTTGAATTCTTCTAGACGGTTGACTTCTTCTCTCTTTACTTCTGCTTTTTCTTTCTCATCATCGACAGTCAGCATTAGAGCTTCTGCAGTGATTGATTCCAGTTGTTTCATGTCGGACAAGGAGAGATTCAGCTTGTCGTCACTACTAAACCCGTCGTCCATGCTTCCCTGCAAAAACAACTCCTGTTTCAATGTCAATAATAAGTTACTACACTGATAAATGACATGAGATTTTAAATGAACCTCAGGCATTTTTCATGAAATATAAAAAGTAACAAGCTGTCAGCTGTGTTTACTGGTTCACTTACCTGGCCACTTGATGTAAATATTTCTGATCTATTTGTATCCAAAGATGCAGCCATTTTGATATTCTGTTGTTGCCCAAGTTGCTTAATCTGAAATAAGAGTTTCATTGGTTAAAAACACGCAAATTAAAAATATTTATCTTAAAAATATGATTTACGTATTAGTATTATTTGAAAAATACTTCGTCTTGTTATTGCATAACTGGTTTTGGCAATGAAACCATTTTCATACTATGATGAAAATTTAATAAAAATTAATTCCTGATTAAAACAAATGAAATAATGTATTGAATTGGATGATTTCTAACCTTGCATGATTATGGATTATCGATTTCAATTAATTGTTACAAACAGAACTCATGTTCTATCAGTGAATCTATAAGCCATACCAAAGTAAGCAGATCTGATCCTGGATGAAAAAGCTCAGATGACATTGAAAACCCTTTGTATGTAAATAAATGAACTATATTTAAAAACCTTCTAGAAGTAGAACCGGTCTGATTCCATCAAACATATTAATGAAAAAATTTTCAAATTCAAAATATCTTTATTTCTGTTCCAGACATACACGGTATAAACTTTGTTTTTGCATAACATTTGTACAGAGAAAATTAACACCTCTAAAACCTATTGTTGAAACATTCATTTTATAGTCATTCGAGTAAGTTGTAGCTTAAGCTGTTAGTACTTATATTATAAGACTGTTTGTGTAAACTGACGCTATCTATTATTATTATTGTGAAAATAAAGAGATTTGAGTTCTGAGTTCTATGTAGAAGTAGAACGAATAGTGATACTATAAACTATAACACAGAGAAAATTTCAAAACCTCCACCTAAAACTATGTTTCAATGGTAATCGTAATCACCTGCAGATTGGCCAGTGCTTTGTTCAGTTTGGTTGGGTCAACAGGCTGAGTGAGGTGAAACTTGGTTGTCGGATCTGGCACTTCATTCAGGCTGCTGAACATACTTTTGGACTTTCTCACTATAAAAGTATAAAAACCCACTGTATAAATACATATTTTTCAGAGGAAATAATTTCATACATTTAATAAGTTGGACTTGAATATATCAAAAGAAGTCTTCTAGGTTTTTTTACTTTGATAAAACCAATTACAGTCAATATAACTTTTTTAATTTAACTAAGAGTTTATGCCAATTACATGGTAAACAAAAAACATATTTGAAAAACATAAAAGTGACTTACAATTGGTAACCTGAGGGTCAATGTCAGAGTGGTTGCTACTGTGATGACTGCTGCTGGACGTGTTGACGAGGAAGTAGAAGCTGGGCCTGACACTGGAGACGTAAGTGGCGTGAGCCGGGTGAGCCAGCACCAGGTAGTCATAGATGAGCACAATGTGAGGCAGTTCTGGGGGAGCTCCCATCAGAGACCTGACCAGATCCACAACCGTGCTACACACTGCAGAGTCTATAGGTGGACACGGCTCTCCACTCACAAACATTTCCTGGTAGAACCAAATAAACATTACAGCCATTTTATTAAAGATTCCAATTTTTAAATTTGTATAAATGTTCATGAAAAAGTATTAAAGGATGCCTGGTAATCAAACAGCCCTGCAGTTTTAGCACAATGAAGGTACCTACATAATATATATTATATCAACTCGCTAAACCAATTAAGCCTTATAAGTCTCCCATGTGCACCTAATCCACTACTCCTCACCTTACAGAAGCGCAGCAGTGAATGGACAAGGCCGGCATGGTTAAGTTGTGCCGCTGAACTCTCTGTGTGGATGACTGTCTCGTAGCAGAGCCTGCAGAGCTGAGAGCAGAGTGAGCAGAGTGCCCGGAGTGCGAGCCCACTGTCTCCACGCCAACATCACAGTCTGAGCCAGTAGAGCAGGCTCCGTCACCAGTGCTGGCACCGATGTGTTCACTGTAGCCTACATATCAGATAACAAAACTTGTAAATATCGAGACTTAGTAGCCTTAACTGTTTTGTGCGCCTTCATCGAATAAAATTTGCAGGTCTCAACAGGTTTGTAAATATATTTAAAAATTTGTTTGAAATACTATTGAACGTGAAAATGGGATGAAGGGTGTCATGGTGTGAAGATAGATGTGAAGTGTAACAAACTAGAGCCAACTTTGTCCCTAAAACGGTTCAGTCATTTAATAGCTTATCACCTGATGACAATGTAAGCATGGTAATACACCACAAGAAAGTGTTACAACTGTTTATAGATTTTGAACAAACTTACTTGATTACTAGTGATGTGAACAGTTATCAGACCTGGCCTGTCACAGCAAACGTCCAGTATCATCTGAAATTAAACAATATGATATTAGGAACTAATATGTAAAGCTAAGAAATCCGATCAGTTAAAAATCTGACGTTAAAATATTGTACCTAGACAAATCATATATATACCGTTATTTAATTTTTAACTGATAATTCTTTTGTATCGTGTATCGGTTATCAGTTATTGGTTACAATGATGAAAGCTAGATCCGGAACCACCCATTCCTTCACAAATACATAACCCAAATAACAATCATAATACTATAGGAAATATTACTTTCAGCATGTGCAGACTTGGAGTACAACGACAAGGTCAGGAAGCCACACAATTATAAAGTTTATTGCAAAATGACACAAAAGTCGGACTTACTTAGCCACGTTTAGTATTGTAATTATGAGTAACTTGTCTCAAATTGAGTGTTGAGGTCACAAGAGTTTTGAGCCAATCTGAGCAGAATGTACAGGGCTTGAGCCTGACTCTCCTCACTGCCTTTCAGTTCCACCACCTGCAAACATACACAGTGATGTTGTGAGAACTGTATAGACCAGGTTACTTGTTCACAGCACTTACAATTAATTGCATTTTTGTTATTTATGCTAGTTGTTGCACACTCTTCTCGACCCAACCTGACCACTGCTGGGAGAAATGTAGTTTATTGTTGCATGAATGGAATAAGCTAGGGGTGGAGGGTATGAACTTTTTGATGACGGAATAGAACTTGATGGTTGAAATACTCTATGGATTTGTTTTGGACAGGATGAGACATGATTGAATAAGATCAAAAATATATAAATAACTTCAGTCAACTACAGAGACACAATAAACTGCTGATGAGTGATGGCCTTACAAGATCTATAGTTTCTTGAGAATCAGGAAATGATCAAGGCAATCAAAAGCCGTATTGAAATCAAGGAACAGACTAGTAACTGCATTACCTTTTTTCCAATTAGTTAATAATGTTTATCATTTACTCTAATAGACTATTACTTTTGTGCTCAAATTATGTCCATTTAGCAGTGAAAAAACCTGAGAAAGGGGTAGTAGGCATTAAAATTGTTGCAAAGGTAAAGTTTTAAAAAAACAATAAGCCACTTAAACTTACCCTTGCAAAAAGAAAGAGGAAGACAGAAATGCCTCCAATGGTGTCAGCAGCGTTGGACAAATTGTGATATTGAACATCTTGGACTGGAGCAAAGAATAGAGGGCGGATGGACATAGGTAACAGTTGACTGGCTCTCGTGTCCACAGCAGCCACTCGGAACCCAGGGGTGGGTGGAAACAGTGACCCTACGACACCTGAAACAATCACAAGTCATAATTCATCCCTTCCTTATCTCATAACAGTTAGTGAACTTATTCATATTTAATACATTTCAGTTTTCCCAGTTGCAGGACCTTGTTTTATTACAGTTACCTTGGTTGCGGTGCCCTGCAGAACGGTGCAGGTTGTAGTCTAGACGTGATTGCAGCTTGTGCTGCATCATCAGTAGACATACTAAGTCACTATTTACACTGATATTTAAACTAAACACTATTAAAACTAAGAAACTTAATTAGAACTATTTACATGGTCCACGGCACTTGTGCACTTGTGAAAACGTGTCTAGACTACAACTTGCACCGTAGGATCTACAGGCACCACAACCAAGGTAACTGTAATTATTCATATTAGCATAAGTGTTTGATAACTAAAAGTGACATGCTCTTTTTGGTCACATATGTAAAGAAGCAAATGCTTGCCATTTTACATTGAAAATAAAAAATTGCCTCAGAGCCTCACAGCTTTATTACTACCTATGCAAAATAAGAAAAACCAGGACAATGGTTGCCATTTTGTATCTGGTGACTGGTTAATCTTATTTTCAGTCATAAAATATATTTTACCAAATAAGTAAACCAACAAAAAGTTTTATATTCGTTCTATGCAATTAGTATTTAAATAAAACTAAGTAGATTATTATTAATCAATGTTCATAAATTGAAACTATAAATGTATTGTCAAAGCTACAAGTCTCAGCAAGTCCACTGAGGATGCTCCATTGGAAAATGAGCGAAACATCTGGTGTAGTAGAAGTTAGAAACTTGACGCTCCACACCAGAAGCTCACCAGAAGCTTTAGTTAGTAATGACGCTTGAGCCTAAGACTTAAGTTACTACAAACTTGAGTTTTGTTTATGTTTTTCATACTGCGACAAAGGGTGTGTGTACAGGTCAGCTGTTATTACTGTGCACTTGCTTTATTATTTTTCTAAAACATTGTCACGCCTCAGAGCTGCCCCGTCTCGCTTCAGCCTGACTCATGCCTGTTCGGTGCAGTCGATGTTTTCAGAGTGACTAGTAGCGACTGCCAAGTTATAGCGGCTGAGCTTGTAACTGTTCATTAGTATTAGTATCCTGTAACAATTTGAAAAAGAAACTTATAGAAACACACAAGCTTATTCAAACTAGTTGGACTATGAAAGTAGCAATGACAATCTTAGTCTCATTTAAAAATATACCTGTACTATTACTGATGGATTGAGGATAAGCATTCATTGTTTGGTAGTTTTCAGCAGAATATGTGAGCAACAAGTTTTCCTGGAACAAAATAGGTTGCTGTTTTAACATGGCACAAAAATAAGATTCAGTTTATACTTAGAAATTTCAAACCTTAAAATACCAAAACCTTTGATTAGGATCCCAACGCCGTGGAACCCTGTACTAACTCCTGATTAGTTCAACTTCTGAAATCCTCCCATTCAGGTAAATTAGTTTGTCATTTGGTTGAATTTAAATGCTGACTATCAAGTGCTCATACCTGTAACTCTCTGAGATCAGACGACTGTTCATGATGGACTGACTCCCAATTGACCCCTGCTTGGACAGCCTGAACATTGAACACTGTGGACAGGTTAGGCTTAGCATTTCCCACATCTGCTTGAGTCAGGTGAATAAAGTCCGACCGTATGCATACAACCTGAAATTACAAACCCATCACTACTATTCTACAAAACATCTAATTTAAAGCTGAGTATTAAACATGTTTGGGAGGTGTTACTTTTTCATTACTGAAAGATATAAAAAAGAGTTTATAAGAGGTGATGTGAGGCATGATGCAGCCTGAGTAGAATACATCTTAATTAGTACCTATTTAGAAAAATTGTATTTTTGGTGATGTTTTTATCCCTTATTTGAAATACCTGGATCTGGAACTCATGTGTACACATTGTAAGAAAATTGGCTGCACAACTAACCTAAGAGAGTTTTCTTTGTTGAACACAGGTGCTCTGAACATGAGGACGTTGCTTATCAAGAAGCTGCTGTCTGATTGGCCACAATGGCCCAGGAGGAGACAGGAAGGTCTGGACTTGCGAATCAGCAATCCCGTAAACACTAACGGAACTTGCAACATGATGCATCCGTCAATGTACACCATCACCTAACAAAATAGACCTGTCAAAACTAATAAATTCAATTTAAAACGCTTTTCAACAGTTTTAAAAAAGTAGAAAATAAATAAGTTATTAAATCAATAATTTTACAGCCAAAATTATCCGACTGTGGATCATTACAGGAATGCACTTTCAGAATTTGAAATACATCCTGGTGATGTTTGCAGACTTAACAAAGAGCTCAATTTAAATCTCATGGGTGGAGTTTCCCAAACTGCACTATTGGGCTGGAAATAATTTGAACATAAGGAATACCTCTCTCTGTAGTTTTTCTCCTAGAGTACCTAGCAAGAAAAGTCTGGAATATGATTTTTGTAAATTGATCTTTGCCACTATTATGAACTTTAAATCTAACAATGCTCAATACTTTGACAGTTTTCATGTCACAAGAACCAGCTGATGTTAAGAACTTGCCTCAATGACAACTTTGCGTTTCTGAACAGAGTCTCTGACATTGATGGCTAGATTGTGCCACTTGTTGTTGGTGACATGGCCCTTGACCGAGGCGGTGCACAGCAGTTCTTGTCGCTTGCCATCCGGCCGCACCAGGCGAAACACTAACTTTTCTGTAACACCCCATTATACATTACAAAGTGCCTCTTGCTCTCATGAAGTTTTAACACCTCAGAGAGAATGACTTAAATTTTAGTTCTGGTTTATTATGTAATTGATAGCCTACTATAAGATGAAAAATTTACTTTGCATGAGATCGTTTTGTTTGCAAAACTGAAGGAATATATTACCTGAAGGAACATCGAGCCATATTTCAAGTACCATGACGTCAAAGCCAACTGAGATGAGATGCATTAGGCCTGGTTGAAAATCAGCTTCTTTTGAGGTAAACTGTGATCTTGAAGCACTCTCAGGAGAATTTAACAATGTACCTGTCCATAAACAAGAACCAGTAACACATTTGTAAATACTTCACATAACAATCAGATGACAACTTTAAGTAAAATACAAGTAAAAGTGATGATTTCATAAATCACTCTTGTATTAGTCTTTGGTTGAGTGACTTGATTCCAATTCTTGATTTGATCAATTTTGGTCTGAAGGACAGTTATGAATGGTAATGGCCCAACACTAATAACACAGGGAATAATAAGGCTACTCCCAAGGTTATTCATATGTGAATAATCTATTAACTTTTCATTTTGAGTCAAATTTTCAAAGAAAACTCACGAGTTTCAATAATTTTTTAGTTGAGTTTTAACGGTGAAAAGAAATTTAGCAGTTTTAATCTCAAAGGCAAAACTAAAGCAACTACTTCTAAACAACAATTTTACGACAACTTTGTATTGTATTGTTTGAATAAACTCAGCAGTATTTTTTACGTTGGTTCAATTTTTCCATTAATCAAAATTTAATATTACCAAAAGTCAAAACACTTGATTTCCTACATAAACTGTATGGTTTTAGTGTTTTAATTATTTTGCTTTATTAAACTATCGATAATCTAGTCTTTGACCACCAGTATAACAATCGATTATTGACAATCAGAAATTTTGATGAGCAAACAAGCAATATTACAAAACAGCTGAAACTAAAAGTTTTTGTTTAAAATTAAGTTGTAAACACGACACTCAAGATACTTGCTCCCCCTACTACTTACCATTCTCAGTGCACCAGGTGTCTGACAGTGAGGTGTCAGAGCAGATGTAGTCAGCTGGACCGGAGGTGTCGTCACAGAAGTGAGTGGTGTGAGGCGAGGACGGTGGAGAGGAGGTGCTGGAACACTGCAGTTGTATCCAGAACGACACTGAGAAACCATTGACCCACATCGACCAGCCGAGGTCTGTGTTGATGGGCAGAGCCAACGCACAGCTTGACCATGATGACTGGATGTCTACAACCAACATTTATTTTTCATTTAGCAAAACTCATATAACTCAAAATAGATATTTCTAGGATTTCTATTTTCTAGAGTTTAAAGAAAGAAAATTCATTATTTCAGCTAGACCATGCACTAGTAAAGAAACCTACACTGTTGCCAACAGTCGTTACAATTAAAGAGAAGTGTGGTGGGACTGTACCTGCCGCAATGTGTTGTTGTCTCATCATGATGGCAGTTTTCTCCGCAGGAGAGGTTTGTGTAGTGAGAGAAGTCCGCTCTCCACAGCTGATTGGGAACTTGAGAGCTCTGCTCGGTTCAATTTGGCTGTTGGACACCATTGAAACCAATGGTGGTAGTAGACTTTCCTACAACCAAGGATTCATATTGGTGTAGGTAATTAGAAAATCAATTTTCTTGGATTATCATCAAAAGAACTATCTACTACAGCCAAACAAACTTTGTTTGTAAGACAATCTACACTACATCTACAATTGACTGTACGATGTATACTTTACAATGAGGAATTGAATGTATGTTCTTAAAACAACTTACCAAAGGGGATCATCGAGTGTGAACAGGCGCAAGTACTGAGAGAGCTCAAGAGGCTGCACAGTGTGTCTTGCCAGCTGACTGACCAGGTCCAACACGGCTCTCTGCAGTTCTGTACAACACAGTAGATAGATATTAAATTCAAATTCCTTTATTTAAAATTAAGTACAATACAATATTTTGTACAGAATTGCGTCATATCTTATCTTATGCATACATTCAATCTTCTAAATCATATTTTTATCATTACATGAAAAAATTGATTGATCTATTTTTATTTGGATAATATGTAGCTGTTAAATGATAAATATCAAGAGGGGAGGTGTAGCTAATAGTCCATCAAACACAGTGAGAGTCACTCAGAAACTCTCTAGCAAAATGGAATTTCTAGCGTCAGAGACTCTCTAGCAAAATGGAATTTCTAGCAGAGGAATTTCTAACAAATGGAATTTTCTCTCTAGCAAAATGGATTTTAATAACTCTCTAGCATTTTCTAGCGCCAGAGACCTCTAGCAAAATGGAAAAATTTCTAGCAACTTTTTCTGGATTTTTTAATAATTAACGACACCCTATATTTTCTTTTGACATTATTTCAGCTTGAATCTAAAACAAAACAATTTAACTGGATAAAATTGAAACTCGATTGTTATTTTACTTAACACACAAATGTGTAGCCAATTTGGTAAAAGTAGGATGGATGTATGGCTGACCTGTGTACTTGGCATCGTTGACAGTGAGGACCTGGGAGAACTGTGAAAGCAGCCTGGATACCATGTGGTGTTGGACTAGAATACGACAATCCTCTCTAGACAACTTCTGTACACAGTAGACACAGTCCATCAGCTGAGTCTCACTCAGTCCTTCACTGCAAACACAATAGCATCCACAATCCACAATGATTTTTAAGAAAAATAAGTTATACATGCAATTTATGTATTCAAGTGTTGCTGTTCTGGATCAATAGTGAAGGGCCTCTCCTGGAATTAATGTTGTGGGTCTTGGTTTCATGAAGAAAATTAAAAGACCAAGGACTTTGTTTCTGCCCACGCGGCCCACAATTTTAGTCTAGTGAAAATTAAATGAAGAAAATTAAAAGACATCGATTTTAGTCTCATCGAGTGAATAAATTTATACTCATTACATTCACATTGTTTCAGGAGTCTCAAAACAATAGAAAAAGAAAACTAGTTAACAGCATTTACACACATTGTTCAGACATTACAAGTTTTAAATTATCAGTTTGTATTCTATAAACTATAAAGAGACAATTTGATTTAAAATGTCAACTCTGGTGCCTAAACCCAAATCTACATATTTAGCCTTGGCTAAATAATTTTGGGGGCACTCTATTGCATGGTTTGTTCCTTTTGGAAACCAATATTAACTAATTATGAAATGAACAATTACAGAATATTGTTTTATTCCATTTTACAATAAGAATTTTCATTGATATGATTTATTGATTAGAGACACTGATTAGAAACAACTCTTTCCGGGTATTTTAAGGTGAATATGAGATGAAGAGTTAGTGTAATAATAAGTGTTTTCGATAGATAATGAAATACAGCCTTGTCACAAACTAGGTCTGACTTTACTGAAATCGGCCCATGAATTGATAACATAACCAATTGCAGTGCACCAAGAGCCTAATGAGACTTCTAAACCTTGCTCTTCAATACCACTGCAGTAAAAATGTCTTACCTCTGCTCTTTGTCCGCCAACGGATTTGTGAGTGAGGGCGGAGGGGTGATCGACAAGCTCAAGAGCTATCTCTCAGCACAGCTCAGAGTGCAACGGACGTTAATGCAATTGAGTTTAAATTACCATCTTCCGACTGTCCACAGACACTTTCCTGCTTGAAGAGAAACTCCCAACGTCTGCATTTACATCTTCAGCCTATAATAATACTGTAAGTGAGGACACATGTTTTTAAATATTAAAACAAAATGTTTTGAATTCAAGGCGGAAATAGTTACATTTACAGTTACAGAAACCTTTCAAAGTTGATATCTGAGGTAAGTTGAAAAATCCATGTCTAGTTTTGACCCAGAGAGCTCAAAAAGTTGAACCAAAATTGGAGCTGTAGGCCAGTCCCAATGGTGTATTTATAAGGTATTTAAAAATTAGGTAAAAGACCAAAGTGTAAAGGTAACAGGTCAAAGAAGAAATTGGATAATTTTTGTTAGCAATGTCTACCCTGTGGTATTGCTACATATTATAATTTCATATTACTGTTAACATGTTGATCTACATAATATTAATCCAAATTGTTCACAAATTATAATTTTTATATTACAATTCTAGGGGTTTATAATTATTTGTACATAAGTTTTTATAAATAATATTTTATATTTTCAAAAGTACGGTGAACCTAAACAGTTGATACTTTTGGGCTCTCTGTTTTCCAAAGTATTTAAAATCAAACTTTGTTAGAAAATTAATTTAAACAACATTATCTTCAGTTAAAATGAAAATTTGTTTTTGAATGATAGAAAGCAAGACCTCCTTTCTGATGTGATCTCTGATTTCCACGTCAGCCTCGTAGCCTTCATCTGCAGTGAGCTCTGGACTGGACTCACACTCTGACACCGTCTCGTCAAACTGCACACTGTTCACAGCTGACGCAAGAGATGACACAATGTCACTTCCTTCCCACGACAGACTGCCAACCTACGTTTGTACAAAGAACATATCATTACGTTCTTTCAATGAAAAACACAAGACCTATTTGAGAAACGTCAAGGAACTGTATCTAAAATTGTATGCTTGATACTTTAAATTATGTTTACCTTGGGCATGTTGTGGGTGGGCATGACGAGACGAGTACTGGGCTGGGCGAGGCTGACTCGGTAGAGCACATCACACACTTGCCGCGACTGTCACTGTCCCTCGCTTGACAGGCAGAGAGAGCAGAGGCTGCAGCTGCTGCATCAGCGACTCACATCCCACAAACGTCTCTGTTAGTGGAAACCGACAGCTGATTATGGTAGGCAAAGGAATATGGTAAGGCAAAATAATTATAAAACCAATTGCAGCAAAACATAGTTCGGATTACTAATATTTACAACCAAAATAGAGTTTAAATTAATCTGGTAATTTTAGTATAAAGCCAAATTTAAAACGCATTTAATCAATCTAAAAAAAAGAAACTACTTTCAATATTTGTTGCTAATTTTCATAAGATAAATAAATTTATTTGCAATGTACATTAAAAATGTGTTTCAAAAACAAAACATTAAAAAATAAGTCAGACGACAGTCAATTTAACCCCAACACATGACAAATAATTTCAATAGCTTCACTGTGATTTGCCATTAAATCTTCTTTATTTGCTATTTGTGGTTCAATGACGATTTACTACGAAGTTTGATCAAATTAGCTTTGTTAGTTTAGAAGAGGCATCTTTTTTATATGCCCATAAAATGTCAATCTCCATTTCTATTAAGAAATGAACGTACAAGATATACTTCAGACATTAGTAACGTAATGTCTGAGTAAATCATGCACTCCTCTTTTTTTGTGAAGTTTGTGGTTCAATGATGAATTGGACCAAAATTGTCCTAAAATTTTTCTATTTTTATTTGATCTAAGTTTGCCAAATGCCCGTCTTTCTATTAATAACTAAGATATCTGCTGATTTAAGGCAGTTTGATTTGATTACTGTGTGGTGGAGTTTGAGTTTTGCGAAGTTAGAGATCGCTTTCTTATTATGAACGTTCTGAGTTAATCTAAAGGCTGTTGTCATCTTTTGGCAACATATTTTTTTTACACATTTTTTAAGACATGCCTCTCCAAGGTACTTAAATTGATGAAGTCTTTAAAAAAAAAAAATAGTAAAATTCTTGTACCAACATAATAATTAAAAAATCATACAGTGTTGGTAAAATAATGAAATGAACAACCTATTCCGGGTATTTTTTGAAACCTATCAACTTATTTATGTAATCAGTTTCGACAGTTTCATTTCAGTGAAATTGTAAAGCTGTACCTGGGTTATCAGCTGCAGGGGGCACAGCACACACAACACAAGAAGTGCTCTATCAGTCTCAGGAGCAGTTGGTTCACACAAGCTTCTTGGTCTTTGAGAGACTCACCTGAACAAACATAATACATCAGTTTATTGAACCATCTCTTCAATAGAGAACTTAAAATGAGTTTTATCATCACAAAACATGCAGTTCACATATTGGTTGAAATGAGCTTTTGAGACTTTCAAAGTACTAATAGTAACGTCTACAATATTTAATTGTTCTACATCATTGAAGCAATATTGTACATATCAAAGAAATCTTTAAAGCATAATACAACAAACGTGTATCAACCAATAATGTACAACTGCTATTTTGTTAAAATTAATTCATGAACAAAACTTTTCCTCAAGTTCATTTTTTCTAGACTTTTGTGTTGAGGTATTAAAGTTTGTTATGGTATCCTCCTCCAAAGAATGGTACTCTTCTTTCATTGCCTGTTTCTAAGCAGGTGTGTCAAAGTCAGGGTCTGTTCCTTCAGGCCTCTTTTACAGTTGCTGGAACAACCACACTGGCTGTGTTAGCATAATAAATTACAAAAGATTTAAAGTTCATTAAAAAAACATAAAACAGTCCATATCAAAACAAAATTGATAACCATTCTCTGGTTAAGGTGGTAATGCAAATATTTTCAAACCTTTAATGGTCAAATTTTTAATAATTTACACTTAAATTTGGTTGATTTCAGGGCAAAGAAATATTTTCACTTACCTCTTACTAATATGTTTTTGCTGATTCTGTCTAGTAGAGTGAGGATGAGTTGGTGAGCAAGAACAGTGGTTGACCTCTCCTGAACAGACTGTCGCACTTCAGGACTGAAGAGACTTAGGTTGGCCAATGTTTTCCACAAGTGAGTTAAACTGCACAGTACTTCCTTGTAACTTTCATAGCATTGATTGGAATCAAATGTAATCAAATCCTGACAAGAAACTATACTTTCAGTTAAGGTTAGTTTCTCATGATCTTCGTTGCTTCCTTCACAGTAAACTAAGGACAGGAATGTATTTGATGTAGTTTGGATTTCCCCCAGTAAAAAATCAAACTCCTGAACATTTGCTGTGTCTTGAAGAAAAACTCTGTTTGTAGGCTGTTTCTTACCATTGTGCCCAGCTCTCCAAATCTGGGTTATGATCACAATCTCCAGTATGGAACAGCACAGTTTCATCGCGTCTTTGTCTTTAAACAATTCCATAATGTATGTCATTGCATTTTGTTCTAGAAACTGTTCCACAATCCTCACTCGTCTCAGAAGGTGAGTGAATACTGAGAGACAAGTTAAAATAAGAAATTTATCAATTTCCAGATGTTTTTCATTAAAGTGTTCCAACGCTTGAAGGAATACTGGGTAAAATACTGTGTATAGAATTTCTTGCTTGACTACAAGTTTACACTGAGGAATGACTTTTAGCAAGTGAGAACCGATAATGAAAACAACTTTCGAGTCGCTAGACAGCAATAAATCTTTGAACATTGAAAGACAACTCCATTTTGATTTGTTTTCTAGGATAGGAGTACTAGGTGGTGATGATAATTCAATGGAGGAACATTTTGAAGATACATCACTTTCAAGTTTTTGGTTTCTAGCGCACAGGTCACAGCTAGTGCTTTCTTCAAAAGCACCCATTTGTTTATAGAAAGTTCTTTCCAGTAAAACAAGTCCACTATGCCGAATTCTTTGGTCTGTACAAAGGATCAGTCTAACAATCTTCTTCAACAGTACTAAAGCTGGAAAACAACAGCAGGTTCCACAAGCTGACATCAGCTGAAGTGTTCTCAAGGTTATATCTTTGTCCATTTTATCTGACAGAAACTTGGTGAGTGTCAAAAACAGAAAAGAAATGCTACAATTCTGTTGAGTACTTGATGGAAGGGGAGAGCCGACGTAGACACAGCCGAAGATGTTGTCATGATGGTGCATGGCAGCTTTGGTCAAGCACTGCTTATGTCTATTACGCTTGCATTCACGAGCATGAGTTATTTTTGTTCTGGTCTTTTTCAAGGTTGTAATCAACTGACTTACTAGAAGAATTATTTTTTTGGCTCGCTCAGCACACTTTTTTGGATCAACAAAAGGGAAGCTTAAAATTACTGTGACTGTTTTATCAATTAATCTTCCATTGAGGCTATTCCCAAACTGATGAAATAGTGACAAAAACTGGTCCAATTTGTCTGGTGAACTGTTCTGTATCAACAGACAGTGTACAGTTGAAATCACACCAAATACCACACCAAAAATGTACTCATTTAGCATACGACACTCTTCAGGATCTGACAGTGATTCAACTGTTTCCAATGAATGTTTTCGAAGAATATCTTCAGATAGTCTTAACATAACTGGGAGAACTCCCTTTTGGAGGGCTGAGAATGTTACTTCTGGCTGAACCAAAACTTTGTCCAAGGATGACAGTAACAGCCTTGAGAGATGGCATTTCAAACGGAAAACTCGTTTTGATAAGTTTGATCCAAATTGTAAAGAGCATAGTGTTTCTAAGCTGAAGTTCATTGTTTGTAGACTCACTAGCTGATGACTACCATTTACTTGCTGACTAATCTTTTCAGACTTAACCAAATCTTGGAGAAGCTCAATCACTAACATTTTGAACTCAAAATGATTGATAACTTGCTTAAAAACACTTTTTAGGCGATCATCATGAAAACTGTCAGGTGACAGTTTGATAGGAGATTTTTTACGTCTCATTGGGCTATAGTTTGCACTTTCAAGATTGACTTCATCATCACTTCTTACAACTGAAGTGAAATAGTCAAAATCCATTGGATTTAGCCTAATTTTCAGTGAAGAACGAACTTGGTGTGCCTCATTAGAATCTGGATCATCTGATTCACTACTTTCATCATCTTTACTGATTTCTGGTGCTGTCACCTGAAATTTAAAATGAACTAAGTTAATATATAAGTGAAACAACACAGAAGTATCTGTGAATCATTTTATTGAGTATGATTTTTACACCCTGGCCGGATTCAGGTCTTGGCATAAAATACTCCATTAATATCAATGTATATTAAATTTGTAAATTAATAATATTTAATCAATGTGTGGGGGGAGACGAGGATGGACTGTTCTTCAGATTGGGTTAGTAATTAGTAGTAGAGGTGAGCAAGTTCTCAAGATTTTGAGATCGAGATAAGACTTTTTTTTCTCAACAAGAATTTTTATTTTTTAAAAATTCAAGAAAAAAAAACAGAAAAATGTGTAGTTTTATAAAATTGATCAGAAGTGATTATAAACACAATTTCTGCTGTAAACTAAAAGATTTATTCCAAATATTAAGTGCCAGCATTTTGAATCATAATGTACTAGGTAATATCGATGTCCAGTAGCGACTGACAACTGACAAGATCGAGGCTGATGCATATCTTTCATTAAGTCAAATAGTGAACTAACAAGATGGCAGTCAACACCACAAAATGGCCTCCAGCGAGCAAATAACAGCATACACTACTAGTCACCTAAGTCGATTAGTATTTAGTTTCGATAGTTGGGATATTTTTCTGTCTTCTATTTTGCAGTAATCGAAATAACGGTTAAGTTCAAGAGTTTCCACTTTCAATTTATCGCAAACATTACTACCAGATCACATGAAGCCATTCATATTATGTCGTCTGTCAGATTAATAGTACTTTTCGTTTACTTAATAGTACTACGTTTCGTCACTTGTCGTGTTACAAAATCATCAAATATGATGTAATTTATTAAGATTTTAGAATTACAATAAATAAAATGGTTATAAAACAAATTTAAAAAGTAAATAATCCAATTGTCAATCTAAAAAATTGGAGAGCCATTTGTCAGACGTTCAGAACTGTTTCATAACCTGTTTTTCGAACTGTGTTTGATGTTTTATATGTTCCTGCAGCACCGAGAATTAAGCCAGAACAACAATTTTATGTGAAGCAAGCGCTATACCATTGCTTGGCTACCCCCAAAGATCAACTTAAGTAAATCCATGTACCATTTAAACCAATTAAAATTATAAAAGTAAAACCTAGCTGTGGTGTTGCCAATTCTCTTGTGTTTCGGTCTTGTATTAAACGAGGCTATGGTATTATTGCGTATGAGAGACTGAGAGTGATGGCTGAGCACTTACCGCACGAGGCACTCGGAAAGAGCTGGCTCTGCGAGTGAGGCTGGGTGGTGCCGAGTCCGGGTTACTGAACGAGCGGGACTTGCGATGAACAGGTTGTGGACAACATATAGCTTCTTCATCAGCCAGAGTGAGTTCTCCTGGGAAGTAAGGGTTGCTGCCTTCTATCCCCTTGTCCAGGTCGAGGGCTTCCCCGCCAACTGAGTACAGGGATATGAGAAGGCTACTTAATTCTCTACTGCAGCTCACATCCTGTAAACAAATAAAATATTAACAACCATTCCAGAAAAGTTTTGCTCGAATCAAGACACTGCAACTTATAGTTGAGTCATGAAAAATACTTGCTGTTTAAAAGCTACTTCTACCATTTACTGCAAGTCTTCAAATGTACATAACACTAAAATAATTGTTCTCTCTGTGGCTCCTGAATCAGTGTTCTCAGGTAAACTAGATGAAATACTTCATGCCCTTCCTTTTCATTTAAGCGTCTAGATTCAAAGCATCAAAGGCTTCAGTTTTATAGTCTTAAAACTCCTTTTAATACAGTAATTGTTAAGCCTAGAATGCAGTTATTTTAACCGTTATATTCTATTTGTGGAACTACATTAAAGTAATCTCAACTACAGTTTGCTAAATAAACATTGACATGGATTGTTTACTTGCAAACACAGAAGTAAACAAGAAAAGGGACAAACTCATAGAGTATTTTCGTTGATAAAGATTGCCAGACAAGTTCAAGGATAAGGTATCATCTGCAAATATTTACTTAGATCACGCTCTTTATTCCTGGTTTAGTTATCTCACTTCTAGAGGTTTCATAATACATTAGGACATCTGCTTCGATTACTTCAAATTCAGAAAAAAACAGAAGATAATAATAAAACTGTTTCTGTCGATATGACGTTTTCGAGGAGAATCATTAATTTTTTCATGTTTGAGCCACAATCAGTGTTCTAAACATAACTAAACTATCCTCAGCTAGAGAATTTGAGCCATAGTATTGGATGGTATAATTTAAATTTTAAAAGAAAACAAAACCCAATAATCTGTGAGGTTATTTACTAGCAAGGCTAGCATCTTTGGACAACACTAGATGGCCAGCAAGTGGGATTGGAATTATAAGACAGTTAACGGATAGTAAGATTTGGTGGAAGATGAGTGGAAAGATTGTATTTAATAAAAAAAGGAAATATAGTATGAACCCTTTATTAACCGTCTACACACAACTACAAGACCATCATTTTTAAAACACAGACTTCTGCTGATATGAATCCTACTGATACAACAATGTATTATTTCAAGGTCTGCACTACAAAACTCTCAGAGAGGGTACTTTTAAGGCAAATATGTGATTTCGAAGGATGCAGTTTTAGTGACTGCCTAGTGGCTCAATGAGTTCTATGAAACGGTATAGCTTAACATTTTGTTACAGTAGAACTCCAAGGCCGACTATCCAAATAGCTTTTACAGAATTACACGAAGTTTTGTTACATTAATTTGAAGGATGATTAGGAGCCGCCGCTAATGGCCAATACACTAGTGAGTGACAGTACAAGACAACGGCTTAGTATTGCAGTGACTGTACTACAGTCAGGCCGACACTGATGGTCCTTTCTGTCTAACTCTGTACCTGGTTTGGGAGTTACTCAGTCAGTCTATTGACGAGCATTGATTACATCTGAGACTGTCTTGTGTTGCTTGCATATTTTTTACATATTTATGATTGAGTTGTACTGTATATTATATCATATCCTTCTAAGAACCTGACCTGGAGCTTTTGGATTATCAGGCAAAATTAAAATTTTAGAACAATTAGACGAGTCCAAAGTTTCAGTCAACAACTTAATACAAGGTCTACACAAGCTACAATTTAAAGTACTGACTTTTGTAATTAAGTTCAATAATACTGCAGTTTTAGTGAAAAGAGTTTTTTTTCTGAATTTCCTACACCTTGTGTTCAATTCCTATACTCAGTGGATAGCTTAACATTTTGATAGAAGATAGAAATGCCTTCAGTCCACAAATATTCAAACTGCCAAATTTCTACTATACTTAAGCAATACAGGTTGAAACTGAAAATTGCATATGTTTACCTAGGCACACTTAGTGTTAAGCAATACCTGACAGCCAGACATCGCCAGCCTCTGCCTGTGAGCAAGTGTTGTATCAATGCTGCCAACTCCTCTCCATCGTCTGGCTCACTGCACAGGTTGTGCACATCGGACAACAACTCACACGCCACCAGGGTAGACACACTGCCACTGTTGCATGTACTGCAACACACAACACACACACTATATCTCCCCATCTCCTCAACTAAGAACGATATAGAAATGAAATGTATTACATACTGTATACAAATTGTAAGCAGTAACAAACTAATTGTGTTAAACTCAAGAAAAATGTGATAAATATTTTATTCCTCGGGTTGAATTAAAAGAAATTACCTTACGGGCGAGACCATTTTTAGTCACTATGATCTAGAAATAAAAGAACTTTGCTGTAATATGAGAGGTTTGGCTGATAAGGAACCTAGCTTAAATCAACAATCCTTAAAACCAGAACCAGCAGATACGCAGCTAAGCACTAAAGCGTTGCTGGCAATGAGTGAAATAAAATTTCCTTTGCAATTTGTTACTCTTACTCGCTCCATTCATAGCCTTGCTTTGGCATATTCGGCCGTTCTATTGCAATTTTCTATTTCAAGTTTGAAATTTCATCAAAATCCTGATGAAATTTACTGTTTTCAGATCAATTGAAAACCACTTTTTTGATCAAAACGTCCCCCAAAAGGATACTTTCGGTAGCCAGATTTTGCTAGTTAATGAACTCGACCAAAATATTTACAAAAGGAACATTTGTACCGAATTTCATGAAAATCGGACTAGTCTATGCAGAAAGATCAATGTTGAATGTTCTAGAAAACTGTACAAAAAAGTTGTTATATTACCTTTTTAACTCTCTAACAGATATAAATCGGCTGAAAAAATAAATCCCATATACTATGTGATCCATAAACAAACAATAAATACACCCTCACCTCATTGAGAGGTAGAATTTGTCATCTTCTGATCTACCTATACAGCAGAGTTTTGAATCCGCCAGACTTTAATGAAAAATCTGATAGTAGAGCTGAGTTTTGACATTTACAAGGTTTCAGTCAACCCCACTTGCCGGGCAAGTGAGCAATCAACAAGTTCTCAAATTTCACCACTTGTTGTGGTTCCTCAACCTACTACGTCAAGACTTGCGTAACCATGTACACACTGGAGAAACACTGAATGAAGATTAGTTATTTGATCTGTTTAATCTGTATAACTCACAAGATACTAAGATCTAACAACTTCTTCTTTATGTTTCAGATATATTTTCAGGTTTTAGTCCTATTCACTATAGTAGGTCATCACATTGGGAAGAATTATTCATATCACAGTTTTATGAACTGGTAGTTCAGATTACTTATCTGAAACTACACCAGTAGGAAACAGATACTGTACAGTTTAGTTATAATAACATTAGGTCATTAAGCAACTAAAAATAAGCTAATAACCAATTATATGATTGCTTAGTTTAGAAAGATGCAAATATTAATTCAGCTATTGAAAACTAATGTAAATTACATTGTGTTATAAATGAAATGAAATGAAAATAATCTTTATTCACATATTGTATCAAATACAATGAATGGCGTCAAACAATTCTTAATTACTAGCATAAAAATTAGAGAAACATAGAAAGATAGGCACAGTTAACAGAAAAACTCACTGATTGAATATAAAGGTCTAGTCAAAAAGTACTTTTTAAGATTCTTTTTAAATTGTATTAAATTTCTTTTTTAAATTAAATTTAAATTTATAATGTTTATATTATTATTATTTTATAATGTTTAACTACTTCACATAGCTCCATCAATTTTATAACATAAACCTTCCTCACCTGGCTTGCACCGGTTTGAACTCAAATCATGTAAGAATAAAGAGTCAAACAGGCTTTAAGCTACAAGCATGTTAAAAATGATACTGTCAAATGTACTCTATTTTTTATTTGATGGTACAGTTGTTTAATACTTTTAAACTTTCCTCGTTTAAGACCAGGGTAGAACAGGTCAAATGAGTATTGCAAACTATGATTTTTTAGTATTGGAGTTAGTAACCCACTAATACCAGGAAATGTTGATCAACCAACGCATCAAGGTTTCTCATGCTGGCTGGAATGCAGTTTGACAGGCTGAAACTTTACACTCAGCCCAACGTCTACTTTCATTCATTTGCAATTTATATTAAACAGCAATAAATATAATGTAGAGGATGACCAATCCAACAATCCAACTCAGCTTCTAATGGAGCCTTCTACAAAATCCCACATTGAAGCTTGAATTGGAGAACTTCCCATTTTTTTGAGTTAGTTAAAAATCTTACTAAACATTCAATTATAAATTTCCACAGTTGTGTGATATAGTCATCAAATTCAAAACTGTTGTACAATGTAATAATGGTAATAATCAAACAAACAAAAAACAAACAAACAATATGTTTAATGTCAAATGTTTTTGGACAATAACATATAATATATATACCACAAGTAAGACCTTGAATCGTAATTAAATAATATTAGATAATTTTCAATATTCATGAATAACACTATAAAATGAATTTTGAGCAATGATTTGTTTTGAATTTTGTCATACATTAATTTTAATATTGTCAAGTTTGTTATATATTTTCTTTCAAGGAAGTGTTTGAAGCCTAAGTTTGGTGGGATACAATTTTGATTCCTTGGGACTAATGTTCTCTAGTACACTTAGCCCTAAAACCAACAAGGTTTCCAAAATGTAGAGGATAAAGGCAACACTGATAAGTTTGAAATGTTCCCTGCAGGACTCTGATACTTGATGTAATACATTACTTGATACCATTATTTTATCTAAATCAAACTTAAATAAAATACTTGTAACAAAAACGAGCCCTGATGCATCTCTTTGCAAATCAAAGGATCACCAATTTTAAACTATATGTAGCGAGGGAGAGGAAACTAATATGGAACAGTTGATCATCCATACAACACCAGTGATTCCTTCGGCACAATCTAGAGAAAACCTCAATGTTGTAAAATGTTGTTTCAAAACTTTTAAAAATTACTAAAAAATATTTGAAGATATTATACTCTATTGACATCATGTATGTAATGTATGTTTGCATGTATTCTTTGACACTATTTAGTATCCAATGATACTGTTTTTATGAATAAAGATACTTGTTATCTTTGTCGAAGATAGACTGTGTCAAATCAAAACTAAACTAAAACTGATATTTTAACTCTTATTTTGATTTACAAGATGGCTATGGACTAGAGAACTTTTGAATTGCTCTCTTTTGTAAGATCCTTCGGATTTTTTTTTCAGCCCCCATAAGCATAATCCGTAAGATAAATGGGGATAATGATTCCATACTATGCCATCATCAAAACATCTTGGCTGCAGTGGAGTGAAAGTTTCCAGTCCTAGACACTTTGCTACAGACCAAATCAACATGGCGAAAGACAGCTTTTCATCTATGAAAAGACCCAAGAATTGACATGGTCAGTCATTTGAAAGTTGCCATAAATGGCTAGATTATAAATATTGTTGTCTACATGTGCACCAATATTAAAGTTAATATAAAATGTTTTAATCAAATTGTTGTATAATGTAATGATAAGTCAAGTTTTAAGAATGTTACAATAAGAGTACCTCAGGAGTCTGTACTTAATCCATTTCCATTTGGAATTGCTCGTAATGACTTTTCATATATTGTTCCTTTTAAGTCAATGCTGTTGTATGTGGAAGATACGACTCTTATAAATAGTACACTGTATGTGTACTTAAAATAACAAATGGGGAAAATCAGCCCATACAAAGAGATTTGGAAACCAATTAGTTGTTAATGATAAAAACTGAAAAAAGTTGACTTAGTACTAATATTATAAAAGAGATTACATCGGTGAGGTTATGAGGCATATATGTTTAGATACAAATTCTAATCAAACCACGATGTAGATCAGTTGGGTAGAAAGTTATCAAGCAAAGTTTATCTGCTTTATAAATTAAGAAATTGTATATTAAACATATGTCATGTTAACAGATTACATTTCCTTATTTCAGATAATTAGGGATAATTTCAGATTAGGGATATGTTAAGATAAGGAAACATTTTATGGGATAACCATTTCAGTGCTCAAAAAACAAATAAATAAATATTTTTTTGAATTGACATGTTTACAAGCATGTATCTCAATCGCCCACTATTTAATCTAAAATTTTGCATTAATCCATGTCTAGATCCCTTTTAAACATACATAACTTATATTCATACTATTTCCCATTTACTCGAATTTTCCCAGTCTACCCCTGTTAGTCTGGTTCTCCAATATCCCAATTGAGTGCCAAAAACTCGTTTGAACTGTAAAATTTTTCTGCTGCCAAAGCTGATTTTAGACAAGCTTTGAAAGCCTTTGGCTCAGAAGCACTTTGATCAAATTTGGAAGTATGTTGACAAACTGAACTCCTGCCTGAGAGGGCAAATGTTCATGAACCATCGGTCTGTGTCTCCCAGTTTGATAGTTCTCCCTGTCTCTGGTTTAGTAAGAGTGTACATCTATTCCTCTTACAGGGTCACATTTACATTTGAAAAAAAGACACGTTTCTAAAATGTAGAGACAGGGTAAAGTCAACAGTTTTAATCTTTTGAATACTGATCCTGCACGACTCTCTACATTGCAGTTTTGCGATTGTTCACACCGCTTGATTTTTGAAGAATGAACACTCTGGAAAAGTTTGTGCTTGAGCAGCCTCCCCACAACGTTAGCTCATAGGCCAGGTGTGGGTAGATTAGTCCATAATAAGCCGTCATCAGTACCTGAGTGGGGACAATATTTGGACAATTGCCACAAAACATAAATGCCTGAGGCTAATTTTGAGCAGTCACTGACAATCTCAACCCTCGCAAGGACAATTCCTAATCCGGCCCTATATCAACAATTAGTGGAGGTTCCTTGATCTGTCTTACATTAAAGGTTCACTACTCTTAAGTATTCCAATTTTTCCTGGAATTTGGTCCAGTAGACATCTTCGATCACAGTTTTATCCAACATGACTGTAGGACTACAATCAACGCATGAGATTGAAAACAAGTGTCACAAACAAAATGAATGAAGGATGATTTGTTTGGGTTTGTGAATTTGGGTTTGTTTTGAGGTTGAAGTCATTGAAGTGTTGAATTGAACTGTTGAGCTCCATGAATGTGATTTTTGCCAGTTCTGCTAGTGTCTGCATTGAAACAGAGTTGTGTCATCTGCGTTCTGGACCCGTCGCCCATGGTTGAGCCAACATCATTGACGTAGATTAGAAACAGTAGAGGACTGAGAATATAGCCCTGAGGCACCCTATAGCTCAGTCCCCTTTCCCCTGATCTCACATCCGAAGTCCCTACAAATTGTTTTCGGTGACTGAGATACGATTTTATCCAAGCAAGTGGCACTCCTCGTATCCCATGAACGTCCAGTTTGTGAAATAGAGTATCATGCTCAACACAGTCAAAAGCTTTTGACAAGTCTAGAAAAACCCTTAGTGTTTGTCTTTGACTTTCAAATCCTTCCACCATACCACCTTGACTAAACGAACGACTGTGTCTACTGTCGATTTCCTACTTCGGAATCCAAAATTGGTTTGGTGATAGAAGGTTTTGCTTTTCAACAAACCAAAGAGCACTAATTTGAATAGTGAAAACAACACTCAGAATAATTAAAAATGTATCAAACAGGGAACCAAGATTTTTTTTGTTTTTAAAGCGTAAAAATAATGTCCCTCCCAAAATTATAAGTTTTGTGATGTTTATTGAACGTTAAGGAAACCCTAGGTCACATTGGAATCAGACAAGAAATTCATAATTATAATACTAGGAAAAATATTTATTATATCTACTTCAATTAAGTTAGAGAACACTAGGTATAACCAAATTTACATGAAAATGTTACTATTTTATTAGTAGATGCATGGTCAGTGACTAAAAAACTATTTAAGAAAGCTTTTGAAAAATTGATAAAATAATATATTTTTTAAACCATATCAGATTTAAGGGCCAGTGATATTAAAAGTTTATATCCCACAAAAGATTTTCTTCTGGCTCTTAGTGGACCATACTTTGCAGGTGATGTCAAGCTACAAACTACTGTAATAACTTAGTACCACTAACCACTGGATTATTGGATAATTCTTTATTTTTTGAAAAATATATGTAGTATTTAACTTACCTGGAACTTAAAATGTTTTTTACAGAAGTGCCCTCCTTTACTAAAGCCAGGAATTCTGCCAAGTATGTGTCAAACCAAACGCCTTTCTAAAACATAAAGTACAGACTTTTTATAACAAACTGTCTTGCATTGTAAACAAGTCAATTTTTACAAATAAAACAACATTAGCGAACACGAATCTTGAAACAACACAACTCTAAATAAGTTCTAAATTAGTCTAATAGGTTATTAAATTAAACAAAATGATTTGTTTAGGTTCAAATTGGTAAAAACAAAATAAAAAAAACTAGTGTACCTACACTTTGGAAAGACTATTCAGATGACCGAATTTAGTAATACAGGAAACTTTTAAAGGAGGAGCTAGCAATAAACAAATACAAGTTACTTTATACATACATTACTAAATGTAAAGTTTATTCATATACTGTATTTCTGATCAGGATTGTTGATAAACTCTTCTACGCCGTAAAAAGCTTTTATAGAAAACAGTTTTTTAGTTTATTTTTAACAGCTCAAATTTACATTGATATACATTTACCAGCCATGTTTTATGAAGATTGATTTCTCTACCTTGAATTACATGACATTTATAAATACAGGAATTTTACTGTTGTAAATAATATTTCAAACAACAAATTTTGTTTTGAAAATTTTAATAACAAATAACATTTATAAATGTAACAATAATTAGAGGATATCCAAGATATATCAGAAGAGGAAGCCATAAAAGTAATTAGATAGGTCATAAAAGTGAATGTTTTGAATGGAAGGAGATTTATCATGTAGTATACGCTATCAGTTGTAGTGGGATTTATTTAGCTTGTATTTACTACACGGCAAATGGGAATCAATGACCCACTAAGTCTGGGTCATCACTCGGCTATCTCTTCTGTCTCCGGCAATAAACCAAATCGTATCAACTGCGTAGAGAGGCAAATCTTTGCAACCTAATATCCCACACTTGCCATCTAAGTTCAAGCATTACGGTGTTTTCAGTGCTTCACTGAATTACTCACAAACAACAAACCTGTTGAAAAGACTACGCTTTGTCCAGCCCTTAGAATAAACGGCATTTATTTAAATTTGTTTACAAAAATATTGCAGTTTTGTACATTAAATATTTTAACTTTGTGATCAGCGGAGGTATTTGGTTTAATTACTAAACTTTGAAATGGTTTGAAGAAAATATCCTTCCCCTGCAGATAATTTAAATACCAGTTTTTAAGGTGACAATATTAAGAAGTTATTGCTAGTCACAACAGTAACAAATCCACAAATTCAGCGTTGACAATCTAACTAATAACAAATTTGCTATAAGCTGCATTTATCTGAGATATCTGTGAGATTTGGCAAATACTCCTACTTCTGTTTCTTTTGGTTAAGTGGCATGCCTGTGACATAACATGTGAGACTTGTCATTAGTTTTGAAGTAAAGTGTAATTAAGCTATTTCCTCAGGTTTGGCTATATGTATTTATTATACCAGCTAGTAAGAGCATGTTGAGAATTTCTTGTAACATTTCTCAAAACTACTACGGTGCATGACTGTAAATAAGTACCCATGAAACATTTTTTTTTTACCACAAGCCCAATTTTGGGTCTTGGCCCATCATCATTATTTATATTTATTGACGGGTGTAGATTTGGTAAAAACTATATACTATGTAAATAAACAGCATTCAACATGCACAAATATTTATCAAGATCAGGAAAGATAAGATATTAATAATGTACCAAACAAATTGTTTGCAGCCATTAGACAACAAACTAAAAATATAAATAATTTAAAAGGCTACTGCACTATGTTTTAAAATAGTCGGATTTAGTGAATGAATACAAGAATGCAGTAATAGAGGTTGGCCTGAGCTCCAGACAGGCGACCGGATTCCTCTGACCTAGAACTGCAGAGGACAAACAACTTACATCATGCCACGTGACCTTGCACAGCGTGCATGGAGGTCATGTGGCTCTAACATACCGGAAAACACATATGCACTAAGGAAATAGCAGTTAAAGAATAATTTTAAATACTACAATAAAAACCTATAGTTCTTAGGTTGTAGTGGCCCCGTGAGCCCCGTGTGCCTACAGCGTTACAATTCAGTCTTAACTGGCTTACACAAGATCATGTCTTTTATAATGGGTTAAGTGAAATTTTTGATTCATGTAATTTTTTAAAATACAGTGAATAATAATTGAGTTTACCATATTATTTGCAAACACACAACGTTAAATACTTTCTGTGTAGAAAAAAATTTCTAAATTAAAAAAAAAGGTTATATAGACAAATTTATAACTACCTACCACTAATTATTAGAAATATTTCTGAAAAAAATATTAAAAGCTGGAAGCTGGTTTAGTTTGTAGTTCATACTTACTGGTAAAGTACAACACACAATTATAATGTCCATGTTATCCTCCCACAACTGAGTCCGACATCGGTAGTCTAGTCCGACACATCGGCATCAAACGATAGGCAAGAACTACACTACACTAACGGTAGTAGAGAACACGGAAACTACCACTGACGCCAACTCACGCGGCAAGTTTGACAGCCCACGACAAACAGCCCGGTGGTTTAGTGGTTATAGTGACGGAAGCTGGCTGTCTGTCACAGCGGGTTCAATCCCACCCGGTGGGTATGGTGCAATGCTGAGCATAGGATCATTCGGTGCAGGGGCCACAATGACTCGCTGAGGATCACTGAAGAGAAAATGGCTCATCAAATCCAGTGAGGCGGAGAGTGGCACTTTTGAGCTTAGAGAGGCTAAATCCCCGCTTAGAGGAGTGATTCAATGATTGGTAATGCACCGTACCAGAGAGCGATTTTGCTGAAATTTTGGCTTACAGGGGACTGGGAAAACCCATACAAGGGGTTTTTTTTGAAAATTAAAAAATAAATTGGAGCGCAAAGTGTTAAATAAATAATTTTATTGTTTTCAAAATGTAAAATTGTGTGACAAATACAAAAAATAAATTAGGTAAATGGACTAATGTCCTTTAATTTCTCCAAGGAACATAGGGCAGCCTCAAGCATCACAAGTAAGTTTAACTCATCAGCAAAACTCTAAAGCCACTATGCTGTGCTACGGACTGGTCATGAAAAAATTGTTAAACTTTTCATTAGTTCAACAAGAGAATTCCATAAATTAACCAATTGTGTAAAATGCATGCTCAATTGAAAATGTTTCTATCATTATTATTCACATAGAGCCCCAGTAGGACCTCACAAAGTACGTTAACGCCGCCTTGAAAAGTTAAAATAAAATGGAAAATCTCTTTCCAAATACAAAATTTTGCAAAGTTTTACAACATTTACCAACAAGGCGAAGTTAGGGCCTCAGAGCCCTCTCTGGCACTTAACCTTATAACAATTATTGGGGAATAGAATGTAAAAAAATAAAGAAATGACATGTGACATTTTTCCTATTAATTGTCCCTTCTCTTTTTTCAATTAGATCTAAATAAATTAAAATATTATATACTTAATTTTGTATAATAGCAGTAGTAGTGTGGTATAACTTGTATTCACACCAATGGTCCGGGTAGAATTTTATTTTATGTCCGGGTTTGCTGCAGTTAATAACTTTTCACATTGGCCGTTCCTTGTGATTCGAAAGTCATGTTAAATCGGAAGTGGTCGTTAGGTTATTAAATAATGACCCAATCTGGGAATTGTCGGCCTTAGTTTGTAAAAAGACACCTCATTATCCATCAATTACACTCATCACACTTACTTTTCATTTTATATTCACCTTAGACATAGACAATTCTTAAAATACCCTTTAAGAGTTGTCAGTGTCTCAAAGCAAAGTATCAAAGCAAAGCTTTACATGTTTTCCAGTTCTATTTTATTGAAGGACTACTTATGAATGATAACTTAAAAGGGTCATGAAACTTGTGTATTCTTGTAACGTTATTACTTCCCAGCAATCAGCGCCAAACAAGCGCTATTCAAACAATAAAATTTATTTTTTAATAAGACAGACGCTGATTAGAGATACCCACCACTCTCATGCTTGTTACAAACTGATCTTGTTAAAACAGACTGCATTAATTAAAGCCCAATGACCAATTGTAACTTACTTGGTCTGATATGCTAAACAATGGTGGGAGAGATAATCACCGAGACTTCTGTTTAGACCTGACCTCCATGAAGATTACTCAGTCAAGTATTAAAATACATTATTAAATTAGGAAAGGGCTTGTTATGTAAAAAGAACTCAGAGCGGACAAGGCCTGCTCTCAGGGGAATTAAGTGCGATGGGTGAAATTAAGATGAAATTGTGAATGGTGAGTCTACGTAACTTGCCAAAGAGCTTTTTGTGTAAAATACTACCAAATTCTTCACAAAACCTAGGTCTACTAAAAACAATTTTCAACTTACCGCATAAGATTTGCTTTCAGCAGTGATGAATGCATCCCAAAATATTTGAATATTATTTAAAGAGTTCAATGTACATACAGATGTTTTATCTCCCATCTTGATACCGACAGACCTACTTCACTAGTACCTATTCAAGTCTTGAAACGTATCATATTATTCAGAACAGAGCTCCAATAAAATATTTAACGGTATGGGCCGTCTTATGATAATAGCGTTTAAAGAAGGATCACACCGCTAGAACTCGAAGGGAATTTCCTATAAAAATCAACAGGAGAGAGTTATATAACACTTCTCGAGATTTGTAAGAGTGCTAACATACAAGCTGTAACGGGAAAGGTTTAATCATACACGATTAAACTACAACATAATAATTTCACCAGCACATTTACAATTCAAAATTATTTAGTATTCTATTAATTATTTTATGCCGATGGACAAATAAAAGTATATATGCTTTAATTTAACGAACTGCACCCACGACTATAATCTTCCAAGCAAGGCGACGGTCCGTCTTTGATTATTGGAACTGGATCTAAAAAACTGTTTTGACAAGAAGGAAGCTTGACAGGCTGACATTCCTATCAGCTGGTACTGCGCCACCACAGAGTAGAGCAAGAGAATAGTACCCAGAGCAATAGAAATGTGTGACCATACATTATTAAATAATGATTATTTAAATCTATTTGACCTCTTCCCGATATGTAACGCAATACTCAATCCTGTTTTATCTAATTTTGTTGAGTAACAAATCAAATTTAATATTAATTTGTATATTAAAAAGTTAAATTTTATGTGAACTGTGTGAAACTACGAGAATAAGTAAAGTTTTACTGTCAACGGGAAAAGCCCAGTCTCGATTGTGTGACCGTTATGTAAGTCGGTGTTAGAACCCTTGTCCACCTCTGACCTGTACTGAAAGGATGGCCCTACAGGTCCAAAGCGGTAAGATTGTGTCAGTGTGTATTACAATTTTGCAACTTTGAACAGCATTACGCTATGTTTAAGTACTTATCAAATACATATCTTATGCAATTTTTGTGTAATTACGGTGAGTGCAATGTGCATTACAGTCACGCAGTAACCCTACACTTGTACCAAGTGTCGCCAAATGATAAAACTATCGACCCGCACATGTAACGTTTCTTTACGTTGAACTGGTCAGTGACGGGAGGGTAATGTTTTGTTTTTCTTGTGTTATGTACTTATATTTTAAACTTTAGATGTTTTTTATTTATACGCTTTTCACCATCAGCGTACTCTTATATACTGTGTTGTTATTCATGTTGTAGTCACGTCATCTGGCTCTGTTTTTGTTTACTTTTTTGCTAACCCCAAACTTTTGACAGATGATAAGCTTAGCCTAGGCCTAGATATTGGTAATGACTTAACTAATAACAAGGGGTCACGGCGTAAGTTAAGCGTCTGTTGATCTTGTCTATACAACTTGTTAGAAATTAATGATGCGTCACATTTTAGTAGGTCCCAGGCGCTACTAATTGTGATTAGTAAGATAGAGGTTTACATCATTTAGTCTTCTTCTTTTTACTGTAATTGGTATAGCGTTATTTTTATACTAAAACAAGGCTTACCATGGCTGTTGTTATGCATCCAATAATTAGCTCAATCCAAAAAATAGCTCTTTACGAAACCAAATCAGTAAGTAATGTTTTTAGTATAAGAAAGTTAGTGTTGTTTTTAGTTGGCAAGATATTTTTAGTATTAGGAAGTTCACATCTAGCAGCCTATAACTAAACCCAAGGGTAGCTGAAAAGGCGTGTCTGTCTGCACTCAGCAGCAAAGTCCAGATTGTTCCACAGCTAAGGAACTAGGTAGTGCTGCTGTCTTCCATACAACTGTACTACCTAAACATAATTAGTCAAGGGGACCACAATTAAAAAGGCCAGAATTTCAAAATAATAAGCAAAATTGTGCTACATTTTACTTTCTAGTATTCTTTTACAATCTCATATGTATAAAAAGTTTGTTTTGTTTAACGAGGCGAAGTTAGGACTACAACTCAACCTCGACCTTTACCTTAGCGTCACTGTATTAGTCACATTACAAATTGTAAGTGGTGACTGCGGGGATTGAACCCGCGCCACCGGAGTGATGACCTCTGTAGTCACGCGCGATACCAATCCGCCACGGATCCGCTAAAGTTAGTTTCAAGTATGTAAGTTAGTTTCAAGAAAATCCATTTCCAGTAATTTGGCAGGTGAAATGGTTGAAACATAATTAGCTGGTAAACAAAGTAATATTTTTGGGAGAAATATTATTTTTAAATGTTATCTTGGGTTTGACTTATGACATCTATTTTGCGAATCATCACAATTCACACAAGATAATAGACCCTCTAGTTGTATCTTTGTTGACAGTAAAAACTAATAGTTTTAAAAATTGTGCTGCTAAATTCACAAGCTATAAGAAGAGTAACGTTCTACCGACCACTAAGCATAATGCTCTCTTGTTTGTCTTGTCCCCAGAAAAAATAAAAATATAACAACTTATAGAGAACTTAAGCTATAGTATTGGAATAAATAATAACTTATAATAAGAATGTGACGGATTGTGTTCATCCAATTGATATGCCACTTCTATGAGTCCCAATTCCTATGAGTTGCAGAGTTGATTTAATTACTTAATGTAGACACTCTGCATTCTAATATTTCCACTTATGCTAACCAAAGTGCAGAAACACAGACACTAATAACTGGAACAAAAACACATTTTCTTTATGTTTTTGCCCTTTTAAAGAATATAAATATATAACTCTTTCTAATCTACGTCAAATGTTGGCTCATCGGTATACCACGGGCAACTCGTCCAGTACGCAGATGACACGACTCTCTGTTCAATGCAAAGACACTAGCAGAAGTGGAAAATTCACATTTATTGAACTCAACAGTTCAATTCAACACTTTGATGAGCTCAACCTCAATATAAACCCAAACAAATCATCCTTCATTCATTTTTGTTTGCGACATTCGATCTCAGATTACCTTGTCTTTTTTTTCAAATGTAAATGAAACCTTGTAAGAGATATAGATGTACACTCTTACGAAACCGGAGACAGGGAGAACTATCGAACTGGGAGACACAGAACGATGGTTCATAAACGTTTGCCCTCACAGGCAGAAGTTCAGTTCGCCAACAGACTTACAAATTCAAGCAAAAGTGCCCCAGAGCCAAAAGCTTTCAAAGCTTGTCTAAAATCAGTTTTGATCGCAGAAGCATTTAACCATTTAAACAAGTTTTTAGCACATAATTGGGAGACTCGGGAAACAGACTGACAGGGGTAGACTGGGAAAATTTGAGTGAATGGGAATAGTACGAATGTAAGTTATGTATGTTAGAAAGGGATCTAGGTGTGGATGAATACAAAATTGTAGATGAAATGATGGACGATTGAGATACATGCTTGTAAATATGTGAATTCAATAAAATATTTATTTATATCATATACAGGGAGCGGCAGAATAACCTGACGGTTTTCAATAGCGTCTGGCCAGCAGGCAAATGGGGGATCGGTGCATTCTCGAAGTCAATCAACGCCATTATAGTTGTCATGGAGCTGATCTACACTTTCACCCTAATAAAATTGCTGTTGTCCAAAAGCTTCACCCTCAAGACTACGCTAATTGTCTGATGTTTTCTGAACAAATGTTGGATTTCATGGAAGACGAAAAAATTCTTCTTACGAGTGATGAGGCCCATTTCCAACTTGTTGGGTATGTCAATAAACAAAATTTTCAATATTGGTCAAATAAGAACCCAAAAGAATGCACGAACACTCTTTACATACTGCTGATGTTACAGTTTGGTGTGCAGTAACAAAGAAATGTGACATTGGACCATACTTTTTGAATAAGGTGGGCAAACTGTTACAGTAAACTAAGAACGTTATTTGAGGATGCAGGACACTTTTTTCATCCCGGAATTGAAAAAAACGTCTAGCTATTAGGAACATTTTATTCCAACAAGATAGAGCCACTGCCCACACGGCAAATGCTGTCATGGACTATCTAAGAACAAAGTTCCGTGGATGTGTTATCTCACGTAATGGAGACATTGCCTGGCTCGCACGATCCCCTCCCCTTAGTGTGAATGACTCTTTCCTTTGGGGTAATCTGAAATCAAAGGTGTACATACACAAGCCCCGTACACTTATGGATTTGATAGAAGCCATCACCCAGGAAGTCTCTTCCATTACAAAAGCTTGTTACAAACAGTGTTCGACAGTTTGCTTCGAGGCTAGAAGAATGCATGGCAAGGGATGGACACCATAAACTAACCAGACGGTTACTAAGGATACATAAATTATGGTATCATAGAATATAAACTCTAAGAATTTTATTCTGCAGCTGTTATCAAAATTACGTTTGAGGGATTCTTGTAGAGAAATATTTAAAGTGTAAGGTATTCTCACCCTACCTTGTATTTACATTTTTATGAAACAATTATTTTTCCATAACAAATGGTAGTTTGGAACAGGCCATGATATCCACAACCATGACACTAGAAATAGTTGTAGGTTGGGATATCATAGACTTGAAATATCTCATAAATTACCATCCCAAATTGGAATTAAATTTTTAACAAATTACCAGACTATTTAAAAATTATAAACAGTATAGTCGAAACTGAAAACATTTTTAATTCAAAAATCATTTTATAGCGTTGGTGAATGTATGGACGATTCGAATACAACTAATTTTTCCAACAACATTTCACCTAAGCAAGTAGTACTATAGGGAACAGTATTTTGGTGATGGGTTTACCTTATTTGTTTTATATTTAGATTTGTTTGTTGTTTTTTTTCCGTCACACAATTTAATTTTGTACATGACGAATAAAGTTATTTATTTATTGTTATATATAAATCATAAGTGTTGTTTATATGTTTTTCATAAATGGCAAAGTTTTGGGATGTGAAATAATTCATAAACGTATAAAAATATTCATTACTGTTGAAATTATTTAAATTTAATAATCGTCAGGTTATTTTGCCGCACCCGGTATTTTGAAATTATAGTTAGCTGTTTGTACTCCTTGTACAAACAATTGTTTGTTAAAAATCACACAAATTTTGATTTCTTTTATTTCAGAGGCTTTTTGTGATAGCATCTAATAACTCAGAAACCAAATTTAGAGTGTTGAAAATAGACCGTTGGAACCCTTTGAGTTAACAGTGATTGATGATAAAGTTGAATATTCTCGAGATGAAATAAGAGATCTGATCAGTATGATAGACACTGGGAATCGAGGAAGAGCTGGCGGGGCTATCAGACCAGACGTTTCAGCATTTGGTATTGTTGGTAGGTGCTACGTCATGAACTTAACATTGTTATATGGTATGAACCGTATGATGGTGTTTATTTACTATCTACTGATGCTTTAATTATATTTTTTAAAATACTGTGTGTAAATGATGACAGGGGAAATTAGAATCCTTAGAAAACATACCTGGTAGTGACTGAGAAGTCCGTGAATTCTTTTCCATAAACGTATTAAACAACATGTTTGAAAAAGTAAAGATTGTTCTTATCAACAAGAGGAGGCAACTTCTCAAAAGTCTTCTTTTACACAAGTGTAAAAAGATGTACACAAGAGCAAATAAAGTTTTTGATTTAGTAGCCTATAGTTAAAATGAGCTTGTTTTATTGTATACATATATATAACTGTGTAGGATGAAGGTCGGTAAGAGTGAGGTACGTAGTGCATGTTAGACAGGGTCGGACTGGCTCCCCCAATAAGGTACCAACCTTGACCATGTGGAAGGCGCATACCGGGAGGTCTGAGGGTATGGAATAAGTGTTTTATACCATTTGGGGGTTAGCTTTAGCCTAAAATCTGTAAACTAAGCCTGTCCGCTTGTATTGCCATGTTAAATAATTAAATTTTAAATAACATTGAAAATTGATTATGCCTCCTTACACAATGCTTTGAAAATTCATTATCCAATATCCAACTATAAAATCCGACACCAAAGACAGACAAAAGCTGACGAGACCATTGTTTATATGAAAATGTGCGCTTATCCATCTGGTGGCGCACATCTCTGACACCACAGAGCAAAACGCTTTTCAAATCTAAAATAGCCAAAAACAGCGGTTGTCATTTCAAATATAAGATGGTTCTTATCTACTGATTTAATTTTCATATCTCTCCAATATGGAGAGGCGTCTCTTATTTTCCCCATTTTAGAATGTGTTTTCTACAAAACAGCAAGCGGCGAGAGGGCGGAGGGCTAACCGGCCCGCGGGTCTGTGGGCCGCCGGGCTATTCAGTTTCTGATGTTAGACCGAGTGCTCGTCCTTTAAAACTAACTCATTCTTGAATAGTAGACTACTAGTGTACTATGTTTAACAGTACATGACTTTTAAACCATCCTAGAGTGGCTGGGCATCTGTTGTAGCCAATCTATCTATAAGACAGACATCCTGAAATGTAACATGTAACTTTTAGGGAAATAAAAAGTTTGACATTATTAAGATATCTAACTTATAATGATGTAGGGTTTGTGCGGTTCATGGAAGGCTACTACATGGTGCTGGTTACTAAGAGACGCAGAGTTGCTGTTGTCGGACTTCACACAATCTACAAGATCCAGGACACTGCAATGATCTACATTCCTCACGAGAGCGTGAGAAACGCTCACCCAGACGAAGCCAGATACGTCAAGATGTTCCAGAGCATTGACCTTTCCAGTAACTTCTATTTCAGGTTTAAAACGTTCTTGTATTTTCAGTTGTTACTATTTATTTTGCTTCCTGGTGGTCCAGTAGCTTATTGCTTTTAGTGCGAAAAATCATGAGTTTAATTTGTTTGGATGAACTATGAGACGGTTCACTTTTAGCAAGAGTATTGTTGAGTCCAAATCCCTAAACTTCCTCCACCAAAAGAAAAGGGTTAAATAGTTTAAACCTTTTAGAGGTGAAGGAAGGGAGAAACAGACCCCCTTCCTTTCCTCCCAAGTCGCTGGCGATAGTGCCTCACGGTACGCATGTGCTCAACTAAGTAGATTTTGATAGACTTGACCACTGGAGTTCTGTAGTTTTGTTGTAGCGGACTTGGAGAAAGCAGACAGACGTCCACAGCTATTTTATGGCCTTAAGTTTTTCTTCATCATTTCAGCTTTTGGGATAAAATTACAGCAGGAAGCTAGCTTGTAGCTCGCGTAATTGCTAGTTGATTGCACCAATAAAATAAGAAATGATTTAGTCAATTTGCACATAGTGGATTTTTTGTTTTGTAAGGGTACTTTCACATCGAAACACAGGTGAGTTGCTTTTTTAAATCCTAAAAGACATAAAACAAATTTTCTATTCAAAATCACAACAAATAGTGAAATTTAATGTTAACTTTTTAGAAAACTAATGTATAGGTAGGCAAAAATTGTTGATGTTCTGTAATGAGCTGAAAATAGTTTTAAATGTTGCTTTTTGAAGAGAATTAAAAAAGGTGTTAGTTCCCTTGTGAAGAATCAATACCAAATCATCTGTAACCTTTCAGTTATGGCTACGATATAACTCACACACTACAAGTTAACATGGCAGTTCCTTGGAATATACCTAATCTTCCCAACTCTTCTAGTGGTGTCAAGTTACCAGGTAATACTTTCACGCTACAGTTTTCAAGCTTTTAACCCCTGAAACCGGGGTTAAAAATGTAGATGATGATTCTAGGGCTGCAAATCTATCTTTAGCATCTCCTCGGATTTTGCAACTTTTCATTGATCAAATCAAAGTTATAGCCAACATTTCAAGTTAGTTATATAACGCAATGATTAGTAGTACATGGAATAAGCCTACAGCGTTTTGACTCAGTTTAACATAAATGTGGTCTGGAAAGTGGAAAATACCTCATTTATTCTAGTTGCATAAATACTAGAACTAGCATAGAAATAGATGGACTTTTAGAAATCAGTACTTTATTTTCACAAATAACGTTCATACATAGCTTTTAGCTAAAAAACTGGTGACATTGTCAACACAAGTACAATGCTTTTGAGTCTATACAATAATACATAAATGATTACTTTCACAAAATACATTTCAAATACGAATTTACATAGTAATACAACTATTGCTTTTATGCATTATTATTAACCAACATTACTTGTTTCATATTGATAATGAATTATTTGCCATTTAATTAAAAATATAAAACATTGAAATGAGAAATAAGAGGACATTTTCTACACATTCTAAATATTTTCTACAGGTTATTGTGTTTAAAACTACACAATGTTTCAAGAGCTATGAAAACTCCTCTCGTTATCAAGTGAACCTTGCTTAACTCACATTCTAATTCTTAAAACTAGTACATGTAACAACTAGTACTCTTAACTATTACTACAGAAACAAAAACACAATGAACCTATGCCTGTAATCAACATAGGAACATGAAACATTTTGAACAATAATATTTACTACTTCAAATTGGTGACGACTCACCAAATATCCGCTGGTACAAGCCACCCGCGACTTGACCTTGTTGGGGTTAAACACCTGCCCATCCTTCTCTTATCCTTCCTTTAAACACAACTACCGGTAGAAAAGTCTGTCTATGTTAATGTAATAACACTGGCATCATAAATTTTTAACAATTAGTAAGTAATAGAAATACTGTTTGAAAAGGTTTGTTCACACAGGGCTACATGTAATATTAGTACAGAACAAAAGACAATAAAGTACCCTATTATAATTTTTATTAACCACACTACCAGTTTCGGGACTTAGCCCATTATCCTAGGTGTTTAGGTTAATACAAAAATTTAGGTTTTGTATTATTGTCTTTTGTTCTGTACTAGAAGTACTGTATATTAATAAAAATAATAATTTGTATACAGAACAAATTTGTATATTGGAAATATTACAAGTAGTTAGAAAGTAGAAACATTACTTGTACGGGTAATTCAAATTACTTTTTTGTTTAACAGGTCCCATTGAAAGTGCATGTAATGAAGATTTATTTGAGACAGTAGGTAAAGAAGGTAATAATTCCAAAAATAGTTTGAGGTAAGCTTAAAAGCCTTAAATGTTTTTAGTTATGTATTAAAGTTAAAAGGCAGCTTGAAACTGTAAAACAAATCAAATTATTGCAAACCTTGAATATTTATCTCTACTAGTTATTATTGAATTGACAAATTATTTAATGTCTTGTTGAAGATGTAGTTTATCTACTAAAGTTTCACATAGGGTGATTAAATTTGTCTACTACAACTGTTCACAAATTCACATTTTAGTCACATTTTGAAGATGTTTAACTTTTAAATATTGCAAGTAATGGAATGACAACAGTTAATCCCACGGTTCTATCTACTGTCTGAATATTATTCCTCTCCTGGCCCCTAGCCATGAATGGTCATGTGCCACAAAAACCATGCTCTATATTATCGTCTACTTCCTGTACCTGCTGCATTCTAGCGGATTACTTTAGAATCTTTTCATTTTGTTGACAACCTCCCATCACCCAGTGCCATCTACTGCCACTACTCCTGCAGTTTCGTCCCATTTTCTGAGCTATTTTCTATGTTGATTTAGTTTAGATATTTTCAAAGATCAATTTCAAATCTATTATGGCCGGATCAAGTATTTCTGGAATCTAGCCTTTTGAAAACATAATTATGAATATATTATGATTAATGTATATATTAATATTATATATGGTGTGTTTATGATTAATGTAAAAATAATTGTACGCATAGATTTCAATGAAATGAATGGTTATTTATTGATGAGCAAATCTAACTATAAATGGCTATTTTATCACAAATAAAGTACCAAAAGTAAAACTACCAAATGTGAAATGTAATTTTTAATGTGCTTAATATATTGAATGTAACCAACTGTAAATTTGTGTTTGCTATTTTAGTATTTTATAAACTGAACATTTGACGATTCCACTGTAACTTTTGCAAATTGTAAATAAGGGTTTTATTATTCTTACACTAAAAAGTATTAGTCGGTTGGACCAAAAGACTGTACAGACTCAGTGCAGTGGGTGAAGTGCTGCAAATGTAGCGTCAAAGGGTGTAAACATACAAATTAGTTCAGATTTAATTTTATTTTTTGTATTGTAAGCAGTTTTAAATTTTAGTATATTAAAAAGCTAATTTTATAATTGCCAAATCTTATGAAAGTTTTGGAAATATAGTACAAAACAAACCACCACCCATGTTGTCATGTCTCAATTCATAAGCCATCTTATTTTCAGCACTGATGACCATACTTCAGGTAACTCAGACAAAACCAATCCAGCAAATTTTGTTCACTATGGTGTCAGAAGTAAACCGAATCGAAGATTTGTTTGGAATTCTTATCTTCTTTCAAAAATTGAGGAAGAGCTCCACCCTGATTGGATTTTATACATAATGCATGGTTTCATCAGTCAATCTAATGTCAGCATATTTGGCCGTTCAGTTTACATAGCTCTGATAGCCAGAAGATCTAATAAATATGCTGGAACACGTTTTCTCAAGAGAGGTGCCAATTTTCAGGTGAGTTTCATAAAATAACTTCATTTATTAATAAATGCTTTAAAGTTTTATGAAATTAAGTACAACTTCCATTGTAATCTGCACTATGCTAAACACTGTGCTAAAATGGGACAGTTTGGCAGTCTTTTATTTTGGCTAAGTTATGACTTAAATGCTGGTTTTTCACTACACGGCATTAAGTTTAGGTTTGGTTCATTTACTAAGATTCTATTAATGCTGGGTTTTCAGTCTCATTCAATTTCTTTCTTCTGCAATCAACTACAATAAACAAATTAGAGTTAGTCCTTGTTTTCTGTGGCTTAACAAACCCCGCTGAAAGTTCCCTTTGAGCGCAGTATAGTTGTATATAGTAGGTGAGTTTGATTGATTTATCAATCGGAAGGATTTGTACAAAAATAGTTTAATCATTTAAAAATAATAACAACACATGATTACTGAAGCGAAAATCTTTCTTAGGAGATGTGGCCAATGAAGTAGAGACGGAGCAGTTAGTAGAGGACATCGGCACTTCATCGACAGAGAACCCACGGATGAGTTCTTTTGTGCAGATGAGAGGTTCGATCCCTGCTCACTGGAGTCAGGACATCAGCAAGATGGTGCCCAAACCTGCTATCACCTTTGATCTCAGCGATGCATTTGCTCAAACTGCCGGTTAGTAAGGTCAGATAACATTAGTCAAACTAATCACTGTATCAAAAGAAAAGTGGCTAGTACCTCAGAAATGTCTAAATTTTAGGAGCCCACTTCAACAACTTACTCAAGGTACGGGTCACCAATTATCATTCTCAACTTAGTGAAAGAAAGAGAAAAAAAGAAGCATGAGAGTCAACTGAGTGGAGAGTACTTGTCAGCCATTACTTACTTGAACCAGTTTCTGCCTACTGAACATAGCATTCAGTATGTTCACTTTGATATGGCTCGAATGAATAAAGGGTGAGTAAAACCGTGTAACCACTTTTTTTTATTGAAAGGTTTGAGTTATTTTCATCAATGATTATATGTATGGATGTAAGTAACTTTTAAATTATTTACACATTTTACTTAACTTATTTAATTTAGAATAGTCAGATATTGTGTCTTGTTGTTAAAATAATTATCTCATTCCATAGTTTATCTTTGTTACACCTTTATAGTCATTAATTGTTATTTTATTTATAAGTTCATTATTCTATTAATTGTTATTGTTAGTCACTTCGAATAAGTTTATTGTCTACTACCTAGCTCATATTCTTCGTACACAAATGTACGTCATGTTGTGTTCATTATTGGCTTTTGCCGTTGAGAGAATAAATAAATTTTTAGAAGCTCAGGGATTTTCTCTGGTGTATAAACTGTTCATTATATTAACTTACATATTCTTCGATTCTAAACTAAAATCATGAAAATAGAAAATAAAGATATTGGTAGTATAAACATTTTAGGGATTGATTTTAAATGAAGGATTTACAAATCCCCTTTGAAACTTGTCCACAACCTACAGAGTAGTTTGCACATTTAACAAAAAAAGTTCTAGTAATTTTGGTAGTTATTTATTTGCAGACTGTAAGTACTTTGACATAACTATTGTTATTTACTATTTGATCAAGGCATTTTATTAGTATGTGAATTTTGCAGGCTGAGTTACTGAAAGTTGTATGAAAAATATTACTCTTCAATACATTACAATTTTTTTAATAATTTGTATCAAAACAATACTGTATTTTAGATTGTGAGGATGTTATATAATTATATTTTAGGAAAGGAGCAAATGTGATGGGAGGCTTAGCCGACATAGCGAGAACTGCTGTTACTAAAACTGGCTTCTACACCAGTTACCATCCTTACAATAGTAAGAACATAAGTACTGTGGTAAGTTTAACTTTCATCTTCACTTCTCTAAAATTGAACTTTTTGAAACTTTTTGAAATCATTATATATTATAAGTTTGAAAGATCATCATAAATTTAAAGAATTTGAAAATTATCGGGATGTTAAAGTATTAAGAAATAAATATAGAACAAAAACAGCCTTGATTAAAAATTATTTGTATGAAAACATTTTAGTTACATTTCTTAGGCCTATACTGTGACAGCATCCTCATGGTTCTATATTTATTTCTTAAAGCATTCCGTCTAGGTTTTTATATATTTGCGGTTATATATTTTTGCAATAAATAACATAAGTAGAACGTAGTTAAAAGTCAACCTGTTTCCATAAGAGAACACAGAATTAATCTACTTAATGTCTAATCCAAAGTACTAGTGTTTAATTCCTTTACCGCCACAGAGCTCGGAATAAAAATCCAATCAAATCTAATTGTTTATTGATTGCTAAGCAAAATACATGCAATAGATGTCGTCCTACACAGCGCAGTCCCGCCCACAGAGTATTTCCTACAAACGGGAAGAGTGCAGTGTGATGTGAAACCGTTGTTGCACCAGCTGCTGGGCCAAACTATTACAAAATTGTTTAGTTTGGTAGGATGCTGCAGTTACCTAGCTAAAACCCAACAAATCAAGTGCCTGTACTAGTGAGTTGTGGTCGATCACTGAATGAGCAGTGCACCAGAAAAGGCATAGGCAATAATGTTTTTTTCATATTGCGATACAATATATTTTATATACAGGGTTAGGCAAAAGTGTGGAAACGCCTTTATAACTTTTTAACCAGTGTTTTCAGCGCAACCGAACTCTGTACACTTTATTAGAGGAAACCAAAGTACCTTTTAGTGCATACTGACACTTTGCCCCAGTTTTCAAATGGGGGATGTGGGGAGTAGCCCCATAATTTTCATAGGGAAGTCCAATCAAGTGACACCTCATTTTGAAGGTCTTAAAAAATGTTGATAAATGCTGCAAATTAGAAGTCTCTATCTTAAACCAGAAAGAAATGGCGTCGATTTTAAGTTACACAGATTTTTATTAGGCGAAAGTGTGGAAACGCCTTTTTAACCACTAAAACCAAACCAATCAAGTGCCTGTACTAGTGAGGCGATCGCTGAATGAGCAGTGTACCAGAAAAGGCATAGGCAATATTGACTTTTTCATATCGCGATACAATATATTTTATATAGCTTTTTTTGGCAATAAAGATACATATGGAATTGTTGCCAATAAATTTCTCAATGCATCGTGAAATGATGCATCTTCATATCACAAAATATTCTCAAATCGCAAAATATCCTTATATAGCAAAATATCCTCATGTCACAATATATTGTAGTATCGCAATATATCGTGATACTACAATATTTGCGGTATCACAATATTCGCTTCTTTTTTGCTTTGACTGTGGTTGTGCTTCATATAACAAAAGGGATCTAAGCTTAATATATATATTATGGCTTCATTTAAAGCCTTAGATACTGTATTAAATTAAGTCTTAGGCTTAAGCGGCCGGCGTCATTACTAACTAAAGCTTTCCGTGTAGACCGCGTCAATTGGCTATTTCTAACTTCTACTGCGCCAGGTAGAAGTTGCACAGTATTGACCTTAGATACTGTGTTTATGTCTGCTTAAGCAAAACCGGTTTGTACATTAAGTTCTTTTGATATACATTTTGGAAACTTGTTTAGCTAATGTTGGCAAGGTAAAAGATTAAAGCAATTTTCAAAGTTCAATAAAAACTGTTTGTACTCACAGGTTGGAAAAAACACTCCTAACGGACGAATGCAAACGGGAATAATTCGAGTCAACTGTGTCGATTGCCTAGACAGAACGAATACTGCTCAGTTTGCCCTCGGAAAGTGTGCACTTGGCTTTCAAGTAAGTTATTTCACTGTTTCTAGTTGTCTTATCCTAGACAAATTATTAGACTTAAAGATGAAATAGAAATATTTTATTGACCTCTGACAAAGGTAAGGCTTTACATGGGCTAGAAAAAATATATAAATATAAAAAAAAGGAAAAACAATTTAAACAAATATAAAAAAATTATAAAAAAGTAGATGTATTAGTATTTGACACAGTCCATCCAAGTCAATTGGTCAACAACTAAGCAATCAAGTATTAAAACATAGTGTGAACATTTATTTGCAACTCATATTGGCAAGGGTAATGGAAAACAACTTGACAAAGTGCAAACACATCAAGGATTCTGGCAAAAATCCCAAGTATTCTATTATGAATTGCCCTTTTAACCATTGTTGGAATGATGCAGCTTTGCAGTATGGGGTTCCTACAGTGGCCGGCACTGGACTTTGACTCGGACTGCGTGCGACTGCTGGAAGTGTTGTATGAGGATCATGGAGACACTCTGGCTTTGCAGTATGGAGGCTCACAGTTGGTACATCGCATCAAAACCTACCGCAAGACTGCCCCCTGGACTTCTCAAGGCAACGACATCATGCAAACCCTCAGCCGCTACTACAGCAACACCTTCTCAGGTGCCTATCCACAGTTACTTGTAATAGTTCAATTTGTGAACTCCTATATGTTCTGAATATAACCTTGAATTTCTCAATTTTTTTAATGTCTAATGTGTCATTTAGATACAGAGAAGCAGCATGCCATGAATCTGTTCCTGGGGCTGTTTGTGCCAAATGAACACAGTGCTGCTATCTGGGAGCAAGTCACTGACTACTACTTGCACAACTCTCTTATGCGCAGTCCCCGCCAGAGTATCATGTAAGTCTTAGTTACATTTCTAGTATTAGAGCATTGCAATCTTGAATTTAAAAGAAGTAAATGCACTTTTTGATGACAGCATTGATCTTAGGGAAGGACTATATGTTATTATTCAATTTTAAAATGTCACATTTTTGGAAAACTAGTAGGATAACAAATTATTTTCTACTTTAAATTGAATCAGACAACAAGTATACAAGTTTTTAAAACTGGATCTCTCAGCTATTTCGTGGTGACTCTATTTTGCTTTTAGTTTGGGTTATCATAAAAACGCCATTCAAATTGTATTTGCATCTACTTTCACTACTCTGTTGATGCAGCTGTTAGTTTCATTGCATTTTCAAAACTTGCCATCCTGATTTTGCTTTTGGACATTATAAAAAAATTAAAAGAATTGAAAATAATACAAAATTGAACAAATTTAGATCAATTTTAAGTCAGTTCTAATAATAGAGGCAGAAGTGAATAGGCGTTCTCTGGCAAATAGTACAGCTTGTACCATTTCAATAAAATTTTATATGATTTTTTTTGCTAACAATAGCAATATATATTTGCTTTAGACAATACAATATTGTGTAGCAAAAACAAAGACACAATCACATGAAATGAAACTTTCACACTCCCTAACACTTACATGGTTTCACACTTATTCCACATTCACATTTAACACCAGACCTAGCTTTTATAGGGGGGAGAATTTAATTAAACTTGAAATACAGTTTAAAGAAGTATTTCAGTAAGATCATCTATGAAGTCTTTAATGGTTTAATGCTGCCTCCTTAAAGTGGAGTGCTGTATACATCCAGTGGCTAACGTTGAATTTTAACCTAACTTGAAAATGTTCTATGGTAAACATAAACCAATTTAAATGTTGGTTTCCAGGAAGCCCCAAACACAGTGGTGGGACAAGGAAATAATGGAGTGTCTGCCATTCTCATTGGCTCAGTCTCGCAAGACTTGCAAAACCTTGACAGTGGTCTCCCCTCAGGACATTGAGTCTGTGGATGCTTACAGTGATTTCCACCGTCCTCGTGAGTTCAGTGAACTCAATGAAACTTATGCCAATAAGATCAGTCACTCTGTCAGGTATGTGTTAAAAAAAGTTAACATAAGTTGGCTGCTCGTGACTGTTGGCGGGGGTTCACTTGTTTAGGGGGGTTCACACCACCAGGGGTCTGGGGGTAAGCCCCAGCAAAAAAGGGTAGGGCCCTTGGCTTAAAACATGGATTTTAAGATAAATATTGTCAAATCAATTTCTTTTATCCAACGAATCTTTTCTGATATTACCATTTGGTATGTATTATACATAAATATATAATGTATACAAATTATCATAAATGAAACTTTGATTGAGTTAAAATAAATTCTATGCAAGAACTAAGGACTAGAGATAACATCTGTAATATGTTATGCTATTAAACTTATTCACAGTAATTTAAAACTGTAGCCTGAACAAGTCACACTTTTCATCGCACACTACTTCAAATTACACATACAACAGAAACATGACGACAGTCAAAACGTACAAGTAAAAAGCAGCTACCAGCAAGCTCTGTGCGTTGTGGCCGCCTCCTGTAACAAGTTATTAGAACAAAGATAACACCCTGCAGAAGCTCCTGCTCAAGGATTGACCGACTTCCCGCATATTATCATTCTTATTAGTAGCAAAAGCAAAGGCGCCAGGGTTCGCCTGGTAAAACTTTGATAAATTTACCATTCTCTCACAACCAAATTTTAATGGTAAATTTTAATGGGGTTGTGCTCGTATTTTGTGGGTTGTGCTCATGTGCTCCTATCTATACGAGCAGCCACTGCATAAGAGTATTAATGTAATGATAATTGTGTGAGCTTGAACTGAACTAGAGTAGACCCTAAGGCTTTCTAAAGTCTTACCTTTTAAAGTGTTCAAAACCTTTCAAATTTTAATTTTTAGGACTCACATAACTTTCACAAAAGTTGAACAGATAAAAACCTAAGAAATGTCAATTTTACTAGCAGTTTATATTTTGGGAACCCTTGTAAAGCCATTCATTATTGTAAACCTTACCATAGCAACAAACTTTCTTAATACCAACTACCAACCAAAAGGCAAACACTTCTATGCACCACAGCATGCAAAAAATTGAGCTCAAATGCCACAAACATTAAGACATACCATGCTAATGTTTAGTTTCTATCATTAAAGAGACAATCATTTTGGTTTTTCTAACAATAAAAATTAAATTTGTTCAATGGCTAACTATAGTCTGATCCTATTTGTATGATACATATATTAGTCTAAACTAATACTAATAGGTTTTTGTTATTAGGCAAAACTGGTAAATTTTTACCTACAGTACTCACATTTTATTTTATGTTTACATTTGTTTGAAAACGATAAAATTTGTCATACATATATTAAGGGCTAAGTATACAATGTCTTTTCTTTTTATGATTTCATTATCCAATTTGGTTTTAAAATGTAGTGCTAGATATGTGCTTTAAAAAAGGTTTATAGCCCCTAAATGTGCTGTATACTTGTACAACTTATAGATCTTATTATTTTCTTGTAGAGCACATTCTTCTATCAAAATTTGAAAAGCACACTTTTAGCACTAAATTATGGTCTGTAAAAGACCAAATGCGCTTCACACCAGTTGGACATTGCGCCGGTTAAATATTTGGCAAAAATCGAAGGCGGTAAAACGAAAGATAAAACCAAGTCCAATGAAGTAGCAGTTAGTGAGTAGAGTTTGTGTCAAGCAGCTAGAAACATACCTAAGGAAGCAGTGTTAATCTGCTCAGTAAATTTAGTTTTCAACATATTTGAGATACATGAAATCAAAAAGACACTCAATCCTAACTTCATTTCAATAATCAGCACGCATTTAAATTACAAAACAAGTCATTGACAATAGAAAGTGGTAACATTTAATTTCCTGTGTGCAGGGATTTCATGCCTAACTGTGTGACCGACTTTTCTCCGTTCATGGTACGAGTGAGGCCAGGCCGACGCAGGGAGGAGACAGCCAAAGGTGCTAACTTGGGCAAGAACCCGTCCCTCACAGGGAAGAGCTCTACAAGTAGTACTGCTTCTACTGACAGGTACCACTCATATAACGTACATATTGCTAAATTCATGTACAACTCAAAATAATCGCTATGAAGTGCCACTTGATTTTTTTAACATAGTGTATCAGGGCTGTAGCCAGAATTTTTGGACCAAGAGCAAATAGTGACCAGGTCCTTCTATTTTGTGCGGTTTTCTAGTTCTTCCATATAAATTAAGAGAAGAAAAATAAACGATAAAACGTGATTTAATGAACTAGCAGACAGTGAGTGTGTGTCAAGCAGCTATAAACATTGACACATGAAATGCGTACTAGCTGTATTCGAATGTTAGGTCAATTACATTTTTACTCATTAAACAATAGATTAAGATAAAAATAATATTCTAAGGCCACTTGTAAAGAATGTTAAATTTCCTGCCTTTTACAGCAATATAAAATGTACAAATTAAAGACACAATTAACATATTGATGTAATATTAACAATTAAATTGCCTACATTTCAGTTTTATACTGGTTGGCCTTCCTTCCATAAAATTCCAATTAGAAAGTTCAAAAGCCATAATAATTTCACAAGAGTTACTCTGGTGTTAAACCTAAGGTTTTGAACTGGAAAGATGTGATACTTTACAGCTTTTCATAATGATTCAGAATGATCCCTGCAAAATGCAAGACGGTTTTGACTGACCTACTCGCTTGAAGTAAAGGTTTGTTTATGTTAGGCAGGCTCCAACGGCTCAATTTTCCCTGTTAGGGGGTAGAGTTGGCCCTGTTCTTGTCAAACCACCACTTTCAGCGTTTGCACAAATGCCCTTGTGATCAGTCTACACTTGGTAGTTACGGCCCTGTGCTGGAGTGAAATCAACTTTCTGTACTAGCAGCAAGAGTAACTGATTCTTAAAACTCAGCAGTGGTAGTGTTTATAGGGTTTGGAAGGTGCACGCATTAACTAGAGCATTGCCCTGATTTCTTTGTTTGGTTTACAGTTCTGAGGAAAGTGATGAAGAAGTATTGGATTCCAACCATTCAGAATCTTACCACTCTTCATTGACTAAAGATGTAACTACTTCAGGTTTGGTTACGTTTGACTCCTTGTTTCCTTCCTTTCAACAGACCTATGGACAGGAACTGAAACCCCCTTCAAAACAAGACACACACCTGTATAAAAGGTATGTTAGTTTGTGAAGAAGTTTTATATTCAATAGAATTAATTTATCTGTCGGAAGTTTTGAAGATTGCTGAATCTATACTTGATATTTACTTGATTCCTGCGTTGATGACAGAATACTTTGGCTAGACTGTGTCAAAATTATAAAACTATTTACACTATATACAAGGATTGGTGAAGGCTGATCATTACCAAAAAGTTATACTTTTGTTAATTAAACATACTCAAACCTAAAGAGCTTTTAAAACAGAAATTAAGTTTTGACTTGTTTAGAAATTATTATTCAAACAGTCATAAAACATTAACCTGAAAACTTTGTAATCAACCAGGTCAACGCGTACCTAAGCATTTAAGCACTTATGGCATGAATGAAGCAAATTTCCTTTACAATTTGTTACCATAATTTGCTAATTGTAACTCTAATTCGCTACGTTCAAAGCCTCGGTTTGACCTCAGCTTATTGTGTTCTGTTACCTTATTATGTCCTGTGACACATGGTCCTATCTTGCTTCATTTTCTGTCTGTGTTTTAATAATTAAATGTTGTCTTTGAAGTCTTTAAAGTTGAAACTTAAAACTTAACACACCTGTAAGTATAACGAAAATTAATACTTATAAAATAAAAGTGAATAACTTCCACTTTTGGTTTCAAAAAGGCAGCCATATCAAATTTTCCAAGCTTAATAATGTTTCCTCTCTACTTCTGCTACATTTGAGCTTGTTATATTAACATACTCGGTACCATGAACAAATTTTATCACACACAGGTCCGGGTTTTCACACAATTATAATAATAATTATTGGTTATGTTAAAGGTATGTGTTGATGCATCGCATGGCTAACAAGACGTTGGATCACCCATTGCCGAGTGGTGTGATCTCTATTCTCTCCCCCACAAGTTTGACGACACAGTCGGCCAGCAGCCACAACCTGTGTGAGGTGCAACCTCCCGTCGTTCCGGCAGCCTCTGTCGATATATACACCAAGTATGTGGCCCAGATCAACGGCAACTTTACTGTGCAAACAGACAAATATGAAGCCTACGTCAACTGTAAACTTGATGTGTTCCCTGCTGTAGGTTGGGAGGATTGATTGTTTTACTAGTAAGATTATCATCTGTGATACAATTTAGCTTTGTTGGTACCATATATTCTAAGAATCAATTTATATATTTAATAAAATGTCTACAGCTTTAGCCTTGCATGTTTTATTTGTCCATACAAATTCTTCACAAATATATACATGTTTGACCAACTTTCTAGCCAAGATTGAGTTAGTAAAAAAGTAGGTTGTCATATCCAAATGAACAGTCGATTTCTATTTTGTGATTTCTATTTTGTAGTCAAAGGGCCAGTCACATGATTTAAAAATGTACCTGTTGGATGTACTCTCATAAGAACAATCTAAATGCACAACTCGGCCACTTGTTAAGGTAGAATTTAGGTTTGATCTCTTTTGAAAGGTCTAGAGGTTTGACAGGTGTAAAGTCAACATCTTGCCCACTTGCTATCAAGTGGCATTTTATTTCATTGATTTCAAACTCAATGCTGTAATATTTACAGTCATTTGAGTAATAAGTTCTGCACAATACATATTAAAATCATATGATAGTTCTCAAACACTAAACAAAAATTAAAACAGTGCCAACTCTAGTGTTAGTAACGACTTCTAGTCATATTTGTAACCAATCTTTGGTAAATTAAATATTTGTCTTGACAATTTCCAACCTAAGTTTTTAATGTGTAATATCTGTTTTTTTCTCCAAAACATAGTTTCTCATAAGTTGTTTGGAAAATGTAAACTATGGTTAAAATATAACCATCAGACCTTACAACTAAATGTTCAAACATTTCAGAACTTAGCAATGTAATAGATTAAGTACCTACAAACAGAAAAAGTAAGTTTTTATTATTCATTAGTTTTTCATTCTCAAACCCAGTATTTACAGTGCACTACTCATTTTCCCAACATAAATTTGATATTTAGGGTTTATAAAAATAAGATCTAAGTAAGTTTTTATAGACAAATTGGTCTAATTCATAGACATTAGTTAGCTATGTCTGTCAATAATAAATTAAACACTTTGTATTAGGTATTGACAGATGTTGTTAACTAATCTCTACAAGTTAGATAAAGTATATTCAAGCATAAAATTAAAGTTTAAAGCTACCAAGTTTCATGTTAGCTCAACTAGTGAATTGAACAAGAGTAATATAGAAATAGGGAACCCACTTTATTTAGTACAAAATTAACTATAACTGCAAAATAAAATGTGCGGTGTGTTTGGTTGCATATTTAATTCAAACGATATGTTCACTAAATTATTGTAATTTGAAACTTTTTGTTTCAAAAAAAGGTATGTTGAAACTTTGCTTCAAATGATGGTAATTAAATTAATTAAATTAGGTATTCGCCTGAATTAGTCTAATCTATGAGTTGAGCGACACAGAGAGTCATTAGTGGATGCAATCAAGGAACTTGGCAGGAAACAGTGAATTGTGTCCATTGTTACGCACAATGTGATGGCTAGGGACAGTTTCCCAGGTGTGTGGGAGGTTCTCACCAGCTGAGTCTCTGCATCCACCCATCGTCCAAGCTGTGCTCTGTTCTCCGGCCTGTTACGTACGGCCTGAACATCCTGGTTTAAGTTTCTTCAAGAAGATTATTGGCTTTAAAATTTTAAAAGGAATTACTTATGTCCAAGTCAATTTACCCATCCAACCTTGTTTGGTCAAGGGTCACAGCTTTTAGTGTTTTGTAAGGATCCCTCCTGAGGGTAAAATCTAAATTTGAAAACCCTGTGCTCGCTAAGCAAAAATACACTAAAAGCACCTTTTCCAGTGTTTTATGTACTTTTTCCAAACACCGTAGTCTATTGTACCAATGCACACGTTTTAAAATATATCAAGTTATCTTTAATTTAAGTCCAAAACCAGCTAGCTTTTTATATTCAGAACTTCTTGGGTATAAATATTTAAACATTTAATATGTTTATAAAATCATTTGATATTTTAGTAAAGTAAAGATGTGAAATATATGGATGGAAAACGTTCTGCCAACAGGTGTTGGCCAGATGAGAACGAGGCTTAAGCGGCATGAGTCACAACTGTCATCTAAGGCTTCGTACAGACCGCATCAATAAACTATTCATAGTGCCAAAAATATTTACCTGGCACATGTAAAATATTGTACATATTTTATTGACAGTTGACGCGGTCTGTACCTGGGCCTTTAATGATATTTAAAGCCAATTTAAAACCTCTTTTATTTGGACTTGAACTAAATAAACTCTTGCTGTAATTTATACAAAAGTAAATAATAAAACATAAAATAAGTTTTAGCTACCTCCGCGAATATCCAAAAAAGTTGTGGAGGGTTGTTACGTCCCGTTTTAAAGACATCATCGTCAAACGTACAGTTTGGTTGAAAATCCATCTATTGGCTTGGTTATTAAAGATGAAAACAAAAAGATACACAATACGACGAAACACCGAAATAAATGAACATATATTTTACAGATCACATAACAAAACATGAAATAAATAATTTAACAACGTTTTTAAAACTGTGTAAAATTATTTATTTTTACTTATAAGTTATGGAGGATGGTGCAATCTCTCAAAAATAAACTTTGACTGGGTAATTATTTGAAAAAGATACACTATCATCTGTTGATGCTTTGGAAATAAAATACTACTTAAGTTACATATTTGATTATTTTTAATAACATGTAATGTTAATAAACACAAGAACAACAAGAACAACCCCACAGTGACAGTCTTCGGGTGGAGTGATTTTGCTGGTTAATGAACTCAATCCATATAATGAAAATGAACTCGACTTAATATGCAACAAAAATTTGAGCAAAACTGTAGAGTGGTCACAAGGGTCCAAAAATGGGTGAAAAAGGTTTCCGATTTAATTTTTACCCAGTAATAAGAAAATTGCTATGTTTAAAGGTAGCCCTAATGTCGGCTATGTTTTCAACTCTTTTTGCATTCTTTCTTATTTTGTAACTTGTTTGAAACTTGTATTCAACAAGTTGAACCGATTTTAAAACTAATTAAAAATGATTCTGCTTGGGAGAAGCTGTGAAAGTTGTATAACAGAGGCCAGCTTCCTGTCTCAAGACACAACAACAGTGTTGAGAGTGAGCACTAGATTTCCTCAGCGTCCATTCCCACGAACAAAGAAGTATGAAGAGCCGAAGAGATAACCCCTCACTATCAATCCATTTCCTAAGCAAATCAGCTGTGTTGTTAGTACTTCTCATAACCTCAAACTATAAATTAATGCTTTAAGCTATGGTTTCCTAGAAAAAAGTTCACCGCTAAATTACGGCCGTTATTGTAGCGGTGAACGTAACCATGTTGTTTTTTTAGTTGTCAAAGTTTATTTACGTATGTAGTAATGGACAAGCTAGACTTTTGTTTACAAAACATAACGTGTCACTTGGTGAGAAAACCCTTAACTACTTTTCACCGCTACTTTACGTCCACTGTTTTCTATGAAACCACTCTCATCTGATTGTATTGAAACAAAACTCACCGTCACCTATTGTAATGTAGCAGTCACCGCTTTCTAAGAAACTATAGCTTTACAATCATTATTTTCCCACAAATTTCATTTTTTACAAACCACATTTTTTGATACCGAAATGATGAAGACATAATAGTACACTTACTATTTGAATTTGATAAAACCACATTTTGTATTAGATTAGCTCTATAACTTATTAATTTGGGGAAAAATTTACGGGCCAAGGGTAATAGATTTATATTAATTTACGTATCAAGTAAGTACCAATTTTATTACTTTGACAATTAGCTGCTAGCTTGCCCCCCTGACTCCTGGCACGCTCCACTGCTTGCCAAACACTGGCCTACGGCCTGGCGTCCTTTCCTCCCCAAAAACAATTTGGTAGACAACCAATATATTTTTTGAAATCAGCATAATATTCCCTTTTTTTGATACCCCACATCGATTTTTATGATTTTTAATATCTTGCCCCTTAACCCCCAATCCATATATTGTGCCCCCCGAACCCCAAAATCAGTAGGGGTCTTTGTTAATATGGTATACAACTATGTGTCGAGTTTCAAACAAATCCGTTGATATTTACTAATAAATATTAATTTTTACTAAAAAAAAGAAATATAACATGGAGATTGGGACCTCAAAACCCCATAAAATAAAAAAAATCTATATAATTTTATTCGTTTCCCCACCCTCAACACACTAAGGACCATTTCTATTCAAAAAAATCGAATTACCCCAGCCAGATTCCGAGATCTCAACACTCCGGACAACCCTAACCGAAATACTAATAGTATAGATGGAGCGCGTAGACAGGGCTAATATTATATAATGAAAGTAACCTAGTTGCAATATAACCGTTCCAAAGCCAAAAGATTGATTGCCTCGCAGCATTTCCTAATCATCAGACCTATGAAAAGCCGTTCTAAAGCAATCACTCAGACTCAGGCACGGCTCTTGAGGAAATCTGTTTAATGGTGCACAATAACGCTTCGTAACGCTATTTAACACGTGCATTGCTCTCATTAGGCTTTGACGGACAATGGAGTAGAGATGTAAAAGTTACGTGTGTGTGGTTGTGGCACCCACGTAAGCTTTCTATACCTACATACGTAGATCAGCTTGCTCGTTCTCTACTAGACTTTCTTCTGCGTATTTAACGTGCCGTAAGTTTCATATGTCTGTTAGACACGGCCATCATTCTTCTTCACTTCTCCAGACAGAATCATTAATTCCTGCTGTGAATGCTAATTTTGTTGCTGCTCCGTATCTGTTGCTCATTTCGCACATGGTGTATTTCATTTGTATACATCGTGTACATTGTGGCGTAGAATTGAAAATTCTTGTGAACTTGATCTTAACCACTATAGCAAATCTTGAATTAACCTTATTAAAATCGTCGATTTATTAAAATATTAAGAATAAAACTGTAGGTTTGCTAGGTAGACTATACTTTGTAAACCCTTCGCTTTAGCACCGAGCTGTAAGTTGAAACATTAAGCAACACTCAAACCTATGTATGTACATTGCGTATAGTTGAAATAACATCGCACATTTTCCAACCCAAACGTGTATGAAACGAAGTTAGTTACGTTTAAGATTGAAATTTACAATATCAACAGTTATTTTTCGTAAAACAACAAGATTTTTTTGTTTCGTGTCTCATCGTCGTTGTTGCCTAGCGTAGTCAAAATTGCAGGATGACTAAGTTGGAAATGAATCAGACATTGTTTAAACTGTTCACAATTTAATTTTATAAAGAGCTAGCTGATTCATTAACACCATCTACTTTTCATCAAGTATTTACCGAAGAAAAATAAGTGGGAAATGTTTAAAGTTGTGAGTAAATCAATAAATACATTTGGTTAAAATTATTGGAACTAAACATAGTAGGTATTTAGATTTCGGTACGTATTAATATTTTCTTTATGCAGTATACTAAGTAAGTTGAAAGTGAAAAATTGAAACCGGTTTCAGAAATTACAGAAATTCTAGAGTAGTCCTTTACTAAGACTCATTTATTTGAAGTACATTGGCAAAACCTTCCTTCAATGGTGGCAGCAATGATGACATATATTTAATGTCTATCTTCTTGCTTTTTAACCTCTTCTGTCTGATTACATTTAGACGTTTCGTATACATTTAGTTCCCTAATCAATGTTTGTGCTGACCTGTCAACTTTCCCGCTTTTCCACATCTATCATCACTTCCTGTTTGTTAAGCATGTTGATGTCACAGAGAAGCAGACAGCAGTCTACACACAGCTGATCGTGTCCTTTCACTCCTGCTCGGCGGCTCGGCGGAGTCTGCGGGTCCAAGGTCGGAGTTCACGGCCGCCTCGCGGCAAGCATAAAGAGAAAACAAAAAGGTAATTAAGCTATAAATGACTAAACACAATGTGTTTTGTGGTGGGCAGTTTCACAACGTTTTGTAAGCGGTGTGCAACCATGTCGAATGTAGGCATATATGACATGACCCCGATTGATACGGTATTGTTGCGTTGCTGGTAAATGGATAGAAGATAAATTATTCAAGTTATATCGATTACTCCTGTTGAATATGAATTTATGTTTGAAAATCTAGCCCATTCGTTGGATTTTACTATCTGTATATTTTATATACGGAGTTCGAGTTCCACAAAACAGCCGACAATTGCTATTGGTAACTATGATCACCTGAGGTAGCAGATGCAGATAAGATATTAAACGCATCAGTAGTCTTGGCGTGCTTAAAATACTCCTGTACGAAAGTGTGTTTGAGGGGGAAATATTATTTAATCAAAACCATTTCGGTCATAATAACTGAATGTGACATTTCGAACCTTCATTTATAAATGGGTTTCTTCAATATAAAAAACCTCTCAAAAGTTTGCTCGTTTACTATTATATTCCTAATAGAAACAATATTTATGTGTAGAAACAGTACACTCGTGTCATCGTCAAAGATGTAGGTATGTAAACAACGACATCTTTATGTTTCTAATGAAAGACTTACTATGATAAATACACTATAACTTTATTCAACAAGTATATCGGTGTCCAAAAATACAAAATATTTTTATACAAGACTGGTGCATTTTTAACTTTGTATAGAACGGTAATATCAGGACCTGTGAAGACCTGTCTCTATGAAGCACTTGGTAGATATAGAAGCAGCACCCTCCTCAACTTACATCACGTCTTCACTTGTAGTTTCAAAAGCAATATCCACTATACATGACATGTGTGTATTCAAGGGAACGATGTGTGTCTTTGAATTGATATCGCCTAGCTGTTGAGTATCGTTGTTGATCTAATATTTTCATATTACGTGCTGATTTCACTTTCATCCTCCCGAAGAGACTAGTATTAAACTCATTTTAGACCCTAGGGAGACCCCGCTACTCCCTGTAGCTGAAACCTGTTTCTTAACACGCATTTCTAAACCTACCCATTACATGGATGGGGTTCCTGACGTTTCAGACAAAAAGTTCCAAGACATGTGGATTGGTAGAGGAGGCCCTGTGTAGCGCGGGCTGTCTCGAGAAATTTACTTTCAGTGATTTCTTGTTGTGGAACACATAAAAAATATATTGTGTTCATAAACTGTTCGTAACTTGACTCAATGGAGAAAAATAATTGGCAATTTTGTATTTCGTGAGGACTTTGACTTCCCGGGGAGTGTGATTTTGTTGTGGGGACAAATAAAAATACAGTTTACTCAAAAATAATGCTGTACATGGTTCGTTTGAGAGAAATTTCATTATTTTAACGTGTATGAAGATGTGACAGGCTGAGTTCACAAACATTGCAAAATGATCTTATGATACCTACAAGTTGACATTATAAACAACGATGGACCTTTTATTTCTTCAATAAAACCGGAAAATATAGCCGACGCGTAGGCACAAGCGCTACCGTGAATCCAAGCGAATTTCCTATCACGGAGTAAATCTTTTAATCAAGTACACGCAAAAGACACGAAGAGGATCTTTCTGTAGATCTTGTAATGGCACGCTCAGTACGAGTATGTTCAGCTACATTTTTAAGCTACCGGTACATACAGTAGTTAGATTACAAATTTGAGTACATATCAAACTAGATGGAGCTTTAGACAATTGTGAAAAGTACTGATTGCTCGTGTTGGTTGGCGTGCATCTCGCCCACGCGAACTCGGTACTGCGCTCGCCGTGGGAAAGCGCGAAGTGTCTCCATTCATCTCTGCAAACCATGGACAAGCATTGTACCACCACCTCCTCCACTTTCACTAGGCTCTATTCAGGGTGATCAATGTCACCCTAGCAGTTAGAGAGCAATCACCTCACTCACTGCCTTGTCTAGTCAACAAATTACACCCCGCGCCACGAGAGTGTTAGGTTTTTTCTTAGATTCTAAACTAACTTGGTCGGATCATATAAATTACTTGTGTACAAGGCCTATAAATTTCTATATTCAGCTTCTTAATCTGGAAATTGAGTGATATAGTAGCAGCTGAACATCTGAAGTCCTGTTATTTTGCATTGTTTCAATCCCATATATCTTACGGCCTTATTCTTTGGGGCCATTCTTCGAGTGTACTTGATGTTCTTATCATCCAAAAAGGGTAGTTAGAACTATGTGTAAGGCGAAGCGTCTGGCACATTGTAAACCACTGTTTATCAAAGCCCGAATTCTTACAGTCATTAATCTCTACATCTATCACATACTTGTCTATACCAAGATTAACCTAGACCTATTTCATACTAGGAAAGATTTTCACTCTCACTCCACTAGGTTCAGCCATAAGCTTGACTTGCCTCAGCACCGTCTAGCAAAAACAGGCTCTTCACATCAACTTAACTGTGTATAATTTTTTAATTGGCTGCATGTTTCTGCTCATACTTGAAATCTGAACAATTTCAAAATCAAATTAACGAACTGGTTAATTGACAATCCATTTCATAAAATAAACGATTTTTTAAATATTAAAACTGATTTTACTTTTTAGGATTAGACAGGTTGAAAGTTACCAAAAATTAGAATAAGAAGAATTGTATCAGTGTGACCATGCCTATTTCATGTGACTTTATGTATGATCAATGGCAATAAAGTTCTTGATTCTTGGCATTTGAGAAGTGCTTACACTTTGAAAGTTTGAAACCGCAGCTATCAGATGACTTTTAATGAGGTCTAACGTTAACTTTTAATTGAAAACTACAAAATCAGACTATACTGTTGGACTAGAGTTTATCTCGCACTCCTCAATCGTCAACTCTATTGGCGCGGAGTATAGAGTCCTTCATGGTATTTCTTTTCCATGACGTTAGTTTTAAAATACATACACCAGGATAGAACAAGTACTACTACAAAAATAAACGGTTTCAGTTTTAATAACATTAAGCTATTGGAAATGGAAATGTTCAACTAGTTTCATGAGGATGTGACAAACCTGAGTTCACAAACATTTCAAAATGATCGTATGGTCCTATACAAGTTTACTGTTTTAATCTATACTAATATATAAAAATGAGATGGTGTGTGTCTGTGCGTCTGTGTATGTGTGTCTGTTCCTCAATCACGCAAATACTACTGCACCAATTTTAATGAAATTTTACAGGAATGTGGCTTATACACCCCTGGTTAACTCATAGGCTATTAAAATGTTTGATAATTTTATTATTTTCAAGATGGCGGTCCTTAACAAGACCTCACTACATGTTAAAATATATAACCCCAAAACTGTCACGTGAAATTCTAGAAAAACCGTAAAAGATATTTAATTTTTGACAGCCCATACGAGCTGTAAAATTTAAACCTCTACAAAAATGATCCTGAGCATTTTTGTCGTATCTTCAACCGTTTGCTCGGAAAGCTTGCTTCTGTGTGGAGAAACAGGCTCATAATAAGCCAGTCGCACCCCACCACACGTCCGCAGTTTTGTGACAGGTCTGTGAGTGGCGTGTAGCGTTGCGTGGCTTGGTTTCATGGTTTGCGTTTTTCTAAAGATAGGAAACTATTTTTTTACTTTAAATTGGCATCTTTCTTAAAGTGAACACACAACTATGTTAACGAAGCCCCGAGGCGAAGCGCGGGTGCTCTCAGCTAGTCTCCTTATAACTACGGTGGGCCTTTTATTTATATACCTTTGTCTTTGATTTTGAGATTGGTAGAGCTTTTTATTAGCTTATTTAATTTTAAACGTAAAATTAATGCGTGTTGTGTAATGTACAACTTTGTACTTTACGGACTCATTTGGATTGTTAGAAAACTTGTAACATTCGGTTTATTTTTCAGTGATAATTATAATCGTTGCGGAAACCACTAGATAAGGTCTTATAACTAATACCTGATTGGAAATTGCGTTGGTGTTAAATAGTTCAAACAGTCATGATTAAATATAAAATTATTGAGAGTATACGTTATATATCATCTATCAAAAATAAATTATGAAACCTGTTCGGGGCCAAATTGTTACTTTTCATGTATTTCGGGCTTGATACATGTAGTTACTCGGCTTACCACTTGTTTATCTTTAACAGCTGCTGGTGCTATTCTAATATGATATTTTCTCTTTTTAACAATTTTTCAAAACTTCTGGGGTTGATCTTAAATGTGCCGGTTGGATGATTTGTCCCTTTTGTCGACAGAATGAGGGCAAAACTCAGAAAATCTCATTTAGGTTTGTTTCTGAAACATTCTCAACGTTAAAATTTTTCAAACAAGACAATTCTTATGAGGCGAAATCAGTCAAAACAGTCTGAGTAAGCACTGAGTAAGCAAATTGAGCTATAAGCACAATTGGATGAATGTCGATCTGTTAGGATTTGTTTTGAGGATGAGTTCATTGAAATTTTGGATTGCGTTGTTGAGTTCTATGAATGCGGCTGTTTCCAGTGCTTATGGTTTATTTTGCTTTGAAACACAGAGGGGTGTCATCTGCGTACTGGACGATTTGTCCCTTTTGAACTAAGGAGTCAACATTATTGACGTAGATTTTCTACAAATTGTGTCTGATCCACTCGAATGGCACTTTTCGTATCCCGTAATACTCTAGTTTGAGAATTAAGGTGCTGGTGTGGTAACTGGTAAACACAGTCGAAAGCCTTAGATAAATCAAGGAATACACACAGTTACTCGACTTTCATGCCTCTAATATTATTTTGACAACTGCGACAATATTCGATTTCCAACTACAAAGTTCGAATTATTTTGATGATAATATTTTGTGCTTTTCCAAAAGGTTTGCAATTTCTTCTCGAACGTTTGCTGAAGGCTGGTAAAATTGAGATTGGCTAGTAATTTTGAAAATGGGGTACTTTTGCAGTTTTGAGAGAAGAGGGAACCGCTTCACAGTGAAAAAGAGGTTAACAATTTGTTCAAGATCTTCTTTAAAGCTTTAATCTGCTTTAACAGATTGTACATATGCGGTAGCAAGTGTAACAGATGACTATGTTTACTATAGCAATTTAGATACTAACTTTGATTTACTTTGGTATCTGTCGTATTATTAGTGGAGTACTTTGAAAACACGTAGATAGCGTGGTTTTTGTGTGGTATTTTTTATCTCTATAACACATTTTTAAAGGACAGGCAAATTAAATGAGATTATTACAAACCGTTGAAAGTAAATTTAAACATCTAATAGAATAGTGTGGTTTTGAATTTCAATTGTTCAATTTAACAATATCAACAATACGATAATAAATCCTGTGGCAGTTTCGGAGATTTGAAGAGGGGCAAAAAATTATCCAAAATAACAGCGCACAAATTGGCCACATATGTGCTGGTCGCGCATGCGCAGTGGGCTGGCCAGGCGCCGCACACCGCAGCGCAGTCCGTCAGTCGGCCGCACGCCTCCCTAGCCGCAGCCCGCATCGCGTTCTTACCGCACTGTGTACACTCTACAACAGCGATAAACATTAACTACTCCTGTTTGTTAATTATGATATAATCATATTTTGTGAAGTGCTTTAAGTGTTTTTTTGTGTGTTACTTCTAAGGATTTTCTGTTACGTCCTGCCATAAGGTAAGATTCAAAATAATAACTACCTATGAACATAACCTTTTTAATGTTGTATTTGGTTATTGGGTCCTTAAAGTTTCATGGTTTGGACAAAAAATAACCTTTTGGTTGTCAACTTTACCATACCTACCAACTAATGTCTTGGTTTAGATGTCTTGGTAAATGCCAAAAGCTTTCTTGATTCTATTTTAAATAGCAATCAACTATCTAATAACGATCCAGAAAGGACTTGCATAAAAAAACACAACAAAAAGTTTATTTCTAGCCACATATCAGCTGAACAAGAAGCACAGCCCCGTATGTTACACTCCAAGAATGACATCTCACGTTGCTTTCAAAGAGTACAGTACCATAAACGCCTGTGTTCTTCTCAAATTAAATATAAAAGTGTCATGGAAAATGTTGAGCCTAAAACGTGTGTAATACCACCAAAAATTGATCGAAATACATTAGTTTGTGCTGATATTCCCCTTAAAAACCGATTCACAGTTTTGGAAGTAGACTGTTTAACAGATATACCGGTAGTAGCAACTAAAGCTGTAAACACAGAAAATAACAAATCTGATGTTCTGTCTAAAGAAACCATGAAGTATACAAACACTAAGAAATCCACTAACAAAGAAGCTAACCTCTGCAACAAAAACTATGCCGTTTATCCATTGCTGAACATAAGAGACGTTGGGAATAAAATAAGATCACGAAAGCCTGTTCAAGTAGACCAGACCAATATCAGGAGCGGATTAAAATCATTAAATGAAACTAGTACAAACAAAATTAAGACAACATCTGAGGAACTTAACCAAACAAATAACAAACATGTGATCAAACCCAGAAATAAACTAATTGTACTAAGTGATAGTCATGGGAGAAAACTAGCTGAAATTCTTGGTCACAAAATGCCACATTATGATGTAATTGGCAACGTGTATCCGAATGCTACCTTAGACATTTTAACTGAAAAGGTACCTCAGATAACCAAAACTATGAACATTGATGATATAATTTAATAATAGGGAACTAATGATTTGTCATCTAATCCGAACTACGACCCAAAACCAAGCCTGGACAAAATCTATTATTTAAATAGTTCCCACAAAGTCATTGTATCAGGAGTTCCTTATCGTTATGATAGATACTTCAATAACGGAATAAATCAAGTGAACCAGGAAATACTTGAAGAGATTTTGTGCAAGGAGAATTCGAAGTTTTCGTTTCTTGATATTAGTAAAATCAAACGAAACAGTTATACACAGCAAGGGCTTCATTTAAATTTACGAGGAAAACACGATCTATGCAAAATCATCACTTCTCACGTTCTACACATATCATCTTGGAACTCACAACACAATGAAGACAACAACCATTTTTTATACCAGGACAGCCTCTTAAAATCAGGAAATGTAAGGTAAAATCTCTGGTACCGATGCTAAATTCACATAAATCAAAATTTAATAATAATCTAAAAATTGTCCATCAAAATGTCCAAAGTGCTAGGAATAAAATAGATCAGATTCAAATTTTGAGTGTAGAGTTAGATCCTGATTTTTTAGTACTTTCTGAACATGGATATAATTCTACAACAATACAATTTTTCAATATTCAAAACTATACACTAGCAAACATTTATTGTAGAGAAACTTATCGTTCGGGCGGAGTAGCAATATTTACTAAAGAATCAATTAAGTTTGAACATTTTGAAACTAATTTATCAAACGAAAAACACTGTGAAATAGCTGCTATAAAATTCAACTCCCATAAATACAAAAACATCTATTTAGTTGGTATTTATAGGTCACCAACAGGTGAAATTAATATTTTCTTTGATATACTTGAAAAGTTATTAACATTACTAAGTAAAACTAAATCTAAGTTTATTTTAGTTGGGGATTTTAATATTGATGTTTTAAAAGAAAATAATCCCCTCGTTAGGAAATTCAAAGATATTCTTTTAACGTACAACCTCTTTTGGTCAATTAACTCACCCACACGAGTTACTAACCATTGCCAGTCTTGTTTAGACAATGTTGTTTCTAACTTGACATCAGAAATCAATATATCTGTCTTAGACACAGCTATATCTGACCACTATGGTCAAATAGTTTCTTTGTTGTCTGATTCTGTGATGAATATATCTCCACAACTAGTAATAAAGCGCAAAACGTATCCTAATAATATTAGTAACTTAAAACATATGTTACAATGTGAAACTTGGGATAGTGTTTTAAGTCATGAGAGGAGCTGTGACGAAGCATTTTCTTCATATTTGGACATTTTCCTAAATCACTTTAACACTACATGTCCTCAAACATTTTGCAAGCAATTTCTTAGAAAGAAAAAAATAAGTTGGATTACTCAAGGAATTTTAGTATCCAGGAAAAATATCAAGGTTTATTCTAAACTTTGTTCTAAATCTAATAATGAAACATTTAATCGATACTATAAAAAATATAAATCTGTTTATCGAAATGTAATAAAAGCTGCGAAATCATACGAGGTAAATAAATTAATACAACAGTCAAGAAACCTTTCTAAGACAGCTTGGAAAATCATACACTTTAATAAACCTACAGCCTATAACAAATCTATAGAACTTGCCTTAGATGGATTCAAAATTTCTGAACCTGAACTAGTTGCAGAACACTTCAATGCGTTTTTAACAAGTGCGGCTATTAACTTACAAGCGGATATGGGTGTAACTAAGGCTATTACGACCAACCACATTAAAAGTAATCCATATTCTATGTACTTAACTCCAGTTACAGAGGAAGAAATCAGGTCAATTTTTAAAAGTCTTCCTTCAAAGCGATCGACGGATATTAATGGTCTATCCTCTTGGCTAATTAAATTGTGTTCAAATGAAATTGTTCACATTTTAACGAACCTAGTCAATAAATCTTTTGAAACAGGGCACTTTCCGAGTGTTTTAAAACCTGCAAAAGTTGTTCCTATTTTTAAAAGGTTCTAGCTTAGATGTTGCTAATTATCGTCCAATTTCTCTTTGCCTATTTTTGGTAAAGTGATTGAAAAGCTTTTCTTAAATAGACTATTTTTGTTTTTATCAAAACACGATGTTCTCTTTAAAAACCAATATGGTTTTAGAAAAGGATTGAGTACGATTGATGCAGTTAATAAGCTACTTGAATCTGTCATGAACCAGTTAGAAAGAGGCAGACAAACTGCAAGTGTTTTCATTGATTTGACCAAAGCTTTTGATTGTGTCAATCATGAAATTTTGCTGAATAAGTTGTATGTTTACGGAATTCGAGGGGTTCCTTACAACTGGCTGAAATCTTACTTATCCGAAAGAACTCAGCAAGTTCAAATTGAAAATGTACTATCAAGCTCTACCTCATTGACGTTTGGAGTACCTCAAGGTTCAATATTGGGGCCTTTGTTGTTTTTGGTTTACATTAATGACATTAATTTGTTTACCAACCCTGAAGGTTCTGTTTTGTATGCTGATGACACTTCAATTACAATTTCAAACCCTAGTATTAATGCTTTGGAAATATCCTGCTATGAAGAACTAAACGCTTGTGTTGAATATTTTCAACATCTAAATTTAAAAACTAGTTTGTCAAAGTCAAACTATGTTCATTTCAAATTGAGTCACCATCCCAATTATAACAATAAACGTACACCCATATTTATGATAGATGAAGATATAATTGAAGAAGTGCCTACAGTTAAGTTTCTAGGAATCCATATTGATAACAATTTATCATGGGATTCACAAATAGAAAGTATTAGTACAAAACTGAATCAAGTATCTTTCTACTTCGAAATTTGGCTGAATACTGTAGTTGTGCGACTTTACGAACTGCCTATTTTGGTCTGATTCACCCTTACATAAATTATGGAATTTCTCTATGGGGAGCATGTTCAGACCAAAGGTTTATGCGCATATTTATTTTACAAAAAAAAGCCATCCGAATTGTTTCTAAGGCAAGATTTCGTGAACCTTGTAGGGACATTTTCAAAGCCCTAAAGATTTTGACTTTACCTTGTATGTACATTTTGGAAACAATTATTTTTTGTTTAACAAAATGTGATTTAGAGACAGGAGCGAATCTCCATACCCACAATACTAGGCACGCCAATCAACTAAGAAATAGCTACCATAGGCTTTACATATATGATCAACTTCCTTGTGTAGCTGGAGTTAGACTGTACAATAAATTACCTCTAAATATTAGATCAGAAACTGATTTAAACATTTTTAAAGAAAGCTAAAACAATTCTTACTGAACAAAGCATTTTATAGTGTGGGTGAGTTCATTGGTAGTTCAAATTGAATATTCATTATCAAGATAAGACTTTACTTTACTTTCTAGACAACCTTTACTAGATAAATATAATTTTACAACTATAATTTGGCCAAACCCAGTACCAGGGATTTTATCATTTTAAAATTAGTTTTAATGTTGTTACAAATTAGGTATAAAGTATTATGAAGTGTCAACAAAATATACCTTTTGTAAAATGACCTCAATAAAATGTTACCATGTTAAACTCTCACATACTTCAATATGAACAATTACGTATTTCAATGTTATTATTTATAAACCCTTAAGGAAGGAAAATTGGTTGAGATACGCACCACTCTTTAGGTGTTATGGTTTATTATCCAGGTCTACGGGTTTATCCCTTCTCCACTACTCTCGGAGTTGGAATCAGGAATTGTAAAGATCCTGTAAATGAATAGACCGTCAAGTGTGGCTGTTGTTTCTTGTTGATTAATTCATTAAAATTTTCATCAATAATTAATGTTAAAAGGTATTCTAGTATGAACATATTTGTGACAAAGCATATAACTTATAACATTGTATGTTCGTAGTGTAATTTTCTTCGTTAATTTGTATGTTATTAGCCTTGGAATATCATTTAACAAAATTCCTTAGCTATATTGATGTGCTAGCGAATTCTTTTTGTTGATAGAGTCTTGAAACATTTGATTTCGTTTTAATAGGACAAGTGACAGCAACTAGACCAGCTCTACTTATCTTTATACTAGTAGAACTTGAATAGTCATAATCAATGACGTAAATTTGGAAGGTTATTTTCAAATTCCTAACGTTATGTTTATACAAGTGGGGATATAATTGAGCTTCCACAAACACAACTTCTATCCTGCACAATTACGAAAGGCCTTGTCGTAATCATGTCAAAACTGCCTAAGCCAATAGAAACCCCTAAAACAACAATAACAATAGCCGTTATGTCAAATTTTGGAACAGAAGAGGTTTTCTTCGAAACAGACAACACTCTATCTTGGTAGTCTACACACTTGTACTCGTATGTGCGCAAGGAATGATTCGTGATAAAAATATCCTTCCCAGAAGTTCAAAATAAAGTTAATATAGCGACTTTATGAAAATTGGGAAAGGTCGCTACCTACATAAGTGCATTTATTTCTATGTAGAATGCACTTAATAAATAAAATAAAATGACATTTCTAACCTAAAACTATAGCGTACTGATGTGTAATGAATGTAATCAACGTCAAGTAAAAGGTCACACGTGGTGACGTGATTGATAGCAAATTACAAGGATACGTTGTAGACTCTTTGTCTTGATTATTTATTTGTGAAGTATTATTTAATTTGTTGTTAAATGTAAACATTGAGTTAAAAGGCAAGTCTTTACTGGAAGTTTATTTAGAGAGCCCGCTGCACGCACGTAGGCCAGAAACTTTCGTGGAATGTCACCTGGTGGGGAAAAGCGCACTTTGCCACGGAGCTTCATTTTTAATGGATTATTTAGATAAGTATCTGCACTAGTTAATGTAGGCCTAATGGTGTAATGAGGGCCGGGCTAGAGTGGAGCGGTGGATAGCCGGTGTTCAACAGACCGCAGCGTTCTGCTTTATTGCAGTGCTTGTTTCTCTAATGGTGCTTTTGTTTTAACATTCCTAACTCGTGGGAATTCAGCATTCCCGCTGTTACAGTACACGGGGAATTACCATTACTTGCCCAACTATTTAGGTTTAGGGTCCCACGATCTTCCACCAAAATTATGTTCGTGATTTATATCAGTACTACGTGCAGATAGGTACATTATTCTACTTCTTGAAAATATGTTCGTAAATAAATGTATACTAATAAAACATGGTTTTCAATAAAAGTATTCGAAGCTTATAATGCAGTAGCCATCAGGGAATTCAGTTCCTCTTTCTACAAGTGAAATGGGTTTCAGGAACCTGAACTCCACACTCCTACTCGTACTCTAAGATCAGAGAGTGTATTATGTATATTACTTTACTTTGATTTGAGACACCGACTACTCCTATTAATAGTGGTTATTTCAGGTGAATATGGGATGAATGTTGAGTGTGATGAGTGTTTTGTGGATGATGACTTGATGAGATGTAGTTAGTGCCGACTGTCCCCCAGGTAGGAAAAAATTAGAATTTAATATAACATAAATCAATTATTTTGAGGATTGGGTCATTAATTAATAGCCGAATGGACCATCGGCTTAACGTGACTTCCTCAACAACGTGATACCTCTCTGTCGAAGATGTGCCACGGTAATCTGGGATGCGTGTCGAGGAGTACAAATAATTTTGTGAAGCTTTTATAAGTTAAAAATTGTTATTCGGTCCTTAGTCCCTTATCCACACAGCTATTGCAATACACACTGCAGACGTAACACAGAACTATACGACGCGGCGCAGTGCGCAAACAAGAACAATCGCTGCCATGTCTTCAGTTCGTGATCACAGAAACATGAACTTGTGTGTGTTCCTGGACTTGTGACGTCACACTTTATACAATACAGGATGCAAACATATCAGAGTCTCACATTGCGTCAGCAGTTGGCAGCAGTGTGGGAACAGAGGGAGTGAGAACTGTACAGAGAGAAGACAGCTGATCGAAGCACTGACGTGACAACTCCGGACACCCGTGGAATGGATGGGATGCAACTGTCAACATTGCATGGTGCAAGCTGACAGTCCGATCTATCTTTCAAAGTAGGTTATCCATTCAAAGAGAAAATGATTCATGAATGAGAATGAAGCTATTTATTCCAGAAATACCTACATTTTTCACTATTTGACAAAGAAATGTTTGAAAAATGACTGTAAAAGCTTTGATTTTCGAAATTTAACAAACTGTTAGCAATTTAATTAGCTATTGGTTTCTTGTAAGTGTTAACACTTGTTGCATATTAATTGACTTTCTCTACAATATCTGATGATACAGCAGTTATTATTGCTGATGTTTGAATGGGACAGGTATGTATGGAAAATCCGTCATAGATAAATGATTTATTTATTTATTATTTAGATCAAACAAAACTTCGCGGGGCACGAAGGAGCAACAATACAAATTATGAAGAAATAAAATAATGTGGAAAATATCATCAGAAAAAGAACCTTAAAAACTCCATATGATTACCAGCCATGCTTGAGCTAGTCTGCTGGTGAGATTATGGGTTTCTCCACATACCGCGGGAGCGTGACTGTATAACAACACGTCAAGTCTTGAAGGACAGAGGTTGCAACACACTGCAGTGATACGAATGATAATCAGCTGGTCGTGCCAAATGTCTTGTACTGTTTCCATCAGCACTCACCAGAGGCAGGGCTGGGCTTTGTTGATGTCAGCCTGTCTTCTGTGACTGTGAGTGACTCATGCATTGTTGAATCACAAACACCCAACATTCAACACGCAACGCGACCTCTACCCTACTCGACACACCCCTCTTTCAACATGGAAAACTGTTATGACGTGGTTCGATTAAATACACCTGTGTATTTTTAAACCAAGCATATTTTATTAGGTGCAAAAAAATTACGGAAAACAACAAACATTTCTTATACTGGCTACTAGGGAAAAATTCAGAGACTACCAAACTGGGGGACACACGTTGATGAAGACCCCAATTTTAGATATATTTTTCAATGATTGACGATTGTCATAATCCTGTATAGGCGGATAGGCTCTATGTTGATTTGCAACAAATGATCTACATCAACCTCAAGCAAAGGAAATTACCACCCTTTCAATTTAATATGATTACCAAGTATCTATTTTAAAAGTTATAAATAGCATTAAACTAGTCTAATAGGCACACTGAAAAATCCCATTCTACATCTCATGCCGGTAAATTCTCACGGTTCGCCATCTGCACATGTCTTAGAATACATATTTGGGTTTTGTGTGACAGTTGAGTATATAGTCTGTGAAGGTGGAATGTGCAAAGACCACAGACAGGGCGAACTCGTGTACCTGCCCAGTGCCCAGCCCACGAGACAGAGGGCGGCGGCGGGTCAAGGTTTGGCGCCCGGGGCGGTGGCAGAAGGTTACCTCCACTCAGTCTGAGAGCGCCTCTGTTCTCTGTACTGTCCTCAACCTCAACACTTGTTGTGTTTGACAAGTTGAGTGTTTAGAGCTTCCAATGCCGTTAGTCCGTTGGTCGTTGATCTGGAAAACAGTCGGCTATATTTGTAACTAGATGACATTCATCATCCATCAAAACACTCATCACACATCCATTCCATATTCACCTTAAAGATGAGTGGTTGGTGTTTCAAATCATTTTACTGGCAGTTAGTTGACGGTGAACATTCTGTGAATCAACTAAAATAATGACAGAACTTAACAGCTGTTATTCTCCTTGCGTAATGCATATATCCTTAGATAATAGTTGAGCGTAAAACCACGCATATGCATGACAATTGATTATAATACTGTACATAACTTTAATTTTGCACTTTACAAGTGCAACAAAAGTCAACTATTTAAAATAAATTTTGTTGTATGCACACACCAACATAAAAATACACGTAATATGTTCAATCATTACCTATAAACTGGGAAAATTATGCAATCACGGGTTTGATTGATACGTGCTTGCTTCTTAAAAAGTATAATAATAAAATACCTTATTGATCTATAGTGAAACCAATTGTTATGTTTAAAGAAATCTTTTGATGAAAACCTCTGAAAATGCTTTAAATATTTTAAACCAATCGTCATGTGTTTCGCAGCCTATTTCTTCTCCACTGGTAGTAAATTTATTTAAAAAATAAATTATACCAGCTAAAAAGTCGAATAGTGTTGATTGATACGTGTATTCTTTTATTGAACACGCAGACCATTCTTGATTTACGAGGCTAACCTACTCATCCCAGCAAGGTATACTTTTAAATCAAGGTCAAAACCTAGTGATGAAGCGAACTCTTTCACTTTTGGATCATCATATTATCAAGTGTGAGGCAACATGATGACCTCCAGAGACTCATCAGTAGTGGCTGTTGAGCAATATTCACAGGAGCGGGTCATTTCAGAAATAACAGTGCTGTGTCCCTGACATCGGAGATGATTCGTTCCTTCAGTAACACCGATTTCGAGTTTTCAATCATTGGTGAAGATTATTTTTGTGTTCCAACTCCCTGATACATACGGGTTTGAACAGGATTGATTTTGCTCCTTCTATGCGACCTTTTATACCATCGGATCTTTACTCTGTTCCAGTACCACCTATCCACCACTCGGACTCACTCTTCTATCAGTCATTTCAGTGTCATCTGAGTACGTTTAGTATGGTTATGAAGCCTTATTCTTATGAAGCGTAGTGAACTCTATAATCAAAGAAACAGAGTGGGGTGGCAAGGCCAGTGTCCATTGATAAACAGAACAGGAAGTCTTGAGTCCCACGCGCAATGTGGAGTGACTTGGCATTGAACGAGTGGTGACATTACTGTAATTAATCAACAGCTGTGCTGTGATTATTCTAAGTTACTCCTACAACAATCTGTGGGAGTCCCTCGCTAGTCGCCCCCGTATCTCAGACGACTTAACCAAATACAGATCGAGCTGCATTCGTATGTACACATAGTGTGACGCTATATTTAGCAATTTACAACCCAAAATAAAATGGAGTTCATACAACTTGAAAGACATGAGAAAACACGTTCTGCCGAGGTATTTCAGGATCCAGAGATAGCTTGCCTTGTTCCTCTCTTTATAAACAGTAAAACTGCTGATTCTATGACGTTTAAGTACCTGGCTTGGTTAGTGTGCGCAGTGTTCATTTCCAAGTACTCACATAACCCATGATTGACGACTCTGGGAGGTGCTCGACCTGCTCGGCCCTCCTGGGCTCACTCCTTTATGGCTGCCTGACTGGATATGCAGTTGTACTTCGTCCACGAATGCTTGTGAGCTCAAAGCTAGTCTTCCCCATAAGTTTTAAACTCTGTTTACAGACTCAGATGCTTCCTTTTTTCAGAATGGTTTATATTAAATGTTGTAAGAATAGTTTACGTCATTTTATTGCGCTGCGGTATAACAGATTCGAAATTTTAAATTGTGAACGGTACTTGGAGAGTACTTAGTGAGACCGACCTTTTTGGGAATAACTTGTTTTGTTGTTTACCATTAACTGCACTTATTTAGTTACGGGGGATGAGGGGCTTCTATAAGCCTTGAGCTCATCATGATTCGAAGAGTATCATCACGCCTTGACTACGGCTTGCCATAAAAACTTTAGCCTTTATCTGAATTCTAAAATATAAATACATGGTCCAGAATAGGTGCACGGAGACAGACGGCATGTGGCAGTAACCCTGCAGATTGTGAGATTGCAGTATCTGTGACAAGTGCCAGTGCAATGGAGCGATGAGGATGGAAGTTGACTGAGCTCTGGCAGAGGAAGATAGGTCGCTCCGCAGCGTGGCATCGATTCGCGCCATCCCACAACAATTAAATGCCAACCTACAAACACACTTGTGGGCAAACAGTGAGCCTGGAATCCTTCTGTTGGGAGAGGAATCCCGGATGGTTGTGCTGGGTTGCACATTTCTACCGGCACAACGCACAGTGAGGATCCTGGTAAAACCCGTCTTGATGCCAAAGGTACGATGCGCGCAATGATCAAATAGAATAGAATAACGTTTATTGCAGCTCTATTGATCAAATCAGTTTCCTGAAAGGAGTTGAGTAACAGCTTAAATTAATTAGATTAAAACGATTACTCTGGGAGATAGTGGTCTCCGTAATTTAACAGTACAGCTCCTGCACAACACGTCCTAACCCTACCTTGTTTCATATTCATGAATATTACCCTGAAGTGCATTTAAATCGCTGGCTGCAATGCTTTGTCTGCATCTGGTCGTGTCATATTTATGCAGTTAATATTTCCGGGCATTGATCCCTGAGGCACTCCATTTTAATTTGGGTGAAGTTGGAGTTAGAGTTCGCAACAAAGACACTTTGACTTCAATACAAGCCTGCACATGTGAAATACTAGGTTTAACAGTTCATGTGAAATACTAGGCTATTACCAGAGATAACAAATCCTCTGGGCTGTGATATTACGCCCATACAAATATTAAATATGAGCAATTTTCAAGCAATCGTCTCTTAAAATGTACCCTCCTGCATAAACTCTACATAAAAAGAAGTTTTTTTAAAATTTTTCCGGTTCTTTAACAAATTATCGAGATAGAATTTTGAGGAACATTAAAAGCGTAATTATATTCTGATCGAAAGTCAGCAATAACATCTTGAAAGCTTTACAAAGAGAAACTCAATATCAGCTGCTACACGGATTCTGATGCTATCGTCAAGCCTTTCTACAATAGCTAATATCTTCTCCTGTTCACTGTTCTCCGCATCTCTAATCCAGCATCTCTGGCGGTTATAGCTATCTGTCAGTAGCGCCATAACCATAAACAATTTCAAGATATAACGCAATAAACTTTATCTGACAAGTGCGATGCAGAGGAGTATAAGTTACTCATTTTATGAATGTGCAGAACATTTCAGTGTCACATGGTTAATCCTCAGCTTTAAACATGCAATCATAATAATGTAGAAACGTTGTTACAACTAGTTTTATGTTGCGGAAAATCAATAAAAACATTATTATAGGGATAAAACTACATGTGGCGTCTTTAGAGAGTTCATAGTTTTTTAGTCTCTATATTATGGGAGTTACACTCAGTACCTATTTTTCGAAATTCCGTTGTTTTTCTAGAGTACATAAACGATTAAACACAAATTGTATGATAAGTTCTAAAGTTTAGACCTTTCTGCTAGTATACACAGAACTAATTCTTTTCGGGTGTTGGCAAATCGCACTGATGTTTTTGTGCACTTTTAGACCCTCGGTCATAAGAATTTACCTATCCTGTAGACTATCTGCGTTAAAATTTCTCACTTCAGATTAAATTACATATGTTTCGAACAAGAACAGAAGAAAACTACATGATGTGCTATATTTTAAATTTTATTTAATTATGCGTTTTTACATGTATTTAGATCGGAATGTCAACTCTTTGTTGGGCTACGAGTATGCCCCTGATTTCGAAGATTCTGAAGGAAGTGAAGTGTCTTGTTAAAGTGTCTGAACAAATTAGTTTGAATCTTTTGTGAAAAGCTTTCAGTCTCAAAGAGGCTTTTAAAGTTGACGTTGAGTTGGGCCTTTCTCCTGCCAAACCGAACCATCCAATTAGGAGAAACAGTGCGTAGAACTCACTGTTTACCTATACATCGACTTAGTTCGGCAGAGAAGAAAACTAGCAAGGTGGGGACCAAGATGAGGAATGCATTTCCTGAGGGACAGAATGATGATAACAGAAAAGCGGCTGTTTGGGCAAAATCCGAAAACCTGGCCACAAGATCAGTCTTTCTACTTCCTGGACGAATTCTCTCGTGGCACTGTGTCAAATATATTTTTGTGACACTACGATTTATCTTGATAGTAAGTTAATAAAAATATTTAGACTGACTCTATTTTATGATGATAATGTGTTTCTTTGTAATCAATGTTGTACGTATCACTAACCTGCACTCTGAATAACCTTGTGTGTTGAAAGCGCCGTGTTAAGCTAAATAATCTGATAGTTATGACACAGTTCCGAGCGCCGAGCAGCAAGCTAGAAGAGGTCTCAATGTCCGACATAACCGAGGTAACCGGTAGGTGATGGTAATGCTGATGCACGCTGGACTAATGAGAGTGTGTGGACCCGTTACACAGTCAGTGGCTCCTGCTCCTCCTCTCTAGCTTCTAGTCTGGTTCATAGCGTATACGGTTATAACGTATAAAGAACTAGGTTGTAAATTGTTTTAGCTTATGCTTCAAATCTCATAAGACATAATACACGGATATATTTTAACGGATATACTACACTCAGTTGGCTAACTATGTCTAGGTTCAAACTCTGTTGGTTGCGTTCTACTAATCTCTCCAGCGACGCTGTCCGACCGCGTCTACGGACCATGTGTCCTCAGGCGGTAGAATCTAGAGTTATTTTCCTGATGTTCTTACAACCGGTTGGAGGGAGAGAAGCGGGACTGACTACTGAGTCAGGTAAATGGGGTAATGTCGTAGAACACCCAGTATAATAATTGGAGAACTTGAGTTCTAAAACTCAAAGCCATTGTTGTATCGTGACTCGTGATGTGGTATGGATTAGACTTGACCTAAACAATGGTAGGGTCCTAATATTTTGTTGGGACTTTACCAATTAATTAAAATTCCAAAACGTGCACTCTGTGTTTGATGCTATGCAACTTGCTCTTTAAAACTTATAAGTGGGTCTCAAAGTGATAAATTGATCAATGAGAATTTTCAAAATGAATAGTTGAAATGCGAATATAACGGGTCCAAGTACAATTTATCGGTCTGATCGACAGTAATTGTTTTGAAGTACAACTATAATTTACCAAAATATGAAAGTCAAATTGACGTAATGTGTTATTACATTGACCAAGCTCACGGGATACAGTAGTCTCGTAGGTCATTACTTAATATTCTTTATCATACCAGTCCCTTGATTGTTTGGCACTTTTCGTGATATAGGCGCGTTAAGATATATCTTCCTCTAATAAATATGACACCATCAATCATTTCGTTTTTTAGTTGTGCTAAATTTAACTAAATCGTCACAGTTTAAATAATACTATAAATTAAAAGTTTTCAATGAAAAAAGTCAATATAAGCAAGAGAACAGTTTTTAACTCCTACATGTTTCACGTTTTCGCAATCACGTTCGTTGAAATGTCACGGGGTCTGGCCAAACAATTTTTTGTGCTAGTTGGTCTGGTCTAGTGACGAAACAAATACCTCACGTAAATCCAATCAATGTTTTGCGTCAGACTGGCGGTGGCCGCGGATTCCACGCCCCTCGTTGCGTCACCGTCTCTCGCCTCCCAGCAGCAAACACTTTCTACACCCACCAATCAAAACAGGACCAGGGAAAGTATTATCCGCGGGAAAGTAATTCCAGGGGCTCATTCTCTCCAGTTCCCGCTGGGCGCTGTGTGTATGACCCAATTCCTGGGGTCACGTGAGGAGCTGGGAAAATCCATCCGTGAAAACTGTGCCAGAAGACGCATTGTAGCGGAGAGGAGTGTGAGCGCAGTGGCCGCGGCTAGCGGTGCCTCGTCATCCCGTCCATGTCCTTGCACCTTGCACACTGTGTGTCGTGGTCAACCCTCACCCTGTACATGCATGCATGTATACACAGTAGCTTACATTGCTAGCAAAATAATGGCAAAGGGTTGTCATAAGCAAACCAGGCGTTCTGTAGTAAAAACCATATAAACTGATCAAGATTATTAATTCAGGCATGAAGAATATTGACAATAGAATTAAATCAAAGTAGTAGTCTGTGTTTTACATAAAGTTAACAAGTTAAATATGGCACAAAAAGGATATTTCTCCTTAAACTTACACTTAAAAAGTTATCATTTAAAATGCAGCAAAAAATACTGTATAATAATTTGTGTGTTTCCGCTACAAACAATAAAATCCATCATTAGTATAACAGCGATGCTCTTTAACTCCTACTATTTTTCAAAAAATCATGATTTGTTAATTATTTTCTATGAAGAGCCGTTTTTGTTATTAGTCGAGGTAATTTAACCCTTGATAAGTCCATTTTAAGGCTCTTATATCCATCAAAATGAAAGAGTTAACAACATCTCTGTAGAAAGGTTATTGTTAAACCTCTAGAAGTTTTCCTCTTTGAGTCGAATTGACCTTAAAATTTTAACTCAAGCCTGCTGTAAATACACCTTATACCTTGATAACTCGATCGTTGCTACCCGTACCTTAATACAGGATCATGTTGGACAATTATAATTATACCAAATCAATGCATTATTTACCCTCTTTTTATGTGGCTGATTTACGAAGCTAAGCAAGGTTTAGAACCATGCAAGTTTGTCTAGACGAACAATCTGAGATTACTTCACCAGTTCATATATCAGTTGTACAAATTGTTCATAGAATAAGTGCTTACTCACAGACTGTGGGAAGTGTGATTCCTATCTTCTCCAAGTGCAGTGAAGCTGTTTAGTTAATTATCTATCGACTGCGGACTCACCTATGTTGTCTGACCGGTTTCTATGTTTCATCGCCCTGTCAGCGGTAACGGCACATAAACTTAGACCACGTCAAGTATACATGTCAGACACAGGCGGCCGTGCGTGAACCCCAGCCTTCCACACACTGCAGAACAAGTCAGTGCACTGTGCAGATAAATGCAGTTTAGCTTAAGCTTTATTTCTTCATTCACTCGGAATTGTGCAACAGAGAATTGCACAAGTCCATTTCCCACAGTCATTTCCTCGGGTATTAGTTGTGGCCTCGTAAATTTACAGCTTTCAAACAGTTCTAGGATTACCTGCTTTCAAAATGAATGGCTATACGCTCTGAATAGTGTATGCCAATGTTTATTATGACAAATTATTTTAATTATTTATGGTGTACGCAAACCTTTTCTAATTAATAGCTAACATAGTCTAGGTTTAAATTGCACACACTCAAAATGCATTTTGTATCATTTATTTCCCGTTTACAAAACGCCTTAAGTATTTAATCTTATTAAAACAATACGTAAAACACATTTTCAAGTAGTTTGAAAGAGGAAGTTGGGTTTGACGTCTGCATTCAGGATACTTTTGTATGGTTAAGCTCGCTGTAAACAAACACAGTGATGACTTCAACGCCAGCTGAGTCATAAATTGTTGTGTTCTCGGCGAGTAATTGTCAATTCAAATCAGTGAGGAGCCCTAAAATTAAAATGGGCAGCACAAAGACAGGAGTCGTCCCACGCGTGTGTTGTGTCGGCGGCACGTGGAGGAATCTAGTCAGTCAGTGGACGGAGGATATTCAGCTGACTCAGCTGAGTGCAAGTCACAATAGGTCTTGGAACATAACAACGTTATTTACTTACGGGCATAGTGAGAAGGTACGGTATTTCGATTCATAATTTGAAAATAAACAATACATAAAACGAATACCTACAGTAAAACCCACAAGTTCTTGCTCAATTTACTTGTTATAGTTTAGAAAATGTCAAAATCGTAGATTATTACAAGTAGTCTGTATACTTGTATAGAAGCCTTGTGTCGTGTGTGTGTCTCCAAAATACGCTGTCCAGGACGCGCGGCAGCATTGTACTTGGACAATTGACCTAATTACTTTAATCTGTTGAGCAATTTCGTTCCCTTCTTCTTCTCTTTGTCCAGGAGGGAGTTTCTTCAGCAACATTTATATGATGGTTAAACCTTTGGATATTTGCCTTGTTTCTTGAGTTGAACGGCATAGAAACTGTTCATACACTATTTGAAACGTAAAGGAAGAAAATTATACACAAAGGATTTATTATAAAAGTTAAAGGAGATTATTATAAAAGTAAACATAGACTCAGTGGTATGGTATGTTGTCAAACACACGATTTGGTCTCTCGCTGTCCGGTCGTTCACTCACATTTACAAACCGGTCCATACCTTGACTCACAGATACAAGTCAGACCAGCTCCTCCAGGCAGTGAGTCAGGACACGTGGTCGGATCATAAATAGTCAAATGATACAGAAGTTCAAAAGCTTCAACCATATTTAAAACAAAATAAATGTCAAATTCATAAGTTTACGAACCACTGGTTGAAAGGAGCGACCGTGTGCTCACAAAGTCAGAGACTGTGGCTTGTCAGATGAACTTTGCAGAGACAGAGAGAGAGACAGCCGCCTCCGCGCGATGTGACTGCTGATGCATATTCAAGTATGCGTGGGTCATGGCCAGTCTGCAAACCCTTACAGGGGCAAGACGCTCTGCAGACTGCACGAAGCAATAGACCATGTGTTCAAACTGTGTCGTGTTAAAGTTGGATTTACCTTCGAAACAACATCTCACAAGACTATTCCTAAGGACTAGGAGTCAGGTATCAGGAGGAGGAGATTACTGGAGATGCTCAGGTCGTGAAGATAAGATCACCACATCGTGATCAGTGTGTGCAATCTACACCCGTGTACAGTAAACCTCTCCCTCACCTTCACTCAGGCGCGACATCTCGCCGAACCTGTTCTTCTCCAAGTGCTGTACTGCTTCCTAATTAGAAAAACTTTGAACATGCAACGATTGAAGATGCAACGCGTCTTTAAATTGTCTTTCAGCGTTTGGATCGCGTTTGTTTGATTGAGACTTGGTGTATCTTAGTTTTATTTATTTCTTTGGTCGTTGTCTACTTGGTAATGATGTGTTCATACACTCGCAGTACAAGTGAATGTAGGTTCTTCTAAGTCTGATCAATTGTACGTTTACTTTCACACGGGTTTATTTCACTTTTTCTTACCTGACCTTTCATGCTTAATTGAGAGTCGATATTCTGGTGTTAGTGATTACAGACGTACCTACGGCCGAAATATATTTACTCTCATGAAACACCTAGAAAGTTTTAAGTATCTGCATTTCTTTTGAAGCTTTCAAACCTGAGTAATCCTTCTAGAGCGATATAAAATACCCCCAACTCAACCTTTAAAGTATTTTTGTCGAATCGACCAAGGATCGTATGTACAGTACTTACAGTTGACCTATTGAGTCAGTGCAATTCGAAAGCCAGCACCTGTGAGAAACCCCATTTTCAAAGGTCGATCTCATTTCGTGGTCTATAGCCAGTGGTGCATTGTGTCGAGCGCAATTATGCACGCAATTGCTTGATGTCTTAAGTGGTAACCTGCTACCAATAACACGCTTTTACCACAGATCATGTTTGTTAGGCAACCAGCTGTTTAGCATCCGAGAATGTAACCTATCAGCTGTTGCTATTCCACAGAGCAATCAGCTGTTCTACTTATGCACAGGTCCTGTAGCCAGCGGGCTGATACACTGGCCTAATGGTCTGCACTCCAGCCACCAGAACTGGATACCGATATCGGTTATGTGAGGCAGCTGAACTTATCTCAAGTGGATGATTGGATACAAATTAGGTCAAGTTTAGAGTTGACATTACTCCTGACTAGTATGTTTACTAACTGAGAAACACGTGTTGTCGTGTTTGATTTGCCTACTAGAAGTGGCTGGTGTGACCAAGACAAGGAAAGGGTTAACTGGAGAAGGCTTAAATTATTATACTCGTTAGTAAATCCTAAAAATAAATTATATATTTATAAATCAAAGAAACGTTGACTTGCATTTATTTCGGCAATTGTTCCAGCTGGTGTTGTCTGTCAAATACCTGATAGTTATTTCATAATGGTCTTTCTTGGGGACGAATTCCCAAAATACCATAAGCTTTCACTACATACCGATTCAATGTGAAATGTGAAGAGACAGAAACCAACCACTTGTCTTCTGGAATAAGAGCTGCGACCACTAATGGCACTTGGTTGGGCTGGTTGCGGCTGTTATTACAGCTGTTTCTTCTGAAGACCTCTCTCGGGTCACTTCGATTCAGTGAAACGCGAGATAACTAGGATTATTTAGAGAGTGAGATTCTCGTTCTATTACTTTCTTTGTTCAGTTGTGAGTGTACATTGTCATCCGCACGTGCGACATAGAGAACAAGATACAATTATTTATGCTATATCGGTTTCTTTTCCTCTTTTATTTACAGTTGATTAACACATGTATATTTTGCAGACCCAGGAATAAAAGTTAAAACTAACCGTCAATCCCACAAATGTATTAGTCTATAGTACTACATAAGAAGAAATAGGCACTAGTGTGGAGCTAACAATTTAATTTTGCGCTAAAATGCGATTAATCTACAATCGATGTTTTAAAATAATTGATTCAAAAAGCTGCAGTAAACTCAAATTAGTAGATAACAATTATTGGAAACAGTCTTGTCTTCTTTGTTGAATTTTGAACTACAAGCAGGTAGTTTATATGGTAAAAACATGTGTTTCGTACAGTTGTTCAGAGTTCTCAATTTTGAACTACTGCAGAAATCAAACCAAAGAATATGTTTTTTTACCCTCACACAAGTAGTTTACTTAAGTAACGTACCTTATTGTTGCACGCTGTGGCAAGCTCGTTTACTGGCTACACCCTAAATTATCAAATAAGTACACATTTTCAATTGAGACTCAGTTTCCATTAAATGGTCACTTTACACCGTGCCTTTAGACTAGCCATTACTAAAAAAATTACTCTAAGCCTAAATTAATTCGACCAAATCTTAACTGTTTACCAAATTTAAGTTTCTACGTCATCTCCATGTCGTTCATGGTGAAATCTAATATGGGAATCTTTATGGCCAGTGTAATGATATAGCCACTCTATACACTTCATACATAAAACTAACCGATATGTAGTCTGCATGATTCTTGCACATACATAGCGACTAAGTTCAACTCGTACTTCAGCAGCTACTGCGTGACAGCTGACACTGTATTGCGTTTGGCGGTGTCCAGTATGAATACACATCAGTACAGAACAAAGCAATCACTGAGCAAAGGCCGAGTAAAGAGTGTTTCCACATTCGCGACTTCACTGAGTCTCCATTGATAAAGTAAACAGGTCGAGGCCGCCACCACTACTCAGGACACACTGCTCATTGTCTCTATTGGCACACTGTAATTAACCCATTACAGTTTGGTGACTCTGTTTGAGGTAGGTACTGATGATGATATCAAGTGATCAAAACATACGTCGTAGTAGACAGTAGTAACATTGTAGTAGTAAAACATAGTAGTAGTAGTTCATAGTATCTGTCGGCCATTTTGTTTTTGTCTCATAAGAACAATCTAAAAATAAGCATTTTCTTAAAACACTTCACGCCCACAATTTTCAGTAGATATTTTTGAAAAAGTGTACTTTGAAAGTTGGCAGTGTACTGCAATGGCTCGCTGATTACATTTTTGACAATTGTATTAATTTACTAGTTAAAACAGGAAATTAAAATACAACGTTTGTTCACATTTTGGATTTATTTCACGGTATCATGAATAAAACAATGGAAATTCAGCTCAGCGGAGGCACTAAAACATGTAATACACTTAAAACAAAGTTTTTTTTCATAAACACCCGACGAACACTGTCGGAGTGAAGTTTTCCAAGAAAATGCTTTACACTGCTCTCTTAAATGGGACGAAATTCAAGGTCACAGTCACTACTGCGCACTCTTGTGGAGGAGTCACGTGGTTTAGATGAGGTCACATTCTAAGTATCTTAGAGTGTTTGGATGTATGGTGTGCATATCACTTGAGGCTAAGAAGTGGGGGAATCTCAATCTATGGAGGTCTGACAGGATGTCATTGAGATTATGTTCAATATGAGTAATGACTATTGTGTCATTCCAGAACATGACATCACACAAAACAGACGATGAGTCACCATTTTCTGGAACTCGACACAATATATTTGCATATTTTGCCATCTTCTTCAGATAGTATAGCTGAACGGATGCTGCTGGACACAATTGCTCATACTATTTGATTTCCACAGATTTCATGTTGTGTGAAACGATGAGTTAAGCGTTTTTAGAATAACACTAGAAAGTATATAAACAGCAATCACTGAGCTTTTCTACTTAAAGTGTTATTTTCAGTCAATTAGCGGTACAAGTACCTACTTAACGCGTTATTAACAATTGATTACTAATATTTTACTAGAATATACAGTACAGCTAGGTGTTCATCTTGCGATTAACTGCTGAGTGTGTAATGTTACTGCAAAGAACATAGTTTTCACCCAGAAAAGTGTAACTTACGTTTGTTGATTATTATTTCTAATATAAGTTTATTTCATTCAGTTTAATATTGTAAAGGTTAGAATTATTGACCCAAGCTAGCAAGTTTGTACAAAACTGCAAATGTCAGTGCGGTTGTTTTGGGTTCAAGGTTGCAGTAGGGACAGACAAGCGATATGAAAAATTACAGAGAAGCTAACCGTTAATTTGTTTCAAGACCTTTCAATTCTACAAGAATAAGCACAAGGTGAAGATTTCATTCCCTCGCTTGTAGATTAAGCGTGATCATACTCGCTTGCGGTCGAGCAGTACTGTATATTCCAGACGTGAATATATGATTCAGAAATGGAGAAAGATAAATTGCTTTCGAGGAAGTATAAAGGATGGCTTATCTTATTCAACCTTGAAGACCTTAACCTTAGCACAACGCACAAGGTCAATCCTTGGGCCTTGGCAGACACACTCTTCTTCCTTAACTAATCTGTGTTTATTTCCTGAAAATTTGTGTTATAACTGTATGGGGCTAAAATCTTTTAGCTCGATATTTATCCAACTCGAACTAACAAAAAATGAAGTCAGAAACGTTTATAAAAATAAAATGTTTGGATTTAATTGTAGCGTGTATACGCATTTAGAAACAACAATGTTGATGATTACCCTTTACTCACGAATCAGATAGTTAATTAGAGTAATTAATGGAAAAGAAGTATGTGATATGTACAGTACGTATAATCGGCACATGGACAATACAAGTCTAAATTCGTTACAAGTAGAACTATGTATAAGTTCTAAGGAAGGAAACTGAGGGCATATAATGTACAGAGATAACACTTAAACCATCCTGTCCTTTGTACGATACTTTTGAGTACAATACATCATTACATTACATTATCATTTTGTATCATTACATTTATCGTATGTAGATAACCTGAATTGTTCCATTTAATCTTTTGATAATAAACGAACGGGAAGAAAAATCTTTATTACTACATCCAAACTCGAAGTTTAAATCATGATTTACCTACTGCAGTAACTGCGCTGGATATTGGACGGTAATGCGGCCTACGTACAATGAAACAACAACCTATATGATTAATTTAACTACAAATCACATTCACCGTCTATTTTCGTGGCTGGTGCACTAATTAGTTGCACTAACATTATACAAATATGAGTAATCAATATTGTTATACGTTATGACCAATACTGATGACTCCCACAGGTTTTAAGCGAGACAATCTTTGTGCTCACTATAAAAAACTTCCATTGCCACAGTAGCAACTTCGCGCTTCTAAATACTTTTCTTGGTAGTCTTAATGAGCAAGACCGTATGTTCCTAATTCTATTCCTATTATTATTTGTTTGTTCGCCGATATTCACTAGAAATAGAAATATTTTATTTTGCTCTGACAAGAACAGCCCTTTGTATGGGATATAAGTAAAAATTACAAAGGGCTGCTAATTTTGATGGTGGTGAATTTACCATGCACTTATTTTTATATTTTTCAATATCTAATGATTTTGTCACGCATTAAAGCTTCAAAAAAGACTTATTAGAAGAAGAAAACATTGTAAGCAATGCCACATATTGGTTTCGAGTTTACATTGATCTTATGGGAATATTTCGAACACAGCCATACTGACGACCCAAAGAAGCATGGAATTATTTCTCTAATGCGTGTATTTGCATACTAAGCATTTCGTAAAGTTGCTTCTTTCCATAGTATATAACAGTTACTACTAGGTTAGAACAAAGAGATTATCCTCCCATAAACTGTACTGTACGTAGCATCTGTAGCGTGTGTGACCCTGACATCTGATTGTGTTGCAGAAGCGGGGGAAGGGGATGCCGAAGGATTTCGAGTCGTCGTGGAACCACCTGGAGGCCGTCACCTTGAAGTAAGCACACACGACACATTATAAGCCGTTCACTTCCTACCGGAAATCAAACCGAATAAATCAACCGATACATGTTGAATCTCTTCTGTTAACATAACCGTTATGCCTTTTGACGTTTGTCACTTGAACTACTTGTGGGATCATGGGAGTGGATGCAGGTAAGAGTAATAAAGGAAAACATGTTGTTTGCTAGTCGGAGAGGGCTAAGCGTATGCGTTCCATATTACCTGCTCTAACCTGTTTTACTTTACTACCGTATCTATAAGGAACCTAATTAGTTTAAAATAATGTTAACCTGTAATAAATGATAAACACAATTGTTGTAAAATATCGAATTGTTGTAAAATAACGTTTCTAATTCTGACTCCTTTCCGTTAAGAAGAACCCTAAGTGAGACCCCTAGAATAGGCATATAGAAATGAGTAAGCTAAAGCTGTTAATGTCTCTATGAGAGCTAGGAACGAAGGTGCGGGCCGGGACCTCGGTGTCATGGAGTTGGACATTGCGTGCCGACCTGGCCTTGAATGCGCGTCTTTGATTTCTTCACTAAGTATGTTTGATGATAGGCTGCATCCTCCCACTGTAATGGAAAGTGATGATATTACGGTCTTTCCTTCCATAATCGTGCCTTGCCCTCAAGACACAGATACTTGCTACGTCATCCCTTACCTAGTCTGTAATCAGGACAAGCTTTACTTTTTTACTAAGTGTGTAACTACTAAGCGTAGGAGCAAGTATAGGGTTAACTCGGCCACTTGGATTTTAATTTTACAGAAGTGACTGAACATTTGGTTCAAGGAAAAACGAAGTATTGGTTAATAGTTTATTTTCACGGCAGGAGAGCCGCTTTGATTATTTTAAAGTTGGTGACGTTGTTAGTTGTGGTATTCTAATCATAATCTTCGCCCTTAAGCCCAGTAAAAGTTTAGCTACTTTGAGAAAGAGAAATCCTCCAATTTCCATAATTGTTGGTGCATTAAAAGTTTGGTAGCGCTGACTCAGCGAGGAACCTACGGGCTTGCCTTCAGCTGTTGAAGAGGGAGGCAAAGTGGCCAACGCACTATCACCAATTTAACACACCTACCTTCATGCTCTTGACGGTCATTTACTCACCTTACTCGGGCTTTTACCTACGGCATCCTCTAAATGTTTGGTAACTTTCTCCATGGCGTATACATCTACACCTGACTGATCCGCCGGCTCTTGGCCAATCTACTGTGTAGGCAGCCAGCTTGGAGGACAGCACGAATGCACATTCAGCTTGGCATCTACACCAAACGTATACACAACTAGTAAGGAAAAGATTGAAAACGGAATTGTGCGTGGAAGATAAGTTCATGCCACTTCTAAAAGTAAAACATTCATGTTATGCTTTGACGTTATTTTTCAAGTTTCAACTTAATGAAACAAAACTTATTTAAATGCAATTGGCTAATTAATTTGATAGTGAGTCATCATCAATCTATATTTATAAAAGGCTTTGTCCTGACTGACTGACTGACTCACTCACTCACTCACTCACTCACTCATCATCGCCGAGCCAAAACTACAAGGCCTAAAGAGTTGAAACTTTGCACACCTGTTTGTGGTAGCCCAAAACCACCCACTAAGAAACGGTTTTGTAAAATTTTGACTTTAAGGGTGGTTTTTGAGGGGGTGAAATTAAGCAAAAATGGGTCGTGTACGTCTCTACTATTTGACCGCTAGCGCCTAAACGAGTGATCCGATCTTCAATCTGATGGAAAATCGTTAGTGTGGCATGAAATTATCTACAAGTTTTATATCAAACACTTTTTTGTATCTCTCTAAGTTTACGAGTTATAGAACAAAATGTAAAAATCTGGTCACTTGGCCCAGTTTCCCCCGCGCCCCAACTCACCATATTGACACCCTCTTCTATCCAGTTGCTGCCTCTGTGTAGGTAAAATCAGATAACGATGTCCTGTTAATCTACTATTTAGGCCTTGCAGAATACTTTATTTATTCAAAGTTTATTTAGACTAAGATAGACGTACCTCTACGTTGAATGGTTGAAACAGTTACGACGAGTATATTACCGTTCTAGAATGGTTATAGGTTCGAATTCTTCAATACTGCAACTGTACTGTACTTCAATAAAACAATTTAAGAATTCTAAAGATGTATCGAATGATTATTAAAAGTATGAAAGCTGAATTAAAGGTATAAGCATGGGTAAAGGTGTCAAATTTTAAAAGTCTAACGCTTGAGTGTTTTATAAAATTGTCCATAAGATGACTATTAAGGTAAAACAGTTTTACGGCAGAACGTATTATTTGACGAGATACGAGTATTACCTTGCGATTCAGCTTAATGGCAACAGCAAATTTTTTAAAATTAGTTTTAATTTTAAGGAATTTCCAAAGGCATAATATACTTAGTAGGTCTAACCATAGATTTGTGGAACAAATCAGTATTTAAAATATACATTTTGAGCCCAGTTTAACCTAATCTATACAAATAAAAAAATACTTTTGTCTGATTTGGTGGTTAATTTGCAAAGACCGAAACTGGTGTCAACAAAATTCCTGTCCATCTGTCTGTAACGTTTTTAAGGCATCTTGGACCGCTCATAACTTAAAATCGGCTAAAGCTATGGCGGTGAAACTTTGTTTAAGAGTTTTGCCCATTACGCAGTGTGTCTTTAGCTACATTTTATACCCATACAAAGTCAAGAAAGTAAATGGTGAGGGACCAAAGTAGGCACTTAACACGTTTTTAAGGTACATTGGACCGCTTATAACTTGAAATCGGCTGAAAATATGGTAGTGAAACTTCGTTTAAGGATTTAACCCATCACGCAGTGTGTTTTAGCCATATTTTTTATCCATACAACGTCCACAAAATAAATGGCGAGGGACCAAAGTGGGCACTAAACACGTTTTTACGGCATACTGGACCGCTTATAATTGAAAATTGGCTGAAGCTATGGTAATGAAACTTTGTTTATGAATGTAACCCATTACGCAGCGTGTATTTAGCTATTTAAAATATCGGTACCCACTAAGAAAGGATGTTTCTAAATTAAAAAATTTAGGTGAGTTTTAAGGGGGTTTTATTTTGGGAAAACTATCTCAAAATTTCTTCACTTTGACATTTAGAGAACTGGGAAATTCTCACTTAAGATATTCAGAGCATCGGGAAAATTTCCTTACTTCGACAATCAAGGCACTGGGTAAAAATTAAATACTTTTGAACGGTGCGGGTTAAACGCACGAAATTTTACAGGCCTTTTTTATGGTCTACAAACTACTTTTCTAATTTGTTGTTGGTCCGATGGCACCAGTGGGTGCAACCAGTTGGGGTGAGTAGAACGGATTTTGCAGATGACTATAGGACATGGCATATTGTTGTAAAGGTATTTTTAACACATTCATTGTGACAAACACCGTTTCTGGAAATTGGCCGGTCTTAGGTTATTGCCGGTTAAAATGTCAAACATTTAAAGTTTTAACGGCAATAACTTTTGATGGAATAGTCCATTAAAAATTTGGTTTGCAGCATTGTTTTTGGTGAACATAAATTTTTAACGATATGCAACTTGCCGCAATTTAGTTAATATGGCGGGGGTATTTGTATGGTGGGGGGAGAACGCTTCAGTCTACACTGTTTACACTGTCTGCAAAACTGCCAACGACCCTCCCGCGTAACTGTGGTTAAATCCTATAAGTAAGATTCAAAAGAACAAACGTTACCGTCTGTCTTAATATTTGTAACATGAGTTCTGAAATTAACTAGGGTACGAGTAAATCAGACGCTATCAAACGAATCTTGACACATAGTATTGGTTAAAATGCTGTACTGGAATTTTGTTTTAGGCTACTAGAACGCTGGCACCTATGAACCATGCGGCATCAGCAAAGGCTATTTTGACTTTGTTCAGTAGCAGTTGGTACTTGGTAGAGGCTTCATGCTACTTATTCTACTCAATTTACCTGTGGCATTTGTGTTCCCTTTTCTCTTTCTGTTCCTGTGGTTTTGCTTAGGTTTGGTTTCGTGTGATCAAATCATTTTTATCGTTAGCGGAGGTGAATACGAAATCTTCTTATGTAGTGTTTAGTAGGCTTAAAAGAAATTGTTAGCTTAAGTTGAGTTAAGCTATAAGATGAGAAATTATTATGCTAATACATTGTAAAAATTGCTATAAATTAGGGTTTTGTGCAAATAAAAGTACAGTACGACTGTACATTATTAGTTAAAGTGTTTATAAGAAGCAACCGGATAGAGCACGAGCTATCTCTAACCGGTATAGTTAATTTAACATGGAAAATTTACAAACTATGTTTTAAGTAGATTTACTAGCCAAAATGGGAAAATTGTTTCGATAGAAGCGTAGATCCATTAACAGCTTTAATGCTCCATATTGAAGCAAAAACGTTACACTCACTTGGTAAACAAAATATGTACAGTACGAGTATTACGATTATTTGAGTTCTATGTTCTTATTAGGAAAACCAGTTTTAATAAACGTAATTAATAATTTATTGCTTGGCAAAAGTACAATCTTTAGAGTTTATGTCAAGCAACCTTAATAGTTTAGGGCTTTTGTCGAAACAGATTTTTTATTTAAGTACGTTAACCGGTTAAAAACGTCGTTTACTCCGTGTTATAAACGGTGCCCAGAGTGGGTCCCGCGGCCGCTCCATCCGGCGGCCTCTTAGTAAACTACATGGTCATAATATTTTTCAGCCTCCCCCTATGGCTGAATAACCAATTTTAGGTACTAAAACCATAACAAGGTGAACTGATAGGCAAACAGTGTAATTTACCAAACAACACCAACATTAAATTTGTTTAGAAATATAATGGTAAATTTAATTACGAAAATTCTGTTTTTGAATCCCGTAGCGTAGCACGGGACTGTCAGCTAGTGGTTTTATAGATAAGGTTGGGTAGGGGTAAAACCCACAGCATTACATTCTACGAAGTGCCATGTTTATTGTCAGTCAGCTACATGTGTTACAAACTACTGATCATCATAGAACATATACGCTCTCTTAACCAGTTTACAGATTTAATGTATATTTCTGTATTGATAACTGGGAAAAGTTAAAGACGTCACGTAACTCGTTTGAGTCAGTGAACAATTGTCTATGGAACGCAATAGCAGTAGCAGTAGGACTGTTTATTGTTTTGTCGCGGTAACCGTAAACGTGCTTTGTTGGGCCAATTACGTAACGGTGACCGACCAATCACAGAGGAGGAAATTGTGTTGTTAACACTCAACAAAGACTCAAGAAGTGGGTGGTATGTTGTTTGTAAAGCGAGTTTCTTTTATTTGTAGGAGGTTCGTTACTGTACGAACCAATTTGCTAATCTTAAAGGAACGACATAAAAAGGCGCACCTATGAAAGGTAACGACTTATTGACTCATAGTACGATGACTACTTCGACGGAAAAGTACCTGTGCAATACACCAATGATGATTAGATGTTTAGTTAAACATGACGTGAGTTATGTGACGAGGGAAGTAAACTCGACTTTAAGTGCTGTATTGTTACTAATTTGTAATACTAATTGCTTAAAACAATTCTAAAGATTAACATAACTAAACTTTCCATAAGGACATGCTTGCCTTACTTACCGAATAAAAACAACAGTTCAGGCAAATGTATTTCAATGACTGCAGAGCTGACCTTACCGACTACGAAACACGTTTGACAAGTCAACATCAATTACTATGATGCGTGAAAGTGACATCTTTTCTCCGCCAGCTGGGATCTAGTTATTAACTCGACCAGCTGATACTTCATGCTTGTTAACCTCTGTCACTGTCTCTGTGGCAGTGGCACTGTACCCGCATCCTCTCCTTTCTTCCGACCTCCTGTAGCAGCTGTTATCCGATCTCAGGAGTAACTATCATCCTACTGCTGTAGGAGGAAATTAAATGTTCCAGAGTTACAATCGACAGGTTAAATTATAGTACAAGAGCTAAGTTCAACTATCTTCCCCCCTTACACGTGCAACAAAATGGATGTCATTTAGATAGCTGAACAAACAACAAATAAGGCATACAGATTTTCAACGTAGTGTTGCATATAGATTGTGCTAAATTACTTAACGACCATTTACATATAGTTTCTTCCTCTTTGCACATGTTAAATGATGTATGCAATTCGCCAGGTTATGTGAAGAGTGACTTGCACAATACGATCTTACCAGCTGACACTGGACTGGAGAATGTTAACACCGCAAACCACTCAACTAAGGTTTGCGGTTGTACCACACATTTCACAAAGACTCACTAGACTCTTCAGTCTTCCGGCACTCAGTCTCATGTTGGTGGCAGTTTGCAATTTGTGTTTAGAACTCTCTTGATTACATCACCTGATGTTGTTGGTTGATGACAGCTGATTTCGACAAGCACCATCCTTCCTCATTTCTCTGTCCGGCTATCTCCGTACCCCTTGTACCTTTTATCTGTACAGACAAACATCTAAATTACTAATTTTCTCATCTTCAAAGGTACAGGTATAGATTCGAGGGTTGTCAGTATGTGTTCTTTGCTATTTGTGAGTAATGCGACGGGAGTTGCTTAGATGCAACTATAATTCTGTCATTTTACTATAAACCTACTGGGTTTACACGAAAATAATTTATTCATTGCCGTTTTATTTGTAACGGTTCTTATTATTTAAGATTACTTTACTGTTGCTAGAATGCTGATTGGCATTAACGTTTCGCTTCGTACTCGTTGAAGTCGTGGCGTACTGTATATTTCACGATGTGGAAACTCTACTTCGTAACAACTATTCGTGTAATATCTCATAACTGAATAGTTTACCGTATTGATCCAGATGGATAACGTGCTTGAGGCCCATTAGTGTGATCGTCATGGAATGTTAAATTGTACGAGTATTCCAGATCAATCATTTGACAACATTCATCGGTTGAGTTATAAGGAATATAAGGTAGAATAACAGGACTGCATACTCGTATTTGCAACCGTAATTAAAACCAAATTCTTTCGCGTCTTCATTTTCTTCTAAGAGAACAATAACGTCCTCAAGGCGGCGCACTGCTTGAGCCGATCAGGTGGTGTCAGTTAGCTAACTGTACGTGTATTGAACTGGAGAGGAGCTGCTGGAGTGATCATTAATTACTGGAGCTGGAGAAGAAGAGCTGGAAGGCGAGGTGAGGACCTTTGGCGAGGTTGATGACCGGTCTTTGTTCAGGGTCTCTGACTCCCCCGCTATGCGACATACACGCAGATCCATTAAACATGCAGCATCAGGATGCAGTAACACACGTGAAACACGCTCCTGCAGCATTTGAGTTGATTGGTTAAAAGGTTCTTAATGGTTCCATCCCACCTGTACAATATAGGCCGATAGGAATGTACAGACAGAGATGTGTGTTCCTCGAGGATGGACGTACTTTAGACCAGTACCGTTCTCGTTGAATTTCTTTAGCAAATTAAAACAGGTCGCAATTGATTTTTGAGACTGAACTATTTGCATTCTTTGTAACAAACTCGTACTGTGTTTAATTATGCGCATCTCTACACAAAAAGCCTTTACCATTAGTTTACGTTCCAGATAACGGGTCTGCATTGGCATATAGTTCAAACCTGAATATTCCCCGGGAAATTGATACCATGCATTCCTACACAACATGATGCAGCGAACCTATACCACAGCAAATAGACAACTAACTCTAATTTAAAAGTAGTCAGAGGTGATTGTTGAGATCTAGTTTTTACTTATCTCTAACCAGGTTGTTACAGTTGCTGTACAAGTAATATCGAGGCGTTGCGTTGGTCGTTTAGCCAGTTTATCGACATGGTAGAGAATGCCAAGTGGTCATGAGATCAGAGGTAGACTCTAGGCTTGTCTTGTTTGTTTTTGTGATCAGCTGATCTCTGATCAACACTTTCTCTGAATGTGAAAGTGCTGCAACGTTGATGAGGAATCCAGCACCCACTCAGCCACCTGCCCTGCCTGCTAGAGGTCCTTGCTCTCACCTTCTGGAATCCTATGAATGTATAATGCAATTATTGGTGTGGTCATATTGAGTGAGACATACGAGTATGTAACTTATTTCTTATCACAATTGAGGTATATTGTTGAGTTGTCGATGAAAATCACACTGTGGGCTAGTAATAACTCGAAAATCCCGGGACTTGGGGTGTTCACAAGCTAAGGTCAATCAAAGGTACTAAGTAAAATACTTAAGTCAGTCGATCTGAATCATATCATTTCACTCTTATTATACGTAATTTTGGAAAGTGTATCATTGATCTGATTTTACAGATGAATGAGTTTTATCTATAAGTGCTTTATCTGATGTGTTTACGAATTGATACAAGTCTTTAAACTCGTATTCGTGTTATATTTTGAGTGTCCTTGGACCTTGATGGAAATCAATGTAACAAGATAGATAGCCAGTCAGTTTGGCGGCCGTCTTCTCTTCCCAACATCATAACCTAAATACTTGTGGTCACTGGCAGGTGTCTAATCGGTTACGATTATTTTGTTATCAATAGAACCACTAAACAACCATTCGTGTTGTTTGCAAACCATATCTCCGAGCAATCTTCGGCGACTGTTCGTTGCGAAACATAGTAAAAGGAATGTGTAGTGGTTAACGAAATGACCAATCTACTTTGCGCCAACTCGAAATTATTATATTTGTGTAAATAAATAGCAGAGTACTCGTCTAACAGTAGTAAAAAACTTAATTTAAATAATAACGCTTTGACACTTTTAACTACTAAGAAATAGGTTGTACTCCCCGTGGTGTTACGCTCAACATCTAAAAAATCTATTTTATAAAAACTTGTTACCTCGTAGCAATTCTGCCTGAATTGTATAGAAGTTAGTTATCTGTGAAGCGTTTACTTGGTTTACTTCCTCGTTGTGCAGACACGTACATGTGTTTGTGTCACATTCAGTTCGCTGTGTGTCTGATCGCTATGATTGCAGCGGAGGCGTACACCGGGCGCACACCAGACCGAGCAGAATCGATGATGCGATCCAGATTTCAATCTAAGGAGCAAACAAATATGACAAACGCGGAAACCAGGGCCCAGGCCGGTGAGAACACGGTCATACTTGTCCCAGCGTCAGCTGATGTGTGTGAAGTGCGAGGCGATCGGCAACAATACATTCGTTCTTGATCTAGATGCAATGCATTCTTAACTGCATTCAAAATTTGATTAGCGGTAGATCTACTTACGTTTTCCAGTAAGCATAGCCTAGAGGATTGCTCCCAATAGATCGTTTCATGCTGATTAACTTTTAATCTAATCGGTTTAATACCGATGTATAAGCCATACGCCAATAGTGTAGTGTGGTACTGTAGTGTACAGACACGAAATACACTAATAGGCTAGTGTTTATATTTGTAAACATGTGCGGCCTTCTGAAAATCAAAGTGAATTTTATAAAAAAAACTGGTCCCTAACCCTACACAGAAACCAAATATGGATTAGAGTGTAACTACAACGGATGGTCCATGCTGTATCAATAGAAAGTAAGTGCACAGTAAAAACTTTATCACCTTACATTCTAATATTATATGTACCTAAAGGGTTCATCATATATAGTCAAATAAGCGGTCAAAAACGATAAATACATACATTGTTTATAGCCATAACATGATTACTGTATTGAAACGTCAATTGGTTAAACTCATGCAAACATGATTACAGTATTACAAGTTACGACGTCAATTGGCCATTTAAACTGAAATTTGAGATACGTTAAACAATTCAACAGTGAGGTTTTTTTAAACACACAGACATTCCATTCACACAAAACTCTTTCATTCGAGGTTTCCCCCTTTACTCCTAATCGGTTAGTTGCGACATTGACATAATATATTTTAAACTCAGTGGTTGCACGTTTTTTAAATCGTGTGCCATAAACTCGTCTATGTTCTGTAGTTTCAATGAGTTTAGTTAGGGTCATGCCTGTGTAGTACTGTAGATACCGGTTTAGCCTCAAAGATGTAAAGTGTTAAGAGAGGAGTACATGATCCCCGCGATGAATCAGTTTGTCAACCTCACCTGAAGGAGTGGTCTGGATCACGTAACCAGCTGATAAGATATACATGTACAAACCCTCAGCTACTGATAACAGTAGATAACTGTTCCTTGTTTGTCAGCCATCTAAGTGTAGGTATGGTAGGAGTGAGGAGATATCATGTCGATAAAGGTACTCAGCTATCGTACTGATAACAGACCACGTGACTGATTTATCACATGTTTACCGGCCGAAACAAAGCTCTGTAAAACTCAGCACAGTAGAACAATTTATGGTTTCGTTGGTTCTAGCAATCATAGAAATTCATATTACGCAAGAATCTTTACATACAATATCAAATTGATCTTCGAGTAATGTTTGCTGAAGCTTAAAAGCTTATTACTTTACATTTATTCTATTTCTACGATTCAATTTGCAATTAAGCAGTTTTACTTTCCAAAGTATGCAATCGTAGGTAATGAACTAGACACAGTTCAAATCGTTCTTTTAAAAGCAAAAGATTTTCTTTAAAGGCTGCTGAAAACACTAAAAGTATAATTGTGTTTGGAGTTTAATTTAAACAATTATGCAATACGTGTGGTACCACTGCATCTTCGTTAAGTTCTTTTATAAAAACCGTCAAGATATGTGTTGCAAATAAGCAAGCATGACTATTGTCTTCAAATAAGGCTCAATCATTTCTAATCTATTATCTAGTATTACCTTACACCAGAAAATGTGCACGGTTCCAATAACGGTATGCAAAGTCTACGAGGTTTTCTTTCCTAGCTTTACTTGGATGAGAGTTGAAGAATATTTCATCATTACAGTCAGCGTACTATAGCTAAAGGTCAACATCATATTCCCAGGAGCATGAGAGACCTTGGCCCGATGACGTCAGCAACAATACTACACGACACGATACTCTGTGGATACGACAGCTGATAGTGGACTCAAGCAGCTGATCGTGACTTGGCTGCTCATCCTGACCAATCTCAAGCTCGAGGCCGCGGCCATCAGACTCATGAGTCACATAATATAATCTAATGTATGTAAACTCCTAACATATAGTTTACGGTTTATGCCTACTTACTTGTGCAGAATCTCAAAACTACACATTTGGACTGTACTCGAACTGCATTAAATACGAACTCAGTACAGTATATAGATATAATAGTAATAATGTACAATTTGTTGGCACTCTTCTAGTTAGTATATTGTTGAGATCATCCAATGGTTTAGTCACGGACAAGTTATCACTGGACAGATATATACACTGTAGATAATGACGTCACTACTGCCAAAAATGTCCAATAATCAGCCGTGTTGCGGGCAAGTTTGAACGCAAGTCATTATAATGCCATAAGATTGTATTATAAAATCTTGTAAAATAAAAGAAATGTTATACTTAGTCCTTAGGAATTAATAACACATTTTATCGTTTTCCGTTTGAGCAAAGCCTTTATCAGATTTTTGAAAAGCACTATTTCAGGACTAAATGATGGTATGTACTGCGAGGGCCCAGCTTCACGCCGGTACAATACAAGCATTGATTTTCCATATCCTGATTCTTATGGAAGCTGATAATAATAATGTGTTATATGTTCACCTCATTAAAGTGACATTATGTGGGTAACAGTTATTCTAGATACAGTCTAATTGCATATCGATCTTGTTGATGTTGAGTACCTGCTTGGTTTGTTGTCTATCCTTGAGAAGTGCTGTCCTCCATGTCTACTCATCGGTGACGTAATATATTCTCTTTATGAATAGTGGCTAGGAGGACCTATCGCCATGTCACGTGTACATAACTCATCGTGTTTACATACATTTGGTGTTTTGTTTCGTGTACTTTGACTGTTGTAACTCAAATTGTTACTAGATTTTTCGGTTCATCATGGTTTCCTGACTGTGATATTTCCATTCAACAACAATAAAAACAATAAGTTTGATGTCAAATTTACAATAAATATTGATGTTTGGACAATATCCAAAATACCACAAGTAAGACTCTAGCCTGACTACAGCCATTCATTTGTTCAATCGGTAAAATAGCCAATAGGTCTCTAATCAGGACAACATCACAGGCTTCACAGCTGATAAATGATTGGTTAATAAGCCAATGAATGACTTGCAACAGCATAAAAATAATAATACTGCAAAGTAACTCCGCCAGGGTTGATTTGAGTGTGTTGTAGTGTGGTTAGGTTGTGGTTCCTGCGGTGCGGTGAGCACCCAGCAGCAGCCATGTAGTATATTGTTGAGCCAGGTGGTCGAAGTAACACCTCCGCCCACTCTACACAACACAAACCTTTATTAGACCGTGTTTGTGATCTCGCCGGTTCAATTTCACACTTATAAGTGTGTACAATTGGATTTGGTTTCCATTGTCATTTGTAATTCATTTGAATGTATTGCAATATTGAAGGCGTTCACATAACTGGATGGTATACACCCAGTTTCGTAAAGCTTTGCTTGTTTTTGTATGTGAAACAATGATTGGGTAATAATTCGTAACAATATGAGGATCAGGATACGTTTGGATTTGTAATACTGGTATGACCCCTCTATGGTAGCACACAGCATCTTCACCTGTACATATAAGCTATAATTTTACGCTTCTTGTCCTTTGAGTCCCGTTTCCTTGATAATTTAAAAATTACATTAATAATGTTTTTTAAAAGGGCTTAACGTCGGAAATTTAACCTTAACCAATATGAAAGTATGTAGTTACTTTGTCCATTATTTCCTAACCTCTCAAAATGTTCCTTTTGAAATGAGTATGTATAATAATACGAGTAACTATATACATTCATGACTATATATATGTCATGACTGGGACTCGTGGCGTGGTCCTGTAGTCCAGCTTCATGGAGATCAGGTTTTGAGGATGATATAGGTCTAAAGCGGCTCAGATATTCTCAGTGATTATCTGATGATACCCCCATCAACTCCCACCATCGTTTAGACATATCAGACCATCTCCTGCGTGGTTCGGAAGTCACGTTAAGCCGTTGGTCCTTGTATTTCCATTGATCATTATTGGCTATTAATTAATGACCCATTCTAAGGAAGAGTCGGCCTTAGTTTGTAACAAGACTACACCTCATAACTCATTACTACCACTCATCACACTCATCCTTCACCACATATTTGCCTGAAAATACCCTCATGAGAGTGGTCGGCATCTCAAATAGTGGATAGTGGAAAATAAAAGGTTTTGTGTTAAGCTTTGTTGATTAGATTATAATGTTAGATTGCTTTGGATTCAACGATGCCTAAACAGTTAGCCTATATCAACGGACTTATATTGTTACGACTTGCCAGCTTAATTAATATCACTTTCTTTTCACTAATGTCGAGATACTGATACGTGGCACAATCTACATGTGTGTGTTTTATAACTCATAAACTCGGTAACTATGTTGTTATCTCTATGGTTGGCCAAAGAGAAAGACGGATTTCGGAGCGTGACGAGATTTCTACCTCTACGATATAACTGTCATTTGTCAAGACAGCTGTCTGCTGTGCCGGCCACGAGTATTACAGCGTTGGGTGTCAGCAGAGGCAATTTTACAAACTTGCAACATGTCTTGATGTTAGAATCACTGAGCAGATTGTAGGTCAGTTCGCACAAAAAATAGTTATAAGAAGTTATTAGAGATTCTCATCGAGCGTCGTGCAGCGGTTAAGAAATGTCACTAATGTGCAGTAAATCATCGTCACTGCAGCTCATAAGAAATTCTTATGAAATATGCCGTCATTAAAGCTCGGCCTTCTCGAGGACACTTCACTATATCTTCTTGCTAAACAACACAATGGTTTTGGCAAACCTCTTTTGTTTTTTGTTAAAATTAAGCACTGAACCTTATACGCACGAAGCCTTAAAAGTAAGATCAGGAAGCAATACAACAGATTTATAGAAACTATTTACTTTCCATATTTGTACAGAGAGTACATTATGTTATTATGTTATGTATATTATGTTGTGCAATAATGATTATATATGCTAAGTATGTAATTATAAAATATGGTATAAATAATACATACATGATTAGTTAACACAAATCTAATTGACTAACTTCACAAAATTAATGTCCGAAATATTCAGCTAATTTTACCGAATGTTATCGCTAAGAACTAGTTGAACCCTACTTGTCATAGACCGAATATAAACAATAGTTTGAGATAGAACGGCTGACTATAAAATTTCTATATTATTCCAGCATTACCCAAAATGTGTGAAAGTAATGAAATTGCACAAAAAGCAACAACTCTTTATCTGGCAAACATTTATCTGTCACAGCTGACTAATAGATATGCGCTGATAAGTGATAACCGTTGTCACAAGGACAACACAACTAACAACAGAAACGCCCATCCCCAACCAATATCCAACTCAGCTGATTTTATTACAAACAAATTCCTAGATTTATTTTTTTGACTCAATCGCCCTGCGTTACTCCAGAAAGATGGCGTTTATGTAGAGTACATCTTTGTAATTTTTCGCAGGTTGTAACCATTGACAGTAGACCTATAAATAGTTTAGGGAACAAACACTCCAATAATATTTAAGTTATTTGGTTAGATCTTTCACGATCAATTCTCGCATCATCAGACCAATTGACAAATTTTAATTTTCTAAATAATCCTCCTATGGAAGTACTTTATCCATACTAAATTATTTATTAATCCCAATAAGAGTGAAATTCAAGAAAAAGTATAGAGTTATAACTTATAAAGTTTTATTTTTCACTGGGAAATAGTCCCAAAACCACCAAGCTCGTGGTTGAAAATTAAAGTACCCGTAGAAGGGCAGACCCCTGGAAATGGTTAAAACTGCATCTCAATTTCAAATAAAGTCCCTATATATATAATTTTACACCGCTCTTTGTCATGCTGGATGAACATGATTCCATTTCAGGGATCGCGTCTGGCTACTTCTCCTCCAGAGATTTTCATTTTGTCTAGTAAAAAATTAATTTGAACAAGACCTCCTCTAATAATAACTTTCGCCTAAAAAGAGAACGCAGCTTCATTGCAGTAATTCGAGCCCGAGCCGCTGGAAGGAGGTGAGGTTGGGTTTGCGTTGCGGATGTTGTGTAACTTGTGTAAGGTGATAAAATCTAACCTCAGATCTTAACAAGAGGTTATGTACACTTAATTAACCTATAACCAGTTTGGAAACCAAAAGTGAAATCGTCCTCTCTTTTCATACGCACGCATGTGTTGAACCCATTGAATGTACCTTTAGAAGTTCAACTCGACTGTTGTTCGCTGAGCACTCTGTCATGCTTTTTCTGTGTGTCATTTTTGTTAGCCTTTAAAATGTGCCAACTCTATCACGTGCCTACCGCGCCCATTCGGTAAAACAGGCCTGGATGTCTGGAATAAGTATGTGCTTAGATTCGAACCTTTGTGTAAGTTCTTTCTCCAGCTTGTCTTCAACTTGGACTGATCTATTGCATCTTGCTTCCGCTGCCTGTCTTTGGTCGGAGAAAGTGCTGCATTGTTGGTTATTTGCCAGATCATCAATCAAAGACGCCGAAAGTAAAAGTGGTCGAGGTTGGCCCGGCCTTGCTTCCGCGGTGTTCGTGGCTGTGGTTTCCGCGAGTCTAAGGTTTCAAGCTGCATCACTAACCGGCTAACCGCACAAGAAAGTTGACACACGCTTGAATATTTTATTTTATTAGATTTATTTATTGTGACTTCAAAGATTGTCTTCAAAAAGACTTTGCAAATAATATCGGCCAGAAGTACGTAGCCGCCGCAGGAAAGGCCGTTGTTTTTTGTACTGTCTACGTTAATGGAATTTTATTAGAGACTTAACTTAGGGTGTGTGAGCATCACAAAACGCTTTTAGGGAAAGTGGTCCAAACGAACCCGCGACCTTGCGCTTTGCAAGCCGTGACTATACCCACTGAGCCACGGACTTTTATTTGTTCGCTGGATGCTGTATAGTCTTTGATTCTGGCCTCTGCGGGACTCCTAAATGTTGTAAAAGAGGACCTTTACCTCATGTCCATGTACAGTTAAGGTGTGGAAAGTAACCAAACTTTGGATATTTAAAAAGACAAATTGAATTTGTCAACTCTTTTACTGTTGATCTATTATCACAAATTCACAGTGCACAATATTTTGACTCTAATGGCACGATTAGGGCTAAGATTTTGACTGAAAGTACACTCAACACACTTTAAAACACCTTGGTTCTAGAAAGTTTTACTAAATACCAGATAAACGCCATGAAACTTTAAATATCCTCTGGGTAATTACTACCAACGAACAAAGTGCTCGCAATTTTTTGTGTAGGGTCTACACCATGGTGGTTTACACTAGGAAAGGGTCTTCAAATAAACTAGGAGCACAGATGTGCCAGATGGGTGTGTTTGTGGAGTGCGAGTGCGACCCACGCTTGGTTGTGCCGTGTGGTAGTGTGGTTACAACCACTTCGCTGACTGGTCTGATGTGTGTTGGAATGTGCTGCGTGGGTGTCTAAATAATGAACAATACTGACACTGACTGCGAACCTAACATCAAACCACAAGCCACCTATGCAGACTACTTCTTTGATGACTCGCCTGGCTTGTTGGCTTGGTTTTGACATACATTTTGGTGTCAATTCAAATATTTGAGTAGGCCAAAACAGCATTTTCCTGATAATGTTGTCTATCAATTTCAAATTTAATGTATATCTTAATAGTTCAATATTTCACGTTTATCAGCACACACAGAAGAACTGGTGTGTCTCGGAAGTGTTTATGCACTTAACATTATTCAAATTAGAGTAGGTACGAAATTTCAACGTAACAACTGTAAGGAATCATGGAAATTATTTTGTACTCGTATGTTGTGTCTTGAAGGACAACATTACTAGGATTACACACGAAACCCCAACTAGTTCAACAGAATGGAAGGGTGTCGCTATCGCTCATAGTTCTATTATGCTGACAGAAAATTTGTGATTGGGCCCCTATCCGCAAGGTTGACATTGCCCTTCACCTTTTCCTTCTTGACAACTAACAACTTCCACTTCCCACTTTCCAGTACCACTGTCACATCGTTGTCGTTATGTGTCGCGTGATTACAAGGTAATAGAATAGAGTTATAGGCTAAATTAATATATTTTGTGCAGAATTCAGAAATGATAGTTTTAGAGGCTATAGTTTTTAGACCTTGTTAGCTCATCTATCAAAATTTTCTAACTCGTCAAATAAATATACGAACAGTTTTTTAACTTCTTATTAAAGTAATGCACTTCCATGTAGTTTATGAGCTTGGCCATTTTGGTGCAAAAGTTATCTCTTTATTGTAAGAGACTCAACACGTGCGTAGAACAAAACTTTTCTGTTTCACATCACACAGAATGTTATCTCCGACAGGCACAAGTTCGGAAGACACGTAGCTAGTTGTTCTCACCGCGGTGGAAGTATGTGATACACCATGGCTATCACTATGCTCGGCCACATGCTTGCTAAATGAAGCGGTAATCGTAATAGCGCACATAAGGAAACTAGTCGTGCAACATATCACATCACTCCATCACTTACTCTTCTATGTGGGCCAATGTCGTCCAGCTGATCTCTGGCAGATTAACTACTCGGTTAGCAACAGCTGATATCAGTCCAGTTGGTTGAGGCCCTTGTTGAGTTGCTGTCATATTGTGAACCCTGCAGTGTAGTGATATTCTGGATCAACTAGTTTGGGAATACGATGATGTTAAAGTAAGTTTATCCTAGATACTTCTCTGAGGTTTGGGTTCAAAATAGGTGTTATTTGCGCGAGTATAGCAATGGTGTTTGGTGTGTTATACCTACGCACATATTAATAATCATATGTTTGTACATGAGTAACACAGACTAAAGAACTGAAGTCTTCGTTTCAAAAATTGTACAGTATTTGTATATTTTGTTTTCTACTGTCGCTATTCAATCGATACAGCTATTGTTTTTTTTTTTTGTACAATCAAAACCTATCATTTAGAGTTTGCAACTGAGGATTATTAAAATAAGCTAATTCAAGACAATCAAAAAATACAAATTCAAAGAATGACAGGTAGTCCTGATAAAAATGGGCGGAAATAAGCCATCTTTTGGTGGATAGTATCAGAGATAAACTAGCAAGTGTCATCTGTGATGGTACAGTCCTGTGATGTACTCATGTTAAAATTATACATGGGGTTTCCATGCTGCCAACTGAGACTGAAATAGAATAATAGCTTAATCTGTTTTATTTTATTAATGTTCAAGAGTATTGTGGGCCGGGCCTACCAGTCGGAGTAACTCCCAGAGTTCCAAATCGTCTAATTAGGAAAAATAATGAATTAACTGCTCATTTGTCGTTTTCAAATCTACCAAAAAAATCAGTGCACGCGTAGCAAAGGTATTTTAAATGTGTTTTAAGAGCTTTAAGTTATATTTTAAAATTGATATCTCAAAGCCATTACTAAGCCAATACACTACAAAGTACAGCACACACGTAATTATAGTTTTCTAAAATAAGGAACTTTACACTTTTGTGGTGGTGATAATGACATGCAGTTTCAATATTCTGAATCCGGTTTAAAGTGTGCGGCTGTGGCACAAGGGCTCTGTACAAAAATTAAAACATCCGTTTCCCATGCATCGCAGTCACAGGCACATATGGCTGCCACCCGGCATAGGCTAGATGAAAGTGCGGCATACAGGCAGTATGTATTTGTCAATAAGTGACAAACACAATCATAATTTGTTTAGATACGTTTTGGACTAACAGGGAGACTCACTGGTAGATTTTTTCTGAATTCCGTTCGCTTGTAAACAAGAAAAGCCTTTGAAAGCAACGCTCATTGTTTTTAAATAAAGGTTAAAGTGAATTGGCTATTCGACATTACTAAATCTGGGGTTTACAAACTTCTCACACCTTACCACTATGTTCCACTCTTGTAAATTGTATTATGATATGTCATGATATGTCTATACTGCCGTTGTCTACTGATAAGTAGCAGTAAAGGTTTTACCACAGAACACCTAGAGTTAATTGTTAGTTAGGTACTGTACATATAGTTCCTCCAGTTTCCATCCAATCCAGCTACTTATATGAAATGTTTCGAACATCAGGATTTATCTTTAAAATTTGACAGTTATCCTAATGATCATTAGAAGAAAAACTGCTTTCAACATTTTTACTCTTGAGTCACTGACCACAAAACAACAGGCTCTAATATCCGTATTTGCAGCTGCCTATCAAGTACTTAACTAAAGCCTAAATATAATATTAACCTTGTCAATAACCCTACTTAAGAGGACAGCACACAAATCTAGACGACCTAATCCTGCCGCGTCAAACTCCATACTATCTGAAAATTCTGTACTTCCATCGCGCACCTCGGCAATTTGTCTTTTCTACCCCTGCCCCTTAATCCTGCTGTCACTATTTACCCGATCATACCCTCAACTGTGCATCCACTTATCCTGATCCATAATTTATCCAACCAACTAAAACTACCCTACCCAAAACTCCTACATCACAGCACTCGCTCAGCCTAACTCCTCCTCGCCTGACACGTCTGGCTCTATTCATCTGACTTTGCTGAGTAAAATAAGCAACTGACTGGTTACAATACTTGTGTATGTAGGTTTTCACTGTCACTACTTTTTTTTGCTATCAGACTAACTCTAAGTGTGTTTGTTACAGGATGGCCTCATGCTCCGCTCTGCCGGAAGCGGAGGACCGCAGGCTGAGCGCGGGTGTGTACCCACGGCGTCGTCTCTCCTCCATAGGAGGCACTGACTCCAACAGCTCGGGGAGTGTCGACACCTCCGACCTCACAGACCCGGAGCGCGCACAGGTCGAGAGCTGCTTCCGTGGCCTCAAGACTCAGGTAGGATGCGGCAAATTTATTCTTAGAATTACTTTACTCAAGTATTGGTGCGACGAGGGAACACTGCCTCGCTCGGTAACCATTCAACGGGCCTCTTACCCCTCCAATACTATAAAGTTAAGTGATTCTAAGTGTACCTGCCGTTCTTTAATGTATAAACCTTCGTATCCTAGTACTGCAGCCAAAGGTTCCGAGTTCGAGTCCCCGGGATAATAGTCTTCGGTACCTCCTCAAACTTTGGGACACCACACTTCAACCAGATCAATCGAGATTTAGTGAAAACCATTTGTATACAAATGGTTCTTAAAATAAAATTCTCCGAAAGTAGAATCGAACCATAACTAGAAAATATTTTCAGATGTGGCCATTTTATTTATAAGATAGTCTAGGGATCAGCTCCTGTGAAAGTTTGGTAGTTTTGGGTAAAATTGTATGATCTTTTAACTAAAAGCAATGTTGGTGCATCAAATGTGTTTTCAAATACATTCATTAGACAGAGAGGCCTCGGCCCTCGGTTAGCATCTCGAGTCTGGGCCTTAACTATACTTTTCCTTGACTATGGGACAGTTGTACTATTAGTTATAAAGCGAAATGTACCTAAGGAAACTGAAATTTCTTTACTTAAACTAAATCTATTCACATTTCCTATACTACTCACTATACTACTGTCTACTCACATAACTGCAAATAACAATGTTAAATTTGAGAATATTTTTTTCTTACTTTTCCTCGTAAACGTAATGAAACACATTAAACCCCATGTTGATTAATTATTGTAATGGATATGATTGCAGGTGTTCGTTTGTGGGTCTCTGGCTAACCTGTATTTTGGGTCATCTACCAACAACAACCCCTGGGATCTGCACTACACCGGGATCCCTCTGATCCTCCTCGACTCCGGTGAGACAAGGTCTCGCAGCAAGCGCAAGATACAGATCCTTCTGGCCGAGCGAGGTACTTGCTTCACACTCTGGAGTGACACCATCGACAACCTTTCCTCGTACAAGGTGATCAGATTGTTGATTGATCAGTGACTTTTAGTTTTATTGTTAACAGGTGTTCTTTTAGAATTATACTGTGTAATTTTGTGAACTTATTTTTAACAAATTGAATTAGAACAAAGTTAACACATACAATAATCTTTGTAGAAAAGAAGAATATTTCAGAATTTTGATATTATTTATAACCAAAGTTCCTGAATGGAACAACTGAGTACAGCAAATTCTTTACCTCAAAGTTACTATCAGATGGTTTGCACTGTTTGTGCTTAACTCTACTGTAATTAGATCTATGTTTTTGATGGCACTTTGCAATTCACATGGAAACTGATAAAATGAATCAAATAAATACTTCCTTTTACACTACAACTTACAACAAACAAAGTGTACAAATTAATTTGACTAACTTGATATTTGTCCAATACTATGGCTCTTTTCACTTGTAAAAACTTATGAAACTTTCATTTTTTTTGGGAGTTAAGTTTTCAATTTTTAGTGATTACAGTTTGATATTTTCCAGTTGTTGATTTAATACAATTATTTTACTTTTGAATATGCCCACAAAAATTAATTTTGTATTCTTTGGAAAACTAGCGTGACATTATACTGAGGTTTATGGTGGAAATAAAACATCAAAGATAAAAGTGTTGTAACAATGCCATCAAAACTATTTTAATACTTGACTACTTTAACTTGAATAGTAAGCTAGGCTGAAATCTGTTCTAGTCAATTGGCCTGGAAGAGAAATTGCATTAATAAATTTAGCTTTGATTAAATATTCTTTTTTTAGATTATGTTTTTAAAATTTGTTTTGGTTATTATTATAGTATTAGCTTTATAGTTATCCGATTTCCTCATTTTACCATACAAACACAAGTACCTTTTAACTGTGAATAAGATCTTAGTTACATAACCAAAATACATTGTTGAATTGAAGGTGTCAGGTCCAGCATTCCACACAATGTGCTTGTCCACCGATCACACGAAGCTCGTGGGACTGAGTTTCGACTGCACCGAGGCAGCTCAGGAGATGTGGCGACATATCGAGCGACTCACTTCGACCCTGAGAACATCAGCCTCTCCATCCCAAAAAGGTACTTTGTTGAACGAAACGAGAATAGAGGTTTTACTTATCTTTCAGTAGTTTTAATATTGCTATTTTTAGATAGTTTTCTTGTAAGAGGATTCCAGTTGGAATGCCAATGTCATAATTAGCAAATTTCCTTGGAAAAATGATATACTAATGCCATTAACATTTTAAGATTCCATCAATAATATTTGGTCTAAAACAAGCAGTTTAAATGTTTTCAAGATAGCTTACTTTGCCTTGAATATTTCATTTATTTTGATGGGTGAAATAGTAGACAGGTCAAAGGTTTTCTACCCAATAGTTAACACCATTCTGGGCATCGTTGGTCTAATTATTTCGGATAAATGTTCAGTCAATTGAAGTTGGCACTGTCTTAAAAAAATATGCAGCGCCAACTTCAAATTACCAGGACATTTTCTCCGAAAGGACATGTTCTCCAAAATGAGAGCTCTAATAAGACCTGAATTATTTAGTGACTAAATTATGTTGTACAATTTTTCAGGTAAAAAAAATGAAAAAGAAGGTGATTGCTCAGCCGCTGCCTCAAAAGTCTCACATCTCGCAGCCTTGTTGTTTCCAGCACATGGTCAGTGTAGAGGCGGCGGATCGCACACGCTACTTCTCACTGCAGACACTGCTGCCTGTGTTACCGGACCTGTCGTCATCACCCAGTCCGAGCACTCAGAAGACCTGTAGAGTGTAGACCAGTTGTGTAGTACCATACCTTGTAAATCTAAGTCACTCGATAATGTATATAAGTATTGTAAATACTGTTGAAACTCTCTACTCTTAACAGTCAGGGCCAGTCCGAGGACCATGAGGCTGCATAAAGTAAACGTGGTGCTGCCTCTGGGACTGCACCAGGCTACAATCAAATTTGCCGTATGGACTGGCTCTGGAAACAATAAGTATTTAAATATTAGTCAATGTCAAACTGTACCAACTGCCTTTGCAAGTGTAATTGAACACTGAATAAAAGTCACTACAAAACTAAACAATTAATTTATTCTTTTTTTTACTTTGAAAATCTAGTTTTATGAATCAATTGTTTTCTTGGAAGATTATTGTTTTATGATTACATTATAGAAAACTGAAGAGAATCGAATCAATTACCAGTGTTAAGGTAAATGATACATTTAAATACTTAATGTTTACAAAATATATGTTGTAAATATATATTTCTTTATTACCATTATAATTAGGTAATTTAATATAAAAATATTGCCCAGAATAGCAGATTGACCAGTATTAGATGTGCTAAGTATAAATTGTTAATTAATTAAAAAGAATTTCTTTTGCAACTATAAAATGATTTAGTTAAGAACTAACTGCTACAATAGCAGACTTACTAATAAAATATTTAAAATGCTGTGATTTACAGGTATACCTATGTTACTTTGTGTGAAAAATGATACTACTTTATACTCATTAATATTTAAGGCTTCCGATTTGCACACAGTTAAATTACTGCTAAACATTTCGACCTCACAGAGGAGAGACATCCTTAAGCTGAGTAACTGCCTGAGAACTAACTGGAAGCCCTAGATATTAGTGATGACACCGGCCACAACAGCTTACGAGTTAAATTATTTTAAAAGCAAAATCAACAGCATTTACAAAAATAAATTATTTTACTATACATGTATTTATGTCTTTTGAAGTTTTTAATAAAGTACCTTAGTAGCAGGTTTTACAGTGATATGAAGTATGTATTAAATTATGTGTAGATATTATGCAGTTTCAAATGTCCAACCTCACTGAGATGTGATAAAAAGTAATAGAATACGCAATATTTTTGTAAATATTAGAAGTAGTTAAAAATTTTATTTTGAGCTTTTAAAATAGTTTTAAATATTTTATCTTCAATTTATTTTGGTTTATCTATATATATTTTGCTAAATTATTATTTTATAATGCTCATTATTATTTGTTGAACTTAACTTAAGTGGATTGCAATCAAGTACTTTACCTGTGAATCTTTTCTTATTAACGTTATTCATGTTTGTAAGTTATATTTTCCTAAGACTGATCTTGAAAAGTTAAGTCCACATTGCACTACAATATGCAGAGTGATATCAACCCCTCAGAAGCTTCGTGGTGTTTCTATTGGGAATTATAAAAGTATTCAAGATGTGTAGATGTTTCAAGTCTCCCACCGAAAAATGTGTCCTTTTTCAGTAAATTAATTGAGAAGTATAATGACCCTGTCTTTGAATATCAAATTATATTTATTGTAACAAATGTGTACTATAATCTAGTAGTCTACCATTGTCAATTGTGTGTCTGGAGACTTTTTAAATGTGTTATATAATAGCATTGTATTTTTTTTGTTCAAGCTGAATAAAATAATATCACCATGAATGTGTCTTTTAATTCAGAGCTAAATTACGTTAATCCAAGTTACAGAGTATTAAATTTCTATACTAGACGTTAAACTACATAAAAGCAAACAGTATGTAACATACAGGGTCCGGCAGTCAAACCTGACAGTTTTAAAATGGGATAAATCAAAAAGTTGTTGAGATATTTAAAAACATATTTTTTTATTGTAAAGAAGAGAAATGGAAACTTAATATTCATAATAAAAAAGCACAAAAATAACTTATATAGCAAAATTTATGTCACTTAAATAATGACCACTATTTTCACTGTAATGAAGTCTCTTGGAGAAGTTAGTCATGACTCTCTCAATGTTTGGCACGGGATCTCACGAAGTTCTCGCCAAATTACGGTTTTTTAGTAGGGATAGGTAGTGGTGGGGACGTCTGGTCAGTTGGGGATGGTCGCCATTCTGTTCACCTTGAGGGTGTGAAGAACGGCAGAGCGACTAGGGCTCCGTTCAAAAGCATGTCGAACAGCTTCAATATTAGCAGGTGTTCTAACCATTCGAGGTAATCCTCCTCTTCTTGTCCCAAAAGCAGTGTTCTGAAAGTTTCAAACCCAAAGAAGAATTGTGTTTAGAGACGGGATCGCACCACGAGGAACATTAAACCGTAAACGAAAACTCTTTTGTGTTAGAATCACAGAACCATTATTTCTAAAAAAAAGTACAGTGAAAATAGTGGTCATTATTTAAGTGACATAACTTTTGCTATATAAGTTATTTTTGTGCTTTTTTATTATGAATATTAAATTTCCCTTTCTTATCTTTACAATAAAAAAATAACTTTTAAAATATCTCAACAACTTTTTGATTTATCCCATTTTAAAAACCGTCAGGTTTGACTGCCGGACCATGTAGAAGCAGAATCAATTTAGAAATACAAATTGTACACTTCAAGTAATTTCATCATATTAATTACGCTCTAACGAAAAATAGGTAATATGTTTTATTGACCTTTCGAATCCTGCAGGGTCAATTCTAACCCAAGCACCTGAAAATGTTTAAAATGTGTGTTGTTATTTGAATTTTTTGGCTTTACTACCTTACACAAGACTAATAAGTCATCACTTACAACTGTTTCTTTTCAACTATTTCCTTCCAGTTTGCAATCCAGCTTTAGCTTTAAGAAAGTGCACTGCTTTTGAAGTTAGTTTTTATCCCGTTCACCTGCTACTGTTATAATTAAACTCTTAACTTGCATGATCAAAATAAATCATTTCTTTAAAAATTGTAAATATCAACTCAAAACCCATATTTTGGAAAATATTTGGATTTTCAATATTTTTATTTGAAAATCTAATTGAAACAAAATTTTGTTGTGACAACAGTTTCAACTACCACTGATTACTAAGTTTCCAAAATAGTTTTTCCACATCTCACAATAATATTGAAAGTTGTAGTTTAGTACGTAATTCACACAAAGTAGTACTGTACAGTTTTATACAAAACCAACATAACAGCCTTTTTTAATACAGATTATTTTGTTTCTGATAGTGGGGTCAGTATTTATCAGACTTATCCAACCCAACTGTTTATAAAAATGTTAATACTGTGATGAGTTTTCAGGGTGAGTATATAAAACAATTTTGTTACGGTTCAGAGTTGTATTGGACAATCCAGTTTTGTAAAATAATTTAACTTATAATTATTTCAACAAAAATACCACGTAAACCTTGTGAAAGGGCTAACATCAAATGACTTTTTAAGAGAAAAAGGAGGAGTAGCAGCTGTTGACAGGTAAAAGATTCCTTGTTCTCTGTAAAATAAAAAACAATATGTTACAATCCAATGCTAAAAGTAAGTTCATTTTTCACTAGCTATTACCTGTGCTTCACCACAAGAAATCAGAAATAAAAAAACACTGAAAATATGAAACTAAATGTGCTTTGGCTTAACGGAAATTAGCCTTCCTTAGCATTTGATTCATAGATCTATTAGTTCTATGACAAACTCTTCATCCACCAAATGGCACAGTGTTCTCTGCAGGGAGTGAACATAGTCTGGTTCTGTGAACACACCGGTTCGCTGCCACCACCAATCAACGATATACACCAGTAAACCACCTTGTGCCCTAGCTTGTTTTCGAGTTTTGACAATTGATGGTTTCAGAAATACCTTTCACAAAGAAGATTTATATTAATACATGTTCTATATAAAGTAATTCAATAATTCCTTCGGCTTCATTGGTCTCACTTCAATTGTCTGTATTAAAGCTGGGCATTTCTCAGATAGGCATCGGTAAGTTCTGCCACTTTTAAGTTTGGCTTAGGGTCCAGTCCCGAGGTGGCCAAACTTACGGGAATCTACTGAAAGTCTAACCACAGGTCTAGAAATCAGATAGAAATCAGAAATCAGATATTTTATTGTCATTAGGCATAATACAGCGATAGACAAAGTCAACATATACAATTACACATCATTAGAGCAATTCATATTGATAGTCATATTGATAGTCATCTAACAAGAAGTATAATGATAGTGATCATTGGATAGCTATTAAGTTAATCAATGCTAGTGATTAAGTCAATATAGTGGTCATAAATATAAAATACATAAAATAATTTAGATACATAATAAATATTACAAGTTATCATCTGCTTATAAAGTCTCTAGGCACAAGTAAAAATTTTAGCTATATTTTTCAAACTTGGTAAAAAAATGTCTAAAATTAACAAAGAAAACAAACATACCTGGTATCGGTGTGCTCTCCCATGACATTCACACTTGTATTGGTGCAGTTAACGGGACTGTAGTTTTCCACTGCTGCACATCTAAGAGACTTGAAAGAGTCAGGTTCTTCTACAGATTCAGCATAGAACCTATAAGCTCTTTGATGGCTACATACGCCTGAAACAAAACGTTAACTATGTCATTTCTCCTAACTTTTCTTTCATGTTGGGACCATTATTTTTTTTAAAATCTCTTCTTGGCCGGATCTGATTATATTCAGCTGCCAAATTTGAGTAATTTCTTCATTGTTTTAGTATTTTAACTTTTAATCAGGCCTTTACATCTTCCTTAAAAAAATTGACATAAAGTACCTGATCACCATTAATTATTGCTTCTGTAGCTAGGCTGTTAGCCCATGGGCACCATTTTTGAAAGAAAACGTTAAGTCTACAGTTCATTATTTTAATATTTATCTTTGCTGCTAAAAGAAAGTACAAGATTGTTTCTAACAAAGAAAAAAATGCTAATCTCTTTAGTTTTTGCTAATTATTACAAGATCCTCATAACACATAACAGCTGATTTTGTGGTTCTGTATGCTGATACTTACAGGGGAACAGACATACTATTACATCCACATTTCTAAGGATCACTTTACTTTCTTGTACCTTCTTATACAACAGGCGGTATTTTTTTCCAATTGGTAGATATAAACTACAATTATAATATCATTTTAATAAGAAGCTTACCGAAAATATCAAACTTGCAGCCAGGTTGAGGACTTGTTCCTCCATTTGGATAAAAGTCAGCAGAGCAAACGGGTTGAGACACTCCCAAAAACCCCCCACAAGTGTGAATGCAATCTACGAAGTATGCATCATCCTTAGTTAATCGATCTTCTTCAGTTGACAGCTCAAACATCGGTTTAGCTGGGTCCAGGCCTAAACATACAGATCATTTTATTTATTGTAAAGTGTTGTTAGACAGTTGCTCAAATAACATAACATATTGCATTTATAATAACTACAAATAGTACGTAGTAACAAAAAAAAAAAGAAATAACCGAATATCTTATATGTGCACCCATTCCATTCATTCCTATATATGATTTCATGTACATACAACTATTCTTACTTAGCATCAGACCTAGCTAAAATAACCAAAAAAATCATCTGTGAACTCATCCATATAATTTATTTATTTATTGAATCCCAACACCTTTTTTTTACAGAATAATAATACGTTATGCTTACAAGCAAATGTTTCATTCAAGATTGAAGAGTTTGGAGGTTCTAAATTTATTTTGTCCTTAGGGAAGCAGTTAAACAGTTTTATTCCTATTTGCACAGGAACATTTCTAAGGGTATTGTTTCTTTTCGATACATTTCAGAGTTGTAACCTCTCGTCTCTGCCCCTTTAGTACTGTGATGATGCATGAACCTACTTGCTCCCTAAACACTTCAGCTGAAAGTTTGATAGTTACCAGTTATTCTGTGCACAGTGCCTAGACGACGCAGATGTTGAGCTGTGATCCCCGCAATGTGTGCTCCAATGCTGTGACCCAGGATGTGTACTCTGGCAAGACTCAGACCCTCTGCTACAAACCATTCTAACAGCTGAGCAGTGTGTACACCGACCAGCCGCATGTTGTCAACAGCTGAGTTGTAGAACGGAGGTGAGCACAGAGCTCCCCAGTCCACCATTATCACATTGTGTTTCCCTTGTTTCAAGTATACTACAAAATTACAAAGTAAATTTATTTTCAAAACTGTAGTCTTAGTGTCAATTACAGTCTGCACCAAAGTGAAAAACCAATGTAATATACATTTTATAAGTTATTTGTCAAAATTGAAATAGATGATTGAAAAAAAATTTGGATTAAGTATTACATTAATTAGACTGCAGCATAAAATCACTGAAAAGTGTAAGAATGGGTTCGTAGCATATTTAAATAGATTATTTATATAAATAAACATGACATCTTAAAAACTTTGGATTTAATTTCTCAAACTTCATTATTTCATAGTGACTTTTTTTGTGAATAACTGATATGTCACATTTAATATCTTCACCAAATTGTTTGCCACTGATGAAACTTCTTTGTAAAGATCAAAATCTGTCTCATTTTTCCATCCTTCGCATAGCCAACGTTCTGCAAAATCCATCCAAAGCAAAAACATTGTAAAAAGTTTTAAGAAAATCACATATTTGCTTCCATGGTGAACTTTGTGGGTTGTGTAAAATGTCTTTCTTCCACAAATTAAAATTTTATTCAATAGTAGAATTTTTTCTATTAAACCCAAGGTGACATTAGCACAACCTTTTTAAAATTTCAATGTTTTTTTAAAGGTTTCCGAGTTATTCGACATATGTGGTTATCCACCCTTCTGAACCCCGTTTATGATGGATAAGTGAGACTCTACTGTGCAGAAGTTTTAAGTGCAGTATGTATGATTGAAAAATATTTTAACTGACTAGAGAATGTGTTGTTTTATATTACATTTAAGTCATTGGAAAATTAAAAAAAGATTTGGTTTGGATGATTTATTTTACAGTTCTCTTTTGAAAACATTGGAGTTCTTGCTACAAGCTCTGCTTTGCTAAGAAATTTCAGTTGTGCATAGAGATGGTTACTCTTACCATTTTTCAAATAGCTGTTGAACTTGGAATCCGCCGAATTTGCAAAACCATGGATCAAGACTTTAGTTTCTAGATTAAAATCAAAATCTGCCTTGGAAATAATATTCCTATCATACATTTGAAGGTTTATGCCATACTGACTCTCCCTAAAAACATTGGGTTTAAGATAACATTTTAATCAAAATTAGAAACATTTAAATAATTACATTTTAGGAATGAAACATCTACATCTTTGTTGAAAATAAATCAATCCTGTGTTAAGCAAATAACTCACTTCTTTGCTTTACAAAATTTAGTTTTGTTAGATAAATTTAAACATTTTAGATAGCAAAAATTATACTAATTGTTAAACATCGAATTAAAAATAACATTTCCTGCTAGAGACCCCTTATCTTTGCCATCAACCATTTCAAAACTGTATAAATAAACATGTCACAGTCAAATTACATCATTTTTAGAATCAAAAGTCTAATTCAATTTGAAGAACATGGGTTTCCCCTGGGTAAATCAGTCATGACTGGATACATATGTATGTTAGAATATAGAACTTATTGACTGATTGAGTTTTGAATTTGTAAAGACTTCACCATTTACTATACATAGACATTTCAAATATGTACCTTGTGTATAAAATAAAACGTATACTTTTCTCAGGATTAAGTTTTCCTATCTGTGTTCCCCTGACAAAAGCTTGGACTGCAACACTGTCGTTAGTGCGATTCAAAGAGATATCAAAATCAACATTTTGGAAACGAGGTGAGGGCCAAAATGTAGAACCTATAACAAATTAAAACCATTAAAGATTGCAATTACAGTACAAGAAAAATCCTCAATCGTTTCGCTTGGTCTGTAGCTTAATTTCTTATACTTCAGTACACTTACTTTCACAAATAAATAAGACAAATATAATTTATTCATTTTAATATTAGTTTTCTAAATTGTAGGAATTTTACCTAAACATTCCAAAAAGAAAACTTTTTCCATGCTATTACCTTGAAACAATTAAATACAGACTATTTTAACTTACTAGGTACTTAACTTCTAAATATTCCCAAAATCAATCTTGGTAGAAAATCTGACTTTATCTTTTCTACTACAAATTCATTTTCACAAGTGTAGAGTTTGAAATTCAGCTCTCCTTTAGAGACCACAGCAACTAACTGCAAAACTATTAAATATATCAAAACGAAGAGTACAGTGAAATTGAGTTGACTTCCTATGAGTTGAATTCTGACAAAGGAAATACTCGTATAATGCCAAACAGTTTCAAATTCACTAGATACTTGTACATTTAAGGTAAAAGTTATATTCTAACAATTAAATTTGATTAACAGATATATGAAATAGAAGATATGAGAAAGTTGCGCAAGTATATATTTGCTTTCAAAAATATACGAGATATTCTAGAAGAAAAAGAAATCAAACTAGCATACTATGCTTATGTTCAATCGTTGCTTTCCTTTGGAATTATATTGTGGGGTGGCGCTTTCAACACGTATCTTCAACCTCTAAATGTTGTACAAAAATCTATCTTAAAGGTAGGTTTTGGTAAGTGTAGGAGGTATCCTTCTAGCGATCTTTTTCAGAGTCTGGTATTTTACAATTCCGCCATCTGTTCGTCAAAAGTCTTCTCGTTCATATTTTTTAAAATTATCACAATATCTTTACTCCAACTTCTCATGCTTATAGCACCAGATAATCTCGGCAGGTTGGCGTCAGTTCTATATCTTTGGTTAAGTCTCATATGAGCACCAACCCCTTCTATGTTTGTAATGTATTGTACAGGAATTTGTGTAAAAGCTCTAACATGTATATTTTCGACTCTGTGTCCTTAGATATCTTCAAGCGTAGGGCTTCTAGTTGGTTGATTGATCTTGGTGTGTCAGAGGTAGAAAGGCTTATCACAGTTGAGTACAGACAGGGACTGGTTAACAACATGACATAACGTGTACACATTTGACGACTTTTGCTACCTTACTTACTATCTACTTTTACAGAAGTCAACCCTTCCCCGCCACCATCTTCATGATCAGCCAATGTGTCCAGCTGGCAGCTGCTAGATAAATTACCATCACCACTGGAAATTCACTACCAATTGCAATAAAATTTAATTATTCATTTAAAATAAATTCGTATCCACTTCACTACATTATACTCTGTTAAATTAGCAACTCGAGCTTACGCACAGGCTTCTAGCCTATGTAAGCTCATTTCCAAATTATATTTCTTTTTATTTCAGGGAAGCTAATTTTTACTGATATTGACTCATTATATCACTTAGGTTAATTTGGTTTAGTTTAAAATATATTAGATAAGCAATCATCAACCTTTATTATTTTAGTTAATTCCAATCTGTAAACATTGTTAATTAAGCTTCTTCCATCATTGTTATTTTTCTATGTGTAATATGTATGTACATTTGTTTATATATGGAAATAAAGTGGATTTTGGCTTGACTTGACTATGATTTAGGTATAGTTAACATTGCATTGAAATACGAGACATATTAGCACACTAGATGCAGTTCACCTTGTGCCATCAATATACATAAAGTTAGGTACAAGCAACACATTTTTCCCAAGTTAAAAACTAAATTATTTGATATATCCATTACTCGATGGGAAATACTATTAAAAGAAAATAGCGATTGACCCTTGTGGATTTTCATAATGAGTAACTATTGGGGTAATTCATGTAAAATAAAATCTTGGATGCAAAAAATTATACATTTTCAGACTATTTTAAATAATTTTGTAGTAGTTTTCAATTACACGCTAGTTTCAGATAGTTTTGGTGAGGAATTACCTCTAAATCATGAAATTATCAGTTAAAACACTATTTCTGTCCCAATATAAGTTGTCACACAGAAACTATGACACATCAAATAGGTTTTGTGTCATAAAAACGTCTACCGATTCCAACATTTTTACTCTATGCTCTTCCCACTGGTTACTTACTGAACTCTCCTTTTGATTATACCATTTAACCAATCATTGATTTAACTAATTCGCTACGAAAATCTTCCTGTTAATACATGAAAATTGCATTTGATTATGTGTAGTAGCTTCAATACCAGTACGCCTGACGCAGTGGATGTTTAAATGGCCACTGCGCTATCTACTTCAGATATATGTTAATTCAAGATTAAACTTCTACCAATTAGTAAATACAATCAGATCAACTACTCAAGACCTAAAAATTGCAAGTGTGCTTGAGTTAAATTTTAATTTCAACTGACTTGTATTTCTCAAAATGTTATTTTACTTAAGCAATGATTTTCCCAACTTTCAAATATTTCAACCCACATGTTATGAATTCTTTATCATCCCTTGATTAAAAATGTCAACAGGAAACTTACTTGTAATCCTACAGGTTGCAAGGCACATCAACATAAGGAAACTGCGCATTTTATTTTTAGTAGTTTTTTAAATTACCCGTTATACAAAAACTAATTTTGATTTTTAACATCAAGGCAGATTTTTGTCATTACCTAACAGTCTAAACTCTGAGCGGATACAACGTCAAATCTCAGATATGAATAAGAGAATGACATTTTCAAGAGCCATTGATAACAAAGACTGATTTTTTTGCTTTTACTATTGTTGCAATCTGTAAAATAAGTTGAACATTCGAAGAATAGAATAATTATGTTAATCTACTTGATGAATAAGAATAAAAAAATTGGTATTTATTTTCCAAAGTTTATAATGTTTTACAGATATTGTTTGATACATTGAAGTAGATTAAACACTTAACTACCCTTGGTCCCTGGCAATGAAAATATAAACTTGATACTCATCTTAACTATTTTTTCAAAATTTGCACAAAATTTCTGACATCATTTACTACAATAGGAAGTCTAATTTATCTTGATATTTCAATTAAAGATTACGGTACTAAACAAATAAGAAAGAAACGCAGAGGAAATAAAAAAAACTAGTAAATTTCTTGCATTTATTAATTTTTTTAATGATATAATAGAAAAAATAGCTGATTGCTAATAGTGAGTTGTGGTTACAATGGAAATTGGTACCAATGTATGAACATTTAACAACCTTAGTCTTCATGTCAACTTCTTAACAATCCTTATCTGAAGCCTACAGACCTTTATAGAAAACAATTCATTTTTAAGACAAGTAATTTCTATGTTTTATGAACAATGAATACTACCTGTAAACTCCACAACAAAATTTTAAAAAGTCTTTTGAAATTATATTTGTCTTGCATATATACAAACTTAACATAAGAAAATAATTAGGAAACAATTTAGCTAATTCAACAATGTGATGTATTAATAACAACAAAAAGCAACTCAACACCTAAAAAAAAACAAACAAAATAACAAACTACAAATAAGTTAATACACACTATTGTTGAGTGATATCTATTTTATTTATGGTATAATAATTCCAATATCATGTATTGCAGTTATAAGAATTGATGCCACGATAGGCAAGGAGCTTGCTTTTGACATGACTGAGTCAAATAAAGAATATTAAAATCAACTTTATTTATTTACATTGCAATTTTAAATGTCTACTGAGAAGTGTGTTCAATGTCCCAGTACAGATAACTTAGGCTCAAATAGCCGGTGTCATAAGTACCTTATTGTAGTTCACATCCTATCAAAACATCGCACAGAAAGTACAAGTAGATTTGAAGTTATGTGTAATGATAATTTGAAGTGCTATTTGAATTTAAATTATTTTATATTATTGAAAGCTTATTGGCTTCACACCTTCTTTTTTAATAAAAAAAACTATTTTATTCATTTTTTTATTTGTTTTTAAAAAGAAGGTGTGAAGCCAATAAGCTTTCAGTAATGAATAAGCCACCTTCAACAATACCATATCGACAAAAACTGAGACAACTAAATTGTAGTTAAGATTACTTAAAGTTATCAAATGTTCATCAAGAAGCGCTGATGCGGGTCAGTCCAATCAAGAAGCAAGAGTTGAGCCAGTTTATTAACGAGTCAGCTTAGGCAAGTGGCTGAATATCAGCATCAAGCGTACTGGTGGAGTCTGAGTCGTAAGTGTGCAGATGTCGTCGCCACACCTTGACCAAACCATCCCAAGTGCGACGACTGCATTTCATGTACTTGGGTGGAGTGAAGGGGTCTTTCGGCTGACGTTTCAGTAGTGGCACTCGCTCGACGTAGTGCCGATAACCGTCTGTAATCTTTCCATACTCAATTTGTTTCTCCCGGCGTTTCAAAGTTTCTTCATCAGTTTCAGTTTCGATTTTGAAAGTACATGCAGATTTTTTAACTGGTAAACTTGGTTTACTCAATTTGACTGGAGATTTGGATTCTTCGACTGGTATGTTTTCTTTTCCGAAGACAAAGATAGGTTCATTCTCTTCCAAATTTTGATTACTCTGAAACATTTCCGTGATAGTTACAACCATTACCAAATAATTGGATAAAATATTATTGAGTAAAAGAAAAGATAGACTAGTGCACATTTTCAAATCTGTAACTCAAGGCCGCCATGTCTCTGAGTCGGGCCCAGGGTCAGATACCAAGCAAGGGCCCCTTAATAAACAAAGTATCCTACCCCTTAATTTAAACTCCTTTAGTTTACAGTTTTTTTAAATCACACTAGTTGATAAGTCACATTTGAAGTATATAACCATTGCCAATGCATTGTTCGCTTGATGTTAGTACAGAGCTTACTCTGCCAATTTTGCACAAACACTGTAAATGGTACAAACTACACAGACTTTGCAAGTCCAGTTTCCTTAAAAGTCTCGTTGATTCAGATTATGATAAACCTGGCACTGAAACTTATTATATTCTTTCCCCCAACATGTCCATGATTAAATAAATAAGTAGTCTTGACACCAGTTTTTCAATTATTAGTTAGTACTTAGTACTTGCCTGTAAATGTCAATATAAAACTAAATTATTTATAAAAATTGTGACGACCAATATGGTATTAATATTATAGAAGATTCGAAGAAAAGGCAGCAGAAGATGGGTTGTGATTAACCCGAAACCGGTCCTGCCTAAAGAATTTTTATATTGACATCTACAGGCAAGTACGAAGTACTAACTAATAATTGAATGTCCATGATGTGCTGCATTAATGAGTGCTGTTTAGTGTGTAGAGGCCCGGAACAAACTTTTATTATTTTGTGAACATTTTTATTTTAATACACAAAATCAATAATATTTTTTTTATTAGCTAACTACACTTGTTTCGCTACAACACCGCTTAGCCCAACCCCACCGCAGTACATCCACTTAGCCCAGGGTGAAAGCCCCGGCAGCCCCTCCCCCTTTGTGGCGACCCTACTGCAACTCATGCAAATATTTTTTGAATGAATAATATTTTATTCTGTCTGTCAATTGGCTACTACCAATGATATTTTAAAATTTACTCTATGAAAAACAGGGCCTGTTACGTGATGGTCTAAAATGAGATTGAAGTCACCATGTTACTAAAGTAAAAATATCTTAAAAGATATGGTATTTAAAATTTATAATTAAAATTGAAAATAACATTTTATTTAAAGAATTATTGATATTACATATACTTCCTTGCCATAATATATATGTACAATATATGTATATGTTGTGAATATACATGTGAATTCATTCACAATCAAATTTTGTTTAACGACACAAACATGTAGGAAACAAACTTAGATTCATCAGCATGTTACATAAAAGAGAAAGCTGCTTGAATGTGTTATTTACCAATTTTCCACTGCACTCTGCCGAGCCCATAAGTTTAGGTTTAGTTAAAAACAGTCTAAAATAATTTTAGTACCTTAGATTCCTCGACTGAAGATGAAGTGTCCAGTTTAACATCCTCAACTCTCCAAAGATTTGCACAGTCATCAATCTATAAAATAAAAACCAAACAGTTATAACAATCTTTAAGCTTTTAGTTTTAACTTTTAAGGCCCTCTTGTCGTACAATTTCAAATTTGTGTTTAACTTTTGGGTATAAAAAGAGCTTTCTCCATAAAAAACACACAAATTAACTAATTTATTACCTATTTTTAAAAAAAGTCTTGCTGTTTTCATAAATAAAATATTGATTAAGTAGTCACATCTAATATCAGTTCCACAACAAGTTTACCTTTGCTGCTGAAGTACAATTGCTTAGGGCATACACATTCTTCTATCAACTTCTAACCCCAAAGAATTGTGTAAGGCCTCGGCTACGATACAAGTTGCGAGCGACAAGTGGCATGATCAGCGCCACTCAGATATTGGTAAAAATGAAGAAAACTTACTTAAAATGAATGATATTCAAAGGGAAGTGTTAATTGGTATTGTGCAGTGTTGGAAAAGTTTTTGGAACAACCAGCAGTCCAGCAGGAACACTTTAAAAACACAATAGTTACAAGGAAGCTATGAAATGGAAACGAAGTCTTAGCATTTTGATTATGAACACCCCATCGCCTTCTCCGCTTTTAGTAGCCATAACCAGAGGCGGCTCGAGGACCGCAACCAGGCGGTGGGCCAAGGAGGGCGGCATTTTTTGGGGGGGCGCTAGGTGCATGCAGCTTAAAAAGGAATTCTTACATAGAGAAGAGGGAAAAGACTTTTAGAGAATTAACGATATCCAGAACAAAAAAGGAATTATATTTTATTAATTAACTATGCGAAAGGGTGGACTGCAACATGCACAGTGTCAATATGTCAACAGAAAGCATGATGTGAGTTATTACGCGCAGCCACTGACTTCGGTCAAAACATATCTCGCAGACGCTGCCACAAGGCCCGGCATATCGCCTATCCTTTCCGCCCGTTGTCCACGGTTCACCCGCTGTTTACACGCTGTATCACGAAAAACAATTATTCCTAATTTTGTTAGTGACATGTTCTTTTTATCTCAAGAGTTGAGCAATGATTATTCGTTTGAGTTTTGTGTAAATTTGTTGGTGCCTGGAGGTGTATAGGGCAGGGCAATACTGTAACATGAGCATTTCTAAACCAAGTAGGGCAACATTTCGGAAAAGGGCGACTACACAAAATAACTGGTTCTTTTTTAAATTGCGTAGTGCTAGTCAAAAGGTTAATCCATAAACATTCCATAAACATTTAAACATTTTATATATAAAAAATGTTTTCTATTCATAGTCAAATTACTGGTAATGAAGTCAGTTGGTTGTGTTTGTCGAGTTACCACTAGGCCCACTTTAAAACGCTTTGAACACGTTATTTTGCTTTTAAATTTTAAAAATTTCCGGGGGAGCTCTCAGACCCCCTCTTGGGCTGAAACGCCCCTAACACCTTCTTGGGGGGGGGGAGGGGGGCGCTGCCGTTCAGTCTGCCCAAGGGCGCATGCATGCTCGAGCCGCCTCTGGCCATAACCGAATGTTTTCTTCAATATACAATTTTTAGAGAGGAACATCAAATTCAATTAGTATCACTCACTGATATCTTGAAGTGTAGTGTAAATTTGTGAAAAAACAAGGGAAATTTACAGAGCGGCACGCAAATTGCTCCTCTTATTGTAGCCACTTCTGTTGCTCACATGTTGCTCGCCGAGGCCTTAACTGTTTTGAACATAAACAGTGGTAAATCTATTAAGAGTATAAACAAATAAGACAGAACAAACTAACCTTTGAAGCTGAGGTAGGTAAATTTTGTGTTGTAGAAGATCTTTTGTGGTGGCTTTGGTTGTGTTGTAATTTTGGACTGTTACTTGTCGACTTCAAAGAACTTCTTCTAGAAATTCTGTTAGGAGAAAAGTACTTTTTTGAGACATCAGAATTTTTCTCGTTGAATTCAGACAGCTTGTCTAAATGAATTTTTTTTTGCAAATGTAAAAGAAGAGCTTTTTCCAATTCATCCTCATTTAAAGTCAAAGGAATGAGTACTTTGCATTGTTTACAGTAAGTGTTTATACCATCCAAGTTGTTGTCAAAGGAGTCTTTGTTCACTCTAAGCAAAGGGCTTTTTCTCACCAGCTTATCAAACTTTTTACAAACTAACTTCAAAGGCAGAGTTTTTGGTTTTCTACACTTTGCCACTCTCAATAACTTAGGAATATTTTCCAGCTTGATGTTGCATTTAGAGCAACCTTGTTTTTGGCAATTTTTCTGTACCATTTCCCTCTCTTGCGCATCCTGGGAGACTTTGTAAACCACTTCATCTAAATGCAGTTTATCAAAGTTAGGAGTTGAGTCCTTTAAATGTTTAGAACTTGAATGACAAATGTTTTCAACCAGTAACAATCCGTTGACAGACCTTAAACTATCTTTTACAACCAGTCCTTTGCTTTCTTGAATAGCTTCATTTCCATTTTTAGCTTCTACATTTTTTCTGTGATTATTTCCTAACAGATGTGTTTCCATATTGTATGTGCTAGGAGGTACAACACGTTCACAGATTAAACATGTTATACTATTCTTTTCACTGGTCTTGAAATGGTTCATATTTTTCAAGTAGAGAGGTACATTTTGAAGATTATCGAACAAAGCTTGCAATTTTGAATTGACATGATTCTTTTCTTCAATTGAGACAATTTCCTTTTTCTTTTTCAGGGTTTGAGTCCCTATATTGCTACTGTGGCTGGCTGCTTTTTCTTCATTCAGACGATTTTCGAATTTGCTTTTTTTCACCATTTGTGCATAATCTGGACAGTCTTGCTTCCTGACTTTGTTTTTCGAGTGCTCAGATCCAATTTCATGGGATTTCAACATCTCTAAATTAGCTTCTACTTCCACCCCACAACAAGTGCAAAATATATTTCCCTGTTTGAGAATGAAAAGTTCTTTTTCGTTGAGGCGAGATTCTGAAAACTCTAGTAAGACTTGGAATGCTTGTCTGTTTTTAGATGACCGTGGCTAAGCAAGTGAGAGGTGAAACTTTGAGCCAACTTTTCAAGATCTTCACTGAAAAATATATTTTTGTCACATAATGTACATTTGAACTGAGGCATCATTTTCTTATCAATGAAGTTGATATTGTTTTTGATGTCACAGTGAGCTTCTGCAAGTGTCTGAACAATGTTGTGTGCATGAGTGAATCTATACGGATGATTAAACTTTCCACTTGAGTGAACTATATCCGTATTGTGAGCAATGATATTGAGGATAGTTTCCTGGGGATTTGATGATGACATTTCCACTTCTATTTTGCAAAGGTTGCAGCATAGATTAGATCCACTGAAAGAAATGAATTCCATAGTGTGATGAAGATGAGGAGGAATATGTGATTTCAAAAACTGAATAATATTGTCCTCGTGTTTTCTGGTTTTCAGGTGGTTAGTAAGATTTGGTATCGAATTCAGTTCTTCAGAACAAATTTTACAGGCAATATACGTTTTACATAGGCTGATAGCAAGAAATCCTTTATGGTTTTCATAATCTTCCAAAAATTCATCTGATGAATCATTGCCAGTAACTGTGTCTGCTAATTTGTATGTTAGCTTCTTGCAAGATTTTGTACTTGAATCTGGTGAATATACATTTGGTTTCTGGCATTTAACAACAGATGCCCACCTTTTTACTTCTGTTTGTTTCTTTTCTGATTTGGGAGTAGAAATCTTATTTTTAACAATAACTGATTCTTCTATTATAAAGCTAGTATCAGGGATAAGAGATGTATCACTAAGTTGTCCTTCAAAACTATTAAAATCTCCCATTGCTACAATGATATAGCTTTTGATAAACCTGAAAACAAGTTCAAATATAATACAACGATCGATGTTTCTAGTATATTACAATAAAGAATAAAATAAAACTTAAAGAAATAGCTAGGAAAATATTCTGAAACCGATCGGTGATCATGTTAAAATGTGTTAGGTTTGATTTTCTGACATTTTTGCCCCATCTTCCTGGGGGATAATAAATAAATTTTTATATTGATATTTGCAACCGCAATTAATAAAATAATACATTTTGAGGCCCTTTTAGAGAAAATTATGTTTGAGATTTTTGTGGGGTATCTCCCTACGCATGATTTTAAATACCTTTGAAGATTAAATACCACAAATTAAAAAAGGAGCCTACTGTGTATCACTTTTATCAAATTCTGTTCCTTAAAAATATAAGGTGAGTGATGGGCCGACGCTTCACCGAAGAACCCGGACCCCGGTGCATTTTCCACCCCCAGTCACCCTCTGACTACGGTTCTGCAGCTGATACTAGATAAAACATATTGTCAATTGTGACGTAATTAGATTTTGTGAAGCTTTCTGTTAAAAATCAGACTTGGACTCACTGCTAAGCAATGAATCGCATGCAATACACTTCATACATCTACTGTTCTCCAAATAATATCTCTATGGGTTGAAGCAAATCAAACTATATCTGTGCAAATACACTTTTAGGTCTATGGTTTATCTATGTACTTCCTAGTAAACCTATTTAGCAGGTACAAATCATATTTGTATATTTGAAGCTTATCACAATATAATAAATGTCCAAGTTTCAGTCATTTATATGCACCTTTAGCTGTTTTAAATGGAATTCTTTAGACAAACAAGAAAGATTTTTCAGTTTGTAATTATGCATTAAGTCAAAACCTACCAAAATGTTCTATTATTGGTCTCTAACTATAATTATATACTGTAAATAGATCTTAATTTGTATAAACGCTAAATAGCTAATTTATTACTGAATAAATTTGAAGACAAAAATATTTAGACCAAACCGGGATTTGAACCCGGGTCTCCTGCTTGCCGGGCAGTTATGCTCACCACTACACCATCCGCCCAACTATTTCTGCCTTCAAATAAGTACTTAAATCTGAATGTTTATCCGAAACATGTGACTGTCAAATAGTGACTTTAAACCAACAAGCTGGAAATATTACAAACAGAATTTAAATACTGTGTCAAATGACTTATTATAGATCTTAATTTGTATAAACGCTAAATAGCTAATTTATTACTGAATAAATTTATTAATAAATAATTTAGCAAGTGGAAAGTTTTTTTTTATATACTGTAAATGTTATTAAAATACTTTTCTTATGTAACTTGACAAAGCGAAGACCGTTTTTCTTTGATATGTTTGCACATATAGGACTGACATACAATACTGCATAATAAAAGATATATAAAAGATCATTCAACACAATATTAAAGAAATTCTAGTATTCTTTTAGTAGTCGACTTAAAAAAGACAAACACTTAATTTAATGCATTTTTGGTACAGAATAAACTTGGTATAGTTCGACTATTAATTTTGTGGACCGAGGAAGTGTCCAACTAACCAGTATACAACTTTTATACTGTCGTACATCCATTCGTAAAATCTAATTTTAATTATATAAAATACCTTGTATTTGGCCTGAAGATCTTACGACGTTGAAGTCTTTTAAACTTCAACAATTTGTAGGATTTTTAGTCAGAATACAAGATTTTTTATTATATCTAGTACATAAATTAATATAAAATTCACAGTAAGTATAATTGAAATACTATGAAATACTGTTTTTTACAATACTGTATAGCATAGCTTGCATACATTACATTGTAACTCAAAACAAAATTTTTTTAAATCTTTGTTTATTGGTAGTTTTTGTAATATTATTAAGTCACCAACGAAGGTGTCGACTATCAAGTGTCTACTGAAAAGGGGAAAAATATCAAAAAATCATTCAGATAATCTGCGGAGGTTTATTTCAAGTAAACAATTGGCACCGTTCTATTGTGGTCTACTACTGTAAGAACAAATGCCAGTTTTTGTATGTAAAAAATATTTCTTTCTCAAAATGACGTTTCGAAATTCTTGTACACTTAATGGAATAAAAAAGTTGTCATCTCTTGTCATTTCATTTTTCATTTCTTTAATGATTTCACAAGACTTGATGTAGGCCAACCTGTTATTAACCAATTACTATTTTTATAGTTTGATTATTTCTTCAAAAATCATTATGGCTCTTGACTTTTATGCCTATATATTAGGAGTAGCCTAAGGGTGGGCTCACCCTATGAAATGAAAAAGCTTGAGTACTGCAAAGGAAAAATAATATTTTTTCATTTACCGTAATAGAATTAGGCGCTTTGAAACCTTCAGCGTTTTAGTGTTTTTACTACATTCCCTTAGCAAACTACTTTCTTGCTCAGCTTTGAAAAGTTCTCATATGAAAAGTTCCACTTTCGCGGTACTAGTAATGAAAAGTACTATTACAGGTGAACACTTGTTAAGCTTATAGCTATGTCTATTATTTAAGACAAAACACATCAAACTATGCCTCTCACCTGTTGACATCCGAAAAAACTTCCTATTCCATATATTCTGACTCACATATACTATTATATTGAACAGTAACTCTAACTACAATGAGATAACACTTTACAAGTTATGATTTGATTAGGTTGCAAATCATTGTCATTTCTTATCCTGTTCCATCCCATACACGAACAGATAAAACTACAGTCTCAAACTTCCGAGTTTCAGCCAGCTCCCAGTAGACCCAGCTGCCTTGACCCTATTCTTTCCACAATCTACCCCTCCCTCCCCCTTTACATAGGGTGGCGAGCAGATGTTCAGATTTCATTCAATCCCAAGTCCAACGGTTAGTTGATACTCTCTCAGTGCCTCACAAGTCACAGCTGCTGCAAGCCTTCAAAGGAACGAATTCCAGACAGATTCCGTTTGAATGAATTAAAATCACAGCTGTTTTTCTGTTTCCCGCGAAATACCAACGTGGGGGGACAGCTTAGATTCACAGACCGTTTTGCCGACACAGTTTTTTTGCAAGTATCTGTTTATAGCGAAACAAATAGGTTTTTATTTAAAAAAATTATGTATATAAAACCGTTAGCTGTATTTGGAATGTGGATAGAAGACTTACCGTAGGTTTAGGATAACTAAATCGGCAATCGGGTGCTATGAGACCAGCTGGCAGGTTCTAATCAATGCCACCTGTGATGTCCACAAGCCCTAGGCTAAGAAACTAATTAAAAATGCCATTGGTGTAGACAGTAAAAATATAGACAATGGGCTAATGGAGATTAATCGTTGAGAGTATCCCTATCACGTCGCAATACAAAAACTCCACGATTCCCATTAGCCTTGCGTTTAGTAGAACTAAGGTCCTGTCATAATACAATAATCAATTGTCAGTCTTCCTAAGATTAAAACGCATTGCCGTTTATTTTAATGCACCAGCGCAAGGTTACAGTCATACCATCGAATGATTAACTGAACAAGAATAAAAGACGTATAACGCGAAACCCGAAAACGACGTGATATTAGCCGTTTATTTTCCCACTAATCAACCGTAACACAACTAAAATATTAACCCCACGGCCCCCACCACTACATACTGTCATCCATTCCATATGCTCCACACTCGTTTGGACAACTTCAGTGAAATTATGCAAACTGCTACAATTTGCAAAGGAAAAGCGGACTTACATTGCCCTCAGTAAGAACCACAACATATAAATTACGTAAGATTAGTTAGTTCAGAATAATAATTCCATGATGTTGTTCAGCTGTTAAGATGTACATGAAATGGCTTGGTCACTCAAGTTAACTAAAAGAGTATTGTTTTTAGAGAGTATTGAAAGAGAAGTAATTTTAAGTTTATACGTAATGCTATTATACTGTATATTCTTAGAGTAGTAAAGAAAAAATAATCTGGAAAACATTGAGCAGTCACCAGAACAAAGTGATGTAAACAAAACGAAACCGAAAATGACATTTGGAGGAAGTGATGTTTAGTATTATCGTTATCATACCCTTCTCGTCGTACGACAATCATTAGTTGTAAGTTTGAAAGTATTGTTTTTCCCTCAAAATAAGCGGCATCGTGGCGATTCTACAATCAAACCTAAGTTTCTCAGGCAACTTTAAAGCCTACACTAGAGTCAATTATATTTTCTTCTTGTATCCTTGGTAAATTAAAAGTTACCCAGCCTATGGCAGCAAAGTTAATGTCTCTCTTATCTTATAGCCGGCGTGGCGTTTTGTTTATTTTACTTTGCCAACTAAATTGATCAAGTGGCTAAGGAGAAAATTCCTTTGTCTGACAGTCGTAACTCGTCAGAAAAATAACAGGACCCAAATTCTTTTGTGGTAAAACTCTTGTTTCATCCATGCCCTGAGCCTATACATTTTTATAGTCCAGTTGTTTTTTAAAGTCTTATCTACGCAATCAAGTTTACCTGAAAAATAGTGAAAGTTGAGTATGTAGTCCCTCAAGGATAAGTACTTACGACCTGTGCAGCGGTAGAATTAGAGGGGGCGCTCGCCTCCCCTCTCAACCTTTTTTATCAATTTTTAAAAAGAAATTCCTGCAATGAATAATAGCCACTGTACAAAACGCAAGGGCAAAGAAACAGTAATTTTAAATCAAATAGCAAATAGACTTGGTTAGTTGCGTTCGTACCATAGTGGTGGTGACTCATACATCAGGCTGCACCTCACCAATTGCACTGCACCACCATCGGTTTATATGACATAGACTGACTTTTACCCGTTGTTTAGCAGGCTATATCCGAAGACTCAGGCTACTCGTCAGTGGCAACACATCACTCGTCACAAATGGCTCAATCATAAAATAAAACTATCAGTATTTTGCTCCAGTTAAGTTGTTTGGGATTAGTCATACTATGGGACTAAGCTTGGTCGAATAAAAGGAAGAGAAAGTGAATAAATAGTGTCGTAGTAAGGGAAGGAAACCTTAATTAACTAATAGTTATTTATTATTCTGTATTCACGTGTAGGCCTGATCGGACCACTTGAAGTACGTTAACGCAGTGTTGATAAGTTAACTTTTCTTTGTGCTTAGACTCTCTTCTTCCTTTCGCGATGAACTTGCCATTTTTTGTCAGTCCAGGCTACTCCTCTCCTCTTAGTAACTTTCCTCTAACCAACACTCCAATCAAACACATATGTTTGTAAAACTGTTACTATTTTACAGGTGGTTGATTTGGTTTGAGCCACTTAAAATTATTTGATTATCTGGGACAAGTTTGTAGTCTGATAGACCTTCAAACATCAAAGGCTTATGCAAACTCTTCCACACTCAAGAATTATTTGTATTGCCATATCATGGAAAGGGTAAAGAATATACTGTGCTGTGGAAAAATACACTTTTCTGAATTATTTCCAACAAAATGGAGTGGATTAATTTTTGTTGCATACATGGCCTTATTTGTTAATCAAGGTGAGTTGTTAACATATTATTCTGTAGATTTTAACATATTAGTTATATATTAGGGTTTGTATTGTTAAAAAAAGATATACTGTAAAATAATTAACTGGAATTAATAATTTTAAGGGCAACCTTGTTTGTACTTTTAATATCCCAGTTCAGGTCTGGTTGCAGTTTGCCTAGATAAACAAGTATCTAATATAATGTTTTTATTTACACAAAAAGTACCTTGAATGACCACTGGCTCTTTCAGAGTTGAGGATCGTTAGGCCAATAGACTTATTTCTTTTTTCATCTTTTGGTTGCTATAATGTCTACTGGACAAACAAAGTATATCCAGTTTAAAACTATGAATCATTAGTTGACTCTACAATCTTCCTCAAAATTTGTTAAAACTCAAATCTTACTCTCAAAATGTTTAAACTTTGTGCTTGGGAAATCCAGTTGAAAACTGTTGATAGAATGTACTGATTACAGTAGTGTAATAAAATTTGCAGTAATTCAGATTTTACAGTACTGTAATTGAACAAAAATTGAATTCACTAAGTATTAAAATAGTAGGATAATTACAAATAATAACGCTTTGAAGTACCCATCAAGCACTCAGCCTTACCCAAGTCAAAAAACCATGCCAGCAAAAACATCTAATACTACGAAAACATATTAAGCTATTTGTAATTAATGATTTAATAAAAGGTTTGTTATAAACTAAACCAGAATTTATGTTACTGTATGTTTGAAATATGTGTCATGTCTCTATTACAGGTCTATTAGTAACAGCATCTCAACATACTGATAACAGTTACCATTACAATACTATCATGGCTGTCCTGGCAACTGAAGTTACTAAGTTGGTAGTGTCGTTTACTCTTTACATTAAGGAGTAAGTAAAGCAAGAACAGATTTTAGTAATTTATATTAATTACAGTAATTTGTCCACCTCCTACTTCCAAAGATATTGTTTGTGACCTGAATTTCTTTCAGCTAAACCTTCAGATTTTCTCAAAATATTGAACAGAATCTAGCAAAAATATTGAATAAAACAATTGTTTACTAACTTCAAATTACACTTCTGAATAGTCAAGTTATTTCTAGACCATCAATTTTAAAGAACTGTATCATTCCACTTCCTCCACCACCACCCAATGTTTCGTCATAATTAAATGTTAGCGTTTAATTTTCCATGTTAAATTTTCTTAGTATCAAGTTAATTTTCCTCAACCAACTTAATCTGTACTAATAATGTACCTTCTAGAAAAAGCTATGTCAATTTATCTAATTACACACAAGTTTACAGATAGTAAAGCAAGGCTGTTACAAAAAAGTTTTGGATTTGCACCACCTTCCTTTTGTTTCCTTCTTGAAACAGTTTTACTCACAAGATGACTAACTTTATTATGAGATTTGCAAAATCTCTTCTGATATCGACCCAATGAACCGTATGTAGGACTATACATACCTAAACCCAGACCAGACCATTATGTAAGAATTTAGGCTAGATTACCGTGTTTAATAATTTATTTAAATTCTACTTAGTTATTATTAATATTTTTTTAATTCTTTCGTTTGATTTAATGGTTGTATTTGTTAATTTAGTCTTATTTGTTATTTTGTTTTGTATTATTTTGTGCTTTGTACTTTTACCTCTATATTGCTTATACAATTAATTTTTGTTTGCTGTAAAACTTTATTTATTTATAACTCAAAGTATGTAAGTGACACTTATTTTTCAGGCAATCTTTCACAAGAAAAGAACCTCTCTTAAGAGGAATTTAGAAATTTAGTCATACTGTATCTTTATTGCAAGACATTGACAGCACAATAATACTCCCAGTAGATTGAGATTTAAGAATATTTATATTTGTTTCAGCCATCGGGTGTTAGAGCTGCTTCAGAGTTCAAGTAACCACATCAATGGTAAGCCTTAATAAAGCATTCCCATTTTTGAGTATTCAAATATTTCAGACATTGTTAACAGATGTTGCAGATTTTATCATCTTATATGTAAGCGCCATGAATCAGGCAAAAAACTAAAATTTCACAAAATCACTCAATTCTCTAGTTTTCCATCGTTTTAAACAAATAAGTAACACAAACTCTTACATTTGGGAAGTATGGTGCCTCCACTGTGAAACCTTGTAGAAATTTAATGAACATTCCAACAATCACACAATGTAAGATATGGAGTGTGCTTGACGGACAAAGCCATTGTCAGGGGAGGGGCAGTGGAAGACAAATGGCCTGGGCGGTATTCCCCAATGACCAGAAAGTTTATTTTAAAAACATTATAAAAGATGTTACCAAAGCCAGTTGCAATCTTTCAGGTAGCTTGGGAAAATTCTGTACTAAAAGTTTCCAAGCGAAAACTTATGTTATTTACTTGTACCCATCTAGAACTACCTAAAGGGTCAAATAATAAAACTTGTATGCCTTCAAGTATGTTTACATTATTGTTTGAATTTTATATATTTTTATCTTTTCGTTAAAAATGGTTTATTCTAAAAAATATTGTTTTTTTTTTAAATATTTGATAAAGAAAAAAAAGTAATATTCTCAGGCAGCCCTAAGAATAAGATTGCTAGACTGTCCGCTAATCAATTCCAGTATTGTCCGGCAGTGCTCTTAAGCGTTCCATGCTCTTGCAAGTTGTGCAAATGCTCCGCTTGAAAATATACTGGGGCATCTAGGTTTTGGGGGAGACAAGATGGGGGGCCTTATCACCTTCTGTTATTCTGGATTCGGTGGTAGGGATTAATCCTTCCTTCATCAAATGTAACCTGGCAGACAAAGCAAATTTAAGGCATATTGGAAGTTTGAAACATCTACCAAATCAAGAACTAGCCAACATTTTAGTTAAGAATCCAACAAGGACACTGATTAACCATTTAACCAGTCCGAGTCGTCAGAACATTAGACTAATGAACTCTTACATAACAGGTCATGGGAATTTTAGAAATCACCTAGTAAAAATGGGTCTCTATTCAGGAGACGCCAATTATTGTCATGCGACTCTGCAAAACACATCCTAATCGACTGCGTTACTTTAAGGGCCAGGAGAAGTGGGTTTCTGTGACTCGTGAATGGCAGGATATACACCAAGTAATGGGAAACCTTATCCTCGAGCTGTGTAAGTTAATGAGGGATTGCTTGTTCACTAGAAACGGGAGTCGGCAAAAAGAAATCATTGGTTGTTGTGCACTTGGCCAATTGACCCATTACTCTCGCAAACAATCTACTCTACATTCACAACAGTAAAAGTTTAAAACTGCTTTTAACTTTTTTTAACAACAGCACTATTCAGTACCCGTCTGGCAGAGAGCTCTGAATTTACGTAGAGCACAAGGCAAGCTGGAAGGGAAATGGCCCTTTGAGATTGCGTTTGCAGTGGCTACAGAACCATCTCTAAAGAAACTGCTTTTGTCTTTGCGGGAGTTCCACTCTTACAACTTGTCTTATTGTTGTGTATGTATTTAATCCATTACTGTAAGAAAATTTGCTAAAGTACAGATAAATTTGTTTCAGTCATGTACAAGTATTTTGTCCCAGCCACCTTGTACTGTCTCTACAACAACTTGGCATTTGTAAATCTGTCAAAGTTCGATCCAACCACCTACTTCTTGCTACTGCAACTCAGAGTTGTTGTCACTGGAGTTTTATTTCAGGTTTGATATTTTACCATATTGCTTTTTTTTAAACATCATCGTACATACTCATTATCTATTATTAAGAAAAAAATGTATTATTTTCATTGTTAGAATTAGTTATAAGAATGTAGTAGGTCTTGGTTATCTAGTTATCTCTGCTACTGGCTACGTTGATTAAAAAAATTTAACAAAATGAATGAAACATGTTTCATACAAATTGGAAAACAATAATTTGAGCTATTTACTTTAAAATTCAAATAGTAAATTTTATTTTATATATAGATTACTTTGTATTTATAATAGAAAACATTTTTTGGTACTCGTCGTGATGATGACTTCATAGCCGTACTGGTTGCACAATTATAGAAAATTTAACCAGGGTGCTGTGTTTAATTCTTTCTTATACAGTGTCTGTGTAGTTCTAGTAACCCATTGTGAGTAGTGTGTCATAACTATTTTATATAATAATTAGAAATTACTTACAGGTTTCATATCCTAAAGATAACATTTTTTTTATTATTAGACTACCTGACAATAACTATGTACTGACAATTCATACTTGCTAGATATCCAGTGGCGTAGGTACGGGGATAATTAGGAATGACAGGGTGGCCACAGACTGAGAAATATGCGTGAATTCGGGGTGTAACCGGGAAAAATCGGCCCTTATATAGTGTCGTGGGCATAATTAGATCCTCGAAGCTTACCGCGGGTATGAAACGACCATCAAAACGTATTGCGCCCGCGAAACGCCTCTCGGAAAGTATCGTGGGGTTTAAAAAGGCGGTCCGAACATATCGCGGGTGTAAAAGGGCGATCGGAAAGTGTTGTGGGTAATAAACAGCTCTCGGAATGTAACGCGGGGTTTAAAAAGGTGAACGGAACATATCGCGAGCGTAAAAAAGCAGCGATCGGGAAGGGTCGCGTACTTTAAATAAGGATTGGTACAGACTGCGGGTGTAAAATAGTCCTCTGCAACAGTGGAATTGCACCGGGAAACATGCGTGAATTTTACTAAGCTACTTTGAAAACTATTCACCCAATGAGCCTTCAAATGCAACTCAGATGATGTGAATTTTCAAACCTTTTTCCCCGGACCCCCTCTTGTTGGGGGGGTCCATACCCCCCCCCCCAACTCAAGGGTATCCCCCCCCCTTGATAAAAGTCTATCTACGCCACTGTAGATATCAGCAGTGCAACTGGGTTCTCTCTGCCGTAGGTTCTGTTCAACAAGAAGCTGAGTTCACGGCAATGGTTGTCCCTGGTTCTACTCACAGCCGGCTGCATGATCAAGCAGTTGCCGTTCTCTGAACATGTAGAAGTATCCCCCACCTCCACTCAATCAGAGGTTGTAGCACAACACTTACACAAGGGGACCTCCTCTCTTCTCAGCTTCAGCATGCTTCTTATCATCATACAGGTTTGTATTCTAATCGAAGTCCTACCCAGAGAAGAATTTCAAGGAGGTTACTCAAATATAGAAGTTTTCATTAGCAAATGAAGCATTTCACAATTTTTAGGGTAATCAAATTCAAAAATTTTCAATCCTAAAATATTTAAATTTGATTAGCCTTCAAAGTGTTTGATTGATCTCAACCTTGCTGAAATCTGTATATAGGTAGTTACCTGAATATTGTGCTTCAATAGAGGGGGCTGTTACCTGAGCCTGACTGTAACATTTACCGTGTGTATATTTTCTCTTATCGACTCATGGAATAGACCATCATTCGCTTAATTCAAAAATCTCATTATATGTGTAGGCTTTGTTTTCAATAGTTCCTAAAGGTAGGAGCTAATTATAAATATTGTAAATCATAAATAGACATTTAACTTAGTAAATTTCCATAAGAATAGAGCTATTTATTTCTGTTGTCATGCTATTCAGTCCATTTTAATTTCAAAATACAATCTAGAGTGGTCCATGTCTCAAGTCAAGTGTTCAAGTATTGTGATGAAATTTTGTATAAACCTTTGTACGTCACTGTAACCAACATGTGTATTGAAAACCAACAGAATCCGACTAGCCTCACTGATATAGTTCAAAGCAGAAAATACCTTTTTTAGTGGAAAACGCACATGTTGGTTATGGTGGCATAAACAGTTGCATCAAAATTGGATAGTAAATGCGGTTTTAGAACATAAAACCTTTTTTTTGTGAACTATCACTAATGGAAATTTGATAGGATTGTTCAGCTATTACTTTGTGCGTAAGCAGGTTAATGCGCAGTTTTTCCATTTGTTGATTTGATTACTTTGTTATTGATATTACTATATTTCTACTAAAGGAGTAAAGGTGGACGCTAAGCACAGTTTAAGGTCCATGCTATCAGTTCAAGCCATACTTGCTCTTCCTCTTAACAATGATAGTGATATCACAGTATTATACGAGGCGTGTTTTTTAAGTAAGTACCGTTTTTAAATAAAACAATAACAAGCAGAGATTTCATGATAATTTTTATTTCACATGAAAGCTTGTACTTTAAACTATTTTTCTACATAATTGCCATTAATATAGGGGCACTTATCATATCGACCAGCTAGCTTTTGAATTTCGATGTCATAGAACTTTGCCGCCGACTTGACAAAACATTCAGCACAGCTGTTTTGACTTCATCGTCGTCATCGTGACGCACGCCGCCCAGGTGCTTCTTCAAGTGAAGGAACATGTGGAAGTCGCTCGGCGCAAGATCTGGACGGTAGGGAGGGTATTCAAATTGTTCCCAACCAAATTTTCGCATAAAATCTTGGGTTCTCTTTGTGCCGTTTGGGCGGGAATTGTCGTGAAGCAAAATGACACCTTTAGTCAACATGCTTCGCCTTTTGTTCTGGATAGCACGGTGGAACTCTGCTCAAGTGTCACAGTATAGGTCTCTGAATTGATTGTGACCCCACGAGGCAAAAACTCCACCAACAACACCCCCTTCCTGTCCCAAAACACTGTGCACATGATTTTTTGGGCAGACACCGTTTGTTTAAACTTGACTTTCCTGGGCGACTTTCCTTGTCATGAACATATGGGCGGCCATCTTTAAACGCCCTAACCCATTTTCTTACTATTCCTTCTCTCATAATGTTTTCTCCATACACTGCCCTGATCTTTAGATAAACATAGACTGCTTTCAGGCCTTTGGCACTGAGAAAATTAACCACAGATCGAACTTCACAGTTGGCGGGACTTTTGATTGTCGGAGGCATTTTAAACGTCACAGGCAAGCGTACGCATCAGCTAAAATGGCCGTACTGGTGTCTGGGCGTGACCAAGAGATGCAGATGCGCAGCGAACATCCGCGAACGCCGACCGTAGCGTTGCAGCGGCGTAATTCCAAACGGTACTTACAGTAGGCCTTCGAGCGGACCTCGCTTCGACCGGTTTGGGATAGTCCGGACCACCCCTCGGTAAAAAAAATTAAAATTAAAATTAACGAAAAACATATTTTTTTGTTACATACAGTATTTTTTAACATCAAGGTTAAACGCTAGTAATTTAAACAATATTTAATGACAATATAATGCACTAACGTCACGTTGACAATACCGGAGCTACGCAGAAACGCAACTGAGTTCTGAGTTTGCGAATCGATGCTGGGGTTGTCAGGATACACCGCGCAGACTGGAGCAGGGAGTGGATCGATAATGTCAGGCTATCTACTGCGCACCGGCGACTCACCCCTCCCCCCCTGACTGTCACAAATGTAAACAACAGTGAGTCACCTGGAGCTGATTAGTGATGTGAGGTCTGTATTGTGATAACTTGTGTTAGTGTGTGTGATTACGATGGCGGACAAAAAGCGCAAGAGAGTGTTCATTCGTATGAAGGAATTTTATTAAAATTAGAAACTTTTACTGTAAATATGAATTGTACATAAATTGTGAAAATACAGTATTTTGAATGAGATAAATACATTGTTGAACGTTAAATGTGTTTTATTTCGTAAGACCTTCAGTGTGAGTACTGCCTACGAGAGTGAGTGGTTTTAAGGTGTGTGGCTCAGCTAAACACGTCAGTAACCGATCTGTACCTCAAATTACGTTATCTTGAGTCTATTTTTATCGATCCTAATGCACCAGGATATGCTTATCGGTATCCCCCCGATCGTCCGGATTTTTCGAAATCCGGACCACCCTTCCGCCACATTAGTCCGTTCTATCGAGGGTCTACTGTACTTTAAAAACATGCCTCGTAGTCCCGTAAATTACTATTTTTCAAATACACTATACGTCGGACCAAGTAATTTTCAGGTGAGTCAGTGTCCTACCCTGGCTACCATCACATGCCCTGTGCTGACTCCTTAGGGTACCAAAAACCTTAATTTACATATTATAAAATTTATTTTTCCAGGTTGTGTGCTCATGTTTAGCTGGTGTCTACAATGAACTTCTCCTCAAAAGTACAGAGACAGAAAAGTGCAACATTTACATTCAGAATGTTTTCATGTATTTGGATTCTATAATATGCAATATAGCACTACTACTATGGGGAGGTCAATTGAGTGTTCTTTGGAATTGGGCTGAAATTAGCATTTTGCTGGAGTTCAAGGTAAGTGTCTCAATTGAAATCCATTCCCAATTACGAAACTAGAAATACTAGAAATTACAGAGTAATAAATAGTTTAGTGCGAGAACATTATAAAAAATGTATAGCAATCGTCAAGTTATCTATAAAGTTAAAATTTTCCATTCATTCACATCGAGAAACCTTTCGAACATACAATTTATACATTCAGTCTCCATTCATTCGAATAGTCCGACTCTGCACCCCGTTGTAAACCAATTAACGTATGGAAGAACAAACGTACTTCTAAAATTGTAAAGTCAAATGGGGTTTTCAAAATCTTTGTTTTCTCTGTGACTCAAATCGTATAGTCTTCAACGTTAAAAAGTTGCGTTTAATTGAGTGTGTTGTCAACTGAAGCAGAGTGAATTGCACGCACTGTTTGTTACAGACACTGGCGCCGGAATGTCATGCAATAGCAAAGAAAAGCGAGTTTGACAAGCGCTCCGCCTTTTATATGTCAAGATTAAATTATTATGACTTACATTATGTCAAAGTATAATTGAGAGAATGAATAGTCTTTGATATGAATATATAATAATGTTTCTTTAAATGCAAGGATTTTTTAGTATTTTTTTAAGGTGCTTAATTATTTATGAATAGCACTTGTATTCAAAATATATTTACACTTGTTTAATGTTTCAGGTCTTATTAGTGATCCTAAATAATGCAGCAATTGGTATCGTTACTAGTTTCTTTCTCCGCTCGTTGAATTCAATCCTCAAAACATTCGCCAGTGCATTAGAGTTGATTTTTACTGCCATTTTATCCAGGATACTCTTTGACATTCCTATACATGCCAATACTTTCTGTGCCATCCTAGTTGTGTCTTTAGCTGTAATTATGTATAGCCAAAATCCAGTAGTGAACGTTAAGCCCTCACAACACGACTTTAAACAATTAATCAGCTCAGTTTAGCTTTAAATGTGTTGTAATTAGAAAACCAAATCATGCCAAAGCTCTAAAACTAAAAATAACCAATGTTAGTTAATGACAATAATAATTAAACAAGTCATTTTGTAGATATAAGTAAGTATATGTAGGGGTTAATTTAGAGAGGAAAGATGTTCCAAAATCTTTTCCCATACAAAATGTTGCTTTTAAATGTTTTGTAATAATGTGTCTGGCCATACTAGCTAATTTTAATTGTACAGTACAGTCTCTATTATCCGGCCGTTCGCCACTCCGACACATCCAGTAATCCGGCGCTGGGCTCGCGTTATTTAGTCACCTGTTTTCGAGTCTCGACTTGTCTGTAAAGCGTGTGTCGTATGTATCGGTTACTTCAGTTCACTACAGATAGCCTGAGAAAAGTTTGTTGTTTGTTGCTAATCTGTGCGCCCGTTCAGTACGGATCGTGAGATGTCGCAAAAACGTAAACATGTTACTTTAACAATTGATAAAAAGTACGTGGTTTTAAAAAAATTTGAAAGCGGTGATACCCTAGCTACTCTATTCAAGGAATTCAATAAACTCACAAGAAAAAAATACAATTGAATAATTTTTTAAGAGTAGTGAATCATCTTCCAAAGTAAGAAAGATTTTTCCTGGCAAATTGAGTCTTTTTAGCGAACCTCGACTAATCTGGCACTTCCAATCCCGATTTAGGGCCGGATTAGTGAGATCTTACTGTATAATGAATTTTAAAATTAATATTTACAGTAACAAAGGCTTGTCGTCAAAACAATTACTTATTAAATTGTATTTTACATGGATTTAAATTTTTAAATCTGTCTGTCAGACAAATCTGAGCATGTGAGGCCACCCACACTGTTTTAGCTTGTAGGACGCAGATCTAGCCAAGACCCATCCCCACAGACATCTTATAAGGTTATGGTAGCCCAAGGGCGGATCCAGAACATGCTGACAGAGGGGGCAAATTTGTTGGACCCCAGAAGGTCTAAAAAGAGCTCCCAGAAAAAGGGATTATGAAGATATTGTATTTTTCAGTGTTGAAAAGTAATTTTTGCACCAAATGAAAGTCAATATTTCCAATTCTAATTATTTATCTTAAGAGATTGCCAGCTATCCAAAAGCATGGGTGGCGGTTTTACATGATTGATAGAATTTTAACGTGTGGAATATTTGCAAACGATGTTTTAAGTAGGTCATTGTACTGAAATAGGAAGGGTTGTCTCTGGTAGCATAGATCCATTAATGAAGCAAACCCGTAAAATTTCCTTGCAAAATAAAATATTTATTAAGAAACTCAAAATCCTATGTTTTGCAGAAAAAACTAGTTTTAAATTTGAGATCAAAAATATATTTTGTAAAGAAAGTTAAGTTTTAGATTTTGAATTGGCAGCCCCTTCCTCTCCCCACCCACCCCATTGGCTCTAAACTTCCAAAGGGAAATTGTCTATCTTTAAGTAGTTTAAAATAATATTTTCAGCCTTTTTGTGACATTGTAAACGGTACCCAGAGTTGGGCCTGCGGCCACTCTAAATCTTTGATCATTTCATGTTAAAACCAGAAGTTGCTCAAACTTAAGCAGCTATTATAAAGTAATCATAACCTAACATATCATTAAGCAAGTAGGGGCTGAATAAAACTCCTCTGGATCAGCATCAATACTCTTTTAAGGCTAGGTCTCAGCACTGAAGTCTAAATTAATACTTAATTTGTACACACAAAAAACATACGATAACGCAAAACTTTGCCTTTCAAAAAATCTGATTTACCAACAAACCGATCTGCAGTCAATACTCGTATCATGTTGCTACAGAGTAGAAAATTTGCCCACTAGATGAACAATTGTTATTTAACTGCAAATTTCGAGTAAAATGTTCAAATTCTGAGCTTTAGAAGGGAACTCTTCAAAGTATTAATAGGCCTGAATTGTAATTTCTTTATGTTTTGAGCCTAAGATTTTTGGCCGATACGTCACCTCTTTTGCGCTTTGCTGGACCTGCCATTGTAGTAGCTTAGAATTTCATCTGTACTTTGAAAGACACATCCACAACAGTGTTATTATTCAATTCAATATGTCTTTCCAACTTAACTTTTACCTTAAAAATTACCCAATGAGTTTCATTCTATAGTATAGTTTAAACAAGTATAAAAGCTTAAACATTTTAAAACGCTTAGAATATTTCTCATCTTAAAACCACTATTGTCTTCTAAATATTTACCCGGTGATTGCTAGGTATGAGATACCCAAAAACGCCCCCCCCTTGGATATACAATTCTGAAAATGTCTAAAATTTTCTTTATTGACAGAAAATCTGTTTTTCATTTTATAAATACATAATTGTTTGATTAACATTATAAGAAAATGACATAAGATTTGAAAAAAATACTATTTACTAATATTGACAAGTCTATGATGCGTACAACTAAACAGATATAGGTTGGTGCCCATTTCAAGGTCCCAGGTCTTGGTATCACCATGCTAATGTTTTGAGCAGCTGTTTTTTCTTTGGGAAATGTGCTCAAAACCAACTGTAATAAACGCTACAAGGATTTGATTTTCTACAAATGTTTAAAAAATTTGAAATTTGTGTACAATTTTATACTATTTTTATTTTTGGAATTGTTGTAGTTTATACATAATTATTTCAGAAATATGTGTCAAACTAGTGAATATCATTATCTGGATCATAAAACAAGTTAGTCAATTAATTTAAGTATATATAATCAAAACTAAAAACAGTATTGAGCTTTGTAGCTTTATTTAGTTTTTGCTGAGATTTTGGCTGTGATGTATTATGTCCATGGTTGTATAGAAATTGTCTATTTAATGTCTGACTCAGTCAGTATTTATTAATTACAATCTTATGGTACTTAAATTAGTATTTGTTTCTAGATGTGCAAAATAGTTTGTTTTATTTAGCTAACTGTCTCTTACATTACAATGTAAGTAGTTTGCTTAGTAATTAGTTACCAGGGATCATTCGGATGTATATTTCATTTATAATTTTCTTGTAGTTTTGTTAAAGTTATTTTAGTTTTAAATATCCTTTTTTGTCTATGTGAGAGGTATAAGTTACCAATTTTATTTATTATCAACCAAAAAATAGGACTTGTTAAGAGATGTTTCCAGTATTTAACAATATATATTTGTAATGTCAATAAACTTAAATGTATTATCTATTGTAAATTAAAAACAAGTTAAAATATTAATTTAACTCTATTTTTTTATACCAAGCATGAATTGGTGGAGTCGGCATCCACTAATACGAGGGGGTATCCAAAAATAACAGGAATTCCATTATAAAAGCCATATATTATTATCTTTTTTACAAATTTACATGAATACCTTCAGTATACTCCCCTTTTAGTGCAATGCATTTGTCCATTTGGTGCTCTCATGTTTTTAAGTACTCCTTAGTCTAAATGACTGCACACTCCATCCTCGTTTGCTTTTTAACTTCTTCAATTTCTTCAAAATGGTGACGTTTTATGTCATTTTTCATTTTGGGGATCAGAAAAAAGTTGAGGGGGCAAGATTTAGCGAGAAAGGGAAGTTGGGAAGGGTGGTCTTGCCGGTATTGATCAAAAGCTAGCACACTGAGATGGCTGCCTGGGCAGGTGCATTCTCATGGTGAAAGAACCAGTTCCCAGATCGCCACAATTCAGGGCTTTTCCCCAAATCGTCAGTTGAAATTTGCTGCATTGAACTCCAACTCACTCGAGACATTAAAGAGGCGGCCGGATAGAGCGGCTACAGGTTCAACTCTGAGTACCACTTGTATAGCGTGGGTTAGAAACTACAAACAGCCTTAAATGTGGAAATATTTTTCTCTGGAAGCATAGGTCTTTTGATGTTGCTGCATATAAATACTGAAACTTTTACTTTTGTCATCAAATGAATTTTGTATTTCTGAACTAAAAATTTGAATTTTACATAAGATTACAGTACTTGAAATTCAGTAATTAAAATTATATTTACTCATTTGTTATATACAGCAGCATTAATGACTCTATGCTTCCAGAGAAAAACTTTCCACGTTTTAGTTCATTGACCTATTAAAAACATTGTTTGCAAATTTTTCAATGTTAAATTCCCTATCCTATTTAAAGCCACTCAGGATCTATCCGGCCCTTATTGCACAAAATAAAACTCACAATTTTCATTGTATTGAAAACAAATATTTTATTTACAATTAAATCTTACAGTACTGTAGAGCTCATAACCACAGAATAAAATCTTCAAACGTTTTTCTGTCAAGATTCAGTCTACAACATAATCTATAGTGGTTTCACTTAACTCTTTTTCAAACATCTCCAAGAAAACATTGTATTCAAATTTACTAAGTTTACCAACTTGAGTTGCAAACTCACCATCTGATGTGTTCACAATCCTTTCCAATCCCGGGTTTTTACTCAAAATCTTTTTGTAGTCTTTTAGTGGTAGTTTGTAAACTCCACATCTGATCAAAAATTCATGTCTAGCTTTAATGTGTAAAATTGTATGAGCTAGAACTCCTGAGGCTGCAATATCACTTGGATCCACACATAAGCTATTTAAGTAATTCAATTTCTCCAGCAATACACCCTCACTCTCTTCCAAAATATTTGGAGCCGCCAGGAGCAATTTTCCTACTCTATTTTTACTTTCAAAATATTGCTGGAGTTGGGAAAATCTTTTCAATAGAGATTTAGGATTTATTTTAAGAAATTTTGGATGTGTGGTTATGATTTGAATGAGAAATTCTCTTTGTAGATTGGTATTGAACCATGCTTCGAGGTTACTAATGACTTCATGTTTTTTCATCACTAAAACTTGAGGGTAGTTAACAATAATCTTTAAGATATCATCTTTTAAAAATCCATCATTTGACAAAGTTTCACAAATTGATAACCATGAAGACGCTGAAGTATTCATCAAGTCTGGTTGATGTTTCATCAGTATTTTAACTTCATCTTCTGTGATATCAAATTCTTTGACTGTTTGAATAATAGCATTTATATGGGGGTATCTTGATAAATCTGGTAGTTGAACCTCAATTGCAAGTGGAGTTTCAGCAGTACCCAATATTGGTGTGCAGTGATGAAGGCATTTTATATTGATGAGTGGAATTAGATTTACTTTAAATCTACTATGATCCAAAACTAAATGTGACAAGCTGGGCCTTTTCAATATAAATTGTGTAAAATGTCTTATCATTTTGATGTAACTCCTGCAACAAACAAAGATTTATATTGTCTAGGATTACCTCTCTAAACTAGTTGTGTTTTACATTAAACTATTATTTCCAGAGTGCTTTACAGTTTTTTTTAAAATAAAAGTTTCAAAACTATTAAAGCCCTGTATCATACTGTTTTAACTTATACCTTTTGAAAAGCATATTCCCCAATGAATAAAAAATTAAACAAACATTACCCTTATGGCTTTAAGACCACAGTTTGTGTAGTTTTTCAAATCTTATTTAAAAAAAAAGAGAGTAAACGGTATTTGGTCATAGTCCCCCTTGAGTCAACCCTGGATCCTCCACTGGGACTCCAAAACAGTAACACTAATCATTAGTGTTGGGTAAATTCATTTAAAAAGTAGCTCACTAAAACTACTTTCCTTAAAAAGATAGCTTCTTAAAAACTAAAACTACTTTTTGAAGAAAGTAACACACTAAAGCTACAAGAAAGAGGTAGCTAGCTACTTCCACCTTAGGTATGAGCTCACTTCATGATTGCTTTTTGACCTAGAGTGAGATGTAAACTAAACTCAGGGTGTTGTGCTGATTTTAGTGCTAACCTACGACAGGGCCAGATCCATCCTGTTGTGGGGCATGTTTCGTATCACAAAGAGAGGCATTTATGTTTATTTTTGACGATTTCAGCCCCAAAAATACTTAGCTTTATTCAGACTAGATAATGGCTCCAATAGTATTAAGAAGTAACGTCGCTACATCCTAAACTACTAAAAAGTGGGCTAGCGTGCTACTAATCAACGCTACTTTCAATCACCAGTGCTGACTGAAAATAGCTTGCTAAAACTACTTTCCTAAGCAAATAAGCTTACTACTTGGTATTTCCTAAAACTGATTTTGGAAGAAAGTACAAAGCCACAACTAAGCTTAAAACTGCTAAAAAAGTGGCTAGCTACTTTTACGTTAGTTATGAGCTAATTTAAAACACCTGCATGAACTGTAGCAAGAAAATAACCTCGAACTTGTAGTGTTTTGCGAAAATCTAGGATAAGCCATGAATGTGCTGCACTTGTTGTATGGTGTCACAATTTTTGGCACTTAACACTATGTCACTTTATGAATCACAAAACGACACTTTATTTGTGACTATTTTAATGCCAAAAGTAGCAGAAGGAATGAGGGTAATTCAGTCTAGCTAAATAATTGCTCCAATTGTGCTGGTGCTAACATTATGAGTTGTAGGAAATAGCACTACTACTTCTTAAATACTAAAAGCTTGTATAATGCTACTACCCAACACTGTCAATCAACATATAATTGTTAAATCACTGAAACTTGAGCCAGGGTACAGTTGTTGTTTGATTCCAATTTACGATATCACTGATAACCATCATATCTTCAAACTTGGTAGTAAAAAATTGTTATAAATAGTTTATACGTGACCTTAAAAGTATCTAAGACTCAAAATTTATAGTTATACCGGTACATAACTATAGCCTGTTCGGTAGACCAGGAGACAGGTCTCTTTTTCTTTATCGCCTACTAACTTACAATTAAATACAACAAAATAAACAAGACAAATTTAAATTGGTAAAATTCCAGTATATAGTAACTGGTGCCTTTTTTCGCACTTTTCTGAGTTGAAACCCCCCAAAAAGGCCAAAAAACTATGTTTTGTTTTAATTTCGGGAAAGTTGCGGAAACTATTTAAAGCATCTTTTTAGTATCACCTTCAACTACCGTAGCGGACATGGCGCTTCACTTCATACACGGAACACACGAAAGATGGCGGGATACAGCGGACTGAATTAAAATGTGCACCACCTTCTGGCTATTCCACTGAGGCTTCCCCCCATTCCAGCTAACATTTAAAATAAACTAACCTAACCCTACGATAATACCTTATTCAGCCTTTTAAGTTAATTGGAAATAAGGGTGAGATTGAACCAGCTAATGTAACAGCCAAGAGAAAAAGAGGTCTCGGTGCACCGCTCGTAAAAAAGTCGCAACTTTAAAACCATTTTAAAAAAACTTAAACATTTTTTTGCATAGTGGTTTTCTCTTTATTGTGCTAAATCAGTGTTTGCTAGTTAGAAGAAAAGTCACTATATTGGAATAATACATTTAACTTTGGTGAGCACAGCAAGATGATCGCTTCCTAGAAATTTAATTCTTGTTATTAGTTATTTAAATGTTTTCATTGTTGACACTATTTCTAAGCTCTACGCTGATTTAATAAAGCATATCTCTCTCTCTTCCAGTGAGATAACTACAGCTAGCCCATGCAAGTACTTCAGGCTAGGGTCAAGTATAGCCCAACAACCATAAATACTGTATTTTTGTTAGCTTTAGTTTGAGTTAGGCCTACTTAGTTTGTTCAATTATCTTACCTTAATATATATGATACTGTTAACAAGCTCACTTGTCTCAAAAACTAAAACACATATCTATATATTATCCATAACTTGGATTGTAATTTGTAGGTTAGGATATATTTATTTTTTATGTTGTTCTGTTGCATAACTTTGTTTGTTCATTACCCAGAGATAACTTTAATACATTATAAGAGGTCTATTACATATAGCACCGTTACGTACAAAAATGGATAAAACTCGTCTGAATATTATTTCCTTCAGACCGCTTGCTTCAATTTATTAATTGGAAAATGTTTAACAGTACAAAACTTAACTTAAAGTATTTCCAAAAAAACCATTGAAAATTCTCTTTGAAAAATGTCGTTAGTAATATTGTTGATTCTGAGCAGCGTTAATTGCGGCGAGTCTGGGATCGCATTCGCCCGGGCCCGTCGAGCATCATTCAAGAGGCTAAATAGTTTGACATTTACCATTGCTTTTAAATTCAATGCGGCCATCTTAAGAAACAACCAGAATCAACATATTCTTAAGCGCTACGGCGAATCTTAGCAAATTTCCAATAAAACCAGAAAGTTCCTCTCCAAGAGTGGGTTCTGGGCCATACTTCCTAATGAGGATTTCAAATCGGTCCTCATGTGATAATATAACTATTGTAGGTTTCTTTTTCTGAATTATAATGGAGATTTTGTTCAACCTTAATTGTAAACAACAAATATTATTCCTAAAGATTTGAAAGACCTAAAACAGTAGAGACTCAAGTCTCAACAAGGCATTAATGGGCTCAAAGCTGTCCTCACACTGGCTGTATATTTTGTTAATATAATAAGTTACAAGTAGCCTGCATAGCAGTTGTAATTTGCTGAACGGTTAATAAATGTATTAAAAAAAAAACTCTTTTTTTTGGACACCTTTCATATAGTAACTTGATAATAACAACAGTGATTAACAATGAAAGAATCCTATACAGAGTGTCCGATAAGTAAAGTGCCAAACTCTGGGAAAAGGTTATATTAATAGGTCAAAATGAAGAGAAAATCTAGAATAAAAATGTTTCCAAAAACGCTTAGTTAACCAGATATTCACCATTTTATATTTTTAACTAATTATCTCCCACACTACTTATCGGATTTGACTCAAACCTAGCATACATTTGTATCTTAGTAAGATCATCAAGGGAAAAAATTACCAGCATGATCTAACAGCTTATCATTTTAAAACGGTGGCTATTTTATGGTATTTTTGGCGTTACACCTTAAATAGCGAATAAACAGTGAGTTTTAGGATAAAATGTAACAAATACCGTTTTGTAGCAAATCTTATTACCTGTCTATTGACACCAAGGTCAAAGAAATCGATTAAGAATCATCAAAATTGTAGTGGAAACATCTAGATAATAAGGTGGAAAGTTGTATGTTTCAGCCAGAGTTTCCACTATAACTTTATTGATTCGTAATCGATTTCTTTGAACTTGGTGTCAATATATAGGTAATAAAATTTGCTACAATACGATATTCTTTATATTTTATCGTAAAACTCACCGTTTATTCGCTATTTACAGTGTAACACCAAAAATGCGATAAAATAGCCACCGTTTTAGAATAATAAGTTAGATCATGCTGGTAATTTTTCCTTAAATGGTCTTACTGAGATACAAATGTATGCTAAGTTTGAGTCAAATCCGATAAGTAGTGTGGGAGATAATAAATAATTAGTGACAAATATCTAGTTAACTATAAGCGCTTTGGAAAAATTTGTATTCTTAATTTTCTCTTTATTTTGACCCATATAACATTTTCCCAGAGTTTGGCACTTTACTTATGAGACACCCTATATATTCCTCCTTATCCTGAACTCAGTCTGCACTCCTGTTTCAAGTAGTTTAAACTTTTGTTGTGAAAACAAGCAAATACATTTCTACTTTTAATGATTTTTGTAAAGAATGACAATGACTACATCTTTATGCCAGAATTTATGTTTTAAAATTGGACTGATTATGAGTGGGGCCCTAGTCTCTGAAATAAAATAACAGTTTTCGTTGCCGAAGAGTGTCATTTTGAGGTCCCATTGTTACGTTTATACTCGGAGGGTACTCAAAAATCCAATTTCAAAACTTTGTTGTTAATGGAATTTGCAGTCAAATAGGTGTATAGTATTTGTGGAAAATAAACTTAAAACAGGTAGGAAATTACATTGGTCAGCCAACGTCTGTGTGTACACCAAAACGTTATAGGTTATATACGAAAGACAATTACTACCTTCTGGATACCAGATCTCAGTTTCATAACTACAACACAAGACTCGGGACCATCTAAGCATTTGTTGAGTCAGGCTGAGTCAAACTCTCAAGTCCTTTCTAACTTGCACCTTCAGCATGTTTATCCTTTTACCTGAACGTGTGAGGACAGCCAGTCAACAGAAGTATCTCGGTGGTCCAAGGGCCTTTTTCTACAGTCACCCGTTCTACTCCTTCAACGAGTACCTAGACAACAACCTCAGAAACCTGGAATAATTTTGAAAAGTAAATCACTTAAATCCACCATCTTGCTTTAGTATTTAGTGACATTCTACTATATTTAATTTTCTAAGACACAGTCAATTTCCTTCAAAGTCAATAACGAAAAAGATGGTAACGAAAAAGATGGTAAAGGTAAATACATTGGGAACAATTGTATATTAAGCTTTTGTACATAGCCACAATTTATGTCGCAAAGTAATTTATTTGTAAATTTATGTTTTAGTTACTGTACTTGTTTAGACACGGCTGAGGATGAAATTATTCTCGAAATCGGTCCTGTAAATTAAAATAAAATTGATTCAAGGATACTTATCTTACTTCTAATTAATCATAGTATTCCTTAAAAGGGGATTTTACCTTACTAAAGTAATGCATTCATATTTAAAAGTTTCTGACTTTCTGTAAATTGGTTTTTTAGTTATGTATTTTGTTAACTAAATCGTTTTTTGTCGTATACATTAATTTTGTAAATAATGCCCCATTTTAATGATGAAGGCTATTTATCTCTTTGAATCTATATTAGCCAAAATATTTAGTTGTATAATTAATACTGACTGTTTCACCTGTTTATCAGCCTAGCTGGGACTATGTCTGTGTTGATTTTTTTTATAGAGTTTTTTAATTAATGATAGAATTTTAACGCTGCTAACTGGACTTACATACTTGAAAAGATTACAGGAAAGATAGATTTATTGTTTATAAACAGGTTTTTAAATCCTGTTAAATCTCAACTTAAAAAAATATACTATTTTTTCTCAAAATTACGAACAAATCTTTGGATATTTTTAATTAATATATAACTGGGAGAAAAAAAAACCTAGCGCACGAGGTTTGCCTTCACAGCGACAGCTCGTCAATATACTGAAAATTCCCCCAATGTGGAAGGTTTTCAAAGGTCATAAAAAAACTTGACTATTCATTATAGGACTATTCATTCTGATGATAAAACAAAAAATCACTATTTGGAGACCATTTTGAAAAGACTCAATGTATTTTCATAATGTTTGGCATATTAATAGACACTGTTAAAATTCATACTTATATAAAAATTTCACCAAAATCAGATGAAATTTACTGTTTCTAAAACATTAAAACCCCTTTTTATTAAGAAAACTCCCTCCCAAAAAAGGGGCTTGTGGCGGTCCGATTTTTCTGCCTGTAAAACTTGACAGAGATATTTACAAAAGGAACATTAACTAATATAAAGTGTGGAAGAAATGCTCAAAACGTGTTCTGAAGGATTAGTGCTCATCTCATGGTCTCAGGCCTGGGTCTTACTATGCTGACGGCACGAGTACCTCATTTTCCCACAGGAAATTCAATAAAAATTACAATCGCAGGCGGCCTCATATGGGCTTCCAGCTCAGCAGCACTTCTGTTACTAACGTGTGACGTTTCCAAGTCCCCAGACAAATAATAAATTGTATTTTTATAACATGAACAAGATAAAAAATGTAACTTTCTATATGAAAAACTAACATAAAATTATTGTAACACGTTTTAGATGCAACTTTTAATAACGCCCTAAGGGTTAAGGGCCAACCTTTTTATTGCAGTCCGTTATAACAATTACGGACTGATTAGTAGTTATCACATACTAATAATGAGCGATGGCAACCTCTTTTAGAACTACTATCCAATTATCTATTTTACTGAACTGTTATGATGTAGGAGAGAAAAATATATATCTATAATTAAAACCTTTATTTTATAGAAAAATTAAATTAGAAACTATCACTAAGAGAATAATATTAAATAACAATCTTGTATAGCAATAATGAGTGTTTTAACTAGCATAGATTATTTATAAACACCAGAGGCTAAACATGAATAAAGCAATAAATTCCAACTACTATTAGCCGTTCGATTAATATTGGCTTGATGAAGGTTCAAGGGGTTTCTCAACCCTGACAGAGATTCTACTGGCCGGAGGATGATCTGGAGTATTCTCCGTCAAGATGAGGATTCCTTTCTCCCTTGGAGTTTCATTTACTCTACCTGAAATATAAAGAGCAGCTATAACATGAAATGTTTAACATTCCCTAATGCTTTGTTTGAAGTTTGTTGTTGACGATGGGAGGATTTCAGAAGTTGAACTATTATTGCGGACATTTTCCATCGTTAGTTAACAAAAAGGATCACAACGTTTCGGAATCTGCAATCTGATCCCGTCTTCAGGTCAAAATAACCTTAGAAAAGAACATTAGAAAATGAGCTAGCCTAAAGTAGTCAGCGTAGCTAGACTAGACTAGTTAGTCATAGATAGACTAGTAGCTAGACTAGTTAGTCTAGGGTTAGCTCGTTCAGTTAGTGGACGTGTTTTGTGATTCGTTTTGAATTTACTCTGGTGACTTGTTTACTTTCATAGTGTGGCTTGTGTTTGTAATATTGTAGTTTTGTTTTCTCTAGGCTATTCCTAAATTCTAAGATTTAATTTTTTGTCCGACTTAACAACTAAATGTTGTTTGGTAGAGTTTGACTGGTCAGCTACGCTGACTACTTTAGGCTAGCTCATTTTCTAATGTTCTGTGTTATGTTTTAGGTTATTTTCACCTGAAGACGGGATCAGATTGCAGATCCCGAAACGTCGTAATCCTTTTTGTTCACTAACGATGGAAAATGTTGGCAATAATAGTTCAACTTCTGACTCCCTAATGACTGAGAGACTTTCTTACATTTGCTGTCCCAGAAAAGAGCCTAAGTTAATTATCGAGTATTGGCTTCTAAAAAGATGGCAAAGACATGTAATTAATAATTTCTTAATTTAATATATTTCCTGGACAAAATTAACACATCCCTGAGTTTGTTTCTCAAAACTTCAATCATCCATCTTTCATTTCAAATTTGTAAATTTTCAAGCTAACTGCAAGTAAATATTTAATTTAATTAAACAGCAAAAAAGAAATATGCAATATAATTATATTATGACTAGACGGATGATACTTGTCTTTGTTTATGAATTGTTTGACATTTTACCAGTGAAACGTTAATTTTTTTCAGGAGATACAATCAAAGCAACCACCCTATTGTCTAGCTAGCTCCCTCCCCTAGCAACGCTCAACCGAGTGGTTTCGATTCCGGATTGGATTTCTGATTCTAAAATTGATTCCCCATTCTGCGGGATCGGAATAGACTTTACTGACCGATTCTCGATACAGATTTTCAACCCCAGGAATCGGTGATTCCTTACCCCAAGAACCGGTAGAATTGGTAATCGACCCAACACTACTTCTCTGTATTCTCTGGAAGAGATTTGGTCTCAGTTGGTCCATAATAACGAGTTTCTACTGTACTTATTTACTTACCTTCATGGTGAATGACCTTTGGGCGTGGAGTGTCAATCAGATTCTTCTTTCTCTCTCCTAATTTCGGCAAGTGCCTTCTGGGTGGTTCTGGTTCCTTCTGTCAAGTATAATTCTCACGTTATTGTCTTGAACCAAAAACTTTGCATAGTTATTGTTAAAAATTCAAATGTTTTTATTATAATAATAATAAATCATTTATTTCCAATTGATATTTACAATAAAATTTTTTAAAATATCTTATAAATTAATATAGCCTAATAACATTGTTTTAAATTTATGACTATGGAAATAGCCTCCCTCATGGGTAAAATTACCTGTGTGAGGGAGGGTTTGTCAGTCTGTATTAAAATATAATTTTATAATTTTGATTGTGCAATTATTTTCTAAGGTTTCTAATTAAATAATGATGGTATAATTTATGTACAATTTGGATTTAACAAAAAAGTGATATATCTTGACTATAAATTACATTGTGGATATTAAATTTTGAATCAAGAGTATAAGTAGTTTGAATTAATATAATCATTGACAGTGTGTATGTCAACTTGTAATAACCATTGATTTATTTTCATTTTGTAAAGCTGAGGCCTTATATTGTGGGTGTTTTTTAGATCTGTTGGTAGTTTCGTGTATAAATGATGAGCAATGTAAAATGAATTAGTAGAGTTGATAGTTTTGTAAGCCTGTGGCATATCTATATAAATAAAATAAGACTTTTGTCTGTACATTGCAAAGAATCCATCAGTTTTTGGTTATTTGGTGTTCATATACTTTGCATAGACCGAAACTGGTGTCAAAAAAATTCCTGTCTGTCTGTCGGTCTGTCTGTCTGTCTGTAACGTTTTTAAGGCATCTTGGACCGCTTATAACTCAGAATCCACTGAAGCTATGGCGGTGAAACTTCGTTTTAGGGTTAAGACCATTGCGCAGTGTGTTTTTAGCTATATTTTATACCCATACAACATCCACAAAATAAATAGCGAGGGGCCAAAGTGGGCACTTTGCACGATTTTAAGGAATTTTAGACCGCTTATAACTCGAAATCCGCTGAAGCTATGGCGGTGAAACTTTGTTTGAGGGTTAAGCTAATCACTCAGTGAGTCTTTAGCTAAACGTTATGTCCATATAACATCCTCAAAAAAAACGGGCGGAACGGGAGTAACTATGACTCTCACAAGGTAGCTAACACTAATCTATATAAATAAAATAAGACTTTTGTTTGTAAATTGCAAAGAATTTATCGGTTTTGCTTATTTGGTGCTTATATACTTTGGATAGATCGAAATTGGTGTCAAAAAAATCCTGTCTTTCAGTCTGTAACGTTTTAAGTCATAATGGGGTGCTTATAACTCAAAATTGGACGAATCAATGGCGGTGAAACTTCCTTTAAGGGTTTAGCTCATTACGCAGTGTGTATTTCACTGTATTTCATACCCATACATCATCCAAAAAATAAATGGCGATGGTTCACTGAACACGTTTTTAGGCGTTTCGGACCACTTCTAAGTCAAAATTGGCTAAAACTATGGCGGCCAAACTATGTTTAAGGGTTAAGCCCATCACGCAAAGTATCTATAGCTATATTTCATACTCATACAACATCCACAAGGTGAACTAACAGGCAAACTAAATTGTTTTTAAGGATATATAGGAACCTTTTTTTGTTTAGGCCTATTTTAAATTTGCAATTTTCTCAAAATATACACACAGCTATGTTATAGTAGTTTATATACGGTGGTTTTACCACAATAGTGTGTCTTTACTTATATTGTGTATCATACAACATCCACAAAATAAATGACGAGGGACCAAAGTGGGCACTGATAACGTTTTTAAGGCATATTGGACCTTTATAACTGAAAATCGGCTGAGACTATGGTAGTGAAACTTCGTTTAAGGGTTTAACCCATTACGCAGTGTGTCTTAAGCTATATTTTGTATCCATACAACATCCACAAAATAAATGACGAGGGACCAAAGTTGGCACTGGTAACGTTTTTAAGGCATATTGGACCGTTCATAGCTAAAAAACGGCTGAAACCATGGTAGTGAAACTTCGTTTAAGGGTTTAACCCATTACGCAGTGTGTCTTAAGTTATATTTTGTATCCATACAACATCCACAAAATAAATGGCGATAGACCAAAGTGGGCACTGAACATGTTTTTAAGGCATAACTTTAAGCCCAATTTCAAAATGAACGAAGAGGCGTAAGGAGCGGTAGTTTAATTTCAGTAGGCTACCCGAGCAACAGCCTGCCTTGGTACAAAAAGGCTTTACAGTCATGACACTATAATATTTTATCCGTGGCGAAGCACGAGTACACAGCTAGTTAACTCCTACAAGCCTTGAATTCCTGGTATCATACTTATGATTTATTTTTGAAAAGATGTTGTCTTTATTTTTATGAATAAACATTGTTAAGACTCTTACATAAAGCTGTGTAATATTAAATACTAAAAATTCATCAAAAGGAGGTCTGTTGAAAATCTAATAGGTTTCTGTAATGCTGTCTTTATTATACATTTTGAGTTATCTCTAAAGGTTGTTTTATTGTTTTGAGGGCACCTCCCAAGCAATGATTCCATATTGTAATAGAGATTGTACATAGGCATAATATACAGATTTTAACAAGTCAAAGGTTAAAATTTGATTGAGAACGCTAAACATATATATGAACTTCCGGAGTTTGCTGTTTAGGTATTCTATATGAGCATCCCATTTTAAACGATTATCAAACATGACTCCAAGATATTTAAATTTATTTACATTTGCAATGGGTTTACAGTCATGACAAGAATTTTGGTTAGCACATGAATGAAGTGTTAGTTTTACATTTGTGGGGTCATAATGAGGGTTTAATGAAATATTCATGCATTTAGTTTTATCTACATTCATTGTTAGAATATTTTGATCAAACCACAGCTTTAAATTCTTCAAGCCACGCTCTGCTAAGTCATAAACATGTTCCCAACTATCTCCCTTAAACAAAACTGCAGTATCATCAGCTATAAAAAATATCACCACCAAACATGTTTAGTTTACTAATGTTGTTTATGTATATTAAAAATAGCAAAGGACCTAAAGTGCTTCCTTGCACAACACCGTAGTTAATTGGTTTGGGGTTGCTGATTTGTCCAATAATGGAGACAACCTGTGTTCTATCTGTTAAATAACTGGTAAACCAATCAAGTGAGGTTCCCTTTATTCCTAAATACTTAAGTTTTTGTAATAATTTATTTCGATTAACTGTATCAAAGGCTTTTGCTAAATCAATAAAAAGCAATAACGCTTTTTTATTTGCATTAATACATTCATGAATCGTTTTAGTTACTAAGAAAATATTGTCGTTTACATTTTTATCTGATCTAAACCCAAATTGATTATCAAATAGAAGGTTGTTATCTTTCAAATACTTAACAAGTTGATGTTTTACACATTTTTCTAGTATTTTTGAAATATTGCTTAAGAGTGTAATAGGCCTGTAGTTTATTAGTTCTCTTTTTGATCCAGTTTTAAAAATGGGAACTACTTTTCCAATTTTATAAAGAGCTGGAAATTTACCTTGTAAAAGACTCAGGTTAATTATGTGTAAAATAGCATATTTTAAATATCTAACATTATTCTTAATTAGTTTTGAAGAAATGTTGTCCAGTCCTGGTGCACAGTCTGTTTTAAGTTCTGACACATATTTATTTAATTCTATTTCAGTGATGGGTGATAACTCAAAGGTTGTGTTTGTAATGTAAGTTTTGTCATCTACTATTAGAGGATTAGTATTATGTGTTTTCCAAAACATATGGAATTTAAACGGAGATAAATACTTACAACTAAATTGTGATTCACTAAATATTTTAACAGAGCTGTAAGATTAGAACAATATTGTAGAATGTTAAAGTCCACATTCTAGCCCAATGACACTGGAGCTGACTATCTGAGGATCAGGTAGAGTCTAAGAAACCCATGCAAATCAGGGATTGGAAAGTTAAGTCACTCATATAAAAAACTAATTAAGTAATTAGCAATTTATCTGACAGAGTACATATCATTTGATGTTGACAAATCAATAACCAAGACTAGCCGGCCATTTTACATCACAAGCCTGTCGAGACATAATAGTGACTCATCTGCTGTATGCTTTCTTTTCCTGTCATGCTGCAGTTTTGTTCTAATCTTTGGCGTAGAGTGATATAAAATACTATCAAAACTGTCAGCAAACGCAGTGAACTAATTTTACTACCTGTAAAAAGATGTATATTGCTCCTCGCGATATCCGAAGACCGAAAATGTTGTCCATTAGTCTGGTCTCGTTAGGGTCGAAAGTGAGGGGTTCTACAATTTGGTTTTTTGAAGCTAGGAGGCTGTAACAGCCTGATGATGGTAAAAGAGCTGGTGTATTTTTAAACATAATAAAACAAATTCTTACCATAAATACAGCGTTGGCACTCTCAAAAATTCTTGGTGGAAGAGTGTCTCGAGTATAATTTGGGTCCATGTTTTCTTGATTCTATAAACATTTTAACAAAATATTAGCCAACCAAAACTTAATTTTCAAAACTAAAAGCTAAAAAACAAACTAAACTAAATGAAAGTTTAATGGATTTTGGTATTACCAAAAAAGGCAAAAGAATAATATCCCGATTTAAATATAGAGATTCCTGCAAGGAGTCTCATACGTCTAAAAACGTTTTATGTAAAAAAAACAATGTTTTGGTGTATTTGTTAATAAATAAATCATTATGATAAAATTAACTGAAATTCTTTGCTTGTAACAGAATAAAATCCAACTCAATTAGACAGGGGATCTGAATTGTTGGTAGAGAAATAATCGTGCCTGAGAGCACTTTCTTTAGCTTTTACAAAGATACCTTAAACTGTTAAATACCAAATAACTACTTTCCATTTATTTTGTATGACAATACCAACTCCTAAAAACGTAGCTGGATCCAAAAGATTATTGTATGAATATTATGAACGCATTAAATCTTAAAATAAGAGGGCTGTTTAGAAAGTAACATATGTTTCAGAATAAAACAATTAAAAAACGTTTGAAAGGCATTTTCTTATCTACTTTTCTACATAGTATTCATCATAACTTGATACACGTTTTTCAATACCGTCTCTGTAGAAATATACCCGCATACCTCTTATTAAAGCATTTTTGTTGTACTTTTGTTTTTCTAGGGACATGCTTGAATGACTCTTGTTTCATCGCCAGTCACAATATGGTCGGTAACTGTACTGTCGTTTTTCTTGTAGGCCTATTATTATAAATAAATCTTGGTTTTCACAAATCTTGTGGTTGACTTTCCTCACAAGTTCCATCAGTCACAATGCCTAATGTTTGTTAACTAACGATGGAAAATGTCCGCAATAATAGTTGAACTTCTGAAATCCTCCCATCGTCAACAACAAACTTCAAACAAAGCATTAGGGAATGTTAAACATTTCATGTTATAGCTGCTCTTTATATTTCAGGTAGAGTAAATGAAACTCCAAGGGAGAAAGGAATTCTCATCTTGACGGAGAATACTCCAGATCATCCTCCGCCCAATAGAATCTCTGTCAGGGTTGAGAAAACCCTTGAACCTTCATCAAGCCAATATTAATCGAACGGCTAATAGTAGTTGGAATTTATTGCTTTATTCATGTTCAGCCTCTGGTTTTTATAAATAATCTATGCAAGTTAAAACACTCATTATTGCTATACAAGATTGTTATTTAATATTATTCTCTTAGTGATGGTTTCTAATTTAATTTTTCTATAAAATAAAGGTTTTAATTATAGATATATATTTTTCTCTCCTACAGAAGTGCTGCTACATTGACTCAAAAGCTTCAGCAGGCTCAGTTACTTGTTTTTCATTCAATAGAAAGCCAGAATCCTGGTCGCTATCTAGATCAATAACTGAACTAGTTCCGTTCAATCCTGATATTTGTGAAGTGTTCAAGATGTCACTGTTTGAACAATGAGTTTCTGTCGCCCTGGTAGATCCATTTAAAACATCAGGTAAAGTGGATGCAAGTGTGGTAGGTGTGTCTGTTGAATTCAACCTTCCACCTCTTGTAGTCGCTGGTCTGAAAAAGAAACATTTTGTTAAATGAAATCAAGTTTATTCATCCACAGTTTACAAAGTTGATTGAATATGAGTTTGACTTTGAATGACTTTAGCCATCCATATTGATGGCTGGCTTGCTGTCTAATACTACTGTAGCGGACTTTAGGTTTCACAGATGAGTTTAGATGGTGCGTCAATGGACGGTACAATTTAAATTAGGCACCTTCCTAGAACTGGCTGACACCCTCGGCACATCCACTATTGACACTTCTATTCACTGCAGGAGCGAAACAGCATTGAACTGACCTTTCCTTGGACGTCTAGAAACAGCCCCATTGAATATGTTCCAGAAACACCTGGGCTTTTCTACAAGCTTATATATACCCTCCTGAAGAGCCCGAGTCAGTTTCAAATAGTAAGGGAATATGAACGAATTGGGGCCACCTTCCCATTGAAAAGTCAGTTTAATGAAATGTGTAAACAGGGCTGAGCACCCTCGTTAAAGTGTAAGTGCTGTATGAACTTAGAGGGACACCCCTAGTGCGTGAATATGTGTAGTAAGTCACCGATCAGTGAACATCTGTGAGTCACCTTCGCTCGTACGGGACTTCCGACTGCTACCAGGAGTGAACTGACTTTTTAGTTACATAGACTGTAAAGTGTAATTAGTGAAATAAGGAACTTTATGTAAAGTTACAGTTTGTAGCAATTGAGTGAGTAATTAGTTGTGTTTAATTAAGACAGACGCATAATCATTCATAACCCATGAAAAAAGTACACAACTTTGTGATCATTTGCACTATAGGTACCACTGATATTAAATCGTGCTCCTGCAGCGTATTCATATAAATTCACTTACACAGACGCTGAGTGGACTACAAAATGAAATCGAAATGCCTTCAAACATTTTTAGAGCCCACTTTGCTCCCTTGCCATTTATTTTTTGAATGTTGTATGGATATGAAATGTAGCTAAAGACAGACAGTGCAATGTACCTTTATACCATATATCCATCGATGACCAGCATAGCTAGATAGACTTTGTCAAAAGAAAACAGTAATAGACACTGATACTAAAACGCACTGCGTGGTGGTGGATTAAGATACCCACTCTAAGTCATCGTTGCTGAAAAATTCTTTAATTGAGTAGAGTGGTTTCCTCATGAGCTGTTCTTTTATTCTTATTGCGAATGTCTTCATTCCAAGATTTTTAATGTCTTCATTCCAAGACTTTTAATGTCTTCATCCAGGTTGTTATACAGTCTGATGGCTAGAACTGGATAGCAGTCTTTTTGCTTAGACAGCCTACAGAAACAAGTGTCTAGGTACAGTAGAACGTCGATAATCCGAACTAATTGGGACCAAGGGTGGTTCGGATTTTCAAACAAAAGGCAAAAAAAGACGTGTGTGTGCTTTAGTTTTGTTGTTTTATTCGATTTAAGTAGGTTAACTGCAAATACATGACCTATAGAACATCTTAAATTTATTTTGAATTGTAAGGCAAACATGTTTCCTTTTCAATTTTGTTGACGAAACTCCATTGGGAGAAACTCTCACACCACACGTGATAACAAGCCGAAACAATAAAAACGCACTAAACTGTACACCGTACCTAGCGTAAGAACGACTTGTCACTGTTTGTTATGGCAGGGTACAGATTAGTGTATTGCTAGTGGAAAGGGAGGATGGATGTAGAGGGTACGAGGCGAGCTAAAAATAGCTCTTGGAGGTCGCTGCCACAATACACTGCGTGAGTTACCTGGCTACATACATCGCACACCTGTGGACTGTTGCGGGTGAGTCACCACTACACGCAGCATGTAAACAAATTATTGTTGCATATGGGCGTTCCAGTTCCAAACACACTTATATTTTAACCTCGCCGCAAAAAATATTGTTCTGGTGTCCATCCTTATTTAAATCGTATTAGATGAAAACACATTTTTGCATTTTCTTCTGGTAAAGGCGTTCGGACTTCTGGCGTTTTGGATAATTGATGTTGGATTATTGACTTCCTACTGTATGTTCTCCTTCAAGTATTGTAATGGTGAACTTGATCTCTGCAGGCAAAATCTGTCATATTAGTTTAATGTGGACTAAGCAGTAAAATATAATATATTGGCTGTAAAATGCCATTATGTTAAGCTGTTTAAAAAGTGGTCGGCAATGTGCTAGATCTTCACTGAAGATAGATTCTAATGACACAAAAAGGATTCTAATGACTTTTTTTGTAGAATAAGGATATTTTTACTCTCTGGGTATGCCCCATAATATTATTCCATAGGTCATCACACTGTGAAATAAGCCAAAGTATGCTGTTTTTAAATAATCAATCTATGGTCACTAAATTTCTTAATTTTCTAAGGAGGAAGATTGTTCTTGAAAGTCTAATGCCTACTTCAGAGACATGCTTATTCCATGTTAGCCTGCTATCCAGCCAAAAGCCCAACAACTTTACTGGTGCTTGTTCTGAGGGCAAAATTTTCACACTGCAGATCAACTGTTGCGTCTTGTCCTCATTTAAGTTTGTTGTCAACAAACCATATCTTTGCTCCCTCAAGGATGTTGATTGCTCTAGTGTTCAGCTATGGGCTAAATGGGCAACTGTTCAACACAACGTTCAACATTGTTAAAATAACTTAAAACTAATTTCTTGAAATGGAGACTATTGGCAATACAGTACTTACAGAATACAATTTAAATTACAAGAAAGCCAATAAAGCGTCATTATTTTTTAATAGACAAGCTTTCGACAGCAATGCTGTCATCATCAAGATGTAACAAGTTTTCCTGATGATGACAGCTTAAAAGATGTGGTTATTAAAAGATGATAAAAGGGTACTTTATTGTCTTTTGTTCTTTAGTAATAACTAGACCATAAGTCTTTTGTTTTGAAATTAAAACATCAGCGACACTCAGCCATAAAAGATACCGTCAATCCTAGCGATTTTCTTGTAAACAGGGGACCATACAGTGTTTGGAGTTTCCTTTGCTCTCGCTTCTCGGTCCTTAGTCATCCATGATTAGGACAAACTAGCAGAAGGCCGGCTGCTCTTGTTTATATAGACAGCGTCTATGTTGGCGTCAACCGAGGAATACTTTTGTATCTTCGCCGGGGGATGGGGTAGGAAATTCTTAGTAAGAACTTTGTAAAACGTGTTTCCTTAATGTAAGGCTATCTGAAAAAACTACTGCTTGAATGATCATTGTATACTTTGTAAAAAAGGAGAAATAAAGAAATGTGTGATTATTTTTTACCCTAGAATTGCCCTTTTGGGGAAGGGGATGTTTTTCCCTAAAATGGGGCTTAAGCTATAAAACCTGCATTTACGATAAGACTCTGATAAAACATAATATGGATGGTAATTATGTCTTTGTACCACAACATGTACCATACTAAAAATCAACAAAATCCCATCAGCTGATGTAGCACTTCTGGTACACCAAGTTTGTTGGTTATTATAAACTTAACCTAGAGATTAAGAAGGCAACAAGCAACAAATTCCAACATGTTGATACTTATACAGGGATTAGGCTATATTATGGCTGTGCAAAATATTTATGTAGGGACATATGTTTAATATTTAATTAGTTTTTACTTATGTTTAAAAATATTGTTTAGTTAGAAGATTTCTCTCAATAATTCAAATTCAAATACCCCGCGGCCAGATGCAAGAGTGGGAGAACCATGCTCTTTCTCATTGGGTAGTATTATTTCCCGGCAACTCGGCACGCCGTGCATCTGTACAGGTGCTTTGTCTCCGTTACGCAAGTGAAGCGGTCAGGACTCTCGTTCTGTTCCCCAACCACTAGAGCTCACCATAGCTCGCCCTCTTTCTCTATTTCGGCACAAGTGTGTGCAATTTCTTTCCACCTCACCCCTCTCTCTATCTCTTGCGAGTGTATTAGAACAATAAACTCTCCCCCGGCCGGGCTCAAGATAGTGTCAAATGCGTAATCAAGGCCGCGTGTCTACACCTCACGTGCTGATCCACAACACCATCATCCAAGGCCCACTCTATAGCTCCAAGATCTTACATACACACGGAGGGTACTACAAACTCACAGTCAGTGACAACTAACCCTGCCTAGTTCTAGACACTACCTAACATTTTTACCCAATCATACAGTCCACTCCCATAAAATTAATTCTATGATCGCTCTTGCTATCAAACCCTCTGACCGCACAACATCCAAGTAGAAATTTATTAATTTTAAATATTATTGTACAAGTTATTTAGCGTTAGTGAACAAGAAAAACAAGATCTGGAATTTGATCCTTCCTTTAGGTGAAATGTAACATAATACAAATGATTAGAAAATGAGCTGGCCAACAGTGCTAATAACTTTCTGATGATTTATGTTATGTTTTAGGTAAGTCACTTTTAACCTGAAGACAGGACCAGATCCCAGAACTTTGTGTTCTTCTGGTTCACCAACGACAGAAAACGTCCGCAATAGAATTTCTACTGTCGTGACAACAAATTCAGCAAATAATTCTTACATACTATTAGAATGTGTACCATATCTAACTTAGCGGATTTATGAAGAGCTAAATATGTAATTATTACAGTGACGGACTCCTACAAGCATACTCGTTGAAGCAATCAGCAGATCTCAGCTGCTGTTAGTACACAGTATTTCTGATTTCTATGTAATAGCTTGTTAAGAAAGTACAATCTTGACAGTTTAAACTTACGGTAAAATTCTGCCCATATTGAACACTTCGGGTTAGCTCTTTTACTGTTCTCTTCTTCCCAAAAAAGACTTCATCATCCGGGAAGGGCGATCTTCCTTCAGCCATTATTGAAGTTTCTGGAAAAAAGTTAATGAAGTTATTGTAGTTTCTGGTTAAGTTAAAATAACGCTAATTATTAAAACAATAATCTTTAAAATGGAGGCAAAAACAAATTAAAGGTATTCTTTAGTATATCCGAATGCCGTAAACCGGACGTCAAAAGGTTGACTTAAACCAAAATGTCAGTGATTTAAAGTTCAAAGATTTCAAACTTCAAACTAGAGCCACTTTGAATAGGTCATTTCGTTGGGATAGGGTCGACCTATTGTTACACGGTTTGAGGTATTGTTCTATTTTTTTAAACAATCTTTATTTTTATGGGCCAGTGTAATGCAACTGATGCTCTCTTTTAACATTTTGCGGACCATACCTTGGTAATGACTTTTAATCATCTGTTGTTTTTTAAATAAAAAAAAATTCGTTTTTTCAATTGCCTGGTTAGTAGCTGGTTAACTAACCGCGGGTTAAGTTGTTTACTGTCTGCAATGTTTACATTTTCACGCAACATTCAAAGTATTTAAAATAATTATTTGAAGATCTTTCATGCAATACAGGTATAGTTTTACCATTTTTATTGAATTTAACATGTACATATTTTGCTAATATAGCTTAATACAAACTGTAACACCAAAATGCAAAATCAAAACAGACAAAGTAAAACTTAACCTAAAATATCCAGCTTTTCTATGGGTTGTCTTTTAGTCCTAATTTTAACCGGGTTAAGGCTGAATTGAAAAAGCGGCCCATAGAAATCTGTATTTCTAGGTTTTGAAAAATAACAACAACAACAAGATTTATTGTCAAATATTAATACAAACAAGAAATCGTCCACTCAGGGCTACTAATGTTATTAACAAAGAATAAGAAAAACAGAGTAGTACCCTTTGTTATATTTCAATTTAAGCACGACCGGTTTCGGGAGCTAAGCCCATCGTCTCGGTGCTGTACATATAAATCTTGTCTAAGGCCGGTCGTGCTTAAATTGAAATATAACAAAGGGTACTACTCTGTTTTTTCTTATTCTTTGTTAATACAAACAAGTTTGTTTTATTTGACATACAAAAAATTTAAAAATACAATACCACTGGTAATGACTTAGATCTATAGAGAAAAAAACACAAAAGAATTAACATTAAAATTTAAGCCTCCATGAATTCTCTCAAATTATAAAACGAATTTTGATATAAATATTGTTTTAAGTGTGTTTTAAATATTTTAAAATCTTTATTTCGTAAAGTATCAGGTAGGTGATTAAACAACTTCCTACCAGCTTCAATTGGTAGTTTGTCGAACATTTGAAGCCGATGGTAAGAGGGCTTTACCATAAATTGAAGTTATTAAGCAAAATGATATTTTGCTTAATTTTGACATTGAAAAGTTGTGTTTTTTGCCAGGTATGTTTAATCTGCAAGATATTTTATATTGCACAGAATTTAATTCTGAACGTAAAGAGTTTAGACATTTTTAAAAACAATAATTGATATTTACACTTTATATTTACAAAAAACCAAAACATTTCATTATGGCTAAAAAGTAGCACACTTCATTGTGTTTTTTTTTTTTAGTACTTAAATGCATTTGTTCATGTTATATTTTGTAGATATATTTATTATGGTCCTATTTATTAATATAAATAAAAAGTTAATTTTTAAACCAAACTATAAAAAAAGTTCTAAAAAATCTTAATTTCTAGGTCTTTGAAGAGTGATATTTTGCTTAACTTTGACCATGAAAAGCTTTACTTTTGTTGGGTATGAATAATTTATAGGTTATTTTATATTACACAAAATTTAATTCTGAGCGCTAGTATGGCATTTTATTTATTTTCCGCTAGTATGGTGTCATTATTGAGCCGAATACATTTTGAGTCACACATTACACCGTTGGTCGCGGGCCACTTGAACTGATACTACTTGGAAAACTGCACTCTGTGACGTGCGAACGCACACTCAATATGCGTGGCTGGAGCTGATTGGAAGGTACTGAGACCCCCTAGTTTTCCGACCAATCCCCCGCGGCATCACACGCAAAACAAAATGGCTGGGCTACACCTATAGCCCACGACTGCGCAGGGTTAAAGAAAGTAGACCTAAGCCCAGTTTTAGTGAGCTACTTTTGAAATTAGTTTACCCTACTAAGATTTAAAATCAGAAATCCAAAGACCTGATTTCTCTATAACAGAAATTCCTTAATTTGCATGGTTTTGTTATAAGACTATACACATTATTGGCTGCATATGACACCATTATTTAGTTTAGTACCAGTTATAGTTCATTATGTTAACCAATGAAGCAACATTGGTTTGCTGGGACCGATTTTGATCAGAAGCGAGAGAACCAGTAATACCAACCGATCTTGCAGGCATTGAGTAAAAAATATTGAGGCATCAAGTCTACTAAGTCTAGTCCTACTACAATGTATCACAATGGCATGTCAATTTGACTGCTGTCAACTTTTGTTTCAATAAAATCCAATCCAGCTTGCTATTTAGTTTATCTAAGCCACAGCTGATAAATGTACACCATTGGTGAATTTGCGTTAACATGTTTTTAAGATCACCACTGGCGCTTGAGTCAAGTCGGTTTGCTATTGGTTGTAGGGTCTAACTTCCTTTTGTCACAATCCAAATTTAAGACTATTTGAAGAAAATCTAGTTTAGGTTTAGGATAATGTGGCAGGGCTTAGCCTATTACAACTCAACAGTTTATGAATTAGAGAACTGTTTCAAAAAAATTGCTGTAGTACTACCATATAAAGGAACAATATGTAAAGTTAACATGTAATTGCTTAAAAATTAACAGTAATTATAATTTCTTGAAGTGAAGATTATTGGCAATATTTTCAATTTTAAGCTTAAGTGGTTAGTCATAATAAAAATTGATTTTTGGATTCAACCACTGAATAATGTTTTATTATATAAAATATAACAAAAACAAGACGTTTCGTCTACACTGTGGTAGACATCTTCAGTTTTAGAGACGAAGAAGAGTTAAAATAAATGTATAAAATGAAAAAATATAAAATGTATAGGGAGTATACATTATTCAGTGGTTGAATCCAAAAATCAATTTTTATTATTGGCAATACTTATTATGTTTACATTATTATTTATTGTAAATCAAGAGCTGATTTAGAACCCACACAGGATGTTTAGCACTAATTCCCACATTTCCCAAGTAAATTTAGCAGATTTCCCGGATTCAGGAGTACAGTATTATTAGGCTTTAATTCACCTCCTCATTGCTGTTGGAATTGGTATAGGATTCTCGGTCGCTAGGCGCTCTGCGTTTTCCCAGCAGGGTCGCAGGAGTTTAAGAAAGTCATAGTTAACCCTGCTAATTTTGGAAGCTATCCCTAGACTCCTGTTGGTATCCCTGACAAAATCACAATTTATGTTGCTACCTGCGACGAAATCTCAACTATGGTTACTGTTAAGTGATCTTAGTATCACTGTTATTTTTTTATTGTAACTTTTTTTTTACTTTAATGTTTTTTTTCATTATCATTGTTTTTTATTTATTTATTTACTTTATATTTGTTTGACATTTTTTATTATTTAGCTTTAGATTTAATTATATTTATTTATTTTTTTGCTTTTATTTTATCTTTTTTATGCTTGTACAATATTTATAACGTTTTCTTCTTCGTCCTCCGTTTGCGGTGATCCCTAGACTCCCGTTCTCGTCCGTGACAAAATCACAACTTTTGTGACCTCCCTATTCAAAATGATCTGGTTTGGGGATGAAGTTCCCGCATAATTCACAAAATTGTCCAGTATATAGAAAATTCCAGTAAAATTCCCGGTTTTCCCACAGAGTTCTCGTATGCTGGACAAGACCGAAGGAAATGTGAATACAAAAAGTTATTTGTAACCATAAAAATTAATAAAAATAATACGTAATCAAACAAAATAAGATAAGATAGAGAAAAGTAAATGTTTTTACAAGGGTAATAATAATTTTAATGTTTATTATGGAGGAGTAGTCTGAATGAAAATCACAGAATCGTCTAGTAAATGACATTTAAATCGGTGAAGCTGTACATACCTTGTATATAATCACAGTCAGGGTCCACTTGCTCTAGGACTGGTATCGAGTAAGCACCGGTTTTGCCAGTCCCATTCTTGGCTCTGGCCAGGATGTCCTTGCCCGCCATTGCTAACGGAATGGTAACCTCTTGTATGGGTGACGGCTTCTCCCATCCCTTCTCGAATATGCCCATCAGTAGATTGCGTTTCACACAGAACTCCTCAAACTCGTTGCCCTTCGTGTCGGTAACGTCCTGTGGAGAACAACATTTTCAACTGTCATTTGGAATTATTGATTTTCTTGACTCATGAAACTAAAATCAGTTTTGTAAGTAGTAGCCTATAACAAAATTTCAGTTCAGGGAAACTACTCACACTGGTCTTGATCCTCTTGTCTTGAGGAATGTTCATTTTTGCTTTGAACAATAAATCATCCATTTTGGACTGATCCCTGCAACAAACAGAATTTTTGCATTATATATTTGTTGGTAAATTCATTGTAGTCATGACCATCTTGTTCGTGATCATCCGGCTTCCGTACTAGATCTGGCACACTCTAAAGAAAAAATTAAAAAAAACACTGTTCAGATTAATTTGTTATTCAACCCTTTGACAGGTGAGTTTTCCAGGAGAATTTGTGCCCCAGAAAGTGTTTTTTTTAATTGTTATAATTTTTTGTATTATAATTTTTAAATACTGGTTTTTTGATCAGATAATTTGTTTTAAACCTTAAACATTTTTGCTTAAAATAGGTACATAGGTAAAAGTGTTTTGATGTTTAAAAATTTTATTTTATATATTTGTGTATAACTTTTTTAGTTATTATATTTGGATATAATTCAAATGTGGGCACAAAGAGAAAAAGGTGTGTACTTTATACCTCAAAAGTTTAGCTTTATATGGTAAGTGACAAAGAAGAATAGTACGCTACGTTTTCGTCTTCTTTCTCACTTTCACATTAATTTTCACAGTGCATAAAAATCTCCACTGTATGATTGTTAGAAAGAGACATTGTTAGAATAATAAAACGCTCTCAAAATAGAACTAAATAGTTAGTGAAACTAAATCAATAAGTAATCAAATATAAGTAAAAACTGCTAAAAACAACTGTTTATAACTTTTCCGCGAACACAATGAATAGTAATAAACACGCAAGAAACAAAGTAAAACAAATCGGCTGTCAGTTTACCAGATGTCTTATAAAAACCATAGATAAAATAATCGGCACAGATACGAAACGATGTCAGGCAAAAAACCCAGCTGGTAGACAGCAGCTACAATGTAGCGGATCAATATTTTAACAGTTTCCAAGAGGTTAGAAAAACTCCCGCTAGGTAGCAGGGGCATCCACAAACGTTATACTTCATAAACTGAGCCGGAATTGTATTGATCACAACAGTCTTGTGCGTGCTACATAAGGCCCATGCGCCAGCCGCAACAGTGTCGGGCGTACCGATTGTGGCACTCTGGCGCGGCCGCATGTGTGTCAAGCATACCTGCCAAAGGGTTAATAATTATTGTACGATACTGAGGCGCAATAAAGAAACGCGTAGTTACGCAGCACACTGAGAAGTGTTACGATCACTTGCCGGCCACCATGAAAGCAACTCTACTATACTTACAAACCATCAAGAATTTTATTTGTAAATCTAGCCATGACTAATTGAACAATTTTTTCTGTACATTTCAATTATTAGGTTCTGTGATTGTTTATCTAATTTGACTTTAAAATCAACGTATTTAGGTATAGTCTGTGTTCAAATAAGGCCTCATTAGCAGGGGACTTCAGACATACCTGGAATAATTATGTTCTATGTATATGGATAATTATGGATAGTTTAAATTTTATCGAGTGTGGAAGTGGCACATTCTACATAGAGCCAAGAGCCTCCCCACTTTATTACGTGAACATTCTAATAAAATTCCACAACAAAACAAGAAGCTTCAACTACAATATTCAATGTTCATAGCATTTTTAAAAGTGTACAAAATAATGTTTAAAATTTGGTACTGTTGTAATTAACAAAAGTATTTAAACAAATTAAACATGAAATAATTTATGTTAAAGTTTAGAAATATGATAAAGTGATGCTGGTATAATTAATTAGTCTAAAAGTTAAAACACTACTTACTGTAGATATTTTATTACATAACTGATAACTGGTTTTGAACTGGACTAATCATCAGGTGAACAGAACAAATAACGAGAATAAATGACTGAAGACGTAGTGTACAAAATAAAGTCCTCTAAGCAGTTTATATTTTGTTCTATTCACTTGACAATAGGTTCTGCTAAAAACCTGTTGAGAGTTTTGTAATAAAAATATCTTTTTGTATTGTTTTATCATGTACATATAAATGAAACAATTTTATGTAAGTAGTCAAATTGTTTCAGGAATTGTGACTAATGAACCAAAAACTTTCTCTCAGTTATTTCCAAAAGTGTCTTAGAAAAGTGCAAAAAATAATTGCTTAAGATTTAGACATGTTGAAACAAATCCTTGACTGAAATATAGTGGGCTTCATAGTGCTGAAACATTCCTTTACATGTGCACATTTTTCAAAACCCCATTTAATTGCTTAAGCTGTTATAAAATACATTGTAAAATGTATTTCTGAAACTTAAATCCAATTGAACACAGGCAAATGCAATTCCAAAATTGAACAAAGCATGGTTGACAAAAATTAAGCTGGTGAGCCTGTGAAATCTTGCACAAGAAATTCTTTTGGAACAATTTGCAAAAATATTTCTACATACTGCTTGTTAAGATCCTTGATGACAACATTTTCCTTGTTCTCCTTGTTTTCTTTATTCTCCGAGTCATCTTTGGACTTGTCGAAGAAGAGGGTGGGCTTGGCCGGTACGGGGTTCACAACTTCCATCATGTCACAGCTTAAGCCTTGCGAGGCACAGTGCACACTGACTGACGCTACCAGTGGACGAAGGCAGCGATGGCGAGGGGTGTAGTGGAGGGGGAAGTGGGGGAGGCACGTACAGGCTTGCACTCAGTGCAGTACAACGATCATGAACATTGTTAACTCAAGTCAAGTCCCCCAGGTGCACTCGAGCCTGCTTATCAGTCTGCAGGTTTGTGCGTGAATGTTGCATTCATGTTATCACAAAGTCATGTTTCTATCTTCAATCATGACTTGAGGAAATTGTAATACTGGGCAACTTATGAAACCAGGTTTTCATTTCTTTGTCACCTGTACTATACTGGTTATCCAGATTTTTCCTAGTTGAGAAAAACTCCTTGAAAATAGAAGTGTATTTGTTTGTACTTAAATTTTAATAATTATCAAGGTTTAATGTAATTTAAATTGTTTCTAATAACAAACCAAATGCTGATAGCCTGCTATTAAAATTGCTCGTGCAATTAAAAGTAATAGTCAAATTATAGGTACTAGCACAGGCAAAATTTTGTAAATTAAAACTTGATTATTTACAGTACGGGGGGGGTGGGGAGGGCTACTAGGGCTCAGAAATGTTTATACATAGAGTAGTTCTTAACATATTTTGAGCACTTTTAGGAACAGTAATTTTCTTTTGATATGTCTAAACAAAATAGTAATTTAATTTGAAAACCTTATTGGGATTTAATAATTAACTAAACATCAACAATGATCTACCCATTATTTCTGTGCAAGCCAGCAGTCAAGGCTCGTCAAGCTTGTAACAAGAATATTTGTGATATTGCAATGTTCATAAGATTAACAATACAGTAAAAAACTTGAGATTTGAACAACTTCTATGATGACTTGATAACAAAATTACAGACAATGAAAGGGTTTTAAATATTTTTACTGTCGTTATCGTATATGAAAGCTATGTTATACAGTAAAAATAGGCTTTGAAACACTTCACTCAATGAAAAATCATTATTTAGTGATATTTCAATCATCTCTGTGATACAAATAATGCTATAGACCATGGATTGTTCGACACCCCTTTTGACCAATAAATCAAGTCTAACTATCAAACTTTATTCAAACTAACAAGTTACGACTTCGAGGTTGTATTTTCAGTTTTCTCCTAATCCTTGATAAAACTTCCATCAAAATTAATCATTTATTATGAAAAATTTAAATTCATTCCCCTTTTCTTTCTATATATAATTTTTTATATGTCAACAATGGATTTAGAGATATATAACACTTTATACATGTACACTAAATACATAGTACTGTACAGTAGAATCGACAAAATATAATGTTTTCATATTAAAAAGATAATTTTAAAATTAAATGGAAAATATTTTCTATAATGCCATAAAAAATGTTTGTTTTCTTAAACCTGACTAAACGTTTACTTTTAATACTTGTTAAGGATTGATCCTGAACAGCAAAGTAAATGTTGTAATATCTTAAGTAAAAAATTAAGATGTCTTGAAAAAATTAATATTGTTGTAAAAAACTAAACATTAAGAATTTCAAACAGTTGTCATGGTCAAGGTAAAACTAGTTATTGTCTTACTGGACTGATTATTGTGAAAAAGAAGGCCTGTGAGAAGGGGACAGTTGAGGGGCTAGGAAGGGTGTCACACACTACTTGTACTTGCTAAAAAAATAATTTAAGTTATGATATCAGGTATTTAGCTTAACATTCTTGAGGAGGCTCTTAACCCTGCACCGACGGTCTACTCAAAGCGAGGAACAAACCTAACCTCAACTCAGATGACGGACTTAGGGGAAGTCTCTGGCCTCACCAGGTCAGGATTCATCTTTTTCAGCAGGTACTTAAAAATTCCTGTCCCACCACATACTACCATTTGGGAGACCCTTCCTTCCATATCGAGAATCTTTATTGCCTTTGATCATATTTACATGTAATGGGCAGTGTCATACATATCAATAAAGCTACATATCAAAAACCGCTCAAACTTAATATTGAACATTTTCAAATAGTTTTTGTTAATTAATAGGCCTCACAAGATTAGCAATCAGAAAACAAAACACAGACATCAGCTCTAGGCCAGTGTTTAGTCGGCCTAATGTTAAATCCGGGCATGGGCCTCACTACTATTTGAAATTTAGCCCCTCTTATCTCACTTAACCACACACCATGCTCACTTGTCCACAAGTCCAGTGAATACATTCAATATATTGACGATTGATGAGCCAATGTTAGCATACATAGGCCTACACTTAATCTTTGTGGTCTTAGTAAGGTAACGAGTTAAATTTCATGTAATGTTGTGCAGTTAACAGGTTTTATTTTTAATATTTTTTTCTTTAGCCTGCTATGAGTATTAGGGAGCTCATGCCTTTATAACTACATTTGACTAGCAGCCACTGAACTAATCGACACAAAACAATTTATAACAAAAAATATTGTAAAAAAAAAACATATTGTTGACACGCTGCATTTATTTTTTAAACCAGTTCTCATTAAATCTGTCTAAAGTCTCTGTTATGTCCATTGTGTCAAATTAAATGCCTCTCAAAACTATTAAAATCTTGAAGACATCACATAGACTAGAAGATTTAGAAACAAATACTAAACAATGTTAGATCCAGTGGTGAAAAGAAAGAACACAAAAACAAACTTACTTTATATGAGAAATTCCAATTATCAGGTAAAACTTGTTCTATCGCTACCATAAAATTAGAGAAACAGACAAACAGTAATAGAGCTTGGACTAAGGACTACTTACATTTTGACGTTACTACTGGCAGGGTTGGACTGCTGGCCGTTGTTGAACGGTGGTCTCGCCACTGCCCCATTATGTGTTTGTCCCAGCATCATGTTCGTTCGGTTCTCAGTCATCATTGTCCGTGTATACATTTAGACTAATCACAATCACAGATCTCCAACACTCACCACTTTATGTAACAGTTTCAGGCTAAATAACAGCCTAGTCTTTGAACTAATTCCCCGAAGAGAATTCAATCTAACTTTTATAAATATTTACAGTAATAAATAAAAACAAATTGTACAAATAACCGTCTTTCAAATATAGTTCGATTTGAAAATCACTTGTCTTCTCATCTACACTGGATCACCTGAAAGAAAATATTATTACATATTAACCAAAGTAAGCTTCTTAGCTCTTCACTTATCCCTGAACTACATCATCTGTTTCGAGCGAGACAAAGAGGTCAGGCAAGAGAGTGAAGCTTTCACAACAACCCTTTCCATTCAGGAAGTGCCTAACGAAGAGTCATCTGAGCTACACCTTTTCTCTTTTTGCAGAGTAGGGTGATAATACATTAATTAATAATAGCACGCTCAGACATCACATTACTTTGCTTAAGAAATCACAGTTATTTTTGAATGTTACTAGTAAGCAAGTTTTCGTAAGAAGTAGGGCTATTCACTTTTTTCGCCAAAGAGCTTCACAACACCTCTTGAATTTTGTACAAATTAAGGGTAAAATTAACTAAATGTCCATTACGCTACACCACACCCAGTCTAACTTTCAGCTGAGATTTTTTCGACATGGCAACATCAAGTTTGACGTCATTTTGGCTTCAATATTTTAAATAATGAAACTTCTCCAGAAGATAGTTTTCCCCAAGCTTTAACCCTTATTGCAGCTATCAGTTGATGAGCTTTATTTTTGGATGGAAAATATAAGTAAAATTCACTTAATGATTCAAGTACTTTAAACGCATTTTATGTTAACATTTGCAACATTTTTAATGTCCAAAAAAAGTCCCAGTACAAAGATCTTCCAAGAATGCTCAGTGCTAGACTTACTGCGTTCAGGATCATTTCCGGTTTAGATATGAGGTAGTTCCTGCAGTGAACAAATTTTTGTACATCAATTTTTAAAACTTTAAAAATATTTATTGGGTATACTAATTTTGTGTGTGTACCACTATATAAAAATGTTATCCTGGGCATTCTAATAGCTTCACTAATTCATGTTGAAGTTGACCGAATTTTAATGAATTTTCCCATCTTCGGAAACTGCTTATGTTTTGATGTTTAATTTATTCCACAGGTAGACGATTGTTGAAGAGTGTTACGATTTTCACTTATAACTTGAGAAGGCCAGATGCAAAGTTATAGTGGCTCTAGTATAGATTATTGTCACTGATTCACGCTTGAACATCTTTTATGACTGGAATAATTTTTAAAATAAGAATATATCTTATATATATAAATACAGATCCTAATTTGAAAATGCACTCAATAAGGCCAGACTTCTTCCTTTTCTATTATCCAAATTTTCCAGTTAAAAATTTGTAACAATATTATCCACTTTCCTTTGTACATAATTAAACAATGTTCGTTGCAAGATTCGTTCAGCAATTCACGTTTTGAATACAAAGAACATTTCTGCATGTGAAATTCACAAACAAGTACTTTAGGTGAAGCTTATAATGAGAATAGTATGAGTGAAGGAAAAATACATAAATGGGTTCAAGAGTTCAAGGCTGACCGTGAACACTTCTGTAATGAATCAAGTTTGGGCCTACCATCTGTTGTGTTACAGAATTTGGTGGCTTCTAAAGTGAAGATTCACAATAACATTCCTTTCATTAAATTATCCTCAAGTTTCAAGATTTATTGAGAACTACAAGAATAGAAACTGGAATGTGCTTTGGACTTTCGGTAAAATTCCAGTATAGTGACTTGTCTTCTAACTAGCATAAATTGATTTAGCACAATGAAAAGTTGACCCCTGTGCAAACCAAAATCTTTTTAAGGCGCAGAACTTATTTAAAAATTGTTTTAAAGTTAAGATTATTTTACGAGCGAAGGCATGCACGCGGCACTGAGATACTCTCTGACAGGCAATGTTTATTTGAAACTTTCCAAAAACAATGTTTTAATTTCGGGAAAGTTGCGGAAACTATTAAAAACAACGTTTTCACAATGTTAAAGTAATTTAACACCTTCCACTACCAACGGACATGGCGCTTCACTTCAAACGCGGAACGCACGAAAGGTCGTTGTTCGAGGACGGGATACAGCGGACTGAAAAAAACGGTTGATGCCGTGATGTGCACCGCTTCATAGCTGTTCCACTGAGGCTTCTCCCCATTCCAATTTAAAACATAAAAAATAAACTAACCTAACTTCACGATAATACCTTATTTGGTCTTTAAGTTAATTTGAAGTGGGTGACAGACTGTCACAGAGAGTCTCGGTGCGGCGCGCACAGCGTCCGCACGTCTTCTTCTCGTCAAATAGTCCCAATTTTAAGGCCACTTTTAAATATGTTCCGCGCCTAAAACAATTTTTTATTTGTTTAGGGATCTTCTCCTCATTGTGCTTAATCAGTTTTAGCTCATAAGAAGACAAGTCACTATGATGGAATAATACCGGACTTTCTTATTCAGTACAACGATGCACTGATGAGATATGTATGATAGATGTTAAGCTGAATCGTTACTGGAGATGAAACCTGGGTATTACACCATACCCAATTAAGTCAAAAAAAAACAATTGTATCTCATTAAAATCAAAGCCAAAAAACATTTTCCCTGAGCAACAGTGTTCTGAGACAGGTCACTAAGTTAATTCACTAGGTGGAGTCCTATTCATTTTAATTCACTAAGTGAAGCGATTGATCGTTTGAGAATAGTCTATGACTAACCTACGCTTATGATTGTCTGTCGTGACTACGATAGCTTGAGCACGCCACGGGGACTTGCTAGGTTCAATGATTCCCTCAGAAAGTAAACGTTTAACCTCATCTTTTATGTAACTTTTATCTACTTGATTGTGTCTTCTAGACTTTGTACTGATTGGCCTACAGCCGTAAGTAAGATTAGCAAATAGAGTAGGGAGGGGAACCTGAGCTGAGGCCAATGCACATATTGAAAGCGGTGGTCTCGTTCCTCCAAAAGACAATTCTAAGCATTCATATTCCTTTAAGATGTCATGACCGATAATCAGGTCAGCGCACAGATCTTTGAGAACTGACAGTTTGATAGATTTGTGTGTTTGTCCTTGAAACTCTAAGTTTACAAAACAGTGGCCTTTTACTGAAGTTGACAAGGCTGTGGAGGCCATAGCGACCTTGCCCCCTCCAGGGAACAATTTCAGTTTAAGCAAATTTGCTACATCATGATTGATAAAACTTTCTGAGCTGCCAGTATCAACTAAGGCTTGACATTTACTATTATTTACATGAACAATCATCAAAGCTTTTGATAGAGATGAAATTGACGCTACGGTTGCGGTTTGAGCATCAAGACAAGCTGAAGTGGTTTCAGATTTGGATTTACATACCTTTGAGAAATGCCCTTTTTTTGAACAGTTATGGCAGATTACATCACGAGCAGGGCAAATTTTGCGTGAATGACGATTGTTTCCACAGAAGTAACATTTCACTGTGGACGAAACAGCTAACGTTGAGTCATTAGAAGGACTACCATTGATGGCTCCCACCGGAGCTGAGTTGAGTGCTGGCTGGAAAGAGTGGAGTACTGGCTGAGTTGAGTTGACGTACGTGTGCTGTTCATTTGTTCCTGAAGAAGTGTGGTTGTACATTTCTGCGTGTTTGATTGCAGACTCAAGTGTCCTGGCTTTATCAATGGCTTCACTTAGAGTTAGAGATGTGTTCTCCAAAAGTCTTTTCGTATGTTAGATGACAACAGTCCTCCAATAAAGGAATCACGAATAAAGCTATCACGGTGGTCTTCTAAACTTACAGCTTGAAAGTTACAGTTTTTACTTAAAAGTTTTAAGGCCTGTATGTACTGATCAATGGTTTCATTTGAGTCCTGTTTTCTTGATGCAAGTTGATAACGGGCAAATATTTCATTGGATGGCTTCTTGTACAACTTGTCGAGAGCAGATTTAGCAGTTTCAAAGGATTTGAGTTCTGTTACATATTCAAAAATTGATGGAGAAACAAAGTTTATAAGTAGCCTGTACTTATCTGAGTCACTAAGTATTTTGTCTTCTGATTGGATTGAGGCTAAGAAGTTTTCAAATGTTGCCACCCAGTGACACCATTCTTTTTCTGAGTTGGCTGTGTTTGGTTCAGTGGAAAATCTGTCTGGTTTGAAATACTTATCCATTACTAAAGTTGATTAAATTGAACTGATTATAACTAAACAAACAAAATATAAACAAATAAAATACTGTGAAAGAAAGTATATTAGTTTTAATCAACTTTTAACTTTACATACTGTTTACAAATCAAATCAAATCAAAATCAAATCAAATCGTTTATTGCATCAGACAATATTTACAATTGTATTGCAATTCTTAAATTAAAGTTAAGACTAAAAAGAACAATTACGCACAATAACACATTCAAACATACATTACAATAGCATACACACTCTCATTCATCCCTTTGGTTTGATATCAGTCTTAATAATTAGAGAACAAAGTAATGATAGTATAAAATATGGTAATAATGGTAAATTAACAAAACATAGCACCATAAGTTGAGAAAACAATAAAATACTAAGAATTCATAAACATGTATATATTCTATTACTTAGATTATGGTAGAGATGAAAAACAAGACAAGTTAACTTAAAATGTAAACAACTTTAAAGGCTTTGTTTACATTGGAGTAACTGGAGAAAGAAATCATATGGTCATAAACAATAACAAATCAAAACAAAACACAGAGTAATATTTTATACCATGCAGCAAATTAATTGCCACAATCTTAGATAAGCAATTAGAAATGCCTCGTACACTCTGCCCATCCTTCTCCACACCCCTCCAAGCCCACCTCCTCGGACCAAAGCATCCAAGCGTTTCTGGGCTGGACGCCAACACAGACGCCGTCTTTATATGAACAAAGAAAGCCAGCTTTTCACCAGCCCATTCTTATTGTTTAAGACTCCTGAAGTTTAACACCATGTTTTAGAATCACCGTGTCAGGGTGTCCATCATACACCAAGAAAATTTCCGGTTTTCTGGGAATTCCCGATATACAGAAAAAGTCGGGAATTATGCGGGAATTTCAACCCTAAACCGGGAAATTTTGCAAAAGGTATTGCAAAATGGTGATTTTAACACGGACGTGTAATTGAAGTCCGTGGGCACGCTAGCGGGAGTCAAGAGATCACCGCGAACAATAATGTAATCCATGATTTTGTCTTGAACGCTAGAAAAAGTCATGGCTTCGTCAAAACAGGCGAAATGGCGGGGAGTAACTATGACTCTCTTAATGTAGCCAAATCCTGAAAATCAGCGATATTTACTAGGAAAATACGGTAATTTTGTTTTTCCTGAAGGCTGGACACCCTGCCGCGTATAACGACATACAACCGTGTGCTGTCAGCAGTGGTCTGATGAAGCTGGACTGTTGTTTTGCAGGACACTCTGCAGTGCGGAGGACTGGAGCAGTTTGGAGACGTGATGTTGAAGAATAGGCTGGACAAGAGGAACTCAATCTTCTGTAGGGCCCTAACCCTGATGTGGCTCTTCACCCGAGACCCTGTGAAAGTCGAGGTGAGTTCCATTCTTCCTCTTGTTCCCCTGCCACTGGGCTGTCCAATCATCTGACAAATAGTCAACTTTTGAATATATTTATGATTAAGACTGGTAAAGTTATTTTTATAACTAAGGGTGGACGGGACTGGATTTTTCCTTTTGAGCAGGAATCGGGTAAGAAACACTTCTTCTTGCTTGATTTCGGGACATTTCCGGGCGGGATTAAAAGCTAATTTCAGTAGTTAGAAATTAAAAAGAAACGGTCCGAAAATTGAGAACGGTTTTTTACATAAAAAAAAGTACATTTACCCTATAAATCCTAACCTAGTATTCCGTTTTATACAAAATGTATATGGTACAGCAAGATTGTCCTTTGATTTGATATTATTATTGATCGTATTAGAAATATTACCATATAATAAAACTTTGTAATCATTACAGGAAATTTTGAACATGAAATTATCAAAAAGGGTTAAAATAAAAACTAATTTACTCCTGATGTAAAAATATAAACATAATTTGGTTTTGTGATTAGGAGAATTTTCAATCAGAACTCACCTAGAAAACTGATTATTAATCAGTGTAAAATTATAAAAAATAATGAGATTGTTTGGAAATTTCCTCAAACTGCCAGATTTGCTAAAAATTCCCTTTAAATTTCCCTTTCTGCCAAAAAATCCAACATAATCCGGTTTTAGAGGATTTCGCCCAATTCTTGAGATTTTAATTTTGTTAGGAATTTCCAGATTTTGGTTCTTATCCACTCCTATTTATAACTGTAGAATTTTATTAATCATAAAAAAGTTCTTTTAAAGCGGGAAATTTTGAAAATGGTGGTTGCAAACTGTAATAAAAATCGTAACGTCTCAGACCCTAACAGAATATGTGATTTTGTCGTGAACGGCAAGTAAAGTGAAGATTTCGTCTTGGACGCTTACGGGATACTACAGATTGCTGCTGTCTTCCACAAAAATTTTACGTGCTGAGCCTAGGCAGCAGTAACACAGCTCTGTTTAATTTAGATAGAATTTCAATTTTTTTTTTTACTTAAAATGTAAATTGAAGCCAAATAATTTTGTACCCTAAAATTAGGGAATCGGCAAAATTCGGGAAATATACTGGAGTTTTGTTTTCTTGAACATGCGTCGCAACTTTACTTTTTTCATTGGTTTGACCTGTAGTATTGCTACTAGTTTTTCAAAGTGGAAGTGGACGTAGCACAATAGCCCCTTCCCGTGTTGATAATTTTGCCAATTTGATTAAAAGTTTATTTCAAGTTCATATGTCAAGTCATCCTTGAATTAAATAATAAAACATGAAAAGTGGAAACCAAATTCATGTTGGCGGCTGGAGTACTAACTAATAGGATTTGGACATCAATATGATTTCTTGGCTTCATTTAGTCCCAGGATCAATACCTTAAAATAATGTAAGGTTCTTCACACTTTTGTTACCAGTTGGCTTATCTTATTTTATTTTAGCATGTCGATTCAATGTAAATTGTGAAGACAAAATAAATAAATAATTATTCTTTGGCAGTTTTGAAACATCCTGAGTTTTGGTATGTTGTTTTCGTATGTTGTTGTTGTAATCGGACCGATCAACAGGCAGTAACTTTTCCTGATTGGTTTGTGGTTCTCAGGTGATAAAGAAATCGGAAATCATTGCCAACTTAAAGTATGCGGCAAAGAATAAGGCAAAACTTCAAGCGGCTAGCAACTCAGCAAAGACCAAGAAAAGTCACGAGTCTGAAAATGAAATGCCGTCACTGACTACAAACTGGGGCAGATATTTCAAAAAACATCTGCGGTCTTTCGAAGACAAAGTTTTGGCTCTGGAGTCGGTCTGCAAAGACCTGAATCTATCTTGAGAATTTAAGTAACCAGAACTTCCCGTTATAAACTTAATTGTGTACAGGTTTTAAAAAAAAAACACAAATAGGCCACCAAACTTAAAAATAGGTTGTTGGTGAAAATAAGAAAAACTTTTATGAAATATGGGTAAAAAATGAAACAGTGAAATGTTGGGTGGGTGTTTCATCGTTAACCCTGCTTGTTTTCACAAATTATTCTTTTTCTCTAACACCAAGAGATTTGTTCAAACTTGCTATACTGGGTGTCCACTCCACTGTGAAAACAGGTTTATATGTATGGTACTGGTTAATTTCCACTAAAATATTAAATATGTTTTATCATTGCGGACCTTTGAGTGTTTTATTGTATAATTGTTGTTTTATTGTGGTTTTGACTGTAAATTTGTTCATTTAAAAGTTTTAATACATTCAATGTCTCATGTATATGTCTGTCAACCTAATATGCTTTATAATGTAAAATGTGTAAAATTTAAAAAAATAGCTTTTTAGTAGTTTTTTATAAAAATGAAGAATAAATAAATAAAATCTACGTTTCTTAGTCCTTTAGTTTTTGACTGCTCCTTTTTTACCAAGCTAAAGTTATAAAATTATTCAACAAAGAAGACAGCATTAAACTTTCCAGTAGCTAGCAACCAATTCTGAAGGAGTCTTTTCGATAGTGTCACAGCCAATGAGAACATCCACAGTTAGCAGCTCTTGCACCAATAGGAGAGCAGACAGCAGGTAGCTGAGTTTCAGCCAATTGGCGACTGAAGATGGTACTCCACAGCGAGACTGAAATATCTCAAGCTAATTATAATGTTTTGACGCAATGTGAACTGAAAGAACTGGATTATGGTTATAAATTCATCTTGTGAATCTAGTGGCTACTACTTACTAGTACCGATAAATCTAAAAAACGTCATCATGAAGAAACATTATACTACCAATGATTTATTTGATTAAATGCAAAGTTAAACTTCACTGAAATTAACCTAAAAGGAAACAATATCCTTAAATAATATGGACATAATAATGTTAGAAAATCCCTTACAATTGCAGTACACCCTTCAGTTTTTAGGTAAAAGCACAATGAACTTAGATAGAAAAAGTGTTTATTGAAATAACAAAAGCAACAACGTTGAAACTGAGATCAGTCTGCGTTAGGGTATCTGAATGTGAACACAAATATGACGCAGGCGAGGGCTAGGAGGATGCCGATGGAAATGACGATGATCCCGGAGAGACCAAGATACAGGAACAGGTTGTGTGCCTCCTCTGACAGCTTGTCTACAACACAGTCATGTTCAGGGTTTAAATAAAAGATTGTTTTGGTAAGTAGCAGGGCCGGATTTAAGAGCATGCCGCCTATAGGCTAAAGGTTTATTTGCCACCTCCGCGGGCAGCTGAATGACGTGTCTCAAGAAAATCTTTGTTTTTACATTGTTCTTATGGGACAAAAACAAAATGGCAGATTAGTACTGTGCATACTTAAAGGTTCGCCTAAGCTGTGCTGCGACGCTTCAATGAAAGAATTTACAGTGGCCTGTTTTTACCTTTAAAAATAATTTTTGCAAACTAGAGGAGTTTTCAAACACGTGTGTAGAGTTTTTTTCTGAAAATTATGCGTTTTAAGTGTGAAATTGGAGATGTAACCCTGACATTAGGGGCCATCTCATGCAGCTGCGCCGCGACAAGTCTCCAATAATCGAAAGCATTCGACGACACTATAAAAGTTAAAAGTATTGTATTGAAGCTTACCTACACGCAACTAGAGAGTTTTTTCGAAATTATGGGATTAAGTGTACAAAATGGAGTACACTGCAGTGCAATGGTGTAAAAAGCACTGAAACATGGACAGTTTTAAAGTTTATTTGTGAAACTATTGAACAACTTATGAGAAATCGGGCTCTATACAAGTGTTGAAAAACTCCTATAGTTTCCAAATATTTCATGTTTATTAATGTTGAAATTATTTTTGAAAGGTGAAAAACAGGCCGCTGTAAATTCTTGCGGTTGATTTCACAGTTAGGCCGCATCAGTTGAAAGAAGGCCCGTTGTTTTACGTGCGCGTGTGCTGTGTGTTCCTTGGGCGGACGATTTTAGCCTTTATCTGAGATGACCACTGAGGCGGACCCTAAGGCTTGGCTGGCTAAAGTCATTCATGGGTCATGGGCGTAGATAGCGGCGGTCAGGGCCAAATCGGCCGTAAGGTACTTAGATACAATATGTTCTTGCCGCGGCGCTATGGCCGCTCCCAAAAAGGAAAGGATAAAGTTATTTTCCAAGTAGCATTATGTAGGTGAGATTGTAGCTGTTTTTTTATTTATTATTCAAGGTATGAAAAAATTAAATAATTTTTGAATTTACTGTATTTACTAGTTACCACACATGTCGCACGCTTCCACCGTGGCAGTGTTGCCAAATCTAACCGCTGCGCTTAAGCAGTAAGTTAAATTTGGAAACTAATCTTGTACTGCATTAAAATAATAGGTGACTATGCGCTAAGAATTACTACTGTGTCATGTATTTGAAAGTAGATTAAGAAATCATAATGAAAATGTAATTTTGTTTTAAAATAATTTATTTTATAAGTTTAAAAAAATGTCTTACTTGCCGCCCTGAAAATTTGCCGCTCTAGGCTGCAGCCTTTTTAGCCTATTTAGAAATATGGCCCTGCTAAGTAGATAGCGCATAGATGCCACATGGCTGAGGCAGGAAAATCAACATAGTTGTGGCAGGCCAAGCACAGATAGCGCTGCCATTTCTTACTGTCTTTCTTCCCTCGACTCCACATACTCGTGTTTGTCCGATGTCAATGACTGAAATGTGACCAAATCGTGTGATTTTCGAGAAAAAACAAACTTGCGCGAGCGTCAGTGGCTCTACTTGAGACTCTTAAAAGAATTACCTCACAGCGCTATCTGTTCTCAGGCTGCCACAACTATGTTTATTTTCCTGCTTCAGCCATGTGGCATCTATGAGTTATCTACTTACCAGAACATCATCTTTGGTTTAAATATATGTAGTGATTATATTTGCATTTAAATACTATACGAGATCTGTAAATAAAAGAATGAGACTGGATCAATAAAACTGTTTATTTACAATATAATCAAACATGGATTCTATCTCCTTCAAAACAGTTTCCTTGGAAAGCCAGACAACGCTTTATACTGGTTCCCCACTCTTCGTAAGAATGCTGAAACTCAAAATTTGAAATGGCCTTCAGCTGGCCAGTTGCATCTTTTTAGATCTTTTCTACCGTTCCAAAATGGTGTCCTTTGAGGTGCATTTTCAATTTAGGGAAGAGAAAAAAGTCCCAGCGTCTAGGCTTGGAGTCCAGCCTCAGGGTCTAGACCTGGGGTCCAGACTCAGGGTCGATGCTTGAAGTCAAGCCTCAGGGATGAGGCCCGGGGTCCTGCCTCAGGGTCGTGGCCTGGGGTCCAGCCTCAGGGCCGAGACCTGGGGTCCAGCCTCAGGGTCGAGGCCTAGGGTCCAGACTCAGGGTCGATGCTTGGAGTCAAGCCTCAGGGATGAGGCCTGGGGTCCTGCCTCTTGGTCGAGGCCTGGGGTCCAGCCTCCGGGTCCACACTCAGGGTCCAGCCTTAGGGTCGAAGCCTTGGGCCCCGCCTCAGGGTCCAGCCTCAGCGTCGAGGCCTGGGGTCCAGCCTCGGGGTCGATGCCTGGGGTCCAGCCTCAGGGTCCAGGCCTGGGGTCCAGCCTCAGGGTCGAGGCCTGGGGTCCAGCTCAGAGCGAGGCCTAGGGTCCCGCCCTAGGGTCGACACCTGGGGACCAGCCTCAGGGTCGAAGCCTGGGGTCCAGCCTCAGGGTCCAAGCCTGGGGTCCAGCCTCAGGGTCCAAGCCTGGGGTCCAGCCTCAGGGTCGTAACTCAGGGTCCAGCCTCAGGGTCGAAGCCTTGGGCCCAGCCTCAGGGTCCAGCCTCAGTGTTGAGGCCTGGAGTCCAGCCTCAGGGTCGAGGCCTGGGGTCCAGCCTCTGGGATCCAGCCTCAGGGTCGAGGCCCGGGGTCCAGCCTCAAGGTCGAGGCCTGGGGTCCAGCCTCAGGGTCGAGGCTTGGGGTCTAGCCTCAGGGTCCTGCCTCAGGGTCGAGGCCTGAAGTCCAGACTAAGGTTCGAGGTCTGGGGTCCAGCCTCAGGGTCGAGGCCTGGGGTCCAGTCTAAGGGTCGAAGCCCGGTGTCCATCCTCAGGGTCGAGGCCTAGGGTCCAGCCTCAGGGTCAAGGCCTGGGGTCCAGCCCCAGGGTCTAGGCTTGGGGTCCAGCCTCAGGGACGAGGCCTGGGGTCCTGCCTTAGGGTCGAAGCCTGGGGTCTAGCTTCAGGGTCGAGGCCTTGGGTCCAGCCTAATGGTTTAGGCCTGGGGTCCAGCCTCAGGGTCCAGCATAAGGGTCGAGGCCTGGGGTCCAGCCTCAGGGTGTAGGCCTGGGGTCAAGCCTAACGGTCGACGCCTGGTGTCCAGCCTCAGAATCCTAACTCAGGGTCCAGCCTCAGGGTCGAAGCCTTGGGACCAGCCTCAGGGTCCAGCCTCAGTGTCCAGGCCTGGGGTCCAGCCTCCGGTTCGAGGCCTGGGGTTCAGCCTCTGGGTCGAGGCCTGGGGTCCAGCCTGAGGGTCGAGGCCTGGTGTCCAGCTTCAGTTTCGAGGCATGGGGTTCAGCCTCAGGGTCGAGGCCTGGGGTCCAGCCTAAGGGTCAAGGCCTGGGGTCCGGCCTCAGTGTTGAGGCCTGGAGTCCAGCCTCAGGGTCGAGGCCTGGGGCCCAGCCTAAGTGTCGACGCCTGGGGTCCAGCCTCAGGGTCGAGGCCTGGGGTCCAGTCTAAGGGTCGAAGCCCGGTGTCCATCCTCAGGGTCGAGGCCTAGGGTCCAGCCTCAGGGTCAAGGCCTGGGGTCCAGCCCCAGGGTCTAGGCTTGGGGTCCAGCCTCAGGGACGAGGCCTGGGGTCCTGCCTTAGGGTCGAAGCCTGGGGTCTAGCTTCAGGGTCGAGGCCTGGGGTCCAGCCTAATGGTTTAGGCCTGGGGTCCAGCCTCAGGGTCCAGCATAAGGGCCGAGACCTGGGGTCCATCCTCACGGTCGAGGCCTGGGGTCCAGCCTCAGGGCCGAGACCTGGGGTCCTGCCTCAGGGTCGAGACCTGGGATCCAGCCTCTGGGTTGAGGCCTGGGGTCCAGCCTTACGGTCGAGGCCTAGGGTCCAGGCTCAGGGTCCTGCCTCAGGGTCGAGGCCTGGGGTCCAGCCTTAGGGTCGTGGCCTGGGATCCAGCCTCAGGGCCGAGGCCTGGGGTCCAGCCTCAGGGTCGAGGCCTGGGGTCCAGCCTCAGGGTCGAGGCCTGAATTCCAGACTAAGGTTCGAGGTCTGGGGTCCAGCCTCAGGGTCGAGGCCTGGGGTCCAGCCCCAGGGTCTAGGCTTGGAGTCCAGCCTCAGGGACGAGGCCTGGGGTCCTGCCTTAGGGTCGAAGCCTGGGGTCCAGCTTCAGGGTCGAGGCCTTGGGTCCAGCCTAATGGTTTAGGCCTGGGGTCCAGCCTCAGGGTCGAGGCCTGGGGTCAAGCCTAAGGGTCGACGCCTGGTGTCCAGCCTCAGGGTCTAGGCCTGGGGTCCAGACTCAGGGTCGATGCTTGGAGTCAAGCCTCAGGGATGAGGCCTGGGGTCCTGCCTCTGGGTCGAGGCCTGGGGTCCAGCCTCCGGGTCCACACTCAGGGTCCAGCCTCAGGGTCGAAGCCTTGGGCCCAGCCTCAGGGTCCAGCCTCAGCGTCGAGGCCTGGGGTCCAGCCTCGGGGTCGATGCCTGGGGTCCAGCCTCAGGGTCCAGGCCTGGGGTCCAGCCTCAGGGTCGAGGCCTGGGGTCCAGCTCAGAGCGAGGCCTAGGGTCCCGCCTAAGGGTCGAGGCCTGGGCCCAGCCCTAGGGTCGACACCTGGGGACCAGCCTCAGGGTCGAAGCCTGGGGTCCAGCCTCAGAATCCTAACTCAGGGTCCAGCCTCAGGGTCGAAGCCTTGGGACCAGCCTCAGTGTCCAGGCCTGGGGTCCAGCCTCCGGTTCGAGGCTCGGTCGAGGCCTGGGGTCCAGCCAATTACAAAAGTATTGTGTTCTATTCAGTTTATTTCGGTAAATTAACAGCAATAACCCAACTTGCAAGAATTTTGATTATTTAGAATATGTTTTGGATATTTTTACTGTAAATTTTATGTATTTACTATTAAGTTTTTAATGAACTTGCAAAAGTTTTCAAATGATGAGTTTTAAGAAACAAACAATATTGCCTTTTCATTCCTGTGCAATGTTTAGATGATTTTGTTCTTTAAATTAACATATTCTTTTGACGATCAAAATTATGCATACAAAACCAGAATTGAATTGGACAAACTTACCATAGACTTTACAATATTATAATTAACTTTTACTGAAGCTGGCTGAAAACTGTGTACTTTGATACTTTGATCTCAGACACTGACTAAAAGTCTAAATCACCAATCTACATACAAAATTGCAATCCCAATAAATTTAAAACCAATCTACAATTTGATTCAAAATTCTGACCAAACTGTCGTAACCAAACTGTCAAATATTTAATAACAACAAAGAACATACTATATTTTATTTTGTTACTTAAGTTTTTACCTGTGGCATCGGTTTTAAATTTGCCACAACACCAAAGAACAATACTTTTTTTATATTTTGACAATTAACAAGTGATTATTAGTTATACAGTAAACTCTCCCTTGATCTGGGACGAATGTGGCAGATTGCAACATCAATGATTACTCACTTCCAATCCCACTAGAAAAGTTAAAATATACTCAAGATAAGACAGTTTGAGTGATTAAATTATTATTCGTTACGCATTTGAACAAATATTCTTTGCTCAAATGCGTAATAACTATTCCCTACTTAACAAGGCATATTACATACTGTACTCGCCCTTCTGGCTCGACCTGCTGCCTCGTATTGTGGAGGCATTGAATGTTATGTCTGGATACCACCACTCAAAGCCCAAACACAGCAAAAAGTTGAATTTTCGACAATTTAACTTCAGATTGATCTAGCAGCGAAACCATCAGAGGTGGGAAAAAGTTTTAAATTCAAAAGTTGTAGGAAATTTGTTTCCACACTAACGATTTTTTATCAGAAAGAAGATCGAGCAACAGTTTTGCCGTTATGATGCAAAACATCAGCCAAGTACAAGGGCAGCTTTTACAGACGCCATCTTTTTTGGCCGCCAACTTGTCATCAGAGCCTTAAAAAAGAATGTTTTCAGATTTTTCCATAAGGTTTCACACCAAGAGCTTCAAACAAGAGTACGTGGTTGAGGGGGATAGCATGCCGGGAAGTGCCTAAACATTCAATCGTTCAGTCACCAGTCAGTCGTCTGTACAACTGGCTATATAGTATATTAACACTGTATGCTCATATAAACCGGATATATATATATATATATATAAAAAAATGAACGCATATAAACGAAGGTTGAAATAAACAAGGTGCTGCACTTTGTAAAGTGCACACTTACAAACTGAAATATACTGCTATTTATTACTAAATCTGTAACGGGTTTATATTTTACTTTTTCCTAACGGATGGTCCCTATCTAATAGTCCCAATACTTTGATACTTTGCTTTGAGACACCGAGATGTAGAGGTGTATACGAACTGATGGTGCGTGTGATCAGTGTTTTTGATGGATGATGAGGTTTAGTCTTGTTTCAAACTAGGGTTGACTCCAATTCACTCAAGCAAGAGTGTACTGTACATTTTTTCTTGAGAAATAGGTTATGGGAGGTAATTTTTAACTCAATAGTAATCAAATTTAACTATTTTTTCTACTAGATGTCGGCATTGAGACACATAAACCTAGATTTCAGTTCTCTAACTTTGTCTGATTTGAGGCACAAATACCATCATAAACGTGAAAATTAATGCGTGAAACTTTTACATATGGTAACTCTATCTAAATTGACAAAAACACTTAAAAATAAGAAGCAACTTTTAAATGTTTATACCTAATTATTTTTGACCTTGGAGGTTTTTTATTTCCTTTGGGGTTTGTTTAACCATTGACTTAATATTGTAATACTTATTATAGGTAAGAGTACAAGTACAAAAAGAGTTAAAACAGTAATAGCAAACACCTTTAATTCTTCATAACAAATTCTCAGTCTATAAGTATTGTGAAGAGTATACAGTAACAGTACGTGGTAGATATGAAATGCCAAGTTGAGCAATGCTCTTGTGCCTACTTCCTACACTCAGTGGAGACATGTCGTCTGCTATCTATGAGTGCTCAGAGATAACGGCAATCATGTGTTCACCACCAGCCCAGTGTGCTTAGGCTGAACTTGACAGTGAGTCCGAGAAGAGTGAACAGGCCCAAGTAACTGAATGCTCCGTTCATCCTCTTCTTGGGATCTAAAACCAACCAATTTTCATCAGTCATCAGTGCTGAAAAGCTACAACTACACTTCCACAAAATACTAGAGCTACTTTCGACAATACATTACTAAATAGTAAATTTATTTGTTTGAAAGGTAACGTCATTTGCACAAACTACATAAACCCATCAACCTTTATTCAAGTTTCTTTTTCAAATATTTAGAACTTAAATAGTTTAAAAATCATTTATATTGTATTCTTTTCTCTTGTATCACTTAGTTAAATGGTGTATTTACCGTTAACAAAAGAATCGAACTTAATTGAATCATTAATTCAAAATCATTGTTAATTTGCAGTTTTGAGCTGGTCCCTTTTGTTTCTTAAGTTATCAATGTGAAAAAAGCATAGACAATTCGAATTCAACTTGGACTTGCGTCCAGCCCAGAAACGCTTGAGTGCCTTGGTGCTGGGAGGTGAGCTTGGAGAATGTTAAGGATGGGCAATGTTATGTATGAGGCGTATCTGATTGCTTATCTAAGATAGTCTATTTGTGTATTGTGCTGTAAACGTATGTATTACATTTTTTAACTGATTAACATATTTATTATCCCAGGTGTCCAAAAAGCCCAACCCTCCCCTTTAACTTTTTGGGCTGCCATTTTGAACAGGGGCATTGTAAAAGTTTTTTTAATGGTATTAATGAATTTCTGTTTTTATACTCTTTCAAATTAGGGGTCACATGATGGGAGGAAATAAATATTTCAAAGGGTATATTTCAAACCCCCAAATTCCCCAAAATAAGTAAAAAAATAGGCTACTTTAGTTGACTAGTGATACATATGCCAAAGCATTCAATCATTCAAAAGTTAAGGGAAGCGAGGGGGTTGGACTTTTTGAAACCTGGTATTTATATACAGTAGAGTCCCGCTAATCCGAACTAATCGGGACCGAACCCTGTTCGGATTAGCGAAAATTCGGATTAACTATTAAGCGGATTTTAGGCATATATTGATGGATTTATCATATATTGACCTTATAAGGTCATATATTGAGTTTGAGCAACTAATATTTTATATTCAAATGTAAGAAACTGTGTATTTGAATGCTGTAGTACACTGGAATACAAAACAGTGCGGAAGTAACGTACGCATGACGGGCAGTACAAAGATGATGTGGCGGCAGGGTGTGTACTGTACTTCTGGTGAAGATAAGATAAGGAACTAGTGGCAAGCAGTTCCAAGTAAACAACCCCTCTCCCCCTACATCCATGCTGAGTGCATTTTCAATGGAGGCCGGCAGCCATTATCAGGTTGGCCGATCTCAGACAGAACCAAACATCCATTTTGTACACGTACTAGATCAAATTCTAGATTGTTATTGTACTAAAACCTTTGCAATTTACTGTAATTCCAAACTAGTACCGGTATAAAAACATTATTTGTCAAATGAAATTAATCATTGAGTAAATGGAGATGAGGTGAGGAAATAACAAACACACACTACACTCTCCTCAAAGATCGATGTCACAAGCATACAGATAAAATGCTGTGATTGGCTATGTAATCCCGCCCCTAAGTGGTTGCCTAGCAACAGCTAATGACGTAGTAGACAGCTGATAAGGGAGCGGCTGTCCCTCACTGACAACCTGGCACCTGCCTTCCCCCTCCTGCGCAAACACCGCAGCTGCTCTCTTCCCCTCTCTGCTTTCCTTCTCTTCCCTTGTCCTTTCCCCCTGTCATCTCTTTCTTTGCCTTCACCCCTCATCTCTCTGGGCTCGTAGTTGGACAGTCTGATTTCTTCTCTCTTTTGTCACTTTTCCTGGTAGAAGCACTTAACCTACGTATTATCCGAGTTCCTTCCTATCCGAGGTGGTCTTGGTCTCAATTACCTCGGATAATCGAGATTCTACTGTATTTTGGAGTTTGTTATTAAACACATAAAGTATGATACAGTAATTGAAAAACCAGTTTTATCTATTTTACCAACTCAAAATTGTATAATTTTTTCCCCCTCAACAGTGTTAAGCGGATTTTCGGATTAGCGGGGTTCGGATAAGCGGGACTCTAGTGTATGACTATGGCAATTTATTTACTGAATAATCAACATTGTCAATGTATATATGTACCAATCAACAAATAAACGTATATTAGTATAATATTATTATAATAAAATAAATTGTTCTAAAAACTTTTAAAGAAGTGTCATTTTAGATTATGTATTTTTTTACGCCTAACAAAAATAAATGCGTCATCTAAAGATAAATGCTGTATCAAGCCTCTTGATAGAAGAGTAAGATGAAGTAAGTCAATCTGTATTAAATTAATTAAACACGAGGAATTTACACAAACAATTCAATTTAATAAAGCAGAAAGGACATTTTAATCTTTTTTGCAATACGATAAGTGTATATTAAATGTACAGTGAGAACAACTTTGTTTCAGTGTCAGAACTAGTACATGTAACTATCCATAATTTAATTTTGTTTTATAGTACATATTATTTCTGAAAGTGAATAAATTACACTTGATTTTGTGGTATTGCAGTTTTTATCATCCCCCTGCCTTTTAGAGTAAGTTTTAAAACTTGTGGTTAGGTTAGGTAAGGTTGTCATTCAAGAGATTGCTAATAAATAGGCCCCTTTATGCACTCCAGGAACTCAAAGATGAGCCACTCAGTGATCCTGGATAGATTGCTCGCGGATGTATAGTAGTTTTAGATATTTATTTACTTATATTGACGCAATCAATCCGACTTGTCGGTCAAAGATGAAGACTTCAAGTATTTCAAGTAAGACTTCAAGTATTTCAAGTAAGTAAGTATTCCTATATTTTATTGTAATTTTGGCTTTAACCCAATTTTATTTTTGTGTAACTTGAATTTGAAGTTTAACAATCGTCCCTTGAGTTTCAAATTACTAAAGTTCCACTGGGTTCTAATCACAGCTGATGAATAATAAACCTCTAGTGTGGATCCATCATAGTGGTGAGATGTTTTTGTAGCTTTTGCAGAATGGAATGCTTTTGACTCACCGTTTAGTCACTCTTAATTAATAGAAAGTCGAGCTTGTGTAAAATGAGCAAAGTTTGCAAGGGTTAGGGCATGTTCACAGCCATGATTTGCTAAGAAACAGTATCCTAGGACTACTGACCGCCAGTGTAGTATCCGTTAGCGTAGACGATCCTGCCCAGGCACCAGGTGGCCCCTGCAGCCGCAGCGATCACTGGACTCTGCAGACCTCCGAGAAACAGCAGCATCAAGAACTGAGGGTAGTTCTCCAACCTGCCATGGGACAGACCAACAGGTCAAACACTGTGAGGTTCCTAGAGTTGAAATATAATAACAAACTTTTTCTATCGTTTTTAAAAAACTTAATTTGAATAAAAACCTGAGTGAAAAACTTTTTTAAAAAATTAGCTTTATTTAGGGTGAAAACCCATATACAAAAATCAAGGTTTTAAAAATCTGTAAAATAAATGTATATCGAACTTTTTTAAATAAATATTCAGTTGGGGTATTATTTAGGAAAAAATATTACTTTTAGAGATAATTCTTTTGACATTTAGAGAGCATACCATGCAAATTAACAATGAGGCTATCCAACTACGTATAATTTGCACCTAAGGTTTTATTTGTCTAGTCTACCAGTTATACGACAACGGAGGTTCATTTAAAAATAGCCCTAAAACATTTCTTCTCCACAGACTTTAAAACGAATTCTTAAGTATGAAAACTATGAACACTATGTGAACTTTTAAACGATCATAATTATTCCTGCAGCTCATTGCGCTATAAAAACTTTACAAAAATACTTACGTGTTTTGATGAGCTCGTTGATAACAATTGAATAATTCATTTGTTGGACTGTACATAGTCGGGTAGTTGATGTTGAACTTTTTACGAGCTTGCCCAACCTATGAAACACATACTTATTTCAAAATCAGTAGACACTAACAAACATGTATACAAGGTTTCAATTCATTCTGTTCAGTTTTGCTAGGGTTATCGCGCACACTCATAGAACACATAAAAACCTTTTGACCTTAAGAATTCAACCATTACGATCGCTCATCCAAAAAGTCCTTTGAATGCCATGTTAAGAAACCAGTTATTCCAGCCAAGATTCAGGGAGGCAAAATTATTTGTGGTGATGGTAGCAGTCTCTAGTTTTAGACAAAATCATGACTTTGACCTCTTACCGTTCATAAAGATTTCTAGACTCCAGGCAGTGACGAAATCACAACTTTCATTACCTCCCGCGACAATGTCTAGACTACTATTAGTGTCTGTGAAAAAAACCGCAACTTCAGTCACTTTTACAACAATTTCTAGACTCCGTTACCGTACCTGGCAAAATCATAACTTTCATTGCTGTTCGCCAATATCTAAAACTCCCTTGTGCTGAACATACTGATAAACAACATGAAGTAACAAGTTCAATGAAATAATTGTATGGCTTAGTAAAGAGAAATATGATCATATGAGGCAGATATTTGATACAATACTTAGTCAGCAATCCCTTTTAAGATTTTTTCAGTCACTTAATAATACAAAATATCAGAAGTCGCCATTCCAATGATAGCTGCCCCTACTTTGGAAGCTAATAACCATGTAAAACTCTGTAGAATGAGTGATTACCCAAAGAACTCTTATTAATTTTGTTTTTGAACCATTTAAATTTGGTGGTGTTTTGGTCCCATATCTCACATCTTGGCTTTCAGCTTGAGGGAATCCCAGAGAAATTCCAGATTGCCACTGTGTCTTAACATGACTAAGATTAGTCCTCTAGGTTTATGGCCTACAATACTGCTTACCATGATTCCTTTCCACATGAGTACAAATGTCGATCCCACAGCAACGAGGACTACATAGCCGTACTCCTTTGGAACTACGATTGTCGTCATTGTTTATCCTGTTTCCAACACTGGTAACACAGTAATGATCTGGAAAATCCCTCTGAGAGTTATTACCTAATAATAGACTGTATGTAGCATATTACTTGGCTTGGCTTTTGTTAGGTCTATACCGAATTGTTAATATATTAGTTCAGGATAAAAGAAGTCAGGACTTCAAATGACCCGGGATAAAATTTCTGCTGAAATTGGTTGGAAAAAGTATTAGTATTGTGGAATTTATAAAGGCTGTTGTGATAGAATGGAGCTATTTAAGACGTGACTAACTATTGTAGAATTCAAAAATATTCTTGCTGTTAACTGTTTAGGCCTACTGTTATAATACCAAAACATTAACAAAATTGCATAGAATTTAAGACAAATTTCTTGGATGAGACAAAATATGTTTCAGAACTAGATGGGGGACACAAAATATGTTTCACAACTAGATGGGGGACATAAGCAATAAACTGACATTTCCTATACACAAGGATGATGATTGAATGATGAATAATTATTGAATATTACACTGCTTGGATAAAGAATTTATGGTAACCTTAAGTTCAGGAATATTTCATATTTAGAATTTAAGTTCAATATTTATCCTGCCCCGTGGGCTGGGTTTGAAATATCAGGGATAAGTCGAGGATTATTTTGCAAACACCTCACCTGGTAAATACTTCAACCAAAACCTGGTTAAACGGACCGCAGGCCATCTTGTCAGGAATATACTTCAAATGTGATTATACTTGTAATCCCCAGCCTCATAGTACCTTTCTTCTAACCCTCACACTACCTAGAGACTAATATTTGAACGACCTCGTTGAACGATCTGATGTTGTGCACGTAGTCACTAGCCTCCCTTGGCCTAGCTTATGGAGGTCTCTCAGACTGACAGTTTCAGTTAGCGCTACTACGATAAAACTCGGAGAGTTTATATAGTCTTAGTCCGAGGGTTTCCCTTAGTGTTACGAAGAATAGGGTTTGGTAAAAGTATTAAATAATGGTTTAAACTTTGTTTGTATATATACTACATGTTGGGAAAACTACCCCATAGGGTCAAAGGTTTTGAGTAACTAATTAAAAAGGTAAGCAATTAGCCCGGAAACGACCTTTTAAATCAACTGAAAACCAGCTAAACAGATAATTTGTGAGTAAGCCCAATGTTTATCATTGTCAGACTACAGAAATTCAACTATACACTGTAGTAACCATAATCTTTTTTCTTGCAAGTACAGTAGGTATATTCCAAGATAAACAAAACAAATAAAAGGCTTAGTTGGGCTTAATTTGAAAGCTACTTACATAAAACTCCCTTTCGTAAATGTGTAGCCAATGATTTGCGGCGGACTGTCAAGAAGATAAGACTTGACTCCTATTATTTTGAAACGTTACTAAGCAAAAAGATTACGAACATCTTGAGCCTTTGACAAAAAAAAATTCAGGTGAGTGTGAAGTTGTTATAGTAATGACAGGTGAGAGTTACTCGCCCATAGAGTATTTATTATGATTACACGCGGAGAGCAGAGCAGAGTGAAGAATGCACCATTATATCCCCTTTTCTTTATAACAACACTTTTCGACCAAACTCCTAAATCTTCCAGTATCCATACCAAAATATAAACATAGCAAAATGTTCAACAACCCGGGCCATGTTTTTAATAACCTACTAACCAGCTGGTTAACACAATAAGTTGTTTACGTTGGCATTCTGCATTGTTTACATTTTCACGCCACGTTTAAAAAACTTCAAAAAATAATAATTTATTGAAGATTAGTCATGCATTGATTTTTCCATTCTGCATTGATTTTAGCATATCTACATTATTCTAAAATAGTTTATTATAAAATGTAACACTAAAATGCCTTATCAAAACCGACAAAGGGATTAGGTATTAAAATTGTAACATACAAATAAACAGGGAGTCGGTGAACTCTCTAGACATACTTTGTAGACATAATAATAATAATTTAATGTCAATATATACAATACAAATGGTTTTTTGACATTTATATGTTCCTTGGGTAAAAACAATAATATTTTACCGTATAAACAGGGGTCTTCGGCGCTTGTCCGTCTGTCTGCGTGGATATGGTATTTACTAAAATAATTTTAACAATAAAACCCATGCACCGACTTTCACCAATCTTTGGTCGAAAATCTTAAATGCCATTTCTTAATTAGGAAAAACTAATTATTTAATTTGGCCAACAAACTTCAAAATGGCGGCTGTTTTAAATGTTCAAACTTGAATAACTCAAAAACCAGTACTTTTACAATACATTTTGAGACATGGTGTTAGAAATGTTTTGATTATGGTTTATCTGTGTGAACACATGGCAATTAATAATTTTGTTTCAATAAAACATGTTTTTTTTTTTTAGATTATTTTTCCAAAAGTTTTATTTTAATTTTGTTTCAATGTTTTCGTAAACACTAAACAGTTGTGGTTATTGTAGAAAACTTTTGCGATGATTGTAACTTTCATACAAGTTAATTAAAAATATAATTTAAAGGAAATAAGCTGAGTTATTAATAATTTGAAGCCCAGTATTACTTAAAGATTCCTTGCACATTAAGTCATTCTATGGGGATCAGCCTCTCAGCAGCATGTCGTTTTTGTAATCCAAGAAAGAACGCTTAGAAAAAGAGTAATACCGGACTTGTATTACAAATTGGTTGAGAGCATTCAGGCACATTTCAAAGCATGGCAAATCCTAACAGTATATTAACATTTACATTCTTGAGGTTGTCTCCTTAGCGAGCACAAATTTGGAATGCTTGGAAACGAGAATATGTTCACCAGCACATACAACACTCGTTTTGCTAGCAATTTCAACCTTCTGCAATGAAAACCACTGTAATTCAATCATTTGCTGTTGGAATAACTAGCCCCAAGGCATTGAAGGGACGACTTAACGAGTGGCTGCTATACAGATAGAGACATACCTTTATAGGAGACAGTATGAGTTTAAAAGACTGGGCAAATTTACAGTAAAAATCAAGAAAATTATATCAAGTTTTGTTGGGCATGTAACTGGTGACACCGTTTCAGTCTTAATGTCCGTAAATAAAGATGTTCTCTCAGCTCACTCTCTCTACTGTACTTTGATATTTAACTCGTGAGTAAGCAATTTTTCGCAGCACTTGAGAAAATTTAATTTGATTATACTAGTTTTACTACATGATACTGTACTTACTTGATACTTGTTGCGTTTGTCTTTGACCGTAGATAACGGATTGACTGCATCATAGAACTAAAACTACATTTGCGGAGGCTAAAACTGACTGATCGCGATCTGCTTAATCTGTAGCTCCTGTTGTAGCGAGTACAATTTTAACTGTAAGAATTCATTGCATTCATATTAACATAGACCATTGTAAATCCGCTGTAGCGCTCAAAGTGAATCAGACATCTCATTCAAAAACATTTAAATCTTCAACAAATAGGTTTTAGTTATTTTAGCTTTCATTAATAAACAACATTCCACAATAATGGACAGCATGAAAATATATGATCAAAACCTAAAAGAAACACATATAACACAACAGTCACTGTGAATCTAACACCGTAATTCTTTTTAACTTTTGCATTTATTTGTCTTAGTTGGACGACACATAGTATAGATTGTCATTTGTTGGATAAGACAAGGAGGGATAAGTAAGACTCTACTGTACTATTATTAAAACACTCTCAAATTCTGGCTAAATGGGCATAGCCAAAGATAATTTAAGCACATAAATGCCGAATGGCTGAGGCAGGAATATCAACATAGTTGCGGCAGCCCAAGCACAGATAGCGCAACTATCCTCTCTAAATTTTACGCGAACTCTTAGCCTCCAAACTATGTTGATTTTACTGCCTCAACCATGTGGTATTTATGTGCAATCTAATTATCATAAATGTAAGCGTTGACGTAGCACATAATTTTATGATTATCTAGTAGAACATTCTGATTTGTAATTGATCTTGTTTTTTATTAAACAACATTAAGGACCGTTTTTTCAATTCAGCCTTAACCGGTGGTTAAAATTAGAACAGAGAGCCAACCAATAGAAAAGCTGGATATTTTTTAGGTTTGGTTTTACTTTGTCTGTTTTGATTTTGCATTTTGGTGTTACAGTTTGTATTTAGCATAATGTGTACATGTTAAATTCAATAAAAATGGTAAAACCTTTATTGCATGAAAGATCTTTAAATAATTCATTTAAACAATTTGAACGTTGCGTGAAAATGTAAACATTGCAGACTGTAAACAACTTAACCGGCGGTTAGTTAACCAGCTGCTAACCAGGCAATTGAAAAAACAGCCCTACATATAATAATGAAAACCTAAAATATTTTATAGTTTTTAGAGAAAAGAGAATTGTTGTTCGGGACCAGGAGGGTTTCATGTTTTAATTTAAAGATTTGTTCAAAACCTCAAAGAACACTTCTGCATTGCAAATCAGTAAAATATTTCAAATAAAATGTAAATCTTATAAGAGTATTGGGGTTTGGTACAGTTAAAACCAAATGATAGTTAGCTATGTACTAATGCCATAATAAAATAATTTAACTGTTTTAAATGTGTTAATTTAGTTGAAATGAAAAAAAGTAGTGAACGTTTACAAAATTTGCAACTTTGCTATGGCTATATCTCTACAGCTTAATAAATGGTCAATAAATAAACAATTATGTATACAAAATACAGGCATTTATTATTTATAAAAATATTGTATATAAATAGCTTAGCATTAGTACAAAACTAACATTAATAATATTAGCTTAACATATAGTAAAACAATAATAAGTTTTTTATTGTTGAAAACCATAAGCTTTTTAGTAACAAAACTTTTGCCATTTCCCTGCACTCTCCTTTTTTGTAATACCGACATACTGACAGTATTAACATTTCTAGAAGTCAACTCAACAAAAGTCAATATATTGTACACATTTTATTAGGTGAATAGGGTTAAAAGAGTTGATGTTTATTGCAATTTTCCTAACAAAAATAACTTAAAACTGTATTATACACCAATATTATAACAACCAATAACTGTATTGTATTTTTATTTATTTTTTACTCTCCTCACAATAGTTTATTTATGATTATATTATGTAATGTGAGTGTGCTACAGAATCCATTGTTTGTTAGCTTAAAATGGCAAAAGTTAAATTAACATTAAATAATTTAAACCTTGGCTGCTTTAAGAAACTAAAGCTACCTTCCAGTGTTACGGTTACTAAGGCGAGACAACACTGATGATATTGATATACGAGGCATGTTTTTTAAGTAAGTACCGTTTTTAAATAAAACAAAACAAACAGAGATTTCATAATAATTTTTATTTTACGTGAAAGCCTGTACTTTAAACTATTTTTCTTCATAATTGCCATTAATATTGGGGCACTTATCATATCGTACAGCTAGCTTTTGAATTCCGATGTCATAGAACTTTGCCGCCTGACTTGACAAAAAATTCAGCACAGCCGTTTTGACTTTGTCGTCGTGGCGCACGCCGCCCAGGTGCTTCTTCAAGTGAAGGAACACGTGGAAGTCGCTCGGCGCAAGATTCGGACAGTAGGGAGGTTGTTCAAATAGTTCCCAACCCAATTTTCGCATACTATCCAGAGTTTTCTTTGTGACATGTGGGCGGGCATTGTCGTGAAGCAAAATTACACCTTTAGTCATTATGCGTCGCCTTTTGTTCTGGATAGCACGGCGGAACTCCGCTCAAGTGTCACAGTATAGGTCTCTGAATTGATTGTGTCCCCACGAGGCATAAACTCCACCAACAACACCCCCTTCCTGTCCCAAAACACTGTGCACATGATTTTTTGGGCAGACATCGTTTGTTTGAACTTGACTTTCCTAGGCGAATTTCCTTGTCATGAACATTGGAGCGGCCATCTTTAAACGCCTTAACCCATTTTCTTACCATTCCTTCTCTTATAATATTTTCTCCGTACACTGCCGTGATCTCACGATAAACATCGACTGCTTTCAGGCTTTTGGCACTGAGAAAATTATTCACAGTCGGCGGGACTTTTGATAGACGGAGGAATTTTAAACGGTCACAGGCAAGCGTACGCATCAGCTAAAATGGCCGTATTGGTGTCTGGGTGTGACCAAGAGATGTAGGTACACAACGAACATGCACGGAACGTCGACCGAAGTGTTGCAGCGGCGTAGTTCCAAAACGGTACTTACTTTAAAAACACGCCTCGTAGCTATTTTATACAAGTATGTGACATTTTTAAAAAGCTTATTTCAATAGATCACAATCAGATTTTTCAAAATACACATTTGATTTATTCCAGTTTAATTGAATCTTCTGTTTTCTGGTTGCCACAAAAGATACCTTTAACCTAAAAAAGGTAATATTCTCGATTCATACCTTGAAAAATATAAAAGGAATAAATACGTTAAAGGACCTTTTTTTCTAAGTTATCTAAGTGGATAAACCAACCGGTACACAAAACACCAACAGTTTTGAAAGTTACATTTAGTGCTAGAGTACAAGTTTGCTGTTTTGCACCGTTTTGTGCAGGTACAGAAGCCCTTTAACAATAATATATTTTAGTTGCATTTAAGTGCACTTGAAGAAAGTTGACAAGTAAACCTCCCTTCTGACCTTACTCTACATCTCAATATCTGCCAGAAACTGCTGAGTCTGAGCTGGGAGCTTGAGTGATGTTTGAGCTTCTTTCTTCGGCTGATTTGTTGACCCAGCCCCCCATTTCCAGGTCCTGCTCCTTTTTCAACGCTTCTTCCTGAAAGAACATTAATAGTAAGCAGTGGTGTAGTGGTAAATTTGGCAGAGTGGGAACGCAAAGTTTTATCTGGGTTATAATAAATATTAATGTAATTGTATGGTACCTAGGCACTTTATGAAGCAGATTAAGGAGTATGAAACACCTATGGGAAGGGGAAATCCGGAAACCTTCCCCCCGAAATTGTTTAAAATTTTTAAAAACTCATGAAACATTGAAAAGCATTTTTTCAGTGTGGGAACGCCGTTCCCACGCGTTCCCGCACACTACACCCCTGATAGTAAGGTATTAAAAAAAACACTTACAGCATCACACGTAAAGGTGATTGCATTACTTCTTGAAAAAGAGGCTATGAGATATTTACATACTTAACCATTAACATGTGGATGTAACCTAACTTATTTTGAGAATGAATTAGCAACACATATTTGTATGATTTACCTACATCCACTCAAAATTGGTCAATGATTTTTTTACTGGAATATTCTCCCTTTACTATATTCCCATCCTGGGTCAGAATCTCAGTTAACATGATAAAAAAAGAAGGTAAGGTATATTAAAGTAGGCCTAATTACAATCTTAATTAACCTCACCTCTGCGACCATTTGTTTATGATGTTCGATTTCAAACTCGTACTTGGGTGTTGTGATTCCAAAGAAGCTGGCCAATGACTCTCCAAGATAATCGCAGACCTCTAACGTCTTTGACCCAACAACAACTGATTGATACCAAAACCATGGGGCCCAGGTCATAGTTTTCTGAAAACATGAGTTATCATTAAACTCATCTCAAACCAACAGCTCATCTCTACAGCTTCTAGTAGAAGAGTAGTAGTAGAAGTCTAGTAGTAGATGACTTGTGTGTTCTTCAGTTCAGCAAAACCAAATCAAATGTAGGCCTAGTAGTTTAACAAGTGTTTCGTTGTCATCGCTGTATACTACCATAGCATTCGTTGATGGTATAAAGCGTTTGTAGACTTGGTTTTAGCGCAAGGGGCACATTCTAGACCACCTGAAGAGACAATGCAACGTGTTCTAGATGCATTTCAGCGAAGCAAGCAGTGATGACATACTCAAACTCCGTGGAAGTGCATCTTGAGTTTATTGTCTACAAAGTGTTTAAATACCATCGACAATAACCATATACAGTCAATTCCCGATTAACCGTGATAAAGTCGGATAGAGGCTTCCTGGATAAGAAAATGTGCAATGAGGTATATAAAAAAGACGTAAACAACTAAAAATGAAGATAACAGATTCCAGTAAACAGTGTATGTGGAATCTATAAGTCATTAGTTCTCAAATATTTTTGCACCACGCAGTCGGACGCGCGTGTTGCGGTAGCCTTAGTTCCACGGTTTTAGTTAGCTACTGAGAGATCAGCAGCGCTAGCGTCGAACCCTTGACAGGTCACGTGACTTGGTTACCACAGCAACCAGAAAATAGCGACAAGATGGTGACGGAGTATTGTTAGAGTTTAAGCTGTTATTGTTATCTTACTTTTGTATATGAGTGTAATACTGTGTATCACCAATGCTCAATGTTATACTGGTTACGCATTGGTTTACTGTTGAACCACGATCAATGTTCTCATCAAGTTGAGTTTTGCTGCATTGTCAATATGACCACCTCCGTTTAGTAGACATCGTTTTGCAATCAAAAACAACCACTCTAATAACAAAAACAACTGCAACCTGTACTTCAGAAAATTATATGCCCTCTTTTACCATTGTCAAAACCTTGAATAGGCCTAATTAGATTGAACGGTGAGGCCGATGGGTAATTCCGACAGGTGGGGAGAATTGCTATTTTTGGACTAATATTGTCAGAGAGGACAGAATCAAAGACATATGGGACACTATTATCGTCTGCTTTGTGAGGGATGGCGGTATTGTATTTTTCTCCATTTGGTATCGTGGTTAATTTGCAACACGTCTGATCCAATTACGGTTAATCGGGAGTTGACTGTACAGTTATAAATATCATGTGATGGTGTTTAACAAATCAAAATACTTTCAACCATATTGGGACGATACCCTCACTGTATAATGCAGTAAATCTTACCAACCTTTCCAAAAAAAGCATCTTGAACTATATAAGACAAGTTCAAGCTTTAGGTGGTACGAATACCTATAATTCAGGGAATAAAACCTTGGGGTTAACAGTCATTTGATATGCAAAACTACTCAATAATATTGATACATTTATTTGAGACACTGACCACTTTTAAAGGGTAGGCTATTTTAAGATGAGTGTAATGAGTGATGGAGTTTTGAAAGATAATGAGGTGAAGTTTTGGTACAATTCAGGACCGACTATTCCATAGATTGGGTCATTAATTATTTATTTATTCACATACACGGCAAACGCCATTTCAAAACCAAAAAAATAACCAATTAATTGCTTAAAGTCCAATTGAATGGACCAACAGCTTAACGTGACTTCCGAACTACGGAATATATACTAGGCTATGAAAAATCGACTCATCAAAATATTGTAATCCATCTTCATGACATAACACAATTTCAAAATTTGAACCTGAGACGTCCAGTTTTCTTTAATCCTTTTTCGACACCTTATCGTAATGGTCACTCTGTATAAAATATAGCCTGCAATGTTTTATAACCTATACTGTGACACAACTGTTTCCAAGGACTTAACAAAGCATTTAACAGTTTTCTTGCTAGGATTTAGAATGAACTAGTTAGTTAGCAAACATCTACCACTAACCGGATCCACGCTGTTCAACTGTTGTGCATTCTGACAAACAACTTTAGGTTCAATACTGTTCTCTTCCTCAGAGCTGTACTCTTCCAAGGTTCCATCCGAGAAATATAGAATGCGACGAGGTTCCTTTCCAGGTTTGGGAGGAGGACAGGATCCATCTGCTGGCACCTAATAAAAAAAGTTACACATGTTCTGAATATAATTTCCCTGAATATCAGTTCAATAATTTGTCCTCACCATCTAGAAGCTTACTGACCAAACAACTAAGCCAGTTGTAAACTGTCATTTATTTAACCACAAAATTTAAATTATCAGCTTTTAACAACTTTCCAAATATAGCGGAAGATCAGCAAAGTCTGTCCTAAAAGAACTCGCATCTTAAACATTTGCTCTTCAAAGGCCCACACTCAGGCCAATACCTCAACAAGTTGGAATTGATGTGAAAAAAAAACATGTTAAATATAGTGGCCTAAATATTAGGCCTGGCCTTTTCCATGCTAAAGAGCTCAGCCAGTTTTTCTGAACTAATTTCATACTGGCTTTTTGAAGTATATAGTGATATAGTGATAGTAGAGTGATAAGTACTAATTTTGAGTACTAGCCTCAAAATCACAGTGTTTTTCTCCAACTACATTAGACCCTCGATAGAATGGACTAATGTGGCGGAAGGGTGGTCCGGATTTCGAAAAATCTGGACGATCGGGGGGATACCTACTAGAATATCCTGGTGCATTAGGATCGATAAAAATAGACTCAAGATGACGTAATTTGAGGTCCAGATCTAAACAACGCTTCTTCAACTTCTCTGTGTTTTCCAGTTTTTCTTGTGTTGATTACGCTTCCACTTGCTTGTGATGCACACCAATTTTCAATTTCTTTACGAGATTTCTTCCAATCACTTATTGTACTCGTGACAACACCTAGTTCTTTAGCAATATTTTTGCCTGATTCACCGGAATCTAGACGTTTTATCGCTTTTAATTTGTCCTCCATACGAATGAACACTCTCTTGCGCTTTTTGACAGCCAACGTAATCACACAATTTAATCACCCGACAAACTAATACAAGTTATCACAATACAGATATCACATCACGAATCAGCTGCAGGTGACTCACTGTTGTTTACATTTGTGACAGTGCAGGGGCCGGGAGGGTGTGACTCGCCGATGCGCAGTAGGTGAGAGAGTGGCCTGACATTATCGATCCACTCCCTGCTCCAATCTGCGCACTGCACGGTGTATCCTGACAACCCCAGCACCAATTCGCAAACTCAGAACTCAGTTGCGTTTCTGCGTAGCTCCGGTATTGTCAATGTGACTTTAGTACACTATATTGTCATTAAATATTGTTTAAATTACTAGCGTTTAACGTTGATGTTAAAAAATACTGTACGAGTATGTAACCAAAAAATATGTTTTTCGTTTATTTAAATTTTAATGTTTTTTTACCGAGGGTGGTTTGGACCATCCCGAATCCGGTCGAGCAAGGTCCGTTCGAGCAAGCGTCTACTGTATAAGGCAATTCTACGTCTGTGCAACGTCATGATACTTTTATGTAGTGTAACATGCTGACACTAAAACTTGTAGCACCGATAAATCATAAACTAAAAAAAGTAGTATGCTAAGTTAGCATGTACTACCCAACACTGCAGATCTGTACAGTCTCTTTGCAGAGGGCACTGCGAAGGTTGGCTAAGTTGGCAAGTACGTTACTGAATGTTAATCTTTGCCACTAACTATTCAACGTATTTTCCTTTAAAGGGTCCCACATTAAAAGCCTCTTCATCTTAGGGGAGCTTTTCATCATAGGGTGAAAAGTGCTGGATGCCTGAATAGGCTAGAACTTTGCTGTTAACTATGTATTATAATAATATAAAATACACTGCTGTACACAACATATAATAAGGTATCAGAAATGTCCAATAACTTCATTGAAATAGGCCTCGGTCAATGTTATGAATAACAACATCGACCCTAGGACTATTCGATTGAGAATAATAATTTGTTGGTTGGCTTTAGTACAATAAGCATACTATCTTTTGGTGGGTATTAAATTTATTATATTTGGACGAACTTACTAAGAGCACAAAGAAAATTAGTAATACATAAGTAGGCTTAGCCTAGAATGTTTTACACTTACGAACCTCTAAAGTGAGTGAAGTCATGTTTAATATCAATAGCTTAGTACAGCTGAAAACCCCCACTTAAAAAATAGTAGAATGGAGCCAAAACACTTATTGTAAAAGTTCAGAAAATAAATAGATTTTGCAAAACTTAGTTTGTTTACTTTCTCAACGGGTTTCTTCTATTTTGACATAACGTCATAGCTGAGGAATGAGGATGGGTGGATGACGCAAAAATCAGCTGTTCCGATCTGATTGGTTTATCAAATGGGAGAGCACAGAGAAAACGCGTAACAACATAGTGGTTACTGTACTGTAAAAAATTAATTACTTCTTGTAGCTCAATAGTGGATCTTTTTAATCAAGTACGCTTTTTAGCGCTGTAGAACTGTAAAGTTTTTAAATATAACTTTTGGCTATGTGAAAATTTTTAAAACTTACGTAATCAATTAGCGAGAAGGGGATTTTCGGTCGTGCATAAAAATGATGCAGAGATGTTACGGTTAAGGTTTGCGATGCAGAGAGAGAAAATAAACTAGCCAGCAGTTAAGATGAGATATAGCCCAATGAGATCATGAGGGGAGTGACCAGAAATTAGGAAAATAATGTAATCGATAAGAATAAAAACTTAAATAGGTACCCCCATAAAGTTTTTTCATTGAAAACATTGTGATGAAAGTAATGATACTCTCTAATATAGTTACGGTCTAGTATGTCAAAGCCAAGATTTGTATTGCAAAAGGCAAAAAATAACCTGCATAGACAAACGTCACAAAGTTGTTAAGTAACTATCTTCTAAGAAGTCATTTACGCTATAATATATTCTTTTTCAAATAAAACCTTTTTTAACTTCTGTTTAAAGTCTGAACTTCATAGTTTTAACAAATGTGTAAGTGTTTTTGGTAGATTATTATACATAGTGAGTTTTAAATTCTCCCCTCCCACCACCTTAACTTTTGAAAAAGGAAATATTTATACACCCTTTGGAGAGTGTTTTTATTGGATTCTGAAGTTTGTTTTGACGTACTTTTCGTCATCCACCCCCACCATTGATTTGAAATGTTCAAGTCAATGGCCAAAATCCGTGGGGCCAAAACTTTTTAAATACACCCCCCCCCCCTTGTGACAACTCAAAATAAAGGGAATTTTAACGACGCAAGTTCAACGACGCAGATAAATTGTTTATCTTGTATCATTTTTTGTTATACCAATTTAAAGATGACACAAAATCGGGCTTAAAATGTCTCATTTCCCACACAATTTATTTTGAATGACAAAGTTGTCTTCAAAATATTCTGAGGGAAACATCACAACCCTATAACATAATCCCATAGAGCATTTTTAAGGCAATGTTGTAATTCAAAATAAATTGTATAAGAAATCTGGCATTTTAAACCTGATTTTGTGTAATCTTTAAATGTGAAATCTCCTCGAGAAGGTCTGGTATAGACACATGGTGTCACGCTACAGAGTACCCAAAGATATACGTGTCACGCTATGACAAATGCCTAAATAAAAATGGCACCAATGTTGAAAAATAGTTATGAAATGTGCAAGTAGATGTGTACTCGTATTTATAAAGTGTACATACAACATTTTGTTTTGTGTGTTTGTAGCGAAACAGAAGTTAATTTCTGAATTACCCTTAATCATATATTTATGTATTGAATATTCATTATACAATAATGTAGTTGATTATCATAAACTCAACAGCTTATTATTCAGTAGATACTGTATAGTTATTTCATGAGCGTGTCACAGATCGGCTATTTCCAATTACCACTAAAGCCACTTTTCCTGTAATTTTGTCAAAAAAACATAATGTAAACAAAATCATGACCCTGCAGTTGAGTCTATATGGATAGTTCATATAGTTCAGTATCTTCTTGTTCATATTGGATAGATTTTGGTAGTCCTTTAGAGTAGTTTTACAGTTATCAGGGTAGTGATCGTTTTAGAATAATTACAATCTATCAGGTTAGAGGACATTTTGCATGCTATTCAGTCATATATTAGTTATATTTAAATTAAATGTCACTTTTGCATACGCCACCGCTCGACGGCTCTTTTTTACGCTGTCTTCTATAGCTGGAGACAGTCTGTGGTGTGCTGCGACTATTCGTCAAATGAGACCTAGGACAGTAATTGTCACCAGTTACTAAACTAACCCCCTGAATTCCATTTCTTTCTTATCCCTTGATGATTGATTAAGGGGAGGGGGGTCAACAACACTGTCAACCACTGGTTATACACTGTCAACCACCTCCCTTCCCCCAAAATGTGTCCTAGTCCTTCTGTCCCCTCGGCCCTCCGGCTTTTCTTATAACACCTGTAATAGTTAATTGCATTACGTCTATTTCTTCGTAGAGTGTTTCCAGAATGGGAATATTTAAAGTGGTTTTTGTACGTTATACTTATGCTATGGTCAATCTCTCAAAATGATTCTAGTACTGTATACTACATGTAGTTTGTAATTGAATACCGGTATGTTGATATATCAGTATTTCTGAGTGCCTATGTAGTTTTCTTAAAAAATATCGTCGATTTTTACAAATGTTTTAAGCTGCATCATTGGCTTTAAATTTAAAATCAATGGCTACATGGTTTTTAGAACTCATGGTAGTTTAGGGTAATTTCTAGTGGCTTTCAGAGTAAAAGTTAAAAGCTCAGTGGCAACACTGATTGCTAAGGAGTGGTGGTATCTGTCAAAGTACGATTTGAGAGTGCGCATGTTACGAAAGCCCTGAACGGCCAGAGATTTTGATGAGTTTTCTTTTTCTTTACTTCGACTTTATTATCGAAGTGATGTTCACTTCGACTTTAATATCGAAGTTGTAGCTACTTCGACTTTATTATCGAAGGAACGCATGCACAGAGTACCTATATATATATATATACGTGTGACTATTGGAGTATTGGGCCATGTGTTGTACTGTATGTTTGTTGATGTTAGTTCTATAGTACAATGACTTGATAGCAATAATTTTAAAGTAAATACATAAAAACCCCAACTGATTAAGTTTAACAACATAAGACAAAAGAAAGAAGGTTCAGCTATAACAATCGAAATAAATAATCAATTTGCAGATTTGCCATATACCGGGAATTATAAGTACTGGGAAATATGCGTAAGTTCTGGGTTTAACCGGAAAAATCGGCCCTCATATCGAGTCGCGGGCATAATTAGGTCCTCGGAGTGTACCACGGGTATGAAACGACCGTCGAAACGGGTTGCGCCCGCGAAATGGCGATCGGAACATACCGCGGGTCAGACTCAGAAACTGATTAGCTTACATATCGCAAACCTAGACAATCATAATGCACCGTGGCTCTGAAACGTTCACAGAACGTATCGCGGGCGTAAAATGGTGGTTGGAACTTATCGCAAGGTTTAAACGTCTCTCGTTAAATATCATGGGGTTTTAAAAGCGGTCAGAACGAACTGGGTCTAAAACGACTTTAGACTTAAAACGGTTCTCTGCAACAATGGAAGTGCACCGGGAAAATGTTTATATTGCCGGGAAAAACAAACACAATATAAATGCTGAATATGCGTGGATTTTACCAAGCTACTTCTGTGGCCATCCTGATTTATAGAACCTGTTAAAACTATTCGATTTTTGGAATTAATAATTGAAAATTTTAAAGTAATTTAAATGTTACTTACAGAAAAATATCAAAATCAATGTAGGTCTTGAGAAGACTCTCAGATATTTATAACATTTCTTCACTTTTAAACATCGACTACAAAATCATTGTTTGGGGAAAATCCACTTATACAAAAACTAATATATTTCATCTAGAAAAAATTACACTTCGAGCACATTTTCAAAAGTTTTGCATTCAAACCCTCCCGTCGAATGTTCACAATTTTATAAAAAAAAATGAATCCCTCTTTAGAAATTATGAAATAATGTACCTCTTAATTTAAAAAAAATTTCAAAAACTCCTAAATATCACTCACTTATTCAAGTTTTTACCAAATTGTTTCTAATACAATATTATTAATTATGATACATTGGCTCACTTTGGGTTACTAGAATTGTACAAAGTTTATAGAAAATAAACATAGTACTCAGTTTCGAAAATTTATTTGGTCGCGACCGGTTTTGGCTATACAGCCATCATCTCGGCGAATACATCAAAACAAAATATTATTTTCTTAGTATAAACAAAAAGTAGGTATAATCCATATGGTAAAAGAAAATAGAAGCTAGTATAAAAATTGTAAAATAAACAGCTAATAATATTTTTTAAATTTTTATTGCGGCTTTATAGTTGCAACCAGTTCTTGAGAAAATACATTTTGAAACTGGATACTACTGTATATTTATTTTCTTTAAAATTTGTATAATATTATTTATTAAAAAGTGATATTGGATATATTAAAGTGAGAACTATGAATCTTTACTATTATTTCAACATTATTAAAATAATGTTAATCAAAGGGTTCATAGTTCACTTTAATATTTTTAAAGTCATGTATCCAAAATTTTAAATACAATATAATAAATGTTTACAGTCTTTCTGCCTTCCAATTTGAAAAAGAAATCTCCTTATCTAAATTAAAAAATGGACTACATAGTTGTTTGACAAATCAAAATAATTATGATATAAGAGAATTTATTGATTGAGAACATTTTGAAGGGTTGACATGGATTGGACAAAAACGATGTTTTATGCTTCATTTTAATATTTATTGTTTTATTATTTTCAAATAAATTCCTCAACCCTTTGGCTGGTATATTTCATGATAGACTTGTGTCAGGAATAGAATTGAAAGGGTTAAATCCCGATTACTACTTTACAGAATATGAGAACTGTCTCCTATTTACACTCAAAAGATGCGTTTTGGGACTTGTGCTATCCAAGTTGAATTTAATTTATTTTTGAAATTGCCCTTCTTTCACTCACTGGTTTAGTTAGAATATTTACTTATGTACTAAATTACTCGGTAACAACAGTGAAAGTATGGGATAAGTAACAGTATTGGAAATAATGATGATGAAGAGAACTGATACTGAAGTATACACCATTCACAACCAGTTTTAAGCGCTATTAATATCTGTTTTTAAAAAGCATTTCTAAATTAAAATAAAAGCAATTTTTAAATTAATTTAAACAAACGAAATATAGGTTGCAAATGGTTTTCAAACTAGTGGTATAAACAGCTGGCAGACTTGTTTTACTTTTTATGATCATTGTTGACTTTTGTTTATGATTTGAGTTGCAAACAATTTCAATTAACAATTTCTACTTTTACAGCTTTATATTATTTTACAAAACTCTAAACTAATTTGGCCCCTAAACCCTAGCGGTACCTAGGTCCCAACTTGAAGAAAATGGTGTCAGCAATATCTCAAACTAACAGCCTCCATGTCGTTGGTCCACCTGGAGAGTAAGGGCAGCTGAAGACCACAAAACAAAAGTAGAAACCAGAATTCCTTGTGGATAGCAGCTGCTCTGCTGATAAGTAGGCCAGCTTTTTTGCCACAACAATTAGTGCTGAAATTCACAACTGCGATCAACTGAGGAAGCAAGCAATTCAACCAACAAACCTGAATAACTCTTCTGATGGCTAAATTATCAAATTTAGTACACATTATAGACAAAGTATGGTATTTGTTATAAACTATATTATTTCTTGCAAAATTTCTTAAACCAACTACTTTTTCTTGATTCTGGTTCATCACTAATGCATATGATACTGGCGGGAGAACCTAACTCTCTAATGGTAGCCAAAGTATTGTATAAGCCACAAATTCCCTGACCAAAGGTTAAATTCCCTGACTTTTCCTGGATTTCCCTGTCTGTGGCCACCCTGATAGACACTCACACACAGACTGTGTTAAGCCCCGTCTACACGTTCCAATTTATTGTAACAACCTGACTTGCACCAACAATATCGTAGCGATATATCGTGCGTGTGGACGGGATATCGATACAGATTACATCGCTGCAAACGGGCCGATAGAGGTTGGAGTGGTTTGAGTTAAATTTCATAAATCTGATATCGAAGGTTGGCAACGATCAGGTTGAAAGCGATGTGGACAGCAGGAACCAACTTGCGCCCCAACCACTGACCAAAAGTTCAGTGTTTCCCCATTATTTATTGAGTGACTATTGTACAGTAATCTGAGGTCATTCTTAAGTAGTTTCGTCAATCATTAGGTTCATCACGTAGATCTCTCAACAATTTTGCATGAGAAAACTTGTCTCTTTTCAATAGCCATGAGCGACACCATCTAGTTTTTGAAACTTTTTTCGCCTATTCACTGTTTTTGCTAAACAAATAGTGTAAAAAGTCCACAATCAAATTCTCTCCATTTACTCGTTGCAACAACAGATGCAACTGAAGTTGAAAAGAAACTTGGAGTAAAAAATCTGATGTTGTCGATTATTGTTACAACTTAGGTTGTTACGATAAATTGGAACGTATGTAGACCGGGCTTTAGGTCTCAGCAGGATAAAAAAAATAAAAATGTTTGTTTTGCATGTTATTATATAAATGAATGAATAAATGATTTATTCCACTGCTAAGCAACTAAAGGTTTCATACGTCCCATATGAATAGAATAGAATGCACACGCTTTCTCTACACAGCGCATTCTTAGAACAAGAAATCTGAGTTTTGCACGACAATGATGGGTAATAAGAAATTTCAGGTGCACAGATTGTACATGTTTAATTTTACATAACATTAAGGTTATTAATATATAAATATAAAGTGTTTTACATATAAAGAATTTATCAATTGATAGAATCTGTTTTTGCTCAGTATGTACACATTGTACAAATAAAAAGGCTGTGTGTATTATTACAAAAATTGTGTGTATTCTTCTATTGAACTGTCCCTTTCTTCATCCATGGGGTACACCTGAAAAATTAAAAATTAATGACATAACGTTAAAGTAATGGAAATTTTTTTTAAACTCCAGTAGTTGTTTAATAAAACATTGCAAAATAACACATGTTTTGAAAAGTGTACAGTACGATCTCACTAATCCGGCCCTTTAGATCTCTCTAATCAGGCCCTATATCAGGATCGAAAGCGGCGGATTAGCAGAAATGCCGGATTAGTGGAGCTTCACTAAAAAAGACTCAATTTGTCAGGAATAATCTGTCTTACATCAAAGAACAATTCACTACTCTTAAGAATGATTCAATTTCATTCTTATTCTTCCTTATGTCTGTGAGTTTTTGATTTGAAAATGTTAACTTATCACTACATTTTAATATTTTTAAAATCACTTTTAACAACACTTATTATTAATGTCAAAGTAACATGTTTACGTTTTTGCAATATCTCACGACTTGTACTGAATGGAAGCACCGATGAGCAATAAACAACGCACACTTTAGTCTCACGCTTTACAGACGAGTAGAGACTTGAAAACAAGTGGCTAAATGACGTGGTCACAGCGTCGGATTACTGGACGTGTCGGAGTGGCAAACGGCCGGATTGTAGAGACTGTACTGTAATTGGTATTTTAAATGGTAGTGTAGGTATTGGACAATACCCTACGTTGCATTATGGACATCTAATGGACAAAAAGAGCACTGTAGCTGGATTGACCCAGCACCAGCAATAGAGACATGACAAAATATAGTTGAACATTCCAGTTTGGCATGATATTAATGTAATGGTAAAAGTGTAAGTAACAGTGCATAATACAGTACTGCACCCAAGTGTTTGCTGAAATAGGCTCTAACTTACTTGCATTTTTTCAGCATTGTTTAATATAATAACCATTTAACCATTACTATAGTATGCATTCCACTGCACTAAAATACCACTACCTCCCCTCAATTAGATATTTAAACTCTTCTCAGGCGTCAACTAGCACATCAGTCACGTGCACAACGATTAATATGATGAGGGGTAATAATCTACATTAAGTCCAACAGTAGTTGGAGGAATAAAAGTCTCTATGACTTTCATGGTAGCCTAAATAAGGAATTTCATGGTGATAGCTTGAGGTTCATGGTAGGCGCAGAAAAGCAGCAGCCCGCTGAACTTAATACGCTGTTGTCCCCCATTGTGGCTGTACAGCAAGGTGATCTTTAACCCTTGACATAAGTGACAGAGCAACTTGAGTACTGCTAGTTGGAACAAATGCATAGGTAACTTATTTTTTTTTTTTTGTACTGTCTACACCAACGGCATTTTTATTAGAGACTTAACTTAGGGTTTGTGGGTATCACAAAACGCTTTTAGGGAAAGCGGTCCAAACCCTTGTGCCTGCGCCGGGAATCGAACCCGCAACCTTGCGCTTTGCAAGCCGTGACTCTACCCACTGAGCCACGGACGCAGGCCAGTGGGGCTTATTTGGGCTACGGCTCACCTGCATTCGTACACCCACACTCATAGAAAAGAGGCACGATACTTGAAATACTTGTAAAAGTATTAGAAGTAAAAACAGTCAAATGATTTTGGCCTACTATTTGCCATCTTAGCTCAGCCTTAACATTTGAGAATTAAAGCTGAATAATCACTGTACCGTACCGTCTAAATTATGCTAGGCTAAGTACTACCTACTCTGATTTGAGACACCAGCTACTCCTAGAGGGTATTTTAAGGTGAATATGGAATGAAGGATGAGTGTATGAGTGATTTTACGGATGATGAGGTGTAGTTTTGTTACAAACTAGGGCCAACTGTTCCCCTGATTGGGTCATGAGTTAATAGCCCAACGACCAATGTCTAAACGTAACCATCGTGAAGTTATCACTGCGCCCAGGAATCGAACCCGGGCTGATTTGGTACGAAGCACGCACTATACCACTGAGCTATGACCACCTCCTAGGCATATTAAAGCGTAGTACTGTAAATTAAAGAGTCAAGTAATGGCCTTACATAGGCATAGGAGTATGTATGAAGTGGGAATATGTATGAAGTAAGTAATATGCATCAATACAGCCTCAGTTTCCATGTTGCTGGAGGATAATAACAGCGTATACACTAGTGGTGTTTAGAAAATTTATTTCTGAAATATCTGCGTTAAATCTGACCAAAACCCTGATTATTCTGAGAATTAGCTCCAACTTTCATCCATAAGAACCTAGCTGGCTCAGGTAAATTAATTAAAAATCAACGCAGTTTTCCCAGTTACTGAGTCATAATAGGCCTTGTATAGTATTTTGTGTTTATGTTTATCTTTATGTTTTATTTAATATCAATGTTGGTACTCTACCATATGTTTTCCATTTTACAAACCACATGTTTTCTTTATTGTATTGTTTACAAAACAAACAAACTAATGTGAATAAAACTAATGGATGTTAAACAAGTGCAAAAGTATTTTCCCTTAATCTTTAATAATAACAAAGTGCCAGCTACAAAAAGGTATAATCTATTAAGTAATTATCTCCCCTACATTTTGGTCACTTCGACCCAGCATAATTTGAACTAGCCTATAAAATTACAGTCCACACCCAAATTTTATTTGTTTATTAAGAGCCTAAATTATTCCAAATGCAATATCAAATTTTAATAAGTAAAGGAAACTTAACAAAGTTGTTTTAAATAATGTATTTGCTACAATTGACAAATTTGAAAAAGAAGATTTATCTGAAACACAAAAATATCAACTAAAACAGTTTGAAGAACAAGTAAGTAAAAAATTGGCTGATTTTGAAACAATTGAAACTAAATTCTTTGATCAAGACTCTTTACCTACAGACTTCGATGAGACTGCCTATGGAAATCTGCACAGTGAAATCTCTTTTCTAGGAATAAGTATCCTGTCCCTCGTAAATAGCCTACTACCCCCTTCAAATGATGGCCTAAATGGTCTGAATACCTCAAGCAACTCAAATAACTCTCTCATCTCTGTCAGGCTACCTAAACTAGAATTGAAGCATTTCAATGGAGATCCTCATACATGGGTGTCTTTTATCAATCTCTTCAACACAACAATTCATGAAAATGAAAGCCTTCCTGCTGTGGCTAAGTTCCAATACTTACTTGGAGTACTCTCTCATGAACCATTAAATCTAATAAAATCACTTGCTATAACTGAGTCAAACTACTTCATTGCTCACAAGATTCTAACGGAAGATATCATTCCCCTGCAGACTATCATGCTTACACCTTAACCAAATACTGGACTTACCTTCAATTTCTGCTCATTCCAACAAACAGTTGCGAGATTTCTTGAATACTTTCAGTGAACACAGTGAGGCATTAAAAGCCTTGGACCATGACATTTGTACCGACAATCCCTTGCTCTCTGCTCTTCTGTTACGTAAAATGGACATTGAATTACGTAAAGATTTGAAACAACTCGTACTGAAGATAATAAAATGTTCCTCTAGTAAAAGAAATCATAAGCTTTCTCAACTCTGAATGCATTCACAATGAAGATGCTTTTCTACTGAAACCCCAATATGTCCCAAACACTCATAGGCCTAACTCATTCAACTCGTCTAACTCAAAGCCTAGCTTCTTAAAACTCACAAAAACCCAAGACACGTTTGTTGGAACAACCTCAAATGAACACTCAACACTCTCACCATGCTTCTGTTGTAACAAAACTGATCATAAAATATATCAGTGTCCTCTCTTCAAAGAGAAAAGTCCAGATGAACGTTTTAAAGTGGTTAAAACCAATCAAAGATGTACCTCATGCTTAGGAAAACATTTACACAAAGACTGTAAATCAAACTTTTCTTGCCAGACATGTAATCGAAGACATCACTCTTTACTCCATAATGAAAACTTCAAAAGTCCTTCTAAACTTGTCGTTCCGGAAACTCAAAATAGTTCTCCAAAAACCCCTTTGAAAGATGAACCTCAATCAAGTTTTGTTGGCGTCTCTACAAAACCGTCCAAAATCAATCAAGCTCCTCTTCCACAGTTTTACTTGCCACTTGCTTGATAAAGCTCACATCTCAAGAAGGGATCTCACATGTTTTCCGAGCTCTTATAGATTCTTGCAGCCAAAGTAACATTGTAACTGAACGAGTCGCTCAACTTCTTCAAACTCAACTTTTCACTTCCTCCCATGAAATAAATGGTTTGTCACAGCGACAACTAAGCCTAAAGGAGTTATATATGCAAATGTACAAACTTTGAAAGGTATCATAATAAGCTTAAACAGTCCTATGTTAGTTCTCCACAAAATAACTTCTGATTTACCAAAAGTAATGATAGCAAATGATGTTTTGGAAAATACAAAACGGTTTGCTCTAGCAGATCAAGCTTTCACATAAAAGGTCCTATTGATGCAATTTTAGGAGCTTCCTTGTACCCTCACATAGTCACGGTGAAATCTTCAGTCTTGGTCCTGAAATGCCACATTTACTTGGAACTCGTTTTGGATTTGCTGTTATGGGTGATACAAAATGCACGAAACAGAACCTTCTAAAACGCATCTGAAACATTTCTCTCAGTAACTGATCATGACATTCACTCATCCATTCAACGCTTCTGGAAAATAGAAGAGCCTCCCTTTCATTCTAAAATCACAGAAGAAGAAAAACTGTGCGATGAACATTTTTCACGAACTCATACCAGAGATCCAGATGGTCGCTACTGTTTACGTTTACCTTTCAAACCCAATCACAAACCATTAGGAGACTCATTCAAAAATGCTGAAACCCGTTTCATTGCGTTAGAAAAGAAATTTGATGCTAAACCCAAGTTTAAAGAAATGTACATTGACTTTATGAAAGATTATCTTACTTCCGGACACATGGAGTTAAGTGATGATCCCAATGATTCAACACTACCTAACTACTTTCTTCCCCACCATGGAGTCATTAAAGAAAATAGTTCAACAACCAAACTAAGAACTGTATTTGATGCCTCAGCTTGCTCATCAACTCAAGTTTCACTAAATGACACTTTGATCACTGGTCCAAAACTTCAAACCAATATAACAGATATTCTATTAGGTTTTCGATGTTTCAATGTCGTATTCACTTGTGATATAAGACAGATGTACAGACAAATCTCTATTCACTCTGATGATCAAAAATACCAGCAAATATTGTGGCGTGAAAGTCCTCAAAATCCCATACAAGTCTACAAGCTAACAACTGTCACATACGGTCTTAGCAGCTCACCATACCAGGCATTGAAAACTCTCAAACAACTAGCAGGCGATGAAGGCTCCAGGTTTCCTGATGCAGCATCTGTGTTGAAAAATCAAACCTTTGTAGATGATATTGTCTGCGGAAAAGACTCAGAAGAAGAAGCTTTAGCTCTGCAAACTCAACTCATTGAATTGCTCTCCAAGGGATGTTTTGAACTAAGAAAATGGATATCCAACAGTCCAAAACTACTTCAAACTGTCCCTGCAGAACATCTTGAAACTCCAGTTTTCCTCGATTCAACCGATAACCCACATTTCAATGTCCTTGGTATGAAATGGGATAACATCTCAGACTCTTTTTCCTTCAAACTAGACATTCAAAGTCACAATATCACCAAAAGAACCATCTTAGCTGTCATCAGTTCAATTTTTGATCCACTTGGTTTCCTCTCACCAATCACAATGTGGGCAAAATGCCTAATGCAAATTCTGTGGGCCTCAGGTTGTCAGTGGGATGACAATCTACCTCAAGACATTTCTGACAAATGGTCAAGATTCACCAGTGAACTGAAAGACATGACAGATATACACATAAAACGACCTTTTCAATGTTCCAATTCTACAACCATTCAGCTACTAGGGTTTTCAGATGCTAGTGAAATGGGTTACAGCAGTTGTCTATTTGCGATGCATTCATGAAGACGGAAATATAACTGTAAACTTAGTCATGGCTAAGACCAAAGTAGCTCCATTGAAACGGGTATCTCTGCCTCGATTAGAGCTCTGCGGAGCTCACTTACTAGCCAAGCTCCTAGATTATTGCAAACACATCATCTCTCGACAGTGTAAAATTGAGGATATCTTTGCATGGTCCGATTCAACAATAGTCCTTACATGGATTCAGACCCCACCATACAAGCTCAAAACATATGTTGCGAACAGAGTCGCTGAAATACAAGATCTCATTCCCTCCCACCAATGGTTCCACATCAGCAGTGCTGAGAACCCAGCTGACTGCGCTTCTCGTGGGTTGCTGCCCTCTCAAATGATCAACCATCCCCTATGGTGGACAGGTCCTCAATGGCTCATGCAAGATGATTCACTCTGGCCAACATTCCAATTCGCTCCACAAAACTTAGAAAATGACGAGGAAACAAAACTGAACCCTTTAACAATTCTAACATCAACAGAAACTAACAAAGAATGGGATATTCTAACAAAGTACAGCTCATTTTCAAAACTTCAATTTGTAATGGCATACATCATCCGCTTCGTGCATAACCTCAAAACGAACAGTAAAAGACATGGATTGATAACTTCCGAAGAATTAAATGCTGCCAAACTTGAAATATTTAAACTAGTCCAACAATCAGTGTTTTCTGAAGATATAGAATCGCTTAAGAAGAAACGACCATGTTCCAAAAGATTACAAAACCTTGCTCCGTTTCTGGATGAAAACGACATCATACGTGTTGGCGGACGGTTGCAAAACTCAAATCTGACTTATGACACAAAACATGTAATTGTTTTACCCAAAGGACATCACATTGTAAATCTCCTCATTGACCATTATCATCTCAAGAACTTACATGCAGGACCACAGCTATTGCAATCTTTACTATCTCAAGATGTATGGATTTTATCAGCAAGAAGTACTATAAGGTCTAGAGTCCACAAATGTGTAAAATGCTTTAAATGCAAACCTCGAAATGTCCCTCCCTTCATGGAAATCTGCCAAAAGAACGTGTTGTTCCTTGAAACCCTTTTCTCATTCGGTATAGATTTTTGTGGACCCTTCAATGCTAAAGCTCACTCACTTCGATTCATCAAACAATTCAAGATCTACATATGTGTATTTGTTTGCTTTACCACAAAGGCAGTGCATATTGAAGTGGTTTCGATCTTACCACAGATTCCTTTATAGCTGCCCTCAGCCGATTTGTGTCTCGTAGAGGATTGTGTTCTCACTTATATTCAGATTGTGGAAAAAACTTTGTAGGTGCAAATACAAAATTACAAAAAACACTCAATGAATTTTGGAAAAATACTAAAGTTCAGAACTCGATCAACCACTTTTGTGTACAAAAATCCATCACCTTCCTCTTCAATCCACCAGCTTCCCCTCACCAAGGCGGATTATGGGAAGCAGCTATCAAGCGTATGAAATATCATTTATACAGAACTCTCGACCAATCAGCCCTGACCATCGAAGAATACTTCACAATAACAACGAAAATAGAAGCTGTTTTGAACTCAAGACCCATTACTCCGATCTCATCCGACCCTTCAGATTTGACAGCGTTAACACCAGCTCATTTTCTCGTTGGATCATCTTTCTATGCTATTCCTGAACCCGACTTTTTGAACAAACCTCCATCACAATTCCGACGATGGCAGAGAATACAAGAAATTTCCCAGAAGATTTGGCAAAGATGGAGTCGAGATTATTTGAGTACTCTCCAACAGCGGACAAAATGGAACAAGAATTCTGAAAAATTTAACCTGAAAATAGGAGACATGGTGTTAGTTCAAGAACCAAACATTTCACCCTTGAACTGGCCATTGGCAAGAATTGTGTCTACAAGTCCAGGGAAAGACAACATTGTTCGTGTCGTCAAGCTGAAAACCAATACGGGAATTTTCTGTCGCCCTTCCACCAAGGTGTTTCCTTTACCGAACCAAGACTAAATACTTATATACACCCTCCTTCATTCTTATTTGAACATTGTTACTGTTCAAGGGGGCCGATATGTATAGTATTTTGTGTTTATGTTTATCTTTATGTTTTATTTAATATCAATGTTGGTACTCTACCATATGTTTTCCATTTTACAAACCACATGTTTTCTTTATTGTATTGTTTACAAAACAAACAAACTAATGTGAATAAAACTAATGGATGTTAAACAAGTGCAAAAGTATTTTCCCTTAATCCTTAATAATAACCAAGTGCCAGCTATAAAAAAGGTATAATCTATTAAGTAATTATCTCCCCTACAGGCCTAGTTGTATCGTATTTGATAGCATGGAACTTAGCCATACAGAATATGCTTGGGGTGAAAAATTGACAAGCATAATAAAATAAACAAGGCCGCAGTTGTGAAATAGGCTAGGCCAAAGTATCAAAGCCATTCCAGACTTAGGGCTTTTATCTTCAATGAGTAGGCCTAGAAATAATGTAATAATATCTTCTTTATTAATATTGTTAATTAAAGATATCATATCTTACCTGGATGACTCGCTTCAACTGGAAAAGATCAATCGAAATCAATCTGTATTAAATATAAACAAAAAAGGTAGTTGTAAATATTAACATGACCTAAGAGCAATAGAGATAGGCATCGCCGCTATGTCTCCACTTCGATAATAAAGTCGAAGTAAACATCAATTCGATAATAAAGTCGAAGTGAAGAAAAAGAAAACTCGTCAAAACTCTGGCCATTCAGGGCTTTCGTAGGATGGATAAGTGGCGTTTGTTTGGCAAGCAATCGGTCAGATGACAATATCATAACAAAAACAATCTTTTCAAGTTTGGACACAACAAGATTACATGTCTTTTATCACATACTGGGCATTTTTGTTTAAACTTGCAAAATTTTGCCATGTGATTTCCTTTTATACAAATTAGACAACATCTATTGCGTTTTACAATATCAATTCATTTCGGAAGATTCATTTCCTAGCTTTTTAACAATCTACACTGCTGTGCTTACACTCGTCACAGAATATGCAAACTGGACTCTTCCTGTCATTTAAAGTCATTAAGCCTGCTGCAGTAGGTATGGGAGACCTTTTGGGTGACTTAGCACCATCATTTTGGACAAAACCTTAGCAGGCTTGTTACTGGTAAAACTGTTTAAAGCTACATCAATTCTTTCCTCATTCTGAACCTCATTTTTCATAAATTTTATGAACTCATCTAGCCTATTTTCAGCAGTGCGTAAGTTTTCACCTGTGCAACTTCACGGCTGCCAAACTCTAAGATACTCCTCGGTCATACAAGACTCGAGCAAGGGACATATTATTGCAGCACATTTTCCCTTAGTCACACCTAGAACCTCAAGTGACTTGAGGCGGCACTCTAACTTATCATACATTTCGGACAAAGTACATGATTTACTAGAGGGTAAAGTGAGGTTTAGTAATTCCCTTATGTAAATGTCAATCAACAGATCCTCTCTGCCAAAACGTTCTTTCAGAGATTGTATAGCCAAAGGGTAATTTTCCTCAGCTCATGTAATTTTGATGTGTTAGATCAAAATGTCATATGCGATAACATCCCAAACTACACTCAAGGGTTTTGGGTTGATGAAGCTACAGACCTAGGCCTAATCAAAAACACATGTTTGAAAAGTACCAACACTGTTGAAATATTGATTGGAGCAGATGTCATCGGTAAGATGTTGACGGGAAATGTAAAACAACTGTATAGTGGTGTAACAGCAATGAAAACAGAATTAGATTGGACTTTACTTGGGAAAAAACCAGGTCAGCCGGTTAAGCAGTCCACAGCAATGCTAACTACCTCAATGTTGGTAGATGACATGAATGTATCTAATTTATGGAAATTGGATTTACTAGGGATTACTGATCCTACTGAAACTAAATCAAAAACTTTAATTGAATAATTAACTGACAAGTTTTTTTCAGGACACACTAAAGATATTGAACACTTTGGGCTAGTTCTTTTACTGTTCTCTTCTTCCCAAAAAAGACTTCATCATCCGGGAAGGGCGATCTTCCTTCAGCCATTATTGAAGTTTCTGGAAAAAAGTTAATGAAGTTATTGTAGTTTCTGGTTAAGTTAAAATAACACTAATTATTAAAACAATAATCTTTAAAATGGAGGCAAAAACAAATTAAAGGTATTCTTTAGTATATCCGAATGCCGTAAACGGGACGTCAAAAGGTTGACTTAAACCAAAATGTCAGTGACTAAATGTTTAGTTGATTAAATGTTATTATAAAATTAAATTTTGAATTTGGATTAATTATATTTGCTGTAGTGGCTTGTAGTTTTATTTAATTATTTATTGTATTGTTAAAAAACCAACACAAAACATTTTTGTACATTGGTGATTAAATGATTTGATTTGATTTAAAGTTCAAAGATTTCAAACTTCAAACTAGAGCCATTTTGGATAGGTAATTTCGTTGGGATAGGATCAACCTATTGTTACGGTTTGAGGTATTGTTCTATTTTTTTTAAACAATCTTTATTTTATGGGCCAGTGTAATGCACCTGATGCTCTCTTTTAACATTTTGCGGACCATACCTTGGTAATGACCAGGGGCAGTCAACTCAATGGCAGGCTTGTGTAGCGAGTTTGGTCCATTCGCGCCCATTGAGAACAGCGCCACTGTCGAATTTTGTTTGGCTGTCATGACAACAGCTGGTTCAACACGTAATATTTTGTTATGTTTGTAAACAAACCCAATTTTTAAAATGCTGTTAATTCTTATGTAGGACTTGCGAATTTGTTTTAATTTATTTCTGCACTGTTCTCTATTCAGTTGATAATGTTTCCGAGAAATGAAGAAATCGATTTCAAACTAACAATATTATATTCTTTATTCAGTAGGCACATTAAGTTACTCAGGTAAGACTAAGATTAACTTGATTTAATCTAGGCTAGTCATTATGGTTAATTTTTATTGTAGCGGGTGTACATCAGTACTTTTAGTCTGTGGCTACAAGATTAATTTTTAGTGTTTAAATTTGTTTTAATCCAAGTTACCCTTGACCTAAACATTATCTATTTTGTATCCATAATTCTCATGCAGCCATTATTTATGTACTTGTCCTTATTAATTATTGTTATGTATAGGCCTATCAATTAAATTTGTCTATGTTCTTATTTTGTACAAAGGATGTAGCTTAGTCAATTTCAGGCTTGTTAAGAAAGTAGCTTAGGAATAATCAAGATCTAAGGGACATCGCTAAAATTTCACGTTCGTCGACCCTGTTATCTTATTTTGATTTTAGACCAGGTTATTAATATTTTTCCAAATTCTCCACAAAATTGTTTGTAGCGTTTTACCAGAGTTAATAACTTCGAGGTTGAGTGGTAGAGGACCTTTTAGTCCTAACTAGCCTCGTTAAACAAGACAAACTTACCTTTTAATACAACAGCAATTTGGCAATTTGTTTAGCTGTTCATTTAAGCACTACCCTAGTTTAATATTTTACTTTAAAATCCGATTAAAGCATGATGAAAGCTTTTGAGACTTCAACTGAAAGTTAAAAGTTGTAATTGATTTATATGTTGTTACATTAAACTCAAAAAGCTATTTAGTGTGATGAAGACTACATGAAAGATTTTCTTGCATTTTTTACATGTACCAGCCAGTGTATTTTTTGACATTTGCACTTTAGACGGTGGGACATACATTACAGTACAATTCAATTAGGCTCATGGCATTATACATTTTTTTTCTTTTCAGGCAAATAAAATAACTCCTTTGATTGATTGGAAGTATGGCGCCTCTTTATATTCATGTTTGAAGTAATAATGAATAACAAGAATAACCATGACGAAGAAACAATCAGTGATGAACGGATGATGAATATGAACATGAGACATAATTTAATGGTTATTGCAAAAGTGTTGATATAGCGTTGTGCTGTGTCAAAATATCTAAGTAGTTTGTCTACACTCTATAGAGTTATTGGTGACATGGTGTTAAGTGGTGTCAAGTTTTGCCATAGTAAAAATCAAGAAGAATTGCAGTTGTTTTCTTATAAAGGTTGTATTGTGTTGAAATAAATTCATAAAATGATTTTACACAAGCATTGTGACATTGTGTATTTTGTACAAACAAGATATAGACTTGTTCTAGGTGAAATTAAAATATGATGCTTCAAGTATCAAAGAAATATTTAAAGTTTATAGAAACTACAACTTCAATCAAAGTAAATAAAATTTACAGACACTCTATGTGTCATGTAATGTGTGTACAATTATTACATTTGAGTAAGATATAAAGTATCTCATTAGTATTTTAAATAACTTGGTTGAATAAAATCAGTATACACATGGTTTGAAATGACTATACAATACTTGTGTACAACCTAGCACATAATAGGCAAAGTTAACATAAAGCGTTTAGCGTAACTGGTGTAGCTCTCTTATAATACATTTTACTATACTGCATTAAGGAAATCTTTTTAATATTTTTTTATACTGAAAAGCAGTTCTAGCACAAGCGTACACATTTCAAGAAACATCTCATTGCAAATAATCTCATATTAAACAAATTGGTAAGGGTTTGCAATGAACTGTTTTGAATGAGTACGATTGGTCTAATAATAACCGTTGTTAAACTCAATTCAAATTTCAGCTCAGAAGCGTCTGGTACGGTTTCTACTCATCATTCAAGTAGTTGCATTTTGTGAGAGCAGGTCGATCAAACTTTATACATCTGTATTTGCATTAGGTTGATTCTCTGTCTATATATTCCTCTGTGGTAATGACTTTTAATCATCTGTTGTTTTTAAAATAAAAAAACATTCAAAGTTATTAAACCTCAATTTATTTTAGGTTTTTATTCAAGTGACAATAATTGTCACTTGAATAAAATAATAATAATAATATTATTATCACGGTAGTTGTTTTATGTTTCGAACATTTTAAACTTATAATTTACAGTACTCAAAGTTTTTGAAATTAGCATAAATCCTTATTGTAGACTTTGCTTGATTGCTAGTTTAGGTGCAAAAACCAGTACCTAACAGTAACTAATCTTTTTTACTTAACACTAAAAAGCACTTTGCAGAATCAAGTAGTTTAGTACACTGGCAGGACCAAAGCCAGTGAGTTGAAATTAGAGCTGAGGTACAACAATATTCCTTTCAAAGAACGGATCTTTGTACGATTAACGCTACAAACGCACTGTATTAAATCACTCTCTGAATGATCTATTTTTTTCCTACAAAGTCAACTTGTTATTGTTTGAATAATTAATAAATATAATGGTTTAAAACCAGTATGAATGAATGAATGAAAAAGTCTTTATTTACGTGGCGAAGTTAGGACTTTATAGTCCTCTCTACCACTTAACCACGTTAAATATATACAATAGCAATACAACAAATCAATATACATTCCTATATAAATACATATACATTACAAAAATATTTCAAAATTAGGTATTTAAATATCATATAAGATAAACTTCGACTAAAACTTCTGAAGAATAACAAACAAATTTATTTAATGAATGTAGCACTAAAACAGTCACACTAAAACCTTTCATACAATCCACTCCCATAAACGCACACCAACGACCCCGACCACCCCTACCACAGCCCCGCAGCATACCGTCTCTGACCACCGCCCCAAAGCGAGCCGAGATTCGATCGATTTGACATTATCAGGATTCAGGACAGTATCAAAGTAAGTACCAGCCCGGCATGCAGCCAAGCAATAAATCACCACTGGAATGAGTGAAGCGAATCTACATTGCAATATTGTTATTGTACTTTCATTGGCTAATTTTAATTAGTTTATCAAGCATGCTGTAAATGTGAAAAAGGTGTATGCCGTTAATAAATCCCGTTAATAATTCCGTGTGATTTTACAGTATCCCTTCATTCTCCAGCGTTTAGTACTCTGTCAAACTATTTATTACCTATAGGGCATAGGCGTTACGAGGCTGCAAGTTTAAATACTTATCATAAAGAAAAAATATTTGGTGTTGTCGGACTGAATTTTAAATTCGGACCGCTCATCCTGCTGTTATAGCAAAACATAACTTTTTCGACCACCTTTTTTTTATATTGATGGATGACAAAATACAGGTTTATATCAAAATGTTGCCAAAGTGTGGGACATTTTCTGTTTTACTGAGCATTCAAACCATTTATTTATAAAATTTTAATCCAATGGGGACTTGCGGTAATTTTTGTTCTAACAAATTTGATTGAGATATTTACAAAAGAACATTTGTACCACATTTTATGAAAGTCTCACAATATGTCTCACAGGCCGGGTTTATGACCAACTTCCTTGTCAAGCTGGAGTACTACAACAAACTGCCTGAAAACATAAAAACTGAACCTAATTTGGCTATTTTCAAACGAAAATTAAAATCATATTTAATTAATAAATCATTTTACAGTGTGGGTGAATTTATGCATGACAATCAAGCGTAATACAATTGGATTTAATACTATAACTTAGAATATTACACCTCAACTTCGGCCTGTCCGGTACCATAGGTTTTATCACATTTCTATAATTTGTTTTATGTTAATGATTAGTTATTTAGTTAGTATGTTTTTGTTTTATAGTCAACACAATTAATTTTTGTAAAATGACTAATAAATTGTTATTATTGTTATTATTATGTGACCACTGACCTGTAGAGAAGGCACATATTCATGTACATGTCATAAAGTTTTGAAAAATTCTCGAAGCGTGTTTGGGCGTCAGGTTTTGTGTTCTTTCATGGTCCCGAACTCCGTGTCTATTACCCATAGAATACAGAGGTGTCCAATGAACCGGTGTCCAGTATCACAATTGACTGGCTTTTGTAGATTACCTTACGGTTTTAGCTTGGGTCGGGCGTACAGCAATTACCCAAACACAAATTGAACTTCGGTTCTCGGTAGGGAAATTGCAGAAATGGTAGTTTTATATAACCCTGTTATATTAAAGTATCTTGTAATGCTCGCTAAGACATCCTCAGTCAATTAAGCTGGACATGTACTATTGGATACTAGCGACTACCTGGACATTTCGCTATTAGCTTAAGTTTGGGTTTAGTTTAGTTTTGCTACCTAAATGCCAATTACGATTAGCATCGCGGTGTCTTGTGGATATCGTGTAGGCCCTACAAGATGTAGCAGGTGGGGCGTTCTCTAGAACGACCGTGGTATAAAAAATACTATACATTCTATAATGTCAGTTTGGAGAGGGGTGTTTTAGAGACATTTTTAATATGGTCTATTCGTTTAGTAATTAGTCAGCACTTTTCAAGTTGGACAGCAAGCGGGGTTTCAAATAAATTATTAGAATTACAACACGATATAACTTGCTCAACACGTCTTAAAAATATCAGATAGCATTTTCTTACTTTAATAATGGTACTGTATAAACAAAACATATTTAAAACAGTTCATTTAAATTGAGGTTTCCTTGGTCTAACAGTTGGCGTGAATAATAGCATTATATTCACTATATTGTATAGTCACTCTCTTATTTCTTATTGTTAAATTCTGAGTAAAGATAGTGTGTCTATCATATGCACATATAGTAATCATTAAAATGGTATACATTTTAAATTTAATGTACAAAAACATATTTTAGCTATATTTTTGAGTATAGGGATGGATAAGTGGCGTTTGTTTGGCAAGCAATCGGTCAGATGACAATATCATAACAAAAACAATCTTTTCAAGTTTGGACACAACAAGATTACATGTCTTTTATCACATACTGGGCATTTTTGTTTAAACTTGCAAAATTTTGCCATGTGATTTCCTTTTATACAAATTAGACAACATCTATTAGTTTTACAATATCAATTAAACAGGAAGATTCATTTCCCTAGCTTTGTAACAATCTACACTGCTGTGCTTACACTCGTCACAGAATATGCAAACTGGACTCTTCCTGTCATTTAAAGTCATTAAGCCTGCTGCAGTAGGTATGGGAGACCTTTTGGGTGACTTAGCACCATCATTTTTGGACAAAACCTTAGCAGGCTTGTTACTGGTAAAACTGTTTAAAGCTACATCAATTCTTTCCTCATTCTGAACCTCATTTTTCATAAATTTTATGAACTCATCTAGCCTATTTTCAGCAGTCACGTAAGTTTCCCCTGTGCAACCTAAACTCTAAGATACTCCTCGGTCATATAAGACTCGAGCAAGGGACATATTATTGCAGCACATTTTCCCTTAGTCACACCTAGAACCTCAAGTGACTTGAGGCGGCACTCTAACTTATCATACATTTCGGACAAAGTACATGATTTACTAGAGGGTAAAGTGAGGTTTAGTAATTCCCTTATGTAAATGTCAATCAACAGATCCTCTCTGCCAAAGCGTTCTTTCAGAGATTGTATAGCCAAGGGTAATTTTCCTCAGCTCATGTAATTTTGATGTGTTAGATCAAAATGTCATATCGATAACATCCCAAACTACACTCAAGGGTTTTGGGTTGATGAAGCTACAGACCTAGGCCTAATCAAAACACATGTTTGAAAAGTACCAACACTGTTGAAATATTGATTGGAGCAGATGTCATCGGTAAGATGTTGACGGAAATGTAAAACAACTGTATAGTGGTGTAACAGCAATGAAAACAGAATTAGATTGGACTTTACTTGGGAAAAAACCAGGTCAGCCGGTTAAGCAGTCCACAGCAATGCTAACTACCTCAATGTTGGTAGATGACATGAATGTATCTAATTTATGGAAATTGGATTTACTAGGGATTACTGATCCTACTGAAACTAAATCAAAAACTTTAATTGAACAAGAAACTGACAAGTTTTTTTCAGGACACACTAAAGATTGACGCAGAGGGTCGCTATGAAGTCAAGCTACCGTGGAAAGAAAGTCACCCAGACCTCTCTACAAACCATGATGTGGCAGTGAAGAGACTGGAGTCAACAATCAAGAAGTTGGAGAAAGATGGTGTCTACCGAATAGAAGAAGTATTTCAAGAATGGAATAAAGACAATGTAATCGAGAAGTACCAGAGCATGAGCTAGGTAGCGTAAAACACTACTTGCCTCATAGACATGTAGTCAAGGAGAGCAGTACTACAAAGGTTCGTCCGTTTTGATACCTCAGCCCATGTTCAAAAGAGCCATCCCTTAACGATTGTTTGGAAAAAGGTTGTAACATGATAGAAAATATTTTCCCCTTGATCTTACGTTTCAGATTGAACCAGATAGGTGTAGTAGCTGATATAAAAAGGCGTTTCTGCAAATTAGTGTGTACCGGAAGACGAAATTACTTGTGTTTCTTATGGAAAGATCAGTCAGGAAAAACTGTTGTTTTAGACATAGGCGTGTTGTGTTTGGTGTAGTTTGTAGCCCATACCAACTTAATGCGATGATTAATTTTCATCTAAAGAAAGAATTGGAAAAGAGTCAACAAGGCGACTCTAATTATTCTCAACACACAATTGAGACTCTGATGAGTTCTTTTTATGTAGATAGCACTGTTACCAGTCTTGATAATCATGCTAGTCTAAACACGTTCATGAATGAAGCCAAAGCTTTGATGGCAGAAGGAAAATTTGACCTTAGAGGGTGGGAGTACGAGTATACCGATCCTGATTTAAAATCTGTAGAAAATACCAACGTTTTAGGATTACTTTGGAATCGGAAAGAGGATATCCTTCAAGTCAGTGTAAGTGCCCTAAAAGCTTTACCCTCTAAGATAACCAAGACAAGTATTTTGTCTAAGGCACATTCAGTATTTGATCCTGTAGGGTTCACTTGCCCTGTAATGTTAAAACCAAAGTTGATTTTCGCGTGAGCTGTGGAGTACAAATCTGGGTTGGGATGATTGTGTATCTGATGAGATAAGTTACAGATTCCTTGACTGGATGGATCAACTGAGACTTCTAGCTGATGCAAAAATACCTAGGTGGGTCTTAAACTCTTCAGAAATAGGAAAATGGTCTATACATACCTTCTGTGATGCTAGTGAGTTAGCTTATGCAGCTGCCATCTTTCTTAGAGTGGAAACTGAAGAGGGAGTGTCCATCCAGCTTATCCAAGCGAAAACAAGGGTGGCACCGGTGAAAAACATGGCCATACCTCGCCTTGAACTTCTTGCAGCATTGATAGGTACACGACTACATAACTCTATGATCAACCCACCTTCAGTCTCTTGGTGGGGTGGTTTTTTCGAACGGCTTATCGGCCTAGTGAAGAGAGTTCTTTGAAGAATATTAGGAACATTTTCTCTCAGCTATTGTGAAATGGAAACTATGCTGTGTGATTGTGAAAGCCTAATAAATTCAAGACCTTTAACCTTTATTTCCGATGACCAAAATGATCTAGCTCCTATTACACCAGCCATGTTCATTCAAGAAATAAAGGAAAATGGCCTTCAGAGCTAGATGTGGTTGAGCGACAAACTTGCAGAAGAAGTTCGGTGCCGAGCAAACTCGTCAAGATCTTCTAGAAGTTTCAGATCTGAATACCTTGGTCAGCTTTGACAACAGTAAGTAACAATCCAGGTCGGATGTAGTAATGATCGGGACGACAACTCAAAGACTAGATTGGCCACTAGCCAAAGTAACAGAACTTTATCGGACGAGACGGAAGAGTGAGATTAGTTCAAGTATCCACTGCAAAAGGAGGAAGATATTTGAAGCCTATCAAAAGACTATACAAGATGTTATAAGTTAACTAGGAGTTAACTTGGTGGGAGAATGTTAAATATAGTTTAACTTTAAATTATTAATTATAGCTGTGTACCCGTGCTTCGCCACGGAGAAGATAAGTTCAAGTATCTTGGACTACTGCAGTCGATCAGATCAGATCATGATCGATCAGATAACAATATTCTTGTAATTTTTCAGTTACCAACACTGAAATTTACACGTTTAAGTTACCCAGGAAACACCACGTGGGAGGTATCCGTGCTAGTTTCCCATGGGGAGTTTTGTTTACGCAGATCCCTCGCCTACTGCCTAGATATTATTATGCGGGAGTTTTGTTTCACAGATCCCTCGCCTACTACCTAGATCTCATTCTACGGGGAGTTTTGTTTAGGCAGATCCCTCGCCTACTGCCTGGTTATCATTCTGCGGGAGTTTTGTTCAGGCAGATCCCCTCACCTACTGCCTAGATATCATTCTGCGGGAGTTTTGTTTGCAGATCCCTAAGCCTACTGCCTAGATATCATTCTGCGGGGAGTTTTGTTTACATGATCCCTTGCCTACTGCCTGGATATCATTCTGGGACAATGTTAGGCCCTCGCCTACTGCCAAGCTAGGTGCTAAGGACTTCTCTGTAGACTATATTTTTCGTCTTTTCTCCGGCTGTAAAATTGTGAGGCTGGTAGAAGAGCTGACTCTAGAACAGGCTACGTACAATTGGCCATGAGAAAAACAATTACTTCTCAAATCAAGCGCCAGCTACTTTCAAACTCTTCCCCTGAGCCTTGTTAATAGTCCTGGCGTAGCAGACTCTAACAGGAAACTGCAGACGTTTAAATTGGAAAGACTAGTCTGACGGAATCAGAGGAATCAGAGAAATAATCGGTTTCTTCTTGGCCTATGCCTGTGAAGATGGTGGCTTCGATAACATATTTATGAAGGGCTTTTACCTGCAGCCTCGTTCCGTTACACAGTTTAGGGGGGTTTAAATTTCTTAGTAACATGATAGGTGCCCCAACCTTGAGGTAGAGAATATGTGCAGGTATACCAGGGGGATTGAGAGTGTGCAAAAATTCAACCGGGTAATGTACAGCATCATCTACCTCGATTACTGAATCAACCGACTCGTACCTCATTTTATGGGTCGACAGCTGATCTAGTAAAGCTGCATTAATGGTATTAGCTGTGTCATTTGTAGGGGTAAGGATTGCTCTCTCACAGAGCCACAAAGGGTCATCTGGTGAAATGTTGCAGATATGTGGATAAATTCGCTCGATTAAGCTTTCCACACTGTTGACAATCTCGCACAGTTGATCTGGAATGGTAATTTTTCCATCGCACTCTGCTATCCTTCCATCACCAATGTCTAGAAGTAGCCGGGAGAATTCCGATGCCTTTAAGTCATTTTGAAGATGCACCCGCATATTGGTGGTTAGGGATAGTGTTTGCACTTTGGGCCATAGGCTAGATGATTTCAAGCATGCCTTGACCTCATCAGCACGCGTTCCTCGTGGAACTACGGGCAGTGTTTGTCTGAAATCACCTGCTAAAAGCACAGTAGTTCCACCCATAAGTTTGTTGTTACTCTTAAGGTCTTTAAGAGTTCGATCCAAAGCCTCGATCCCTCCTTTGTGTGCCATTGTGCACTCGTCCCAAACAATAAGTTTGGCCTCTCGCAGTACACGGGCGGTCCCACTTTGCTTGGAAATGTTACAGAGTGCAGAGTGAGAATGGCTCAGGTTGAGTGGAAGTTTGAAGGCAGAATGTGCTGTCCTACCCCCATCGAGTAAAGTGGCTGCGATGCCTGATGATGCAACAGCGATGGCAACATTTCTCTCACTTCTCAATTTACATAGAAGTAAATTAATAAGAAAGGTTTTGCCAGTTCCCCTGGCATCAAGAAAGAAAAGCTGGCCAATGTCTGAAGTAGTGCACTCAATAATCTTACCGTATACAAGGCTCTGTTCTTTGTTCAGCTTTGGAACATTGTCTGCAACTTGTTTGGAAACCATTGTAAGATCGTAATCCAGCTCTCTAAGATACTCTCGGTCCAAATCTAAAGGCGCGTGCTTCACGTGAAGGTGAAGGAAAGCCGAACTTAGTTAGACTGTTCCCAGACATTCCTAAGACCAAATCCTCAATGGCTACCAAGCATTTGTTGTAAACAACCTCCATTAGAAGATCTAGCTTACTACTCAAATTTTTATCTTTTGAATTTGCCTCTGGAAATCTTCCAGAGACTGTCTCGGTGTTTTTCCAAAGCAGTACAGGATCAGAAACTTGACAAAACACCAACATGATTGCAAACAGCTCTCGAATCTTAAAAGGTGAGTCGGTGCAGGAAGCTTCCTCCAAAGTGCGATCCCAATGCGCGTCATCTTCTAGAAGGCCAAGAGCCTTACACGCGGCTTGAAAAGTAGGATGAATAACTCCATCAACAGTTTTGAGGTGATCAAATGACTGAGGACCAGGGATTGTATGCAAGAGAAGACGGAGGTAGTAACACTCGGCATTACCAGGATGTACTGTGTAGACCCTGCCAAGAGTTTGGTCTTTTTTCACTCCTGTGTAGCCTGGGACAGGTTTGCCTTGTTTTCTCCTACAGAACCTGTTGTCTTTCCAAACATAGTACCCTGGTACATCACAATACAAAAGGTTGGACGCAAACTCATCATTTTGGCAAAGCTCAAAAAAACCTTGAAGAGTGGTGTTTTTGGGACAACTGATCCTATCTTGAATATTATCTGCATTAAAATACACTCGCTGGCCATTCTCGAGATGTACAGCAAGATGCATCACCGACGGATAGCGTTCATGTATCGGGAAACAAAAAATCCTCCATGCTGCCTCAGAACTACTGATATACCTTCCTGACTCGTACCTTGCAACCGTCAAAATCACTAATGGTAAAAGTAGCTTGATCGGAACCTTTGTTGACATACTTGCATATGTACTTTATAGATTTGACTGAGTTACAGTACTCAACGTTGATATGGGCTGAGAAAATACGGGAAAGTACTGGGTTGTAGGGCACAACCCACCTATTGTCAATATCTAAACCATTGATTGTCGTGGTTTGACCACCATCTGAAGCTGGCCGCCTGCGGTATTGAGGGTAACCATCTTCTCCAGTTTGAGTTTCCTTGAGAAGTGGGCGGGGGTACTTCTTGGAACATGTTCCGTCTACCATGCAAGGCGAGCTTCTGTTCAGATGACCACACGGGCCGTGGATCATATTAGACTTGACAATTTCGTGGAGAACAGGGTCTGTGTCTTTGTCAGGAATCTCAGCACGAATAACTTTGTCTATGTTTTCTGGCCTGATTTTCTCTTCCAGCCACAGAAGAATGTGAACATGAGGAAGCCCTCGTTTTTGCCATTCCACAGAGTACATGTGACACCTTGAAGGACCAAATAAACAACCTTTTGTTAGAAGTTTGATAATTTTCTTAACCTTTAAATGGAAAGTCCGCGCTACTAAGTCATGTCTGTCTTGAGGCTTTTGACCCTGTTTCAAGAGCTGACTGATTTCTGGCCATTTTGGATTGCAAGTGAAAGTTATGAATAGATCAGGACGTCCAAAATGCCGCACGTAAGTCATAGCATCTTGGGTGCGTTCGTGCATGTAGCGGACCTCCAGTAAAGGTTGATGGCAAGACAACCATTTTGCCTATTTCGAAAGATTACCGTCAGATTTTGACATGGCGTCCTTTAGGTGCACATACTCCTCACTTCTCAATTTTTTCTGGTTGATACTGAATGTAAAGAAGGCTCTGTCTCGATTTTTGCATACATATCAACCAGAAATTGGTTGAAAGATTACGAAAAAAGCAAAATGTCGAGTTCTCTTCTTCACGTTCCATTATTCTGTAGCTGTAAAGTCGACTGCTGAAACCGTTTTCTTTAGAGGGTTTGGTTGACAGGATCAGATTGAGGGATATTGATACAGTACCCATCTTCTCCTCGGCAAAACATTAAAGGATATTGAAGCGCATCATAAGCTCGGTGTGTTTCACTGATCCGCCGCAAAGAACTGTTTCTGCTGTGCAGAACAATATCTCTCTTTTAAATTCTTGACCAACAATTAAAACAGCGACTTCATCAGTGGTGGGAGCATTGTAGCGACCTTTATGCTCGCCTTGTGGTTTTCTATCGGCGTTAATAACAACCTGGAAGTCTAGTTGGTCTTCAGGAACCGATTCAATTGATGTTTTGAAGTCTCGAACGTAGATATTGTGATTATGTAGCAACTCTTGCAATTCCAGCACCAAATCAGGCTTAACATTCGGAAAATGTCCACATCTTATATCTCTTTCAATATTTTTGTCCCGACAAAATAGATTTGTAAAAGGCAGGCTGTTGCTCAGGTACTGGCATCAAACTCCCGATCCTGTGATACACCTGTCCTTGTACTTTGAAGGTGGGCATAAAGTTTCCTATTTTTATCTCTTTGGCTCCAAAGACGTCATCTGGAAACATCCGTTATACATCCTTGTGTTAGCCAGAAAGTGTTGTGAGTCTGGGTGTTGAGAGGTAAGAAGACTATGCAAGGTTCAGGATATTGTTGTATGGGAGGGAGTTTGATTTTACCATTACTACAACACATACCGGAGACTCATCTTTCCACTTCTTAGCTCTACAAAATTTACAAATGTTATCCATTGGCCCTAGCACAACAGATTTTTCAGTCTCATAATCCAACTCTGGGTTATAATCAAAACCAGAACTATTTAATGTTTTCCAGATTAAAAGGCGTCTTGTTTGCTTTTTCCCCCCAGTAGGATCATTTTTTGATGAGGACTTTCTACTTACTTCGGGTTCTTTTTCGTGTATTTGGATACACATGACCTATGCACCTCTGGATTATTTTGAGTGTACTTAGCCACTGATGCCCTATGAATTTCTGGATTATTTTGTGTGTACTTAGTTACGGCAATATAATGTGCGCTGGGATGATTTTGTTTGTAGGATTGCGAGGCCTCTTTCAACTGTTTTTTTGCGTAGTATTAGTAAACCTAGCTCTACGTTTTATTTTTTCTTGGGAGTTGAAGGATTTGAATTTTGAATAGAGCACAAAGCGGGAACATCGACATCCATTGGTGTTGTTAAATTTGATGACTGGTCATCATTTAAATGATCCATTGGTGTACACGGTTCATACACTTCAAAATGACCCTGTGTAATTGGACCCGTAAATTTCAACCTTATTACAGTAGGCATTTCCATACGTGTTTCCAGTTTGAAGAGCTTTATTAGTGTAGAGTTGAAATTGAAAGGGATAAATTTCTTTTGCCACTTCCAATTCAAAAGAAGTGCCATAAGTGTATGGCCTAGACATAGTAGACACGTACTCATCCAAGCTCTGGTATTGTTGACACTCTCTATTCATTGAGTAGGCGTGCAATCTTTCCCAATTAAGAGAGGCATGAGCAACTATTTCGTGCGAACTTTACGGGAATGGGAAGCATGGCCGTACATGGCGTAGAGAGGGCAGAGAAAAGGCAGGCTCCATCACCAGGTATAGGGTAGGCTCGGTGAGGAACGGGCAAGCCGTTTATTTCAAGCGATTCGACAACATCATTTATTCCATCCATCATTTTGATGTCAGAATTTGTTAAAACAAAATAACTAAATAACTCTTAAAAACTAAATTAAGGTTTAAAACTACTAAATTGAAATGAAACTCAACGAAAATGTCCTGTACCAAAATTAAATATATTAAAACTAACTCTAGTACTTCAGATAAATAAAACTAATGTAAAGGACGAATAATATAAATAATGAAAAGTTAGTTTAACACCAAATGAAGTAGGAAATTAGGCAAAAAATGAAGCAGAGCTGAGTTTGCGTAGTGGCAGCCTGTTAGACAGTATCGCCATTACGCTTCACCACTCAGCCGACTCACAGTGAGTGAATACCGACCGGTACGACTAACGCATAAATGGAGAAGTTAAAAATAAAATGCCTAGACCAAGTGAACAACTCAGCCGACTCACAGTGCACACACAGTACAATGCTACAGTGAGTGAATACCGGTCGACTAACGCAAAATGGAGAAGTTCAAGAGAAAACGCCTGAACAAAGTGTTGTATAGCAGCAGCGTAGTACCTACAACAACTTCCTGGCTCAGACTGATGACAAAAGTAAAGAGAGGCCGTGAGGTAGACTGATGAGGATGGAGGGATGGCGTGGAGGGGGAGCAACATGGCGTGGTGGCGTGGAGGGGAGCGGCATGGCTACACACACACCGCGTAGTGCAACCAACACAATATTAAACGTTAGGAAATAAAATTATTGGCCTTTGAGACCTGTTGCTTCTAACCGTTTAAGTAATAAATTAGGTGGTCGGTGTTCATTCTAATGTGTGAATTCTCTTATCGTAACATTGGTATAGTTTTCTATTGCCATATCGAAGTACAGTAGGCTACAGTTGCAGTATTGAAGAATTCGAACCTATAACTATTCTAGAACAGTAATATTACTGTTTCAACGTACAGGTAATAAGTATCTTAGTCTGAATAAACATTGAATAAATAAAGTATTCTGCAAGGCCTAAAGAGTAAATTAACAGGACATATGTCGTGGTGGGAGGCGGGGGAAACTGGGCCAAGTGACCAGTTTGCCTACTCTCTAGATATCATTCTGCGGGGAGTTTTATAAGGGCAGATCTCTTCGCCTACTGTCTAGATATCATTCTGCGGGGAATTTTGTTGGCAGATCCCTAAGCCTACTGTCTAGATCAAGCGGGGACTTTTGTTTACGCAAATCCTTTCACCTGCTGCCTGGATATCATTCTACGGGAGTTGTTTTAGGCGGTTTCCTCGCCTACTGCCAAGCTAGGTGCTAAGGACTTCTCTGGAGACTATATTTTTCGTCTTTTTCTCCGGCTGTAAAATTGTCAGGCTGGCAGGAGAGCTGACTTTAGAACAGGCCATGCACAATTGGCCACGAGAGAAACAATTACTTCTCAGACCAACGCCAGCCATCACTTGCAAACTCTGTCCCTGAGCTTTGCTAATAGTCATGGCGTAGCAGACTCTTACAGGAAAATGCAGACCTTTAAACTGGAAAGGGTAGTCTGACGGAATCAGAGGAATGCCAGAAATAAATACAGTTTCTCCTTGGCCTATGGCTGTGAAGATGGTGGCTTTGATAACGTACTTATGAAGGACTTTTACCTGCAGCCTTGTTCCGTACTCAGTTTAGGGGGTTTAAATTTCTGAGTAACATGATAGGTGCCTCAACCTTGAGGTAGAGAGTATGTGCAGGTTTACCAGGTGGAATGAGGGTGTGCAAAATTTAAACCAGGTAATGCACAGCATCATCGACCGATTACTGAATCAAATCAAATGAATCGTATGGGTCGGCAGCTGATCTAGTAAAGCTGCATTAATGGTATTTGCTGTGTCGTTTGTAGAGGTATGGATTGCTCTCTTACATAGCCCTCGAAAAGTCGTCTGGTGAAATATTGCAGATGTTTGGATAAATTCGCTCGATTAAGCTTTCCATACTGTTGACAATCTCGCACAGTTGGTCTGGAATAGTTTTCCAGATCCAAATCATCAATAGCTACCAAGCATTTGTAGTAACACACACACAGCGCAGTGTAACCAACACATTATTAAAAGTTAGCAAATAAAATTTTTGGTCCTTGAAACCTGTTGCTACTACCCGTTTAAGTAACAAATTAGGTAGTTGGTGTTTATTCTGGTGTGTGAATTCTCTCATCGTAAAATTGATAGTTTTCTATTTATAAGTATTAGGTTAGGCTCGGTGCAAAGTGTATATTTTTTAGTAAAAGTGTCCCATAAAATTAAGGTAAGACCCACTAATTATAATATGTCTTAGAAAATTCAATTAAAACTAACTTTAAACTATTTGCTGTTGCCAATAAGCTGACTCATATCTCGTTAAACTGTCGTAAAACTGTTTTACTTTAGTGTTTGTCGATATGGTGTTGCAGGTGGTTCATTCATTATTAATAGCTGATTGGCAGCACACCTTCTTTATATTAAAAATAAAACTATTTTTAATTTTTGAATTATATTTTGGCTTCTTTAGAAACAAAAAAATATTAGAAACATCATATATGGACTATAAATTCCCAAATTCACATTTTAGCAAACCCTCACAGACCATAAACCCTATTTGGAATAATTTGTTGAAAGAAAATTTAAAATTATAATTATAAACATACATATTTATTGGTACTAACTATAGGATATTTCTTTTTCTATGTGTATAGCCATATGATTTTAATTTTAAACTATTTGGTTTTATAGTTAGTTGATTGTTATTTTTGTAATCTGAAGAGGGTTTCTGTAAAGAAGCCGAAATATAAATTCTACCTACACATAGGCAGCAACTGGATAGAAGAGGGTCGATAAGGTGGGGAGCGAAACTGGGCCAAGTGACCAGCTTTTTTACGTTTTTCGTTGACTGGTAAACTAAGAGATACAAAAAAATGTTTGATATAAAACTTGTAGATAATTTCATGCCACACTAACGATTTTTCATCAGATTGAAGATCGGATCACTCGTTTAGGCTAGCGGACAAATAGTGAAGACGTTACGCGGCCCATTTTTGCTTAATTTCACCCCTCAAAACAACCCTTAAAATAGGAATTTTACAAAACCGTTTCTTAGTGGGTGGTTTGGGCTACCACAAACAGGTGTGCAAAGTTTCAACTCGTTAGGCCCAGTAGTTTTGGCTGTGGTCTGATTATCAGTCAGTCAGTCAGGACACTTTCTTTTATATATATAGATTTTCTATCTTTATGTTTTGCAAAGTTGGTGTTTTGATAGATGTCTTCGAATATGACATCTGATAGTCCATTATTGCATAAAATAATAAGATGAGTTTGTTTATGTAAAGTTTTGTATTCTCCAATGTGACAGTAATTTTCCCTGTTAAAATAAACCAAGTATTTCCCATATTAAATCTTTCATTTAATTAGCAAGAAGGTACAAATTTGACAACTTATTTACTTACCTTCATGGTGAATGACCTTTGAGTGGAGTGTCAATCAGATTCTTCATTTTCTCTCTCTAATTTGGCAAGTGCCTTCTGGGTGATTCTGGTTCCTTCTGTCAAGTATAATTCTCACGTTATTGTCTTGAACCAAAAACTTTGCATAGTTATTGTTAAAAATTCAAATGTTTTTATTAGTATTACAGTAGGACGTCGATAATCCGAACGTCAATCATCCGAACACGTCCAAAGTCGAAGCGCTTTCGGGAAGAAAATGCAAAAAATATGTTTTCGTCAAATGCGATTTAAATATCACCAGAACAATATTTCTGCGAGGGAGATGAAAATATAAGTGTGTTTGGAACTGGAGCGCTCCATAGTCCATATGCAACAATTATATGTTGTTTACTTGCTAGCGTAGTGGTGACTCACCATAACAGTCCACAGGTGTGCGATGTGCGTAGCGGGTGACTCCGCAGTGTATTGTGGCAGTGAACTTCAAGAGCTATTTTTAGCTACGCCCTACATCCCTCCACCCTTTCCCTTTCCTTCTTGTGTGATTTCAAATGCTCAATATATGTAAGTAGGTTTACAGTACAGAACTTAACCTTATTTAAGATGTTCTATAGGTCATGTATTTGCAGTTAACCCATTTAAATCGAATAAAATACCTAAATTAAAGCACACCGCGTCTTTTTTTGCCTTTTGTTTGAAAATCGAACAATTTGAAAATCCGAACCACCCATGGTCCCAATTAGTTCGTTATGACGTCCTACTGTATGTGTTTTCCAAAACATATGGAATTTAAACGAGAGATAAATACTTACAACTAAATTGTGATTCACTAAATATTTTAACAGAGCTGTAAGATTAGAACAATATTGTAGAATGTTAAAGTCCACATTCTAGCCCAATGACACTGGAGCTGACTATCTGAGGATCAGGTAGAGTCTAAGAAACCCATGCAAATCAGGGATTGGAAGTTAAGTCACTCATATAAAAAAACTTAAGTAATTAGCAATTTATCTGACAGAGTAAATATCATTTGATGTTGACAAATCAATAACCAAGACTAGGCCATTTTACATCACAAGCCTGTCGAGACATAATAGTGACTCATCTGCTGTATGCTTTCTTTTCCTGTCATGCTGCAGTTTTGTTCTAATCTTTGGCGTAGAGTGATATAAAATACTATAAAACTGTCAGCAGATGCAGTGAACTAATTTTACTACCTGTAAAAGATGTATATTGCTCCTGATATCCGAAGACAAATGTTGTCCATAAGTCTGGTCTCGTTAGGGAGTGAGGGTTCTACAATTTGGTTTTTTGAAGCTAGGAGGCTGTAACATCCTGATGATGGTAAAAGAGCTGGTGTATTTTTAAACATAATAAAACAAATTCTTACCATATACAGCGATGGCTCTCTCCAAAATTCTTGGTGGAAGAGTGTCTGAGTATAATTTGGGTCCATGTTTTCTTGATTCTATAAACATTTTAACAAAATATTAGCCAACCAAAACTTAATTTTCAAAACTAAAGCTAAAAACAAACTAAACTAAATGAAAGTTTAATGGATTTTGGTATTACCAAAAAGGCAAAAGAATAATATCGATTTAAATATAGAGATTCCTGCAAGGAGTCTCATACGATCTAAAACGTTTTATGTAAAAAAACAATGTTTTGGTGTATTTGTTAATAAATAAATCATTATGATAAAATAAACTGAAATTCTTTGCTTATAACAGAATAAAATCCAACTCAATTAGACAGGGATCTGAATTGTTGGTAGAGAAATAATCGTGCCTGAGAGCACTTTCTTTAGCTTTTACAAAAGATACCTTAAACTGTTAAATACCAAATAACTACTTTCCATTTATTTTGTATGACAATACCAACTCCTAAAACGTAGCTGGATCCAAAAGATTATTGTATGAATATTATGAACACATTAAATCTTAAAATAAGAGGGCTGTTTAGAAAGTAACATAATATGTTTCAGAATAAAACAATTAAAAAACGTTTGAAAGGCATTTTCTTATCTACTTTTCTACATAGTATTCATCATAACTTGATACACGTTTTCAATACCGTCTGTAGAAATATACCGTGCGACATCAAAGCTGATTTAATTATACCCGCATACCTCTTATTAAAGCATTTTTGTTGTACTTTTGTTTTTCTAGGGACATGCTTGAATGACTCTTGTTTCATCGCCAGTCACAATATGGTCGGTAACTGTACTGACGTTTTTCTTGTAGGCCTATTATTATAAATAAATCTTGGTTTTCACAAATCTTGTGGTTGACTTTCCTCACGAGTTCCATCAGTCACAATGCCTAATGTTGCTGTGGCCATTTTTTTTAAATTGATACACAACTGCATTATTCAACAAGTTTGGTGATAAATCTCGATAGATTTGTGATTTTGCCAACAAAAACCAAGTTACTGAACCTTACACTGGCGTGACTTGCCGTGCACATTTTCAACAGAAGTAGTAAGCAGAGGAAGCAGGACAAGGGTGCTCACCGGTCTTGAGACAAAATATGTCAATGGGCCAAGCCCGAAAACTACTAGCAACAGTTCTCATCCAGCGCTTTGTATGGTGCACCAGTGTGGGTGCGAGCACTGGATTTAAAAATAGCTGGGGTAAAATTGGGAAATGTCCAAAGCAAAATGGCACCGGGTGAGCAGTGGCTCCAGGACTATGTCAGAAGTGGCAGCTCTAGTAATTTCAGGGATTCCACCGCTGGAGTTGCAGGCAGGGAAAAGGCAGAGAACTATGGAGGTGCAAGCAGCGCCAAAGGCTTGTGAGAGGCTGGCAGGAATGGTGGACTTAAGCAAAGACAGGGAGCTGGACCAGGAAACTCACGCCAACCTCGAACCATGGGTGTTGAGGGACACCCATGTTGAATTTCAACTGTAATTTTCGTCAGGACACGAGTTGTTAAACAACTATCTTCACAAGATCCAAAAGCTGAGTGCAAAGCTGTCGATACTGTGATACTAGAGACACAGCGAACACTCTGTCTACATTGGTGTGAAAATTCTTGAGAAGACCAATCACACTGTCTCTATTAGTTTAGACAAGTGAGAACATCATTAAGAAGCGTCTTTAAAGCAAAAAAGATGTGGGACTTGGTTGTAAAACTAGTCACAGACATCCTGAGAACGAAGATTATAGAAGAAAGACAATAGTCAGTAAGACTCACCGAGCTGAATAAATTTTCAGTCAGTTCCAGCTTAGGTGAAGATGGAGGAAGTTTTTAAGTCAGTAAAAATCTGACACTACCATTAGTATATGCTAGTACAGTATTTGGAAGATTTTGTTACCTCTATAGGGGAAAAAAGTAAGCAGAGTAAAACGTCACGTTACAACCCCTGAATGCACACTGAGTGTGGTATACTGGCACCAAGATGATGTGCTACTTCTGAACAGTCTCCTACATGATTTCAAAAGCACATGCTATAGCAAAATTGCATAGTAGTTGTTACTCTACCATTATTGTTTTGAAGTAATGAATGTTTGGAAACAGTCGAAAAGAACCAGCAGTACAGGAAGGGTCGCATTTTATTAAATAGCCAACACTTTTCAACACATGTAACAAATCACACAACATTCACCATGGAAACAAATCGCGATTTTCTTTAGACTTGTTACATTGTGTCTGTCTTGGTTGGATGGCATAATACAGAATAACGGATAATACAGAATATCGGATAAGAGAAGGACGGATGAGTAAGACTCTACTGTACTTACAATGTCTAGTTAAAAACAACAAATATACTATGATTAATATCAAAGACCAACATGAATAATAATCAAGGACATAGAAGGGTTACTGTACTTACATTTCCATATGTTAACTTTTGGCGATTTTTGGCTTCTTAACAGGAGTTTTAGGCAGCTTCTCAAGAGCATTTGTATTGGAACAGTTTACTTTTGGCTCTTTGCTTTTCTTTGTTGATTTTGTTTCTTCTTTTATGAATTGAGCTTTTGTTTGAATCAATGCGGACTGTTATTTATATATGCTTTAACAGGGCTAATTACATTTTGAACCTCTCCTTGTCATTTAGAGAGTTTCCATTCTTTTGTCACTTACACATAACATTTTAGCTGGAGGCTTAAGGTGACTTGGGTTCCGTAACTTTGCTTTTGTCAGTAGAGTTCAAAGTAGGAGTTTTATTTGATTTACTGTAAGTACCAATAGATGGTGTTTTTATGCCAGATTTGGCTAGAGGTAGAGTGTTGGTGATTTGGGGTTTCTTTTCAGAACTAACAGTATTTCTTTGGTTTGGTACAGGCGTTTTATTGCGGAATTTACAAAATCTTTGGTATTTTTGAAATGGGAGTGCTGACACTTCGTCTTTGTGTTATTTACAGAAGAAGTTAAAGTCTTGTCTTGGGCTTGTTATTGTCCAGTTTAAGCAAATTTTTGGCCCATTTGTAGTTAGTTGTTTTTGAATCGGACTTTATTTGCAATTTTGAAGGTTTCAAAATTGGTATGTGAGTTGAAACAGGTAGTTTAGTCTCATTCTTGGAAGTTAGAGATCCCTCCTTACTCTGCAAAGATATATTTTGAGGTTCAACAGAAGGAGTGAAAGAGTTTTGGCGATGCTGCATGATGGCTTCAAAGCTAGTCTCATTTACGTTTTCATCATGACCATCTAAAGTGATTTGATTGACTCCATCCAACAGTGAATCATCACTTGTTTGTCTGCGACAGGAAGGAAGCTGTTTTATATCTTTGTTGAGTAGAAGCTTCAGACTCATAAGCGGAATAATAGTCAGTAAAGTTAGAGTTATTTGAACAAGAACCAAACAATGTTGACTGAGAAATATCTGTGGCTTCTTGACAATGTTGGAAACTTTTTACTTGAAAATCAATCTCATCCACTGACATATGAAAATCTAATACTCCTGAGTGAGCTTTTCCAGTTTGAGACATTGATTCTAACATTTGATCATCATAGCTTATGTCTTCATACACTGCATTTGCCAACAATCCTTGAGGACTTTGGCATGGTTCAACGCTAGAATTTTCAAAGGAGGAGCCATGAGAGAAATTCAACACACTGTCACTTACAGCATTGAGTGAAAAGTCTTTTCCAATTGATAAGTTGATGATATGATGTTGAGGGTCTTCGTTTACATCATATTCTTCCACATAGAGGCTAGGGTTATTTTTTAGCGTTCTGGTGCTGCAAACAAAGCTTCAACAGAAATGTGCCTAGAAGTGATTTCGTTAGAGTTTGATTCATTAGAATTATTTGGTTGTTCACTCTTGTTTGGTAAACTGGCGAGTCATTTTCATTTGGGAGTGCGATGTCGAAGGCAATTTTTCATTGGATAGAGATTTATTTTGTATCTCGTTAGATCCTTCCCTCACTTACATTTTCACTTGACTCAAAAGCTTCAGCAGGCTCAGTTACTTGTTTTTCATTCAATAGAAAGCTTTCATCTTCAGATAAGATTATGACAGAATCCTGGTCGCTATCTAGATCAATAACTGAACTAGTTCCGTTCAATCCTGATATTTGTGAAGTGATTATGACAGAATCCTGGTCGCTATCTAGATCAATAACTGAACTAGTTCCGTTCAATCCTGATATTTGTGAAGTGTTCAAGATGTCACTGTTTGAACAATGAGTTTCTGTGCCCTGGTAGATCCATTTAAAACATCAGGTAAAGTGGATGCAAGTGTGGTAGGTGTGTCTGTTGAATTCAACCTTCCACCTCTTGTAGTCGCTGGTCTGAAAAAGAAACATTTTGTTAAATGAAATCAAGTTTATTCATCCACAGTTTACAAAGTTGATTGAATATGAGTTTGACTTTGAATGACTTTAGCCATCCATATTGATGGCTGGCTTGCTGTCTAATACTACTGTAGCGGACTTTAGGTTTCACAGATGAGTTTAGATGGTGCGTCAATGGACGGTACAATTTAAATTAGGCACCTTCCTAGAACTGGCTGACACCCTCGGCACATCCACTATTGACACTTCTATTCACTGCAGGAGCGGAAACATTGAACTGACCTTTCCTTGGACGTCTAGAAACAGCCCCATTGAATATGTTCCAGAAACACCTGGGCTTTTCTACAAGCTTATATATACCCTTCTGAAGAGCCGAGTCAGTTACATAATAATCTTTATTTCGAACAATATAAAATTGTGTTGGAATATTAACAATATTGTAAGAAACAACAAGAAAATAATTATATGAAATATATGAGCCACTAGCCTTATTATACCAATAATTTTAAAACTTAATTTGATTATAAATAACTATGAAAACTGTCCAGACTTTTAAGTAGTAAGAGTGCTCTAAAAACTCTTCTATACTATAAAATGATTTGGATACAAGGTAGTTTTTTAATTTTGTTTTAAATAATTTAGAATGTTGAAAAATTTTTATATGTGAGGGTAGTTTTTGAAAATAATACCCCTGCTTGTGATGGTAACTTTTAAATAATTCCAGTCTATGGTATTCAACTCTGTAGTTGTCTACCGACCGCGTACCATGATTATGAATTTCATTGCCTTGTACAAGGCGGCATTTATCGAGGCAGAACATGATAGTTTCAGTAAATGTAAATTGATGGAAAAGTAAGAATGTTTAGTCTTTTGAACAATTTCAGCACAAATCTCTTAGATTAAGATTTTCTAAGATTCGGACGGCATATTTCTGTAAAACAAATATCCGACTTACTTTTGTTTTAGCACAGTTTCCCCATAAACATGTTCCATATTTTAGATGGATAGATAATACCATGATATGCTAATTTCAAAATTTCTCTGGAACAAAAACCTGCTAGGTTTCTGAGCATAAAGATTCCTGTTGAAACTTTATTGCATACATGCTCGATATGAGAGTCCCAATTTAATTTTCTATCTAGATTAATACCTAGAAAATTGAAATTTTCCACTTCTTTGATTTGGTTATCATTCAAAAGTACCAGTGGGCTTTCATTGTTGATGTGGCGACCAATATTAAAGTTCAATAATCTAGTTTTATTAAGGTTAGTTTTAAGGTTTAGTTGTTCGAAAAACTGCACACAAGTGTTAGTGGATTGAAAGGAAACTATTTCTAGTTCATTCAATGTTGGAGCTGTGAACATTAAAGTTGTGTCATCGGTATTGAACTGAGTTCCTAGTGTCATACTTGAGTGCAAATTGTTCACATATAAAATGAACAGCATGGGACCCAGAATAGAACCCTGTGGGACCCGTACCTAAGTTCAATAGGATCGGATACAGAATTATTGATTTGCACTTGTTGAGTCCGATTAAGAAGATCGACCTTATCCATTTAAGTGGTAACCCTCTTATGCCATAACTTTCCAATATGTGTAATAGTTTTAAATGGTCAACACAATCAAATGCCTTGGACAAATCTAAAAATACTCATGGCCTTGTGTTTATTATCCAAAGCCTGAATCATGTTTTCCACTAAACCATTAACTGCCTCAATAGTGCATTTATTTTTCTAAATCCATACTGGCTATCGGACAGAATTTTTGTTTGTCTACAAAAGCGACAACCTTTCATAAAACACCTTTTCCACTAATTTTCCAAAGACTGGTAACAAAGAAATTGGTCGATAATTAGTCATTTCCATCTTGTTTCCTTTTTTAAAGATTGGAACTACTTTACTTGGTTTTAAAACTGAAGGAAATGTACCTTCTTGGAAAGACAAGTTTATTAAATTGGTCAAAGAACTGGTGTAGAATCGGAAAACATCGCTGCATGGTTAATTTCGGATAACCATAATATTGAACCATTTTCCTATGGAAACGAATAAGAAATTTTAACTCATTTGGTGATTTACTCGGCCACATACAAGTATCCGTCCGAGCCACTTTCTTCTGCGCTGCACCTACACTAATAGTTTCAAATAGTAAGGGAATATGAACAAATTGGGGCCACCTTCCCATTGAAAAGTCAGTTTAATGAAATGTAAACAGGGCTGAGCACCCTCGTTAAAGTGTAAGTGCTGTATGAACTTAGAGGGACACTAGTGCGTGAATGTGTGTAGTAAGTCACCGATCAGTGAACATATGTGAGTCACCTTTCGTCGCGGGACTTCCGACTGCTACCAGGAGTGAACTGACTTTTTAGTTACATAGACTGTAAAGTGTAATTAGTGAAATAAGAACTTTGTAAAGTTACAGTTTGTAGCAATTGAGTGAGTAATTAGTTGTGTTTAATTAAGACAGACGCATAATCATTCATAACCCATGAAAAAAGTACACAACTTTGTGATCATTTGCACTATAGGTACCACTGATATTAAATCGTGCTCCTGCAGCGTATTCATATAAATTCACTTACACAGACGCTGAGTGGACTACAAAAATGAAATCCGAAATGCCTTCAAACATTTTTAGAGGCATCCACACAAATAATCAATCTATGGTCACTAAATTTCTTAATTTTCTAAGGAGATTGTTCTTGAAAGTCTAATACCTAAACTGAACATGCTTATAAAGCGTGGCCTGCTATCCAGCCAAAAGCCCAACTGCTTTACGAGATGCTTGTTCTGAGGGCAAAATTTTTTCACACTGCAGATCAACTGTTGCGTCTTGTCCTCATTTTAGTTTGTCCAACAAACCATATCTTTAACTCCTCAAGGATGTTGATTGTCTAGTGTTCAGCTATGGGCTAAATGGTATAACTGTTCAACTAGCGTTCAACATTGTTAAAATAACTTAAAACTAATTTCTTGAAATGGAGACTATTGGCAATACAGTACTTACAGAATACAATTTAAATTACAAGAAAGCCAATAAAGGCCAGATTTTTAATAGACAAGCCGCTGATTAGTAATGTGCTCATCATCAAGATGTAAATGTTTTCCTGATGATGACAGCTTAAAAGATGGGTTATTAAAAGATGATAAAAGGGTACTTGTCTTTTGTTCTTTAGTAATAACTAGACCATAAGTCTTTGTTTTGAAATTAAAACATCAGCTGCACTCAGCCATAAAAGATAAATCACAATCCTAGCTGATTTTCTTGTAAACAGACCATACAGTGTTTGAGTTTCTCTCAGCCCGGTCCTTAGTCATCCGATTAGGACAAACTGCAGAAGGTCGGCTGCTTTGTTTTATATAGACAGCGCCTATGTTGGCCCAGCCGAGAATACTTTGTATCTTCACCGGGATGGGTGTTCTTAGTAAGAACTTTGTAAAACGTGTTTTAATGTAAGGCTATCTGAAAAACTACTGCTTGAATGATCATTGTATACTTTGTAAAAAAAAGGAGAAATAAAGAAATGTGTGATTTTTTTACACTAGAATTGCCCTTTGGGGAAGGGATGTTTTTCAAATAAATATAAAACCTGCATTTACGATAAGACTCTGATAAAACATAATATGGATGGTAATTATGTCTTTGTACCACAACATGTACCATACTAAAAATCAACAAAATCCCATCAGCTGATGTAGCACTTCTGGTACACCAAGTTTGTTGGTTATTATAAACTTAACCTAGAGATTAAGAAGGCAACAAGCAACAAATTCCAACATGTTGATACTTATACAGGGATTAGGCTATATTATGGCTGTGCAAAATATTTATGTAGGGACATATGTTTAATATTTAATTAGTTTTTACTTATGTTTAAAAATATTGTTTAGTTAGAAGATTTCTCTCAATAATTCAAATTCAAATACCCCGCGGCCAGATGCAAGAGTGGGAGAACCATGCTCTTTCTCATTGGGTAGTATTATTTCCCGGCAACTCAGCACGCCGCGCATCTGTACAGGTGCTTTGTCTCCGTTACGCAAGTGAAGCGGTCAGGACTCTCGTTCTGTTCCTCAACCACTAGAGCTCACCATAGCTTGCCCTCTTTCTCTATTTCGGCACAAGTGTGTGCAATTTCTTTCCACCTCACCCCTCTCTCTATCTCTTGCGAGTGTATTAGAACAATAAACTCTCCCCCGGCCGGGCTCAGGATAGTGTCAAGTGCATAATCAAGGCCGCGTGTCTACACCTCACGTGCTGATCCACAACACCATCATACAAGGCCCACTCTACAGCTCCAAGATCTCGTACAGGAGTACTACAAACTCACAGTCAGTGACAACTAACCCTGCCTAGTTCTAGACACTACAACATTTTTACCCAATCATACAGTCCACTCCCATAAAATTAATTCTATGATCGCTCTTGCTATCAAACCCTCTGACCGCACAACATCCAAGTAGAAATTTATTAATTTTAAATATTATTGTACAAGTTGTTTAGCGTTAGTGAACAAGAAAAACAAGATCTGGATGTGATCCTTCCTTTGGTGAAATGTAACATAATACAAATGATTAGAAAATGAGCTGGCCAACAGTGCTAATAACTTTCTGATGATTTATGTTATGTTTTAGGTAAGTCACTTTTAACCTGAAGACAGGACCAGATCCCAGAACTTTGTGTTCTTCTTGTTCACCATCGACAGAAAACGTCCGCAATAGAATTTTAATTCTACAGAATTTCTACTGTCGTGACAACAAATTCAGCTAATAATTCTTACATACTATTAGAATGTGTACCATATCTAACTTAGCGGATTTATGAAGAGCTAAATATGTAATTATTGCAGTGACGGACTCCTACAAGCATACTCATTGAAGCAATCAGCAGATCTCAGCTGCTGTTAGTACACAGTATTTCTGATTTCTCTGTAATAGCTTGTTAAGAATACAATCTTGACAGTTTAAACTACGGTAAAAATTCTGCCCATATTGAACACTTAGGGCTAGTTCTTTACTGTTCTCTTCTTCCCAAAAAAGACTTCATCATCCGGAAGGGCGTTTCTTCCTTCAGCCATTATTGAAGTTTCTGGAAAAAGTTAATGAAGTTATTGTAGTTTCTGGTTAAGTTAAAATAACACTAATTATTAAAACAATAATCTTTAAAATGGAGGCAAAACAAATTAAAGGTATTCTTTAGTATATCGAATGCGTAAGCGGACGTCAAAGGTTGACTTAAACCAAAATGTCAGTGACTAAATGTTTAGTTGATTAAATGTTATTATAAAAATTAAATTTTGAATTTGGATTAATTATATTTGCTGTAGTGGCTTGTAGTTTTATTTAATTATTTATTGTATTGTTAAAAACACAAACATTTTTGTACATTGGTGATTAAATGATTTGATTTGATTTAAAGTTCAAAGATTTCAAACTTCAAACTAGAGCCATTTGGATAGGTATTTCGTTGGGATAGGGTCAACCTATTGTTACACGGTTTGAGGTATTGTTCTATTTTTTTAAAACAATCTTTATTTTTATGGGCCAGTGTAATGCACCTGATGCTCTCTTTAACATTTTTGGACCATACCTTGGTAATGACTTTTAATCATCTATCTGTTTTTCAAAATTTCTATACTGGCAGGCCATTTTAACCTTCACATAGTCTCATTGAAACCCCTATATATTTTATTTGTAAAATGTATATAGTGTTGTATATTTTTCTTTTCAGCATTACAGGGAACAATTATATATGCCACTTTAGTCAATAACAAAGCTATTTATTTACTCAGAATATTTGAAAGGTGGGGTAGTAAGAGCCAGAACCAAAGTTTTGAAAGTAGAGCTCTTGGAAAATAATAGTAAGTACCTCAAAATTCCAAGATAGCCAAAGTTTGGCTAATTTATTTCTTTACATGGAATTCTAATCAAAATTGTTTGTAGAAGATTTTTTTGTTTTTATTGTGAATTTTTCAAATTTTTGGCATTTTAGCCAAATTTTCACGTGTTCAAAACAGAAATAAACAGTATTTGGAGTGAATGAGAAAATTAAAAAATACCACTTTGAAGGGCACTAAATTTGACTCAGAATACTAAACTTTTCAATGAGATATTTTGCTAGTGTAATTTACTAAAATCTCAAAATATATATTTGGCGTAAAATAAGTTTTTGATCAGGAACAACTGAAAATATTTTTGCAAAACATTTTTTTACAGACATAATATCAAAATTGGTAGTAATTTACGTGAACACAACAATAAAAGAATATTGTTCTATGATTTTTTTATTAAAGTTATGATTTTTTTCTAAAATCTGACAACATTTACTTCAAAAACACTAAAACTCAGTCTTTCACATAATTATTATTATAAACTCACAGTAACAACAATAATAAATAAACTCACGGTAACAACAACAATAAACAAACCACTAACAAATAAATAAATAAGTCTAATGCCCGTGCGACGGCAAAGTAAGCAAAGCTATGTCCAACTTCATAACCTATCTGGGGCTAGTCACACAGTGGCGAGGCGCCGAGAGCAGCAAATAGTTGGTCTTTCAGGCTAAATCAATAACCAATCTTCCCTCAGATGCACACGACACTCACATTATTGAAACAATGACTCTTTCGATTCCAGTAGTACCAAAATCGACTACTAAACAATCGAAATAAGGCATTTATAAATGGAAAACCAAGACTAATGTCCATTAGTCTTTTGCCAGTATGAGTTTCGATAAACATGAAATTAAACGAAAATCACAGCTGCGCCAGTGGAAAACCACAGAGACAAACAAAACACTCCTATTCAGAAAGAAGCGTACATTACAGTGATAGCTCTCGTCTTTATAGAACAATACCCACTGCAATAGGTGGATGAAGACAGGGTATTTTCACGTTCGCGCCGTTAGCTCAGTCTCGTCAGCACTACCGGCATTTGTCCTCTCACTTTATAAATTCACTCGCATTGTTTTGCATGCTATAAGACAAATTATATACCAAAATAAACAGCAATTTTTGTGAATATTGATATAAAATACTTAATGATTAACTTAGTTTAGCTATTGATTTTAGCTTTACAAAAACACGCTGAAAAGAGACTAATGATTAGCTCTTTGCCAGTGGGGTGACACTTTTTAGGGACTAATGATTAGTCTTTTGCCATTAGAGGGTTAATCATCTGTTGTTTTAAAATAAAAACATTCAAAGTTATTAAACCTCCAATTTATTTTAGGTTTTTTTATTCAAGTGACAATAATTGTCACTTGAATAAAATAATAATAATTATTATTATTATACGGTAGTTGTTTTATGTTTCGAACATTTTAAACTTATAATTTACAGTACTCAAAGTTTTGAAATTAGCATAAATCCTTATTGTAGACTTTGCTTGATTGCTAGTTTAGGTGCAAAACCAGTACCTAACAGTAACTAATCTTTTTACTTAACACTAAAAAGCACTTTGCAGAATCAAGTAGTTTAGTACACTGGCAGGACCAAAGCCAGTGAGTTGAAATTAGAGCTGAGGTATGAAAATGTAACTTACATTTAAACTGAAGACTCAAGCAACGTTCAAAACATTCTAGCACCTTAAAGTTAATTCTAATATATTGTGTAGAATAGGAGTCCTAAAGATTTAAATTAAGGTGCCTGATTATTAGATTACTGCAAAGGTAAATACAGTACATCAAAGCAGTACAAAAGTTTTAAGTGATATTGCTAGACCCAAATGAGGACACTCTGAGCATTTCACCAGTTTGGTCATTAGAACTTGAGTAGTTTTGGATCGGTTCTCGTCACCAGTTAGTTCATTGAGGTCAGTATCAGTACTGAGAAGGAATAGAAAATCAAAACAGGACTAATTTAAATACACAGCTTTTAGCTTTTATTGGTTACTCCAATAGAGTTAATACAGTGTTGAATAGCAAGCAGTGTGATAACTTCTTTCGTTTTGTACTTAGAAGTCAAATAGTCCAGTGGTAGCGGAATCATTTCTGAAAACTCTTAATTAGTTTTCGGCGTCAGCAGGTAACAACTAGAGCGATTAACCAGGGTTACTATGCTAATTCCTTCCACTACGTTTTGTGCCGAAAGAGTCAAAAACAAATGACAGCGTCGCCTTGTGATAGACACGTGCCAGGGTTGAGTGTACCAACAACAATTGTAGTCTAGTGCAAACGACGGCAAAACACCAGCAGTCCTAGTGGTTGTACATTAGGGTGACCATCTCACTCTATCTCAAAAATCGTTTCTAAAATTATAGCTAGTCACTTTTTTAGTAGTTTTGGCATACTACTTTGTTCTAAAATCAGTAAAAGTAGCTAGCCATTTTTTGTAGTAGTTTAGCCTTAACTCACTACTTTTGTTCCATAATCAGTTAATTTTGGTAAGTTACCTTTAACCCTGCGGCAGTAGCGCGGTTCACTGAAACACCGATAGTGACGTGGGCTACAGGTGTAGCCCACTGAGTAATTTTTTTAGTAAGTGCTTGAACGACATTTTTTTGACTGCATAAGTTGTAGATATAATTATTATAGCCCTCTTCATCAATATCAATAAAACAAATTTCAATTTGTATTTCCTAACTACATTTTAAAAAAGTTATAGAGAAATCTGTATTTCTAGGTTTTTGGAAAATGATATTTTGCTTAACTTTGACATTGAAAAGTTGTGTTTTTTGCCAGGTATGTATAATCTGCAAGATATTTTATATTGCACAGAATTTAATTCTGAACTTAAAGAGTTTAAGACATTTTTACAGTAGTTTTACAGTACATGTACTGCATTTAAGTACTAAAAAAAACATAATGAAGTGTGCTACTTTTCAGCCATAATGAAATGTTTTGGTTTTTTTGTAAATATAAAGTGTAAATATCAATTGTTTTTAAAAATGTCTTAAACTCTTTAAGTTCAGAATTAAATTCTGTGCAATATAAAATATCTTGCAGATTATACATACCTGGCAAAAAACACAACTTTTCAATGTCAAAGTTAAGCAAAATATCATTTTTCAAAAACCTAGAAATACAGATTTCTCTATAACTTTTTTAAAATGTAGTTAGGAAATACAAATTGAAATTTGTTTTATTGATATTGATGAAGAGGGCTATAATAATTATATCTACAACTTATGCAGTCAAAAAAATGTCGTTCAAGCACTTACTAAAAAAATTACTCAGTGGGCTACACCTGTAGCCCACGTCACTATCGGTGTTTCAGTGAACCGCGCTACTGCCGCAGGGTTAAAGGTAACTTACCAAAATTAACTGATTATGGAACAAAAGTAGTGAGTTAAGGCTAAACTACTACAAAAAATGGCTAGCTACTTTTACTGATTTTAGAACAAAGTAGTATGCCAAAACTACTAAAAAAAGTGACTAGCTATAATTTTAGAAACGATTTTTGAGATAGAGTGAGATGGTCACCCTAATGTACAACCACTAGGACTGCTGGTGTTTTGCCGTCGTTTGCACTAGACTACAATTGTTGTTGGTACACTCAACCCTGGCACGTGTCTATCACAAGAGCGACGCTTGTCATTTGTTTTTGACTCTTTCGGCACAAAACGTAGTGGAAGGAATTAGCATAGTAACCCTGGTTAATCGCTCTAGTTGTTACCTGCTGACGCCGAAAACTAATTAAGAGTTTTCAGAAATAATTCCGCTACCACTGGACTATTTTGACTTCCTAAGTACAAAAACGTAAAGAAGTTATCACACTGCTTGCTATTCAACACTGTATTAACTCTATTGGAGTAACCAATAAAAGCTAAAAGCTGTGTATTTAAATTAGTCCTGTTTTGATTTTCTATTCCTTCTCAGTACTGATACTGACCTCAATGAACTAACTGGTGACACGAGAACCGATCGGTTTTAGTGTGACTGTTTTAGTGCTACATTCATTAAATAAATTTGTTTGTTATTCTTCAGAAGTTTTAGTCGAGTTTATCTTATATGATATTTAAATACCTAATTTTGAAATATTTTTGTAATGTATATGTATTTATATAGGAATGTATATTGATTTGTTGTATTGCTATTGTATATATTTAACGTGGTTAAGTGGTAGAGAGGACTATAAAGTCCTAACTTCGCCAAAATAAAGACTTTTCATTCATTCATTCATACTGGTTTTAAACCATTATATTTATTAATTATTGAAACAATAACAAGTTGACTTTGTAGGAAAAAAAATAGATCATTCAGAGAGTGATTTAATACAGTGCGTTTGTAGCGTTAAGCTATCTTGCACGTACATGAGTAAAAAAATATTGAGGCACCAAGTCTACTAAGTCTAGTCCTACAACAATGTATCACAATGGCATGTCAATTTGACTGCTGTCTACTTTTGTTTCAATAAAATCCAATCCAGCTTGCTATTTGGTTTATCTAAGCCACAGCTGATAAATGTACACCATTGGTGAATTTGCGTTAACATGTTTTTAAGATCACCACTGGCGCTTGAGTCAAGTCGGTTTGCTATTGGTTGTAGGGTCTAACTTCCTTGTCACAATCCAAATTTTAGGCTATTTGAAGAAAATCTAGTTTAGGTTTAGGATAATGTGGAAGGGCTTAGCCTATTACAACTCAACAGTTTATAAATTAGAGAACAATTTATTGCAATGAATAGACAACTTATGTCCATAATAATTAATTACATTCAAGCTAAAGCAATCTACTAATTAGCGATAGGTAATTTTGCTCTAGCCTGGTGAGAAAACTGTTAGCCTAAATCGGCAAGCATTGACTCAAGTACCTACTTGAATTGTTGACCAATCATGAAATATTTTGTTACCCAACAAATATGTTTAATTAGAGTAATTACTGAACTCAAAGTAGCAATACTGTAATAAGCGAAAAGTAACTTACGTATTTAGATACTTTTAAAATACAGTGGACGAAAGTTTTATAGTATAAATAATTCCCATTTCACAATAAGAAACTCAAAACCATACATTCCTCTGTGCTCAAAAGTCAAAACTGTTGGTCTTTCAATCTTTCATTCTTCCAATTTTCCCTCAAAACGTCATGGCTGCCAACAATATTCCTTTCAAAGAACGGATCTTTGTACGCTTAACGCTACAAACGCACTGTATTAAATCACTCTCTGAATGATCTATTTTTTTTCCTACAAAGTCAACTTGTTATTGTTTCGAATAATTAATAAATATAATGGTTTAAAACCAGTATGAATGAATGAATGAAAAAGTCTTTATTTACGTGGCGAAGTTAGGACTTTATAGTCCTCTCTACCACTTAACCACGTTAAATATATACAATAGCAATACAACAAATCAATATACATTCCTATATAAATACATATACATTACAAAAATATTTCAAAATTAGGTATTTAAATATCATATAAGATAAACTCGACTAAAACTTCTGAAGAATAACAAACAAATTTATTTAATGAATGTAGCACTAAAACAGTCACACTAAAACCTTTCATACAATCCACTCCCATAAACGCACACCAACGACCCCGACCACCCCTACCACAGCCCCCGCAGCATACCGTCTCTGACCACCGCCCCAAAACGAGCCCGAGATTCGATCGATTTGACATTATCAGGATTCAGGACAGTATCAAAGTAAGTACCAGCCCGGCATGCAGCCAAGCAATAAATCACCACTGGAAATTGGAATGAGTGAAGCGAATCTACATTGCAATATTGTTATTGTACTTTCATTGGCTAATTTTAATTAGTTTATCAAGCATGCTGTAAATGTGAAAAAGGTGTATGCCGTTAATAAATCCCGTTAATAATTCCCGTGTGATTTTACAGTATCCCTTCATTCTCCAGCGTTTCGTACTCTGTCAAACTATTTATTACCTATAGGGCATAGGCGTTACGAGGCTGCAAGTTTAAATACTTATCATAAAGAAAAAATATTTCGGGTGTTGTCGGACTGAATTTTAAATTCGGACCGCTCATCCTGCTGTTATAGCAAAACGTAACTTTTTCGACCACCTTTTTTTTATATTGATGGATGACAAAAATACAGGTTTATTTCAAAATGTTGCCAAAGTGTGGGACATTTTCTGTTTTACGAGCATTCAAACCATTTATTTATAAAATTTTAATCCAATGGGGACTTGCGGTAATTTTTGTTCTAACAAATTTGATTGAGATATTTACAAAAAGAACATTTGTACCACATTTTATGAAAGTCTCACAATATGTCTCACAGGCTTCGGGTTTATGACCAACTTCCTTGTCAAGCTGGAGTACTACAACAAACTGCCTGAAAACATAAAAACTGAACCTAATTTGGCTATTTTCAAACGAAAATTAAAATCATATTTAATTAATAAATCATTTTACAGTGTGGGTGAATTTATGCATGACAATCAAACGTAATACAATTGGATTTAATACTATAACTTAGAATATTACACCTCAACTCGGCCTGTCCCGGTACCATAGGTTTTATCACATTTCTATAATTTGTTTTATGTTAATGATTAGTTATTTAGTTAGTATGTTTTTGTTTTTATAGTCAACACAATTAATTTTTGTAAAATGACTAATAAATTGTTATTATTGTTATTATTATGTGACCACTGACCTGTAGAGAGAAGGCACATATTCATGTACATGTCATAAAGTTTTGAAAAATTCTCGAAACGTGTTCGGGGCGTCAGGTTTTGTGTTCTTTCATGGTCCCGAACTCCCGTGTCTATTACCCATAGAATACAGAGGTGTCCAATGAACCGGTGTCCAGTATCACAATTGACTGGCTTTTGTAGATTACCTTACGGTTTTAGCTTGGGTCGGAACGTACAGCAATTACCCAAACACAAATTGAACTCGGTTCTCGGTAGGGAAATTGCAGAAATGGTAGTTTTATATAACCCTGTTATATTAAAGTATCTTGTAATGCTCGCTAAGACGTCCTCAGTCGATTAAGCTGGACATGTACTATTGGATACTAAGCGACTACCTGGACATTTCGCTATTAGCTTAAGTTTGGATTTAGTTTAGTTTTGCTACCTAAATGCCAATTACGATTAGCATGCGAGTGTGCGCGGATATCGTGTAGGCCCTACAAGCGCCACAGATGTAGCACTAAATCACTATTTGAGATGCCGACCACTCTCATGAGGGTATTTTAAGGCAAATATGTGGTGAAGGATGAGTGTGATGAGTTGTAGTAATGAGTTATGGGGTGTAGTCTTGTTACAAACTAAGGCCGACTCTTCCTTAGAATGGGTCATTAATTAATAGCCCAATGACCAATGGAAATACAGGCGGGGGCGTTCTATAGAACGACCCGTCGGTATAAAAATACTATACATTCTATAATGTCAGTTTGGAGAGGGGTGTTTTAGAGACATTTTTAATATGGTCTATTCGTTTAGTAATTAGTCAACGCAGTTTTCAAGTTGGACAGCAAACGGGGTTTCAAATAATTATTAGAATTTCAACACGATATAACTCGCTCAACACACGTCTTAAAAATGTCAGATAGCATTTTCTTACTTTAATAATGGTATTAACAAAACATTTTTAAAAACAATTAATTTAAATAGAGGTTTCCTTGGTCTAACAGCCATAATAGCACGTATATTGTATAGTCACTCTCTTATTTATTATCGATAAAATTTGAGTTTCAAAGATGGTGTGTCTGTCATATGCGTATAAAAGTAATAATTAAAATTGTATACATTTTAAATTTAATGAACAAAAACCCATATTTTAGCTATATTTTTGAGCATAGGGATGGATAAGTGGCGTTTGTCTGGCAAGCAATCGATCAGATGACAATATCATAACAAAAACAATCTTTTCGGTGACTTCATTCTCAAAATTTGCAGTAGTTTCCTAATACTTTACATAGCTTATTGGCGCTTTCCGAGGGACACAATGAAATATAAATTAAACACCGAACGACCAAAAACAAGTAAGTCCATTACCTAGACCTATAATAACATGTAATATACATATTGTGGATTCTGCAAAATAAATAAACTAGATTTGGCTACAAATAATACATTGTTGTAATTATAACAACCGTTATTAGAATTTTGCTAATATTATTAGATTAATTTGAATTTATTATTTTTATTGTATTATTTAAAATGGTACGTCTATACGAAAGATAACAAAGTCTATAGTAAACTTTTTCACGCCGATTTACGATACAAACACTCCATTTTGATTGTTTGTAGTTGTAGGCTAATTGTTGATGAACTTGTACGTTGTTTCTTGTACGTTCAGGTATTACTTTAGTTAAAATATTCATTCTATTTAAGTAAAAATACCATTAGTCTATAGGATTTCGGCCTAATACGCCAAATGAAACCTTACTATCTCGATACAATATTAGAAAATATGGCATCGTTCAAACTATTAACTAAAAATTGATAACACAATTTTCAATATGTTGTTAAAGTTAGAAACCATGTAAAAATTGGCAAAGTTGAAGAAAATATATTTTTTACAACGTTTATTTAAAAATGGGAACCCCTATCAAAATAAACTGTCCATCAATAGGACACCCACCCTTTATTGCCATTTTAATTCTAATGACGAGTAAATTACGGTAAGGTTTTACCTTAAAAACTTATGTATTAAAAAAACGTAACCTATTGTGCTGTAGTGTTGTGTTGTGGCTATATGCTGGCAGCAATACACAACATTAGCGCGTAGAAAGTCACACAAAACCAGATAAATCCGGTTAGTGAGCTCAGCTGTGAGCAGTTGCCCAGAGGCCGTCAGCTGAGAACAGAGTTGCACATTGCACAACCTCTCCTCCCGAGTCCCGAGTGCAAGCTTGCTTCATAATACTGCAGTTTGCAGCTACAGCTACTCGTATTCCTACGCTGCAGAACATAATATTGAACAGTTTGTCGCTTTAGAGACAATACGAGCTGAAGTTCGCTTGGTTTTATTACTACCGGATTTTTGCCTGTCGCAAGGTTACAAATGTGCTTACATTATATTGAAGTGATATCTTGAAAGTGATTTATTCCGTATCATATCCGTATTTATTCCCTCTAAATCAAACTTTAAAAGGGTATTTGGGGAGTGTTTGTTCCTGTATTACTGCTGTGGCTTTGGGCGAGGTTGTTTGTCCGACGGTAAACTAAAAGATATAACGGTTTTCAAGTTAATAGGCTAATCACTACTGCTGCGTAGAAAGTTATCAGTTCCTATAATGGTAATATGGGCTTTTAGTGTCTACCCAGTACCCTCAACCCTCAACTAGGCCTACACTCAAAACCGCAAAGGTCACACTAGTGTCCAAAAAGGGCGTTCATTTATCATCCTAAAACTACTGCCCGATCTCAAATTTACCGGCCTTCAGCAAAGTTGTTGAGGAGGTTTTTCTCATTTGGCTCGCAAACCTTTTGGAAATGCAAAACCAATTGCAATTACCATCAAACCAATTCGGATTCCGAAGCGGAAAATCGACAGTGGACGCAGTCGTCCGCCTAGTCGAGATGATAGTAGATGGTATATTTATTATTTATATATTTTCCATTACCTCTCTTTTATTTTTCTAAGGGATAAGCGTACGTAGTATCTTGTAGCGATACTGTACTGAGGAAATTAAATGGTGCAATATCTTTTGACAATACAAAACTCACATCTGCCATTGAATTCTTCCACGCGGAACTGAAATTTTTCGAGTCTTACATTGGTTGAGTCTTACCATATATTGTGATATATGAGATCTAGACTGAGTATTGTCACCGGGTTGTGTGCTGTGTGGACTTTGTTTTGTCGAGGAGCGCGGCAACCGGCAGTTCAACAGCGGCCAAGGTCTGAGTCCTCCCTAGAAGGAAACTTGCCCCCGCAGAGTGAAGTGTCTTGCCATGCCTTGCCTTGCCACTGCCAGTATCCGCATACAGATACAGTACAAGTTCGACAAGGGTCGTTCGCTGCTGATTCATCGGATCCGTGGCGGCAAACCATTGTCCGTCCGTCCTCAAGGCCGCAAAAACAAAATCCACACAAGGTTTGGACATGTGATGCTGATGACAATTCTTGTGAAATTGCTGTTATACGGAATGAGCATAAATTCTATCAATCTTTATTGCATACAGGGCAAAGACCTTTACAAGAGTGTGGTACTTTGACTTGAGACACCGACCACTCCTAGAGGGTATTTTATGTGTTGCGTGTTTTGATGGATGATGAGTTGAAGTACTGTTATAAACTTGGGCCGACGGTTCCCCAGTTTGGGTCATTAGCTGATAGCGCAACGACCAAAGGAATGGACCAATGGCTTAAGTGACTACCAAATTTCGGGAGTAGTAGGCCTATCGCGAAAAAGTTGTTACTGCAGAGCTGGAAGTTGAACGTTAGTACCTCTCTAGTTTTGTATGACCACTTTTGCTATATTTCTGGAGACGCATTCTTCAACTAACACTAGAAACTATTGAGAAATTTCACAGAACAAGGTTATTTAACTGACCACTTTACTAATTATTAGGGCTATTGGCTCCAGCAGAAACGCGCATGGCTCCTCAGGACTAGAAACTTGGTTATAGATTGTGGAGGGTGCGCATGGCATGCTATGTGTTGGACAGTTGTCTAACAGACAGATAATCGCGTTAGTTTGGGTTATGGCATAAGTAGGACCGTGTTTCAAAGTAGTTTCCAATGGCAAATTAATGTGGCAACAGTTTTGGGATTTTGAATTGGTTGAGTGTGGTTTTCACTCACACGTTGAACATTTTGTTCTGAGAAATTAATTATGAATACGTGTATTAGCTTTGAAGATGATTTTGAAAGGACGTTTACGATTATGGAACATGTGAAATACACAGCCGTGTTACAATAATCAATGAATTTTGAACCAGGAGGTAAATTAAATCATCGACAAAATACTTTGACAATCAACTTTGTTTAGGTAACTTTGCACGCAGATTTCTAGCGTTCATCGTGTAATATTAATATTTCTCAAACGTCAAACCAAGTCACGCTCCGCGTACAGCCAGTTCAGTTCGAGACAGCCTTGATTGTTACACAATCACGAATCACCCTCGAGCTGTTTAAGGTCTGTTAGGCAATTAATTAGACAGTGTGTTAACTAACCTGGTGGCACAGTGTCTTGGCTACCTTGAGACGTGAACACGATCTGTGCGTGCGTTCAGCACCAACATTTGAATTCATAAAAACACTTGTTTTAACCATGCACCTTGAACACGTTGATAGGATGGAAACGGGCGGAGGACAAATCGAAAGGTGCATATTACAAGGGAGGATGTATCACATCGTATAGACTCTATTCTCTGTGGATGCATGCAGCATTTGACGGTTGAGACTCATGCCAATGTGCTGAGAACGCGAGCCTCCTGTAGGGATGTTGTTGCGTGAGAGGAAGAGAGGAATATTAATGATTATTTTTATCTCAATAGAAAGTGGACCTATCACTTAGAGAATGGCCAGTAAAAGTATGGATTCAGGAGTTAAAATATTTCATGTCAGCGTTCATAAAAAAAAATTGAATCAGACACAATATAAGTGGTATAAAAGTCCATCGATTTCTATGTAACTGTAATAACACAGCCAAAATGCACTGTCAAAATTATCGTTTGAATATTAGTTATAAGTAAATTATAGTCATCTGCGTTGAGAGTTCAATGAAGAGGTTAGAGATAGCTGGGAAGATCACTAATGTAAATAAAAAATAGAAGGGGAGCTAAAAGTGATCCCTGAGGAACTCAGCAATGGATTTGCTTCTAGAAAAGTTGAGGTTGAAGTTGGATTGAGTTTGAAGAAAGTTTCTTGGAGCCTTCAGTAATTAAAACTGCTTGATTTCTATTAAATAAATCAGATTCAACCAGTTTTAGAGATGAGCCCCCTATGCTATATTAGTGTTCTTGCATTGACTTTCCGTCACTTATGTAACGACATCTTTTGTTTGTCAGGCATCTTAAAATATCCATCTCCAAGTAATATAATGAGACCGAACTCTAACATTCATCTCAAACTAAAACATGTGCCATACTTGTTACTTTTCTCCGACCTATATTTTCCACAAGTCTACATTATCACCCTTGGGTCTTCAATGGAACATTTACCTAGTGACTTTGTGACCTCTTAGCTTTCATTCGGGTCCCTGGAAAATATCTGTACTCTACTACTCGTTGAGTAAATTTTTAATTAGTTTAGTGTAAGTGGTCGTCAGTGGTGTGGTCACCAAGTCGCTTCACTTTCTAGAAATGTTTGGGATTGGTTATATTCACGTGGTCTGGCGCTTCTCTTAAGGTATCGTAGAGCCTTTCACTCAGAAAACGTATCCTTGGGAAAATAGTGATGATAAAAGTGCATAGACTTTCAAGAGTAAGGTTTTAAGCTTTGATCCAAATTAATAACTAAAAGTAGGTTTTTAAAACACCCATCGTATTGATTAAGGTTTTATTATTGGCTCGATTATAATACAGTTTAAACCAGTATAACACTTGGTACAGTACTCCCTACAATCGACCTAGCAACGGTGGCTGTGGCTGGGACATGACGTGACGTCACGCCTCACCGCGTCTCGCGTGTCCGCTTTCCTTCGCCCGTCCTGTCGTAATGTAACGGAAAGTCAACATTTGGCTACAATATACTGTTTGCTCTCTTCTCTTTGCTTGTATATCATCTACCTGTGAACGAACCATTCGACCTGTTAAATCTTGAGGAAAAATCGTGTGTATGACTTGGTTACATGACTAATTCAAATAATGTTTCCATTATTTGCAATTCTTATTTATTACATCAAATTATTTGGAAACATAATGAACGAGTTTAAAACAGCAAGTGCTATGAAATGGACTAATTCATATTAGAGCGTTTTCACATGACAGTCAGAACAACATTAGAGCTTTTTTTCCAACTATTAAGTCTCTAACAGTTTAACGGATCCCGACAGAGTGACCGATCCGGAATAAGGGGTCCGAATATTGTATAGATTCAGCCTTCGTGGGGCGAACAAGCAACTATGTGTTGAATGTTTACCATAATTGTGCCAAAGTGCTTATTTTTCTTTCACGAAACGAAAGACTTTTAAGAGTATTTTATTTACGAGTATGACGAATGTGTTGCCTTGCGGGCGAATATGTAGGGCATAACTCGAAATCAATCTAAAAACCAAACATTGAGTTATGTCGTGTATCACTTGAGAATACATCTTGGATTCAGGAGACAAAATTACGTTAACAGAAAATTTGAAAGTTTGCCGGGAATGCAGCGGGTTTGCGGGTTTGAATCGTGCAATGCGCAACGGTTCACGTGAGCGTGGGCTGAAGTGTGGGCTCAAGCCGCAGTCCGCTCCTCTCCCGTGCTTTGTGCTGTGCAGTGGAAAGTTTCGCGCTATTGTAAACATTGCTTGTCAACAAGTATTGCACTCAGAGCTAGTTCACTTTCCAAAACAGGTAAGTTACGTTTTTTTAGTTTTAAAATTTGGACGAGTACTTTTAGCTTTTTGCTAGTAAGGTCTGTTGTGAAAGTCTTGTGTAGAAAATCTCTTTGTGTGCAGTATTTGATTTTCCAAGAGTTTTTTAGGGACGAACCTCATGTGTATGATTATTTTATAAATGTGTGTTTTTCTTGATTGTAAGAGTTAAACCAAAGACAACACATGTAGGTCTATGTATCGTCTATTGCAAACTTTATTATTACTTAAAAAGGCTTTAAAAAATATTTTTTAATAGTTTTGAGAAAAATTACAATAAACAAGTGTTTAATTGTGAACAAATGAAAACTTCTTTTATTATAAGACGAATTTAGCTTACAACATTTGCTGTTGATTCATAAGAATCTCATAAGTTGTTTTTCTAATGTCTCATAAAAATAATTGAGGACACTCACTTACCAAGTTATCACGGGTAGAGACTAACTAAGCTACAAACCCACTATCAAAACTCCTTTTACTCGCCCTTGAAAGTAGCGGCCTCGCTTGTGGTGGAGCTTTTGGTTTAGGATTAAACTTAGAATGTGACGAATTGAAGGAGTAGGTTAGGTCAGTTTAGGCTTTGTCCGAACAAAACTTTGCCCGAATTGAAACGTTTCCGACATGTCTCAATCCGCAGGGGGAAGTTTTGAATCATTCTGAATATCTCCTATATAGAAGCTGTAAGGAATCTGTTTGTCAGTTTCAACTCTGATGAGGCGTGCGGGGATGAAGTACCAACAACCGCATAGATGTAGGGGTTAAGTTGCGTGTCGGCCGGGCATTTCAGGTTTAAAACTCTTACGTATTGCGGCCAGGTTTGAGACTATTAGTAATAATAACAAATAAAATCATTCATCGCATATGAACATAAACATGTCATAGCAATCGCAAAAAAGAATAACACGATCGTAGTTTACCTCTTTTCATCACCTCTTCCCCATCTTTAGAGACGACTGTCTTCCAGCTGCAGTGCCAATATACGGTTATGATCATGTGGCTAATTGCTAAATACTGTATAGAGTGAAAAATATGAAAGTGAGCCAAATAAATATCGTGAACCTGTTTCATTTTTGAAATCTTCGTATGAAGCAAAAAGGACTTTGAAATATTTGGAGTCCGCAGTACACCTAACAACTGGCTAGAAAACGGGCCTTTAAAAAAAAATTGATATCGCTTAACTGTCACACCAACCTTGTTTACGGCTGTCCGTTTTCACCTTCAAAAATTAAATAATTTGAGTCCGTAGTACACCTAACAAATGGCTAGAAAACGTTTATTTTAAAATTGATATCACCTAACTGTCACACCAACCTTGTTTACGGCGGTCCGTTTTCACCTTCAAAAATTAAATATTTTGAGTCCGCAGTACACCAAACAAATGGCTATAAAACGGGCTTTTTTTTTAATTGATATCGCCTAACTGTCACACCAACCTTGGTTACGGCGGCCCGTTTTCCCCATTTAAACATTATTTTTATAATAATAAACATAATGGATATTTGAAAACTAGAGGAGTTTTCTGACACGTGTATGGGTCCTGATTTCTCATAAGGTGTTCATCAGTTTCACGAACTAATTTTGAAATAATTGTCTAGTTCTAGTGCTTTTCCACTCCATTTTGTACACTTGAAACGCAAAATATAGAAAAAGTCCCTTTGTACAAATGGTGGAATACTCCTCCAGTTTTCTAAACAATTTAAAGTTATTCATGTACAAATAGGTTTGAAAGGTGAAAACGGGCCGCCGTAAACCTTTGCATTGAAGCGTGGCCGCGCTGCTTAGGTGGACACTTTTTTTCTTTCTTTTCAACCTTTTTTTGCGACTTGATGAGTATGGTTATACACGACCATGCCCGGACCGGTACTATAATACCAACATTATTTACGAATTTTCAAATTAGGATGAACCACCCAATGTACGACTGATACGATAATGTGGTTTTGTTGACATGCATTGACACACAACTCCCCCCCCCTCGGTCTAAGTATATCTTGTAAACTTTGGTGCATTTATATTTGTGTAGGCCCTACATACATTAGTCGCCTACCAACTAACAGTGGAACGGACAGTATGCTGTGTCCTGTCCGACGCTCATGCGTCAATTAATGAGCGCTTCAATTGTGTAACAAAAGAGACGCTCGCGTCGCTAGAGGGCTTGCGAAACCCCCGCGCCGCTCCGCACCGTGTGCTATTTTAATGTAGGGCGCGTTGCGCTCTCCTCTCTGCACGCGCACACAGCACATAGCACTGTAGAGTACTTATTGATTCCGTGTGTCGAGGGTGAGTCTGCTGATGATAGCAGTAGCACCCTTCTAGAGTAGGCGGAGACAGCTATTTAATATTTAGAAAACCGTACTTTGAGCAAGGAGATTTGGGGAGGGAGAATGAGTTATTGCTTTGACATTATGGTTAAAATCTCTGTAGTTTTGTTTCCACCGAGGAATTGTTGAAAGAGAAAAGCGGTAGTCGTGATAAAATAAATTGGCACAGTGGAATATACTAATACAATATAAATACGTGGTCGGTCATATGCTGAGTGGACACTGGACAGGTGAATCTGTAGTGTTCGGGGAACAATCTCATTTCAAAAATGATAACCAGAATAAAAGTACCAATTCTATCAACCTTCTAATAAATTCCATAACTCCAAAATTGTGGTTTGCTGCATTATTAGATAAGAAACCGCTTTGTTATGTAGGATATCCCAGATAGTGTTGCAAAATAACAGGTTTCGTTAGTGAGCACGACGCCCTTTCAACTTTTACCGAATTTCCCACTAGCATCGTGGTCATGATCAACGTGTAAAATAAGTTGTACACCCACACAATTCTTCTTGGCAAGTTACTAGGTTGGGTTTTCGGTCTGCATTAAAAGTTGTAAAGTAGAATTTTGAAGTCCTGTAGAAGTCAGAAGACGGCTTTTGCTTACTCATCCTTGACTCCAAACTCTTCCTTGGCTCCCCCTTGTAGCCAAACTTCCTCGCTCTATACCCGTTAAAGAAATTGTTATGCCAGTTGTTTAATAAAGGATACATCTTCGAGTCTCGTAGGAACTCTATTGTCGATATGCAAACTTACGGTTAAACAATACACCATTTCCCGACATTCATGTCCGTGACCGATACGTTTGATTAGTTATGTACAATCTTTTATTACCTTCGTTCTCACAATTTTCGTTCCTTGAATAGGTTACACATTAATACAAGTAGGTGAGTAAAAAAATACTATATATTTTGTACACATCGTAATTAGGATTAGAGCAAAGAGAATGAAGGTTGAGAGGACGAGAGGTATCGGTGCAGCGAGCGGCAGAGCGAGAAGCGAGCGTCAGTCAGTCTGTAACCAAGCGACGGAGCGGACCTGAGCGCAGTGACGCGAGTGTGCGTGCGGGTGTCAGTGTCGTCATCAGTCAGCTGGATACAATACACTACTCTTTGTTCTTGTGAGTAAACATCACACAGATACATGTTATATTTTTGCCATTTGTCTTTTGTATAAGTGTAATTTCGATTTCTTTGGTTTGATTTTGGATTATTTTATGAAATTATTTTTGATAATAAACAAAAACTTTACTTTTGGCCACCAACATTTTTTAACATTGGTCCAGATGTTTAATCGAATTTACTTGGGAAAAATGAGATACTTAAGCCGTGAGATATTCAAGCACACGGTAAGATCACCAGACCCGGGACCGTGAAATGAGCACCAATCTTGACCCCCAGAACAAGTTTTGAGCATTTAAAAAAAAAGTATATACCCATTTTTTATACTCGTACATTTGTATACATTATATATGTATATATGTGTATCATCTTTACAGGTCGCGATTTTTGTCCAATTTTCACCAAATTTGGAACAAATGTTCCTTTTGTAAATATCTCGGTTCGTTAACCAGCAAAATCGGACTACAAGAACCCCCCTTTTAGAGAGGACTTAATAAAAAAGGTTTTAATAATCTAAAAACAGTAAATTTTGTCCGATGCTCATAAAATTTTACATAAATGTGTATTTTTTATTCGTAAATAAACCAACAGTTATGAAAAACTATCGTGTTGTTTCAAAATAGCGACAAAAAGTGAATTTTCGCTATAACAGTGGAATGAGTAGTCCGATTTTATTAAAATTTAAAATGTGTTTTCTTTTCATGATAAGTCGTATAACTTCTATAAAAACGACGTAAGTCTGAGGCCGAAGGTCGAAGCGAGGCTGTGAGTGGAGCTGTTTAGAGAAACAAACTGCAAAGGAAATTCGATTCATTCATGCCAGCAGTGCTTTAGCGCTCAGCTGCGTGTCGGCCTGGTTACTCTAATTCACTCCACTCACAGCTTCGCTTCGACCTCATTTGTATGTTCTATTACGACGAGTGTCACGAGGCTGTTCGCTGCGCTCACTTTCCTGTTTTTAGATCACTAAATCCACTTTTCTGATAAAAATTAAAAAGTCCCCCCCCCCCCAAGGAAAGGGGTTTCGGCAGGCCGATTTTGATGGTTAACGAATTCGAATCAGACAAAAAATACGACATGAAGAGATGATACACACATATGTATTTAAAGTGTTGAAACAATTCTGAAAACGCACATTTTACGGTCCCGGGCCTGCGTATTACCACAGACCCATGAACTCTACTTTTTAGTCTATGGTATTACCATGCTCAAAGGAGATTCGATAATAAGTATCGAGTTTTTCTTACGTTCACGACAGTTAGTTCGTTGTCGCATACGCTTTTGTGGTTCGGAACTCACGTTAAATCCTTGTTCCATTACATTGGTAATTGGGCTATTAATTAATAATGCAATCTGGGGAACAGTCAGCCTTAGTTTGTTAAAACTACACCTCATCATCCATTAAAAGACTCATAACATTCACCATTCACCCCATAAAATATCCTCAAAGAGTGGTCGGTGTTTCAAACCAAAATACTGTATTGTTTGCAAAAAGTACCTTTCTGATAGAATTTTTAGTAGTATAGATAAAATAGCCTTATTGGTATTTTGACTTCTCCCTTATTATTTTTTGTTTCGAAATTCTGGTTTTGATATTTGTATCTCTTGATTTACGCAGACAGCAGCGTTTTTAATCCGAACGACTATAATAAATAGTCCGATTAAATAGTAGTGTCAGTATTTTGTATAACCCATCAGGATTATGTAAATACCGGACTATGGTTCCCCTCTATTATGTGGATTCATCGAATGGATTACTAGTAGTGTATGGTATGCAGAATAAATCAAAGTTGACATTTGAAAGAGCTCGATACGGGACAGGAGTTGCGACACGGAAAAGTGAAAGGTTCTTCTAGACTATACTGAACTGTACTGAGGGCGTTTACGGTTCAATTATCAATAAAGTTAATGTTGAGAAACAAATCCATTGTAAAATACCGTATCATCAACAAGAGCGTCGAATAGCATGCAGTATTCACCAGTTGACCGTTTGAGTACAGTGTTGACCCATTTTGTACTAAACAAGCGTAGTGGTATTACTATTACCTATAATTTCAACCATCGGCTCAAAATATAAATAAATGGGTAAGTTAAGCTAGGGTAAATATTGGCTCAAAATATAGCATGAGACGTGTAGGTCAGGAGTAGGAAGATGGGAAAGTGATAGGATCATTCATTAGTCGGTACAAAGTGTCTGTAGACACATAATTGAGAGTGTACGACATGTCGACGTCGTGTAAAGTTCTGGCTGCTCTGATTACATTTAGATGATTGACGCTTCCAGCATAATCCGATTTCCAAATAGTCCAGTCGAGAGTGAAGCCCAGAGGCCAGAGCCTTCACCGGGGACATACTTGGGGCCTGAGACAAAAATTGAGTCGGGACACCAATATTTTTACTTTTTAAAAGATACCTGAGGGCCAGAGGTTTTTTACCGGACAACGTTTAAAAATCCAACAAACAACGTTTTAGACTGCAACAGTTAGTTTCTTTATGAGTTCACCACTCATTCTTTTTTTCTGGGCCGAGGGTAGATCTTATACCTTGTTGCCCTCCCCCTCCGGATGAAAGAGGAAGCTGTGACGAAAATGTGGACATAATTTTGAATCACGCTGAGAAACCTCCTTAGGCTAGGTACAACAGCTAGAGAAGAGTTGAATTTTGACTTTGAGATACGGACACCACTTGTTGTTTGATGAATATTTGAGACACACTGTAAACTATATTGTACACCTTTGATTAAACGACTCAGTAATATTTTTATTTTGTTGACCTAAAACTAGGTATAACTTATAATCCATCAAGCTTTAAGGTTTGCCGTTTGAAACGAACACAGCTGTTGAATAGTTACATGATTCAGTCTAGTTGCTTGCTTGCAGAACAATGAACCAAAGGAGCAAGGTGTCAGTGTTACGGACGTCTCTGATAGTAAGCTATCAAAAAAGAGCTGAGCTGGGCAGTAATGGGTCTGTCACAACCAGCAAAACCGAGCTATAATGGGTGATTTCACAACGGCGATTACTTTCCATCATCTGTTGTATAACGTGTAGTCGGCGCAGGCGCAGGTCTCTGTACGCTACGTCCTCCTTCCTCACTCCTCAGCATCAACATCAACGCTAAACTCACTTTACTGGCTACTGGCAACGTACTTTATTAAAAAAAATCTTTACCTTACAACTTCACGAAGTATATGTGCACGTTGATAAAGACAGCAATGCGTCCTAACATTAAAAGTATCTCATAATATAATCGTGAAATCTCGTTAACTATCTTAAGACGCTCGAACCAATTGATTGATAACATCTGAAATTTAAGATATGTACATTGATTTGAGGCACCGACCACTCTTAGAGGGAATTTTAAGGTGAATATTGGATGAAGGGTGAGTGTGTTGAATGTTTTTGATGGATGATGAGGTGTAGTCTTTTTACAAACCAGAATGTTTATTACCCAGATTGGGTCGTTAATGAATAACCCGACGCCCAACGCAATGGATTAACGGCTTAACGCGACTTCCGAACCACGGAGTAGGGTTTGTGTTTTCAAATACAGTAGGTTTCATGTAACAACAGCATCCTTGAAACGTTAATACAGCTCTGACATTTCAAACTCAATATAGTAAACAACGACGTATTGTTTGGCCAACAATCAAAACGTTGCTGTGCATTCTTCTCGCCTCCGGAACAGATTGATAAATAGTTTTGCCATAAGTCTGTAACTTCGTAATATTGTAACATACTTACTGTGCTCTCCCTTCACTAGCATTTACTTACGTTCTACGTAACAACCTGTCATTTAGACCATAACTGAAGTGAGAGGAGGGAAGTAAGTAGTAGAGTTTAATTTGCAAATCAAATGTACGACAAGTGGAAGGAAGATCCAAGGCCGATGCAGTGAGGTAGCGGGGCGTAGGGAAGGTCAAATGGAACGTATTTCGTACAAGGTCAAGTCTTCCGAGGATACTGAAATATCGGGGAAGCCGGGATGGTCTTGACCTAGCATTGGTGAAGAGGCCAAATAATAAATTTTAGGGAATTGAGAGTACGCCGAGGAAATTTGTGCCGGTACGATGAGGTAACTTTCAATAACTTTCGAGGTCTTCAGGTTGTTCACTTGAATATAATTTAATGATGATCGTGGACAGCTTCACGGAAATAATGGAATTTGAACTTTACCCCAAAACATCTATCCACTCATTATGTTCATACATACGGCATAGCTTTATAATGTACATTTTAAATGCATTTGTTGCGAATTACCTTTTAACTAACAATTTAAATCTAAACAAATCTAATTCAAATTTTTTAAACTTTTTAAAGAATTTCTAGTTGAACAGGCGTACTATACTATAGACGACTTCCTGAATTCTTCTGGCGCTTTTAACTAATTTCTCACAGTAACAATTAGGCCCTCATTTGTTGTTGTTTTTGTTAATAGTTTTGTTGTTGTGTCAACGCAAATAATTTTGTATTGTGACAATAAAATGTTTAACTACTTTTCAGTGAAGATTCACTGCTTTAAAAGTAATTGGCCAGAATCAACTCGTAAAGACGCGATTCTTCTTTGTTTAACAAAGTGAAATCTTACAAGTTGTCCTACGTACATTTGCGTGACATTTCATTTGCGTTCAGTGCGTTGGACTGCCAGTAAAGCTTCTCTGGCCCAACTCTTTGACCCAAAACGGGCTGTCAAAATAATTTAGCCCAAGATGAGTCCACCTTTGACTTTTGGGGTTAGTTTTGTAAGAGTGATAACTTAAAACCAGATCTATCTTGGATTCGACCTCTGATCTATTTCATTTGAAATCATCTCAATAATTGTAATTAAGTGATGGGCGATAACCCTAATAATTAAGACTATCTAGATTATTGCAATTTTAACGCTTGGATAGACGAGTTATCTTTTGAATCCCATAAAACCTTTCCCTCAGGTTCATAAATATGTCTTATACAGTTCGTGTTCTATTTCTTATTAGTCCTATGGTTGTGATGCAGTTTTCAATCGTATTTAATAATGTAGAGACAACAACCTTTGTTTGCAGTCATGTGTCGCTTGTTATGTAATCAACCTTTATCAAAATGATAAACGAGCCAGTATTTTGCATACAGAGCACGAGGCGAGGTGGAGTTGTGACCTACTGACTGACATTTCCACTGTTTCTGTTGCATTGTTTCCTAGAGCACACCAAGTGCGTGAGTGATGGTGGATGTATCGGGGTCGTTGAGCCAAGTCCTGCAGTCGCGTGTCACCCGTACTTAGCGTGTGGGCGTGTACGATAGACCAGTTAGATGTCTTCCCTCTCTTCACTTCAGTTCAAGTCAATTGTCAAAGTAGGCTAATCGCAGCTCACCGCCAGTCAGAGTACGGTGACCTAAGCGACCCCTACATACGGTACATAGGCGTCTGTATTCAATTCCAACGTCACGTCCAAACTGGACGATTGGTTCTGTGGGTAGTGGATCCAGAAATTTAACCTGGAGGGGCTCGAGCACGAGGTACCTTCCCCAAAGAAAGTTTTCATTTTCAGTACGATTTAGAGGGATTTTAAGCTTTATGAGGCTTCCTATAGTGATATATCGGGATTTTGAAGTGTTAACAACCACCTCATAAGCACAAAATAGGAATACAATATTTGAAAACTCACCAGCAGCATGTAGCGTTTGATGTTAACTGTTAAATAATATTTTGGAAACATGTTCAGCATGTTTTAAAATATTCAATACGGAGACCAAATCCAAATAAATACATTCTTAAGAGCTCACGACAAGTTTCTTTACAATTATTTACAAAGTATACACTGGTATACCTCCCCTTTACCGTATCAGCCGTTATGATAATAAAATGTGAGGCCCTGACTAAACGAACATGTACCACACCAATGATTGACCATACATAATAATTATTATAGGTTATAGCGCAAATGAGTAAATTAACTCAATTTCCTTATTTAGTCAAGATACGTTTTTAATTTTCATTATAACACGTAAAAATGACGTGCTGTACAAATGAAGGGCCAATTTTGAATTAAAAAACTGATATTCTGAGTAGTGTTTTGTCGTCGGTGTTTGATGGGTGAAAACTAAACACATCAGGATGCGGGTCTGATTGCACACTGAGGTTTACATCTGGACGGATGGGCCTACGCATTACTACAGCGCGGAGAAAGTTTATTAAGATTACATAGGGTATCAGAGCATTTATCCAAATTACTCTTGAATGAGCTTACTAAACAAGTACGGTGGCGAGGCGAGGTGGTCGGACGAGTTTCGGTCAAAGCCAAACCGCTACGTGTGGGAAACGTAGCGAAAGTCTTTCTCTTATACGACCAGCACTTCCTAATGCAGTAACATGACGGGGATATAAAAACATATGCTTCCCGCCGTATCAGGCTTTTAGGTATGAAACTTATTATTAAATGTCCAGGTAATGATAGACTTTGTATAAAGTATCAGCTTTCATAAGTTTCTTGCAAGATGCAGTTAATATCAAATGGAACTCTGGGTGCACAAGTCATTATTTATTTATTTTAAACGGAATATAACAATTTTGCAAGTTTAATTTAGGCTCAGATTTGTAGAGTACAACTTGAGTGAAATTTGTATTAGTATAACTAATGATTACTAACTAATAAGTAATAAATGCAGGGAAGGTGAATAGTATCGAAGATAACAAGATAGTAACATTGCACTTTGAGCTACGATAGTTCTATTACTGCAGTGTCTCATCACCAGCACTGTTGAATGTTGGACAATGGGCATCCCTCTTGCGTGTTTCTAGTTTGTCCTGATGGAACCGCTGTAGATAAGGAAAGCTAAGGACTGTAGTTTTATAGTACAGAACCATTGTGTTTGTCACTTGTGAGTAAAATCATGGAAATTGGACTATTACAAATCGGACTTTATGCTCTACGTAAAAAACTGAAGGAATGACAAGTTTTAAGTTATGAGTGTATCAGTACCTGCCAGCTATTTTGTTTTTTGTCCCATAAGAACAATGTAAAAACAAGCATTTTATTGACACACTTCACACCTACAATTCTCATAATATCTTTTTGAAATCAATTTGATATAAAAGATGACAATGTAATGCAGTGACTCCGCTGACCACACTTTTGGAAATTTTATTAGTTTATGAGTAAAAAAATTCAAATAACGAAGTGTCTTCAATTTTTTGATTTATGTCACGGTATTGTGTAAAAGATAAAATGGATATTCGGCTCAGCGGAGTCACTAAAACAATAATTTATATGTACGTACTTTAAAACAAAGTTTACCTATTTCATGAAAATTGGATGGACACTGTAGGTGTGAAGTGTCCCATGAAAATGCGTGTTTTTACATTGCTCTTATGGAACGAAATTCAAGGTCAAAGCCACTACTGCGGACTCTTGACAATTTTGCATATAAAACAAAATACAATACCTTAAAATCTGCATATCGAGGTTAGAAGAACATGTGTGGGGTAATATATAAAGTATCCTGGGACATAAAGTTAAACCTCTTTAGGCAAAACGCTGGTTTGCAGATTATTCTAAGTATAAACTGCAAAATACTAGAAACTACATCAACACTGTAATGAACATGTTCAGGAAATGTTTCTTGTTCATTGGATATTGCCTCATGGCTTCCACTGTTTCATTAATTCGTCACTTTAGGCCTACCTTTAGTTTTGCTACAAAAAATGCTCATTATTTTGTATCTACTACTATGTGTGTCGTCGTAAATCTGTAAATATTTACATTTCAACATTTTCATTCATAACAGCACTCGGCAGCTCAAGGAGGAGACCACCCCAGTCACATTTTCCACTCAACAATCAGCTGTTCTCTCATGATTTGAGTAATGTTGTCTTGGTCTGTGACGGACATGACTGACGACTCTTTGTGTATTGCGGACTGGCGACTGCGACTCTGGTGGTTTGTCGCGTTAACTGCGTCAAATCAGTGTTTCCCCCAGCCTCACAGTCGACCGACATTCTGTGCCGCGACCAATCACACAGAGGCTACTTCCGCGACCGAACCTACCACAACCACAATACAATACCCGTACCGACTGTCAGTATGTTAGGTAGCAATGAGTAGGTCAACCGGTCAAGGAGGAGGCGGGTTCACCGATAAAAAGGTGTCAACCGTGAAGGTGTCTACATAAAAATGTAATTTATAAAAGTGTTTTTATACACTCTAACATATCAGGAAAGAGACACAAACGCCAACCCTGCATGTAGCATTCTTACTATCGGATTTGTATTATAGTCTGTCATTTTTCTATAATGTTGGAGGCCATTGTTCTGTGTTAAACTGTATAATGCGTGCTTCACCCCAAATCGGCCCAGGTTCAACTCCTGGCGATGCAGGAACAACTTGTTCTCGCCTGGTCCATTTCATTGGTCGTTGGGCTACTAATTAATGACCCAATCTGGGGAACAGTCGACCCTAGTTTATACCAAGACTACTCCTCATCATCCATCAAAACACTCAACACACTCACCATCATCCCATATTCACATTAAAAATACTCTCTAGGAGTGGTCGGTGTCTCAAATTAAAGTTGGACTCAAAACGCTGCGACCGTAAATAAAATTAGGATATACAAACTCACATTATTGTCTTCTTTATTAATTATGCGTTGCAATACATAGTTTTAGCTTTACCAGCCGATTTAAAAAAATTGTTTTTGTACAGTTTTCAAATCGTTTAATCAAAGGTACGTAACATAAACGCTTAACCGTTTTTTGCTGAAACTTAACCAAAATCAAAAACAATTAGTCTATGTATATTTATACGTAGGTCAACTACAAACGTAACCATACTTTTAAAAAAATGTAAGTTAACAAGTAGTGATTAACATATTATATTGTTATCTCCCAAATTAAGGAACGATTTAAGAAAACTAATGTAAACTGTGTGTGAACTGAAGACAATAGGACTGATTGTGTTAAACTGCAGGACAATTCAATAAGAATTTGATTCTCAGGTTCTTAAATACGAAGTTAACTAAGAAAGAGAGGTCGGTGTCTGAAATCAAAGTACTTTTTTATAGTCAGTACTGTCAAGGCGGATTCGTAAGTTAGCATAGGAGCAACGAATGGCACCACGGCGCGTGGCTCTAGTATCGACTATTTCCGTCAAGTCTCGTGGGAAAACAGCTGTTCCATTGTGTGTACTGTTAAACACAGTACACACAATCAGCTGCTTGAAAGGACACACATGTCGCAGGTGCAGGCTACCGTTAACTTGGGTGCTACTACGTGTACAATATTTTAGCCAATGGTGAATTTTAGCCAAAAACATAACATAAAGGCCAAACTCTTTCTTCAGTTGGTGTTTGGTCTGAGGATAGAATTTTCGTTTCTGAAAAGCCTCACCAAAATATAAAGTTATTGGATTATTTGATGTATTTCTTCGTTATTTTAAAATGTATTAGTTTAACTGCCAAAACCGATTAGCTATTTAGTATTAAAATACTTTGTTAAGAATGGTCGGTGTATCAAAACAAACATTATAATGGAAGATTGGTGTTCTACTATGCAATAGGTATGTAGCTACCCGTAAAAACCCGACTAAATGATACATGATCCTAGTGAAGTAGGGAATACAACAATTATTACACAAAACAAAATGTAATAGAAACTTTATTTGTACGTTGCGTGGGAAGTAAACAAAGATATGTGGAAACGAGGTACAATGGTTATTACTTGGTTAGTGGTAACACAGTGTAGTGATATTACATCAGTAGGCGACTGTATATCACCAGAGAATGTCTATTTTGATACGTTTGTCTGGTCCGAGTGTGCTTGCTTTACATAGTTTCTAACGACGTTTAAAATGTCCGCTTTCATGTCCAACTTGATGTGCTTCGGAACTAGTTTCATATCTGGCACCATTGATAACATGAAGAGTCTGTCCTCGTCTTCGTCGATGTCGTAGCTGCCGAATCTTCTACTGTTTGAAGGCAACTCCCGAGCCACAGGTCGCGACATGGAGTACGCGTCCACGTCGAGAAAGTGCTCGGCCCTGCTATCTGCGTGTCCTTCAGACCCGTTCAAATCTGCCGAGGATTCGTATAACTGAGATGTGTTTCTGTTCTTTCTTGGCAACATGTTCCTTCTTGTTGGCGTATTATCTTCGGCGAAGTTTTGGGTCTCGTACATTTCCGATGGACACTTTCTCTTTCTTTGCCTTGGCAAGCTGGAAATTTGTTCAATAACGATATGTTCTCCTTCATTTTCAGGATCTCCTTCATTTATTAATGTTTGCAGGATTTCCTCTTCGTTGGCGTAGTGTTCAACAATGGCGTCGTCTACATAAGACAGATCTTCCCCGTCGTCTTCAGTTAATTTTATTTTGTTTTTCTCGTCACTAGTTAAATCACCAATGAAACACATATTTTTGAAGTAGGTGTATGGTTTCTTTCTTTTCTTATGTTCATTTTCATTTTTTCTACTCCTTGCTATACATCGCAGCTCTCTCATGTAGCAGTCTCGTAAGTTTCTCCATTTGTTCTTCAAAAACTTTTCTGAAACAATCAAACAAAAACAATATTTTTTAATTTTGTTTTAAATAATTCAAAATTAATAGTATATATTTGTTATGCCTTTCCTCTCTATAGCAAGACTTGTGTTGTAGTGTTCCAGCCAGGCCAGCTGAACCGAACATTCATTTATGTTAGAGAAAAAGTAAACCATGACAACAGTCATACGTATTTGGCAAACGTTTCAATGAGCAATAATAAAAACATTGAGGATGAAAAAACAAGGAAGAATCTAGAAATTGTCGTTCTTACCAAACTGTCAAACTCCTTTGCAACAGGGTAAGAACAGTACAAGTAAGTCGCGGTCGAGGTCAAATGTATCGTGTGCACTGCAAAACGTCTACGGTATTTTAAATAGTCGCTATCAACCACCACTTAGTAACAGCTGATATTTCGTCGCTTTCGAAATAAACATTCGTCTTTATTTCGTCTTTTGAATCTCTAAACATATTAAAAATCGCTGAAAACACCTCGGTGGACAGTGGCCCTAGCTTTACTGAGCATCACAGGTGACCCTCCTTGCTATGTGCGGGTATAATTTATTTTATAACATGTAATATTTTATTTTGCATGTTAATAAATAAATAAATACATCGACATCGACTTAACTAGTGGCATCGACCGCGACTACTTGTACTGTTCTTACCCTAGGATGTTCAAAAGCTCGGAAATATTTTTGCTTTCAGGTGTGAAAAGTAGGTTCGCCATAATTTTGAAGAGATTGGTGAAAGTAAATAAATATGGTGTAATTTTAAAATGGCGGCTGAAAACGTAAAAATAGCGATGTTTATGGAACTCCCAGTAAATATATCTCCAATTGCAGTGACAATATTTTTCCTTACATACATTTGTAGGCATTGACACACCCAAAAATTCGCATACCTACTTTTTGTATTCATAAAAACATACTTGATACTCTCTATTCAAATATGTTATTATAGTCATATTAAATATCAGTACGAATATGGCCGTGTGACATTTCGGTGGATAGCTTGTCTTGATTCAAACAATAGTATTGGATTGGATTCGACTTTAACTATCTAACGCAGAATGATGTTAAAGGTTACAGGGCGTTTTAACATACATTATAAGGTGTTCGACCACTATACGAAAATATTTCATCATTAATCTCTTTCGAGTTTAAAGGGCTTCAAAATTATGCCCAGCATATTTCTCATTTACACTTCCGATTTGAACCCATGACTCACGGTTTTCTAAACACATTAAATACTTGACATTCTTAACAATGTCTTATCCTTGAGTAATTTTAACATGACATTAAGTATTTCACTCAAATAGGTCAAACCGTTTTCTAGATATGCATGTGACACGGGACACTCTACACACGACGAACCGAGTGTAAAACAAATAAATAGCCGTTGGCGTTGACAGTTGGCCGTCTGTATCATATAGCCTATTTGTTAAAGTGGTAAATCCAAAATAGTTATACAATGTAGCTTTTCAAGTTAACTTACCAATTTGGTTTCGCTCCTGGAAGGTCTTTGTGTCAAAATCCTCGTCGTACTTGCGACAGATAAGCATCCAAGCTTCCGCTCGCTCTTCGAGAAGAATCTTGTTCGGACAACTGTTGGTGTAGCTTCTGTCCCACACGGCCGGGTGCTGTTTCACATTCTCGATGAATCGCACAACGTTCAGCTCGAACGCTTCTTCCAGGTCGTCCATGTTGCGCGACGCAACCTATGCCCAGCTGTAGCGTGCAGCGACTGGCGACACTGCAGGTTGCCGCTGTGCGGCAGGTGGCGGCTGCGGTCGCGCTGGCAACGTCGCAGTCGCAGCGTGTGATCGATATGGCAACAGCGCGCCGCGTCTGTGTCGCATAGCGTGAAGCTCTCTCACGTCATACACACTACTGCAGTCGCACTTAACAATCCAGCACACTATCACCTTCTTGCAGACTTGCACTGCATTGTACAATTCTTGTCGCACATGTTCCCATTGTTTATTTTTCATTGAGAGTAACGAACGTAAATTGGCAAAATGTAACGATTGAAAATGTCATCTCATTAATTAACAATAATTATAGTGCATATTCGAAATTGACGTTGTACTTGTGAGAATTAATTATTTTATTGGTGTGTTTGTTTCAGATAAATGAACCTGAGTTGGCTTCAGTATCCTCCTTACTCGTTGCACTAAAGGTGAGCAGTTTTGTAGGGAACTAAATAACAATTACGTTTAATCGCTGAATTTTGCTATAGCTTAGTTTTTCGTATTATTTTGAAGTTGTGTTTTGAATACTTTTATATGTGTATTATATTTTACAGGGTTATTAAAAAAGAATGTCCTACATACTTTCCAAAAACCCTCCTTCGTTAACTATTACTTAGATATACATAAATTAAATACTAGTAAAAAGAGCACTTTCCAAAGTTTGTCTTCCTTGGTAGTTGGTACACTTCTATAAATGCTCACCATGCAGCTCCCCCCCTGACTGCTTCCCCTGACTGCTCGGCAAAATCCAGCCGATAATCAAACTCTTTTACCGTAGATTTATGGAATTGATTGAAACTCTGCAACGGTTCTGCAAGTCATCTAGATTTTCGTCAAAGTGGGCACGTAAACCCACACCCTTACATAGCCTCACAAAGGGAATTCACAAGGAAATCACAAATCTACGACGAATTTCTAGCTGAAATGAACTGACTGGCTCTTTTGAAAATTCAAGAACGCATCAAAATATCTTGTGTTGAATAGGCAGCCATCTTGTTGGTAATTAAAAGCGGAAATTAATTTTCAGTATATGTAAACAAAAGTTTGAAACGTCTTCTTTTCAACCATATGTAAATTATGTATGAACCACTATACTAAAGTTACAGAAGAATGAAAGTAGGGCATTCTTTTAATAACCCTGTATAATCATAGTGCTGAACTGGAATGGGTACAAACAATTTAGTGTTGTTACAATAACTAAATTGTAACAACAAGGCAGACAACCCCATGGAACAGTGATAGGGGTTTTAATTATAGGACATGCAGGATAATGAGCAGAAACGGAGAACAAAGAGTAAGCCAATGTTTTTGTGTTGTGTTGTTAATAAATGGTCGTGTCCTTGGATTGTTTATCTGAAATCACTGTTTAAATAGACCAAACCTCTTATCAGCGACTCTGAGTGAGTGCAGAATGATAAGGCACACAACACAACAAAGAGTTCACGCGGAGTGCTCGTGCAGTTTTACACGTGTTTTAAAACTGTTAATTGCTCAAACTTCGCAGTAGACCCTACTCGTGACGTAGTACCTGAGCGTATATTCCTCAGTGGAGGATCAAGAGGGGAGGCTTTGTGTTGAAATCTAATATACATTGTTTACAGTACCGTTTGTTTAAAATGTATATGAATCTTAAGTAATATGTTATTTCTAAAGTAAAACAAAGCAATATTGAATTAATTTGGTTGATAGTGAGCAAATCACAATTTATTATTTTTTCTGATGGACATCTCCATAAGTGAAAATCCTCCGACGTAAAACCATGTACGACTCTCTCAAGGTGGCCAAATATCGAAAAGCCGAATTTGATTGCCTATGAACATTGGTTGATTTTTGACTTGTTAATCAGTCCCAGGAGTTTTGTCTAAAGTCTACATTGCTACGGGTAACAATGTAGGTCTATATGAAACGTGTTAATAGAACCACATTTTCAATCAACTGCAGGGGTAAAAACAAGGTGTTAATAATATGTTTCCTCCATCTTCCTTAATATTTCTAATTTATGCGATGGATTTAATGCAAACGCACCATTTATTGCATTACAACAATATACTACAGAAATTTGCTTTACAATATAAAATCACCGTGGATTATTTTTATTCAACAAACATTTACCTAAATATTATCCACGAAATTGTTCTTTTGTATTTGAATACTATACAACGGCTTACATATTTTTGTTGTATATATTTACAGTATATTTACAAACTAGTATGCATTTTTAATGCCCCTGGAATAGTATGATATGAACATGAATTAATAAAGTAATTATATGAAAGTAATTAATAGGGTAATTATATGAAAAGGGATGCTATGGATACATTGTTCAGTGGTTACTGTCCAGAGCACTTTCATAACCAGTAAGTTTTCTAACAAATAACAGTTTCCGGTCCAGTGATCGAATCAAATCTCTGACAAAAGTGGTTTTAAGCCTGAAATTATTTTTGCCGTAAAATAACCTGTTTTGAGGGAAAATTTTGTTATACCGTCCAAAAGCCGAAACTACTCAACCGATTGGAGTCAAACATACACGTTTCAGACCAAGGTTCAGTGTGTTGACATTTTGCTTGAGTTGTTTCTTTTGTTCGCTGTTGTTTTGCAACAATGCGCATGTCCTGGGACTTGAAGGCTGTCTACGCCATTTAGCAGAGTTTACGATGTAAACAAAGTACTGATTAAACTGAACCGGTACCTATTGGCTGAACAATCAAGGTTTGTTCCTACACTCCTTGTCATTTTTGGTAGGAAAATAATAAGTCCACTCCTTCCTGGAAAGCATAGAATCGCCTTTTCCCATGGTTCATCTTGCAAAATAAAACTTTACTTCTACACAAGTTGTAGAAATGCCATTTTAACACATGATGCTTCTTTTATGTGCACATCATTTTAAAATGTTTTCAATCATTTTTACTTCAATGTATATATTTTTGCGATCTCTTATCTCCCATGTAGGCCCCGTTGCTGGGACAACAATAGCATCCCCTTCCCGCTTCCCCACGAGGAGGTCTTGATCAAACTATGATAATATTATTGCGTTAAGGGTTTAATGTTAATTGGGAATCGAACTCCCGCTGCAGTTTCCTGTTTTGTAAACAAACCACCCTTCTCTCGTCACGGGCTTATCTCTACCCCTCTGCTCGACTGCACCTGCCATTACCACCCTTCCCTCCCACTCTATCAACCGTCAGGGGTGCAAGTGACACTCCCTTTAAACTGGCCATTTAATGTTCCACCACTCCTAGCAGCAGCAGCAGCAGCTGGCGGTGTGGCTACACGCGAGAAACACCAGCTGTTTAGTTTGTAATAACAAATGCAACGGAAAACTCTATATTGTGAACAGAGCGTGGATTTTAACTGTAGGGTTAATAATACAGAAGGGTATTTTACAAGTAGACTCTAAGTATTCCTAGTATGTTTGTTCAATTTATCTGCAAACAATTCAACTCGTTTTTTATTATTAAACCCTACATACGGTATTTATTAAAACCGCAAATGCTCTGTAAATTTATAATAAACTTACGCAAGCACCCCTGAGGTACCGAACGGGTTTAATTGAGTTGTCTATTTTGATTAGTAAGTAATTACAGGGTAACACTTCAATAGTCTATTTTCTTATTAATATTAATAAAGTTATTGATGAAAGAACTACTTCATCGTTTACAATTGACATGCACTTAAACACGAGTATAGGAAAATATTCTCGTTTACCTAATTCGTATAATTTACAACCCCGCTCCGCTATAGTAGCACTGGGCAAATTGTGGTAACATTCTGTCTAATGACTGACGACACATTACATGAAGATAATTAACAGATAATACTTAGCTTTTTAAATAGATAAAACAAGACTACATGGAAAATTATGTATATTACAATGTGGCAGCGAAACACAAATAAAGTAGTATAATCTTGTAAATGTAAATATCCACCCGTCAACAACTTAATTTTATGATTATAATACAGGTTGTTGAAAATTCATCATGTGATTGTAACTATTAGCTAAAACGATGGACTTTTCTATCGGTTAATTTGTTTAAAACTACACAACGTTTCGAGATGCATGAAAACTTGTGTCATTGTCAAGGGAAACAAATCTAAATCATATTAGTATCTTAATATAATAACTAGTACAATATACTACAAAATATTGCAACGTAAATATAACTAACCTATAATTGTAAGTTATGACATTAAATATAAAAACACTTCAAATGAATAAAAAGTAAAACTTATGAATTGAAAACTTATCTAAGGTCAATTATTGATAGCCAGTGACCAGTCTGGGTTTGTATACTTGAGTAGAAAATGTCACAGAGTACAGTATTATCGTGCAAGGCTTTATATTTCCACGTCGCCTACAGGTTTAGGTATTTAGTAAAATTTACTAATAATGATTAAGATTAGAATACGATTTAGGTCATGCCTGATATCTAGAGGAGTTTCAGTGCCTCTCGAATAGTTTTTAATTTCAAACACTATAACCGGTAGGATAGGCCATAGATTTCAAAGCTGATAAACATAAAATTAATGGTAAAACGTTAAAAATCAATATAGTTTGTAAATAATGTTTTCCAGCTCAGTATAACAGGAAAATAGAAAACAAGAGTTGAGTGGTTATTGAATAACAGAACGCAAGGTGCATGTCCGTCATCATCTGTGCAGTAGCAGTGCGCATGTCGTGTGAGTGCAGTTTCGACGTAATATACTCCAGCACACGTCAACAACACATAATGAACTTATTAACAACGTTTGCATATTAGCTTCCTATAATGAATTAATTACCGCAACATCTTTTAATTATGTACCTCACGTATATAAAGTGCTGCACACGTACTTGATACTCGTAGTACGATTTTGTAGTCTCGGTACGTATTATACAATTTGACCCACATATCTTTCTAGATAATTTTACAAGTTTACGGGCTATATCAAACAGTTATCGATGTATGGCAAAAGGTGTATGGTGGAAATACATTTAAATATAGTCATGTACGTGGGCCACAAGCCGCAGGCCACTCGATTTGTGACATTAGCCACAAAAGCCATAGGCTCTCTAAAATTTACAATTCCAAGGCAATATGCTAGGTTGTATTTAATTGTAGGGCGGTGAGATAGAATCGAAGACCCTGTCCCAAAACTGCAGTCCAACTCCAAGGCTGTGTACGGTATATAGTGAAAGCCCGTGGCACAGTGGAAAGTGCGGGTCTAGTAGTCTGGCCTGAACATTTTGTAACCGCCCGCTGCTCGCTCGCAATATGACCTCCAATTCCGTCAGGAATCTGAAGTTACCTCACAACTGTTCGTTTTAGTTCGTTACCTCACGACTTTACCTAGTTAGCGTCTGTTGGCCAATCCGTCTGCCGCGGTCTCTTCCCCGTCTCAACTTACTCGTGTCATTTTTTAATAACTTTTTTGTCGGTGGTTTTATATGTATGTACTATGATATTACTAAATTAGGGGGAAAATACATATATTTCTAGTACGCTATGAAATTATAGGTTAAATATTCTTTTAGGGTTTTAAGGCTAATAACAGTCGAAAAACTGAAACCGAGATTGGGACAGATTAATCGAGTAAAATAAATTAGTTGATTGAGGACATAGTTTACACCTGTCGGGGCGAGCTGCTCGCAGGAACTCTCCGGTCCACCCGCATCGTGTCTCTACGCTGCCTGCTTTAGAGAAACCAGGAATAAATAATTGTCTAGAATAAATTTTAATTTAGAATAATTCCAAATTTTTAAACAGAGAAGAAAACAAATGTTAAAGTCCTAGCGTTGAACATTGTTGGCCAGTGCAATTTGAGAAAGAAACCCGAAAATGTATCACTTCCCATTTACAAGTTCTACCACCGGCATGATCTCTTGGAGTGTGGTGTGCGCTCAAAAGTGAGTGGAGATATATTAGTTTTGTTCCTGAAAGGAATTGTGCATAGATGACGGGTGTAACGTGCGACGCCTACTTAATTCCTGATAAGGAATGAGTAACAATTTCACTTGGCCAATTGAACACTTTATGTTTTCCTGTACGGTCCTTTACGACCAATGACCACTGTCCATTTGCATGATTATGTCATATCCCTCCCTGACATTTTTATGTCGAGTCCAACATGGTCGTTAGCCATCAGAGGAAACAAACAAGCCATTATATTGTAAATGAGAAAAGAGAACGAGTTACGACTATACATCTGAAAGGCACGACTATTTCTAAAGCGAATGAAATGGTTTATCAGCTAAATCGGATTTGGATGCAGCGCTTCATTTTCTTATCAGATCATGATTTTTCTATAATCAGTTGCGATTTTAATGCAATTTATAATCAGTAAAAACCATCTTAAATACTTGATTTCCGTTGATTCCTCAAGTTGGTATGATTATTACCTACCTCTTTGAGGGACTTAGTCCGGGAAATGGACTGGTAGCAATGTTATAAATGTCAAAATGGCCTCTCCGAATCTAAAAAAATCACGCCATAAGATTTTCTCTCAGCAAAATTTTCCAAAAGTCTCTTTGAGGAGTGATATCATACATCTCAAAACGTGATGTGTGCTAATTTGAACCTCGCGTAGACAGAGCCAATTCTTAAAAAAGGGCCAGGAGCATCACTCACATTCTAAAGAACCCTACGTCCACCATGCCCAATGTCTTCTTCCGTTCACCGTTGATGATGAACACCGCAATTATCATAATGAACTGTGAGCTGTAGCAGGCGAGGCTGAATACTTTTGTGTCAGGTCAGGAATGTAAACAAACAGTGCTGTATTTATAGGCTGCTCGATGGCGTGGTCGGATGCCATTATGGCACAAATAGAGCTCTGAAAGGGAGACCTTGAGGGTCAAGTCCATTGACTCCCTAGGGCGCACAAGCGATCATTGATTAATCAATTCGCTAACCAATCTGTTCGCTCATCCGGTCTATAGAAGCTTTCATCAGCTCAGTACAAGTAAGGGATGCAACTCGATTACTCTTTAGATTAGTGATTACATTTGGGCGCCGGCGCCAACACATCTTTAAAGTCTAAATAATAATACTGCATGAACACAGTTTGGTTTTTACATTTTGGGAAAACAGTCCTGGGACTGCAGCTAGTCTGCTGCATAGGCCCAGGACGTGCATGGCCTTGGCCGCTGACTCCTGCCATGGCCTTCACCTGAACCACTCACTACTGCAGCTGCGGTCACGTGGTTGGTTAAAGGGACGTCACGGAGTCACGCGTCCGTGCAGCTCGGGGCTCAGGGTGTTCATGAGCCGTCACACCGCACACGGTGCAGGCAGTAACAGCTGTAGAACCGAGAAAGCGACTTCTCAAGAGAACAAACCACTTGTCGCCAGAGTACCCGTTTACACTTGTAAAATATTGAAGGATAAAAACAAAGTTATTCCTTTACATAGTATGTTTATTTATTTTACAACTGAGAAAAAAAATGCTTAAATGAAATGAAAAGTCTTTATTTACATGGCGTAGTTAGGAATTATTCATAGTCCTCTCAACCACAAAACCACGATAAATCAAGTAAAATGATCAGTTAATGAACACACCTATATAAATAAGTACAGTATTTTATATATTATTGTATAGAGTCAAAAGATGAATGAGTATGTATAACAGTCTTCCTCCCTTACGACTGACATCTTCCAATACAGACCGCGTCAATAGACTATATACTGTATTTAAACTGTTTACAGTGCCAAACGTTTTGCTCATTTTACGACCGAGCATCCTCACTGGACTTGCTGAGTCTTTGGAAGAGTATCTTCTAAGTTTTAACAATTATTGATACGATTATTGTTGGAAGATATTTAATCAATAGGTCTTCTCTAAATGTTCCCTGGCTCAGTTTAAATGAAACTATAATTAATTATTGTTAATAAGGCGAGCGAACTGTGAAGTAGTAGAGTCTCAAAACTGTGCATTTAATGTTTAAGGATTAAGACGTAATACAATAAAACTACTCCTGTAGCTTTTAGTTATCAGAGAATAGGTGAGTGTTTTGCAATTCGAGTAATTATTTTCTATCTTATATCCCTTGATTTTTCTTTAATCGTCCTTAAACCATAAAAACTTTCTTGTTTCCAACACTTTTATAGTGCAGACGAGTTCTTCGAGCAATCGCTTACTACTTTAAAACTCTGGAAAATGTGTATAGTTATACTATGGATTACATTAAGTTTGAACATTATTAGTACATACTACAGTATAAGGCTAGTGGTTTGTATTATTTGATCTTTCCTCACTTGCTATTTTACTATACCGACACAATTTACTTATGTTAAATAATTGATAATAAAGATTATTATTATCTTTGAATTTTGTTCCACTCCCATCCTACAACACCGAACGCTGTACGGCGTACGGGTCCAGAGATAGAAGTCACGAACCTCGGTGAAGTGTGTGGACGGGCCATCATTCGGTGAGATAGCTGTAGTAGAATCGAATCGAGTTTGCGCTCGATGTTGACCTTGTTTCCTAGCGCTCGCAGTGGCGTTTCATGAAACTAGCCTCTCGGAACAGCTGGCTGTGGTAAATAAACAAAGCAGTAGATGTCAGACTGGTTGAGTGGGAGGGAGGAGAAGAGAGAACTGTCATTGGAGTGAAGCGTATTTTCTTTTGTCTGAGTGTTGTGCAAAGATTTTACTACATTTTTTAATTGGGTGCTGCAGAATAGTGTTTAGAATTCGACACTGATCAGAAGTGAGTCCATACATTTGTTATATTTGTCATGAAACATGTTAGTTTGGCAGTTTTTAAGGGAAGTTTACAGCTGTTATGGTACTAGGCTTTGTAGACCTTGGGGCTGTGAAGAAGTGCCTTTCCATAAAGTGTTTACTTTGATCCCAGGTGTATTTACCTAATTTTGTTGTTGACCTTTTGTGTTGTTCAAAAATAATATAATACAAATTAAAGAAAAATCCATGAGTGTTTATTTTTTTTTCAATAGTATGCCTTTATTTAGCTTTAGCAAAAATATTTAAAGTGAATCCAAAACAATTAACATTCTGAGATTGATGGGACCAGGATGGTATCCCTCCTACTATTCTCTCAGTTAAAAGAAAAAAAACTAATGGAACACTGAAAAGAATTCAATAAGCATGGTGTCTTGAATCACTGGCACCACAAAACGTCTTGCAACGGGTTGATCTATTCAAGTGAAATGAAAATCCATGTAAAATGAATGAAGGATTAAAACAATTTTGTAAATAAATGAAGCATTGGAACAAAAGGGATCAGCCCTAAATTTGACTTATATGCAATTAAGGACATTGCAAGATGCGTTCTAGTAAATATAAGTTTTTTATTCTTTTGTCCACAGTTTTAAATTAGATTATTAATATATACAATTTAATTTATTACAGACATTTTTTACAGTATTCCAATTGTTTTGAAGCTCGGTTTTAGGGAAAACTCGCAGTTCCAAGAAGAGTGTGCAGTAGTGACCTAGTTGGACCTTGAATTTCGTCCAATAAGAGCAACGTAAAAACATGCATTTTTGTGGGAAACTTCACACCTACAGTTTTCATAGGATTTTTATGAAATAAACTTTGTTTTAAAGCCCAATTAATGTTTCAATAGTGGCTCCGCTGATCCGAATTTCCATTTTATAATTTATCAAACCGTGACATTAATCCGAAAATTGAAGAAACGTTGCATTTGAGTTTATTGTTTTTAATTTTAAACTTATAATATTTTCAAAAAAGTGATCATTAGAGACAATGCAGCACACTATCATCTTTCAAATAAAACTGATTTCAAAAAGATCTGATGAAAATTGTGGGCATGAAGTGGCCTAAAAAAAGGCTTGTTTTTACATGGTATTGTGAGGCAAAAACAAAATGGCAGAAAAGTACAGTGCACTCTTAAATAATCCAGAAGAGTGTACACCTAGATTATCCAGATTATTTCCACCCTCCAAAAATTTCACTACCAGAGAGAATTATTTTAAGTTTATTAAATTGTAATTTAAAGTTTCACATTTAAAACAAGTGAATTACATTTGATATGTTGTAAATTATGTTCTACTTTGTTTTTTATAAAACAAGTATACTTTGATACTTTAGGCATGGTGAGAATTTAAATTTTACTACATGATTTCAAATAATATATTATCTACAATCTTTTTATCATAATTATAATAAATGTAAAAGGTAAAAAATATTAATTTGCCCATAACAATATTCATACATATAGGTCAAGGTATGTTTATAAAGCACGTTGGTTGAGATATCAGCTAAACTGATGAAATGTGTGTCAGAGCTGGTGAACTCTGGTCAATCTAGTTAAATTTAGCACTATAGAGACTCACAGAATCTTTCTCAACCTCTCGCGCTCCTGAAATACTTGACCTACATTGTCTAGAATAAAACCATCTTGATTACGCCCATGTTGATAGATAGTCTAAATATAAACATTTTCTTTAATTTTAAATGCAAGGATTAATTATACCGTATAGTGAAGCTAATTGTAACAGGTTAAAATTATATTACACACTGTTTAGTTACAATAGTTTACAAATTGTGCCATATATAACATTAACAGAAAACCTGTTTGCAAAATAACTTTGGGAATGTTTATTTACAACTGGTTATGTGATAATGTGCCCATCTACAAGAATAATGAACTAACAACTAATTTCTATGGTAGCACATTCGATTCCCAAGTAGATGTCAGATTGAGGGGATGAAGTGGTTAGGGATTGGTTACCCCTATGTAAGTCTGCTTCGTCTGATTGGGCATATTGTGCTACTACTGAAATAAAAGGAAGCGGGCCTGGATTCAGGAGAAAAATGGGACTGGGTTCGGCTGATCAGACAATCATGAGAGGAAGCGTCAAACGAGGCCGCTGACAACCACTCGGGGGACTCTAATTCCAATTGATATGGCGAACTGTCTTAACACTCGGGTGATCTTCTCCCAAAGACTGATGCAAACCTCTCCTGAAGTCATGGTCCACCTTGCTACCGCAGCCCCTCACATGGATCTGATTCAACCTCTCCTGGTTGGGAACGGAGCATATTCGACATCCGGACAGCTACGAAGTTGCCCAGTAACATGTGAACTACTATTATGATGTACCCCAGTATTAAGCCATCCGAGCAAGTATAACCAGATAGACACTGACTCGGGGAATTCACAAGTAACTTTGTTGTTCAATTAAGAAAAAGTTATGTATTTGCGTTTTATTTAGTTTCATAGAATCAAGATAGTTTTGCCTTTAAGACCATTGTGTTGTGATAAACCTGTACATTAGTCGACAAACGGTTTTATCAAATAACACTAAATCTGCGTTGGATTGAACTCTGTCCGATATAATTTAATACTCCCAATTATTTTTCAGGTTTGATTTGAATCGTGTGGCCTGGAGCTCATGAGATGCCGACACTACTGGAGGCGATAGAGCGAAAGTACGGAGATGACTGGGGCAGTCTGGACAAGATGCTGCCAGCGATCTCGATCTACGTGCCGCCACCACGAGGCAGTCTGCCTCCACTTCTCGTGTTCAACGACTGCAGCATAGACTCAGCTGGCGAACCCAACGAATTGCAGGACAAGTGCTCCCGAGTCCAAGAGCTTGACTTGGCGCAGAACTGCCTTACAGAGTGGGATGAAGTGAGTAAATTCTCAAATATGTCTAATTGATTTGTTGGGAGTGTTATTTGTTACAGAGATGCCTAAAGAGTCCTACTCTCCATCCCATGCACACTTGTCAGCTCAAGGCTTTTGGAGGTCACTTGCCTTGCCTGGTTATATTTAATTACGTCGGGCGTATGATGTGTCCTAGAATCAAATACAATGAATGTTTTTACAGTTTGGCTAGCGCTAAAACTATCTTTTAATTTCCATCTCTTACGGAGTGCTTGAATTGACATGTGATTGGAATGGCTACACCTAGCAACACATCCCCTTGGAGTCTAGTAGTTGACAATGTGACAGTGAGGTCTGGTAGCTTTCCTGTAAAGATTTGTCAAAGCAATACTGACACTGTTGGTTCTTATGCAACTGTTTAAGACATTTTTTAAGTTGCAAAATGTCAAACCTGTTTTTAAGAAAGAAAAGAGAATAATTTTCTTTAAACTTAAAATTTTAAACCCCTCATTGCTTATAAAAGTGGTAACAACTGATAAATCTCACCAGTTGTCAGTGGCTCTGACGACACCACTGGCGATTGATTTTATTCCAACCTGATTGCTATAAGAGTTGTTTTTAGAGTGAAAAAGGTATATCAGCTTAAACATAATTTAAACTATTTAAACTGTACTTTGTAATAAACAAAATACATTTTCCTGTACAGGTCTTGTGCATTTTGAGGCAGATGCCAATGTTGAAGTTTGCAAACCTTAGCTTCAACTCACTCTCCGACAGTTTGAAGGACAACATTTGTGATAATTTTCCTGTGCTTACAAATCTTGTGCTGAACAATACACAGATAGACTGGCCCAGTGTTCGGCACTTGCTAAACATCCTGCCAAGGTTAGTATGTATCCTAAATAATTACACAATTAGCTATCTTAATAAAATATCCTCACTGAAACTAGCACACACAACTTTATACTTTTAAAGATGGCACCAAAGAAATGGTACTATGAATAATCAATATTATTTTATTGATAACTAAACATTTCAATCATAGATTTTTAAACATGTGTGAAAATTTCAGGTGTTAAACTAAAGAAAACCAAGAGTTTATATTGAATTTATTTTGTGTGCTGTTACAGTTTAGAAGAGCTTCACCTGAGTCTGAACAACTTCAGCAGAGTAGAGTTGGATGACGAGTTGTCTGATGATCCATCAATCTGCCATAAATGTGTCAAGAAACTCCATTTCACAGGTAAAGTCTTAATTGGTTTATTGTAATAACTTCATCAGACAACAAAAGCAAAAACATATCCTTTTACTTACATAGTTGTTCATAAGAAATGAAGATTTAATTATGTTTATACAAAGCTTCATGTCTTCCGGATTTAAACAAAATATAAGACATTGATAGAACGGAAACTTGCAAGTTCCCTGTGTTTGAAACAATTTTGCTTTTTAGATACCCCTTCAGCCAACAGTAACATGAAGTAAGGAAGGATTAGAAATTGCCAGTAATATATTGTGTCTTCGAGCAGAGCTATTGGGACTTTACAGTACACTTCGACCAACAGTTTCAATATTTTTCCGTGCCGTATATTTCTTCATAGCCAAAGCTGTATTTCGGAAGTTGGCTACACAAGTCAGAATTGTGTTACGAAAAGGAATTGCTCCATGACTGCTAACGTTGAAGTGAACGCGAAACAGTCGATGAGTTAGGATAATATACACCATATTTTTAAAAAATATGTCAACAACAAAGGAACGATGTAGCGCCTACCACTGGTGATCAATGTTTGTTAGTTTATCCGAGTCTAAAAATGGCATAATAAGAACAATCGTTAACTGCAACAATGAAGTCATATCACTGTTATCGGTTATCAGTTATCCATACCTCAGTTATCTAGACTAGTTTAAACCAATTTGTACTGTTTATGAGTTTTCAAACCGTTTAGAATTTAATGTTTGAAGAGGAGATAATTGGTGTGTAATAAACAAATTTAGAATAGAAAAAGAACAATATATTTGAATATTTTAAATTTTAATGCATACATGCTTTTAACACTTGTTACATGACACATTGTATTTCTCAATGCTAAATAAAACACTTTCTAATTAATATATTACATTAAACCATGTATTAAAACCGTCATGAACCATCCTTTGTTTAATGGTTGACAGTTTTCATGGTTAATTTAAAATTAGAGTACATGTTACTATTTTGTCCTGATAGTCAGTGGTGTAGTGATAAATTTGGCAGAATGGGAACACAAAATTTTATCTGGGTTATCATAAATATTAATGTAATTGTATGGTAACTAGGCACTTTACGAAGATGGTTAAGGAGTATGAAACACATAGGGGAAGGGAAAATCCGGAAACCTCCCTCCCGAAATTGTTTAAAATTTTTAAAAAGTCATGAAAAATTGAAAAGCATTTTTTCAGTGTGGGAACGCCGTTCCCACGCGTTCCCGCACCACTACACCCCTGCTGATAGTGCTTACAGCAAAGAGCAATCTATGACCTTTAGCAATCCAATGATTGAAGCAACCCATAAGAATATGGAAAGTCTAACAAAGTTTAGTCAACAAATCCATCACTAAGCGCAGCTTTGCCATATTGTGCAAAGTGCAGAGTGGTCCACGGGGGAGGAGTAGGATGGTGGCAGTGAGTACTCCATAGTTAGGAGCACGATATGACAACTGCTTGAGTTTAGCGATTAATGTGGTGATTGAACTAGCCTTTTTTTCATAACAAGAAAATGGATATCTGTAGAAAGTTTGAATTGTCTCGCCTCGAAATATCTTGATTGTATCCATTTTAATCCTATGTCGAGACTCTAATTATCTGGGGGTCAAATAACACAATTGAATTATTTTTATTAATAAAACTTATTTATATCTTCTAATTTTATTTCTGTTTGCCTTTTAAATTTTAACCGAGGATATTTATGTACTATTCCTTTGCAACTGACCTACGTTTCGGCAGTATCCACCTAAGAACTTAATAGACTCCCGCTGATCCAAACTGATTGGTACCGACCAATCTACTAACAATGTTTGGATTAGTGAATTCGGACTGTAGGGATTATCGTTAAATATTCCCTAATATTGACTTCAAAAGAAAAACCGGCCATTGTTGAGCCTCCGCTGTGCTATCCCTCAAAAGCATGACCATGACGTACGGCAGGAATAACTCTCAAGGTAGCATTGTAAACAACTGTTGGTTTTACCAAGTTTTCATGGTTTTACAGGAAACCCGGTATCTGAATGGTCGGAAATCTGCAAGCTAGGTAGAGCATTTCCCAATCTACAGATGTTGGTCGTGGCCGACTGTCCACTTGCCTCCCTGGACCCCAGCAGTCCCTGCTCCAGCCCTGACAGATGCGTTTACTCCAGGTATGTGAGCTGAGTGTTGATAATTAAGCTTTACTTAGACCGCCTTAACTTGTCAGTGCAGATCCTCCATTCATAATATTGGCAAGGCCATGTTAGCAGTTTATTTACGGGTTTAAAAGGTTATTTTGATAAACTGATTTTAAGCCAGCCCAGGAAATACAGTTTACGTTTCTTAAGCTTAATGTCATTGACATAACTTCTTTAAAGGTCAAACAAAACCAAGACCGGTTTAACAAAGCCTCGTTAAACAAGACAAAATGTACCTTTTAACCACGTTGCTTATTTCACTATGCTAGCCAAGTAAGCATAATTCTCTCCTAAACATAATTTTTAGAACAAAGTTTTTAATGATTTCACATAACCTTTACAGTTTGTAAGAAAATAACCTTTTTTATTTACGAAGGTCATCCAGAAAATAAAGAACGTTTTGGCATGGTTAATTAAAGAAAAAGGTATCAACACAAAACTTTATTTACAAATGCATAGTATCTTCCTCTACTTTACTACATAGTTACCATGGATTTCAAGACACTTGTTGTAACCACGGGACCAGTTTTTCCATACCCATGTTGTACTCATTTGCCGCTAAAGACTTGAGCCAGGATTTCACACCTTCTTGGAGTTACTTATGCAACAGCAAACTGTTTCCTACCCAAAAAATCCTTAAGCTTTGAGAATAAGTGATAATCACTTGGCGCCAAATCAGGGCTGTAAGGTGGATGACCAAAACTTTCCCAACGTAGACGTTGAAATTCGTGACGTGTTCTTGCAGATGCATGAGGCCGAGCATTGTCATGAATCAGGAACACTTTTTCTGAAAACATTCCACGTCTCTTGTTTTGTATGGCGCGTTGAAGAATTTCTGAGTTAATCGTTTCCCGTCTTGGAACACTCTTTATTCACCTAAAAAGAGTTCGTTTGACGTTTGACTTCGCACTTCACACTTGGCGGAGTTTTCAATTATCGATGCCATTATTAATCACTGTGGAAACAAGACGCGTAATCACACAGAAACGAATCTACACTCAAACTGTAGAGGAAGGATGGAGCCAGCAGCTGCACGCGCACTCGTAGTGGAGAAGGGTCTGCGCGGCGCGTGATTCGCAATCGTTCCTTACTTTCTGGATGACCCTCGTAAATGTTCATATTGTATTCATATGTATTAAAATTAGGGATGTGCCGATACCAAAATTTCTCGATTCCGATTCTACTCTCGATTCCAAAATTGTGTACTCGATTCTCGATTCTGGAGACGATTCCAATACCAAAACAGAGAAGGGTTAAGATTCTGTACAAAAGAGCTGGACAAGGCTTTAGATTACGTTTGTTGTAGCCAATCAGGTTGGTTGTAGCATATTATTTTCTTTTCTGTAGGATCGTCCGTTATTTCTGCAAAACACAGAGTATTGTCGGTCTATCGTATCGTATCATAACAATACGAGCTAAGTATAGCACGGGTCACACCTTGCGGGTTAGTAGCCGCGAATAGTGTAGTGTATATGTTTCGTCTTTTTATCATGATTTAGTCAGTTAAATTCGTTTTAGGGCCATTAACTTAAATAACTTTCAAAACTTTTTTAGTTGTTTAAATAGCCCTAAAACAAATGTAATTATCGCCAAATTCTGAAAATGTAATTGACTTAAATTGATTACATATGCACACATACATTAAATATATCACATAAAATCCACACGAAACAAAACGAAAGAAAGACTTTGTTAACGTTTAAACAAATAGTAAAAATCTAAACAAAACGAAAATAAAATAATAAATAAATTAAACCCACAAAAATTGACTTATAAACTGTATAACTTTCTGTTATTTTTTCTGCAGTTTTATCCCCAGAGCAGTATTTGTTTCCAAGACAAAACCTTTTTATTTTAATTTCACGACTTCGATACCGTTTGCGGCGATCTCCGACTCTCGCTAACGCCCGCGTTAAAATCACGACTTGGATACCGTTTGCGGCGATCTCTGACTCTCGCTAACGCCCACGGTGAAATCAGGACATCAATACCGATCGCAGCGATCTCTTGACACTCGCCAACGCCCGCGGTGAAATCACAACCTCGATACTCTTTGTGGCGATCTCTTGACTCTCGCTAACGCCCGCAGTAAAATCACGACTTGGATACCATTCGCGGCGATCTCTGACTCTTGCTAATGCCTGCGGTGAAATCACGACTTCGATACTCTTTGTGGCGATCTCTTGCCTCTCGCTAACGCCCACGGTAAAATCACGACTTGGATAGCGTTCGCGGCGATCTCTGACTCTCGCTAACGCCCGCGGTAAAATCACGACTTCGATACCGTTCGCGGCAAATTACTCGACCAAATTTCCAGCTTTACCGATGAGCACGAGCCGAGTTCCAGTATCGGTAAATACTCGAACTCGATAATCCAGTACTCGCACACCCCTAACAATTCCAATGGTATCGGTATCAAGTCCAAAACGGCCAAGTATCGAGAATCGAGTTACTCTCGATACAATTAGAATCGAGGAATCGAGTATCGGAATCGGCACATCTCTAATTAAAATAGTTAAATGGTGCTTTGATTTTAGATATAAAAAGACTTATTATGGTAAGAGTGTGGTAAGAAGGTAGGGGGTAACTCATCTCCTCATCTGAAATAGTGGAAAATGTTGTCAATAATGAGTAAGTGGTGTGTTTGCAAATGTTACAGATCAGAGAGTGAGTGTGAAGGCAGTCCTAAGCGTAACTCTCCTCACGACACATTCAGACAACTCTGTATCCTGAACCTCAACGGAACACTGCTCGGCTCTTGGGACGACATTGACAGACTCGGCAGATTCCCAGCTCTTCACTGCCTCAGGATACAAGGCTGTCCTCTCTTTGAGGTTGGTTAAGAATTGATTCTGACCTGATGGGATTCTGTGCAGATATGATTATGCAAGGGTACATCTAGAGCTTGTGGACAAACAGGCAAATAAGAAGTTGAGATTCTAAGGAGCTCTTTTTAAAATGTCTTCTTTTAGGGAGTGATTATACCTTTTACTCGGAGTATATAAAGTAGTAGGGTTAAGTAACTGACTATACATTGACAGAGTTAATATTACAGTTACCTTGGTTGAGGGCCTGTAGATCCTACGGTAGCTGTAATAAAACAAGGTCCTGCAACTGGGAAAATAGATATTTAGAGTTAATATGTAATAACATTCTTACTTAGATGTTCCCGGGCAATTAACAAAATTATTCGTTCGGACTGTGCTAAAGCAAGTTACCAAGAGATTTACCAAAATACATTCCCCATTTGTTCGAAGTGTAGTTAAACATTGAATTGTCACACAATTTACTTCTCTATGCCTCAAAGCAAAAATGGGAATGCCTTTTCGCAGTTTTCGGAATAGCTTTTTGAACTAGGTATAAGCTCAATTCACGGAGATTTCTGACTTTGCACTAGGCTACAACCACACCGCACTCGTCATCCTGTTATGCATGTTTGGTGTATCCTGCTGTGACCCCTTTTATATTACTCCAGCGGCACTTAGGTTTCGTTGAACTCTTTCAGCCTAAAGAATAGCAGAAGGAGTTAGCATGATTCATATGGGATAATGTGTCCAATAGTAACCCGTTGGCGCTAAAACCAATACTTTTAACAATATTCATCCTTAACTATAAGCAAAGTAGTGTGCTACTACCCACCTCTGCATCATGACCTCCCCATAGGGTCCCTACTTAAGTATACAATGATATTTAATATTTGGCTGTGCCAGGGCTGGCCTAAGACAGGAGTTGGCGATGTGCAAGACTTCAAAAATATATCCCTATGGGAGGTACAGTGTATGGGCTAAAAAGGGACTTTTTACAGTTACAGTTTTAACCCTAAAATGTTGTTAGTCAGATCCTTTTTGGATATTTTCAACTATATTAATAATTATAATAACTATGACTAAATTTTCATCATTTCAACTCAATCCTGACATCCTAGGTCATCCATCTGATCAAATTCACAACACATCATTCATGCCCCTTTAAAGGTTGATTCAAACTTTACTTGATTCTGACTTCAACTTTTATTGTTTCCTGAACAAATTTGTTTTGAACATAGAAATTAAAATTTAAAAGTATTATTTTAGTGTGGGGTCGTTTTATTAAAAAGCCTTGCTACCCCTGGGGCAGAGCACTTGGTACAATAGGAAAAATTCTTCTCTAATTTTCTGTATTTTCAAACAAAACAACTTATATCGCTGGGGTAGAGTGTAGGGTGTGAGGTGCTAAAATTATCCTTAACTAGTGTTGGGTCGATTCTCATTTTTCAGTTCTCAATTATTCCGATACCAGAATATTGATTCTCGATTCCAGGTTTAATTCCCGATTCCAGGTTAGATTCCCGATTTTGGTTTTCGATTCTCGATACCGAGGACCTCCGGAAGGAATCGGTGTCAGAATCGACTTTATACATCCGATTCTCAATCGCAGGAAATTGGTTGTAGCTTAATACTTGTGCGTATTTCTACCTTCATGTGTCTTAAAACGGTGTCACTGTACTCAGTAAAGAATGTTTGACCGATATGTAGTCATTAAATTGATGGGTTCAACCAGTTTAAAAAATGAAAATAAAACTTATTATTTACCTCTTGACAAAACAAAACATAGGCACACGCGTCATGATCCGATCAAGACAACCACTTTCCGGTTAGCTGCCTCCCCTCACTTTGCAGTAGAGTGGACTCGTCCACCCGCACAGGGTCTAGCTAGCAACGCTCAACCGAGTAGTTTCGAGTTCAGATTACATTTCCGATTATTCAATTATTGATTCCCGATCATCAATTCTCGATTCTTATATGGATTCTTGATCCTTGGTTCCTGATTCCAAAACCGATTCCCAATTCTTTATATGGAACCTATAAGAAACAATTCCCGATTCTGTGGTATCTGAATCGACTTTTTCTCCTTACTTGGAAATCAGTAGAATCGAGAATCAGAGTCGACCCAACACTATTTGTAACCCTTAAATCTTTTATTGCTTGCTCACACTGTATTTAATTGAATACAGTATTCCCAAAGATTTTGAGAATGAGAATGAGAAATGAGAAATTTTTATTGTCATTAAGCTTTGATTACAGCAATAGACAGTGTCAGTCTTATAAATAAAGTCAAAACAATTTTGTTGACATTCAACTAAGCACAATAAAATAAATAAATACTTACGTTATTTAAAACAGACAATATTTACATTATTATTTTACATTATTTAATACTTTACACTCAAAACAAATAAACATACAATAAGTTACAACCAAAAAATTAAACATTACGTCACACATAATACAACAAATGTTATTTATATAAAATTTAAACTTCTTATATCACAGGCTAAAAATTCAGAAACAGTGCATCTTTTAACCACTTTTCAAGCACTGTTTTGAACTTCTTTAAAGGTACTGACCATGCACTAGCGGGTAACTTATTAAATAGGGAAATTTTCATGTAAACATGACTACACCTAGTTTTGTTCAACCTTACTTGAAGAGTATTAAGAAAATAATTTTGTCTTGTGCTATAGCTATGTATTTCTTGTCTCATGGTAAGGCTGCTTAGATTTTCCTTGACACTTATCAAACAACAATATATGTATAAATTAGGTAAGGACATTATTTGGTACTCTTTAAATATTGGTACACATGTTTCCCTATCAGGTATACTTTTAATTACCCTAAGCGCTGTTTTTGCCAAATAAATGCTCTTTGAGCACTGCTACTGTTGCCCCACAAAACCACACCATACCTTAATTGTGACTGGAACAGAGCATTGTATACAGTTAACATGACATCAACAGAGACACAATTTCTTAATTTTCAAAGAAGGTAAACTACTCTTGATAGCTTTCTACACAATTGGTCTACATGGTGGTTCCAATTAAGCTTACTATCTAAATGTATGCCTAGTAACTTAATTGGTGTACTTTCTTTAATAACTAGACTGTTTAAGCTAAATGTAATTTTTCAGTTTTTGTGCATTAACCATTAAAAAGTTTGTTTTAAACCACTCTAATGCACTTTTAAGAGACTGACTTTCCAATTGTATTAGGTTGTCTAAGCATTTCGTATTATTTATAAGAGTAGTGTCATCTGCATACATTATTGATTTACAAGGAACATTATATGAAAAATCGTTTACAGCGATCACAAACAAAAGGGCCAAGTACAGATCCTTGAGGCACTCCCATTTTCACTTCCTTAAAACTAGACTTATCGTTACCTTGTACAACCATTTGGGTTCTTTTATTTAAATATGATTTAAGTATATTTATCTCATTGCCTTATTCCATAACAATGTAATTTTTCTATTAACAGCTTATGGTTTATACAATCAAATGCTTTGGTGAGGTCAATAAGTAATGCCGATGATATCAAATGTTTCTCGAAATTCATTAACACATGTTCAACTACTACTTCAACCGCTTTAATAGTACTTCCACCCGGAATAAATCCAAATTGATCTTTACAGTACAAATTATTTTGAATAAAGAAGCTGTGAATCTGTTGTTTAATGAAATACTCAAAAATCTTACTGAATATTGGAATGAGAGCAATTGGACGATAGCTTGATGGATTTAATTTGTCTCCCTTCTTATATATAGGTGATACTTTGGTAACTTTAAGTGCATTAGGGTACACTCCTTGGTCTAACATGTTATTAAACAAATACGTTAATGGTTCTACTATAACCTCAATTATGTTTTTTACAGTTTTATTTGAGAAATCGTAGTAATCTGTACTTGCTGAAGAGCTTAACTTAGCAACATAACCTAGTATATCTGAAACTTTTTCCCATTTAAATTTTGAATTGCAAACTATGTTTTTAACGTACCTGTCTAATAGTTGTAAAGCACTACAATTAGGCGTGTCACTATTATTACTTAAATCTAGATTACTTACTAAGTTAACAAAATAATCGTTAAATGTACTAGAGTCTATGGAAGCATTTTGTGATTGTTGTTTTTGACAATTAGACTCTGTTTTGATTATATTCCAAGCAGCCTTACACTTGTTAACAGAGTTTGCTATGTAATTTTCATTTTCTAACCGTTTAGCTCTATTAATATTATCTCTAAAAAGCTTTTTTGCTTTTAAATAATCCCTTTTGTATTCTAATTCGTGCTCAGTACCTTTATTGTTCTTATATCTATCGTATAAAGTTATTTTGAATTCTCTGATTTTTCTTAATTCTGGTGTAAGCCATTTGAGTTTGGACTTTTTTAACTTGGAACTAATTTTTATTTCTTTAATCTTACAATGTTGGTTAAAGGAATCTGTCAACTTCATAATAAAAGAGTTGTATGCTTCTTCTACACTTGTGAACCTTTTTAAATAACACCAGTTTATTTGGGCCAAATTACTCTTGAAGTTTGAAATTGCTTGAGGATTTAAATCCCTAACTCTTTTAATAGAGCTATTATCTGCTTCATTCTTAACAGAACCAATACCTTGAAAAATAGCAAAAACCCCAGAGTGGTCTGAAATATGTGGTTCTATCACACAACATTTGGTCCTATCTTTACTTATCGTAGTAATAATGTTGTCTAAACATGCTTCACCTCTAGTAGGCTCTAAGTTCAACCAATAGGTGTTAAACGATCTTAATATATTGAAAAAATATTGAACTACTGGTTTGTCATCTCTTATATTTATATTGAAGTCGGAAGAAATTATGAATTGAAAACTACTATAGTTTTTTATTAAAGAACTTAAAAATGATTCCAGTATGCTAAAAAACTGTTCAATGTTAGAGTCTGGAGTGCGATACAAAGTCGCAACAACTACTTTCAACTTGGGTAGGACTATTCCTGTTATTTCAAACACACTAGCAATACAAAATGACTTCAGATCAATGGTTCTATATTCAATGTTTTGTTTAATGTAAATTGAACACCCCCCTCCCCTTGACAATGAGGTTTCTCTGGTATAAGAGTTAGCCACAACAAAGCCTTTTGGAACATACATTGCCACCTCCTCCTCATGTAACCAGTGTTCATTAACTGTAAAAATATCACAATTAAAGTCATTAAAGAAAATATCTATTAGGTTTAATTTATTTCTTATTGATTGAGTATTTAAATGAAATAAGCTAAATGTACTGACTATGGGTGCTGTAGAGTTAGAATGTCTTTGGAGTTTTCCAACGGCTGATCTGTTGTCGCTACCAGTCCCCGTTCGGGGCTCTTCAAGGTAGGCTTCTCCAAGATCCAGGATTTTGTTGAAACTACAACTATAGAAAGTTTCTATTCTGTTAGTTTTATAAAATATTATAGATTTTATGCCTTGATTGTGCAGTTGCACACGTCCCACGTGCTTTGAGCAGGCCCTGAACAGTGCGTACTTCCTAAATTTCATAGTTGGATCTCAACATATGTACTTCAAAATCCCCGAAGCTCCCCAAATAAAGGTTGTCTAACAACAAGCCCGATAGACTACACAGATATTCAATTATGGTGTAATGAAAGTAAATTGTGCAATAATACCATGAGTACTATGATTCAATTTTGTTTGAAAATTGAGTCTGAGAGATGTGGTATAATACACCTACAGAATGTGTAAAAACACAATTTTTGTGGTTATATTTTAAAATTTTTCTTGGGGATTCACATCTGGGTCTTCTTTTTCTATGGGGGTTACATTTATATTTCCTTAATCCTCAGCCAAAGGTCCTCCATCATGTTTTACCCTAGGGCACTCAAATCTGTAGTCACAGGCCTGAGAGTGATTGCATATATCAAATGGGATAAGGGAAATCCTTCAAAGTTTAGTTGTCAAAACCACCTAAGTGTGGTTGCCTTACCTTGCAGAGTGGCTCGCGGGGCAGATGCTGGACAGGTAGGAGTGTGCACTCTTACAGTGAGGTGCTTGTTGTGGCAACTGCCATTGGTGGTGAATTTGGCGATTGAATTAGCCCTGCTTTATGAAAAAGAAATGAACGTCTGTAGAGGTTTCTATTGTCTGTGGTAGAGCTCAAATAGAGGTACCAAAGTTTGAAAATCAATGTATTGCAGGAGTACACTGAACACGAAAGACGTCAGTTGGTGATTGCCCGCTTACCAAACATTCAAACCTTGAACGGTGGAGGTGTGATCACATATGAGGAAAGAGAAGATGCTGAGAGGGCTTTCATTAGATATTACATGGACAAGCCAGAGAGCGACCGTCCTGAAAGGTAAGTGTGTTGGTCTAAGTCACTCTAAAAAAAAATAACAGTTTTCATGCTTTTTTTTATAGAGCTGCAATAAGTATTCTATATGTTAACCTTGTGATAAATAAACTAATTGAATTGAATTGTTCTTAAGGGATTGAGAAAAATCCAATTTAAGATTGAAATATGAAAGCCAGTGGCGGCTGGAGAACTTTTTTTGCAAGGGGTGAATGGGGGTCACAATTTTTTGAATTTTGTACTACAGAGAGTTTTGGAAATGGTATTTAATAAGTAATTGGTCTGGCCTTTTACCAACTTCAAAATGTAGTATCAAAATATTTTGACCAAAAAATACACAAATCATAAAACATTTAATTTCATATACCAATTAATTAAACAATAAACAAGAGCATAATCAAAGTTGTATATATAGGCTACAAACAGCTTTTATTGATCATTAATACAGGTTTGGTTTGCACCATGATCCGTTACATTACGTACAGTTTTTGAAAATAAAGTCTAGTATTACATTTCTTTTAATACTAACCTATCACTAACCTTATTATTAGTCATCATTTTGTTGTGGTGGTAGGCATGAGTATAGTTGATCGTGTTCTGGGATCTCCGGAGCCAATCAGAACTTGAGGAGCTGTCACTGAAGCAGCTCTTCAAGCTTGTGTTATATCAAGCGGCCTTCCTTTTAGTGGCACCATAAACTTGCCCATTCCAAGGGTAGAGTAGGAGCTACGGAGTAGCTGGCAGCCCTACCTTTGGTATGTGCTTGCAGTCAACTTAGGTTTGATTAGCAGAATTCAATTTGAATTTGGAGGGCCAAAATCTATTGACACCTTTGGGGTAACATTTTTCAAATCTGGGCTGCAAAGTCTGGTATACAGACGGCTCATTGATAGAAGGAAAGGCTGGCTAAAGAGCACACAAAGGCTCAGGCACAATTCCTCTCGGGTAGCTTGGGAGGTTTGTGCACATTGTTTCAAGCGGAAGTCTTCGCTATTCTCACCTGTACTAATTTATAGGTACAAAGAACAAACACATTTTGATCCCCTTAGACAGAAAGGCAGCTCTAAGAGTGTTAGACTGCTCACTTATCAACTCCAGTATTGTCCGGTAATGTTTCCAAGTGCTCCTGGCTCTTGCAAGCTGCATTGTTTGGCTTGAATGGATACCAGTGCATCAGGGTTTCAAAAGAGTTGAAAAAGCCGACTTGCTGGCTAGAAAGGGAGCGCTGTCATCCTTTGCTGGTTCAGAACCAGTGCTGGAAGGAATCAGTCAGAAAATATGCTAGTAAGTACAACAAACTTGAAACACATTGAGCAATGGAAATAACTACCATGCCAGGAACATGCTAAGTTTCAAGTCGAGAATCCATCTGGAATACCTACTTAATATCTAACTAATCTTACTCGTCAAAACATTAGACTGGTAATTTCATACTTCACAGGTCACAGGCACTTTGGAAACCACTTAACCAAAATAGGTCTTCACCTCGGAGGTACCAGTTACAGGCTTTGTGAGCAAACATGTCTGAGTCCGCAAAATCCATCCCAATTGAATGGGAATCCTTTGAGTCAGAAAAAAGGGATTTTCTGTGGGCTCGTTAGTGGCAGAAGTTACATCCCTCTGAACTGGGCAGTGTGATACTCAAGCTTTATAAGCAAACAGGGGTGAGGTCACCTACATAACAGGGAGTCAATATAATAAACTAAGGGCTTGACCTTGGTCTCAAACTATAATTCTAAACAATTTTATCTAACGGGTATTTAAAATATTTTTTCCCCATCCTTTTAGAATATTTTTTGACCCGGCCAAGCCCCTTCAGAGTATTTTTGGGGCCGCACACCCCTGCCTTTGACAAAAGCAATCAAAATCAGGCCTGATGTTTACTGTTTCAGATATTCAGATCTAGTCTCAACTCATGGCAGACTCGAGCCTCTAGTCAACATTGATCTCTCCCCGGAGAAACGGGTCAAAGTCTACTTAACTTGTGGCCAAACCACAGAACAGAAGTGCATCAATGTATATCAGACAGTCCAGGAACTCAAACAGAAACTGGAACCTTATGCCAAGATACCCGCAGCTAAAATGAGATTATTTTATGTTGACCAGGTAAAAGATTGGTTTTGTTGCAGTCTTGGTAGTAATTTTATATAAAAAAAATGGGTTTTATGCTTCATAACAAACTTTTAAGTCACTGCATTTCTCAAAAAATTTTGAGTAGAGTATTATAAACTTATTAACCCTTTGCGCTCTAATTTTATTTTTGTAAAAACCCTCCCGTATGGGTTTCAAACTCGCACGTGAGTTGGCGTCAGGGGGGGAAGGAGTGGTAGTTTTGATGTTCTCTGCTAGGTGCCGTTAGTGTAGCGTAGTCCTTGCGTATCGTTTGCTCTATATGCAATAAACAATGTGTTGGACTAGACTATTTTGCCGTTCCGCTCCGATGTCGGACTCAGTTCGCCATTGGAGGGCAAAAGGTTAATGATTTCATGTAAGTAGCGTTCAACAACTCAAACGTAATCAGCACACTGTTACTGTTTTCAATAATTACTAGCTAGGCCGAGCCACTGTTGCTGCAAGGAGTTGACTTTATTTTTGTCTTTTACTTCAAACTATTTCTCTCCTACAGATGGCAGTACATAGTTGGCACTTTGGTGCCAGGTCGAAAAGCTTTTGTTCTAGCCTCAGTCAAAAACCTAGAGAGAGTCGGGGGGAATTTTCACAACGATCGGCCCTCACTGAACAAAGTGAAGTCCGTAGGCAATGTACTCAGAACAGTCTTTTGTCACCCTCCCTTCCTCTAGCCATTGGCTTCTTACCTCAGCGTGGTAGGCCCAAGTAGCAGGCAAGGATATATAAGAATTGTCTTTCTTTTAACGTTTAAGTTCACTGATCAGTCAATAACAATTTACTATTTTTACTTTTGTCGTAATTTTTAAGTTTAAAATAACTTGCCAAATTCATTATTTTAATTTGTTAAAACAGGTATATTGGTTGTTTTAACAATGTCTTTTGGTTGATTAATTGAATAATAATAATTAGCATGTGATTCATGTGTTTTTTATTTAAAGGACATGGCAAGTCTTGGTCCAGAGGAGATGAAGTTTCCGAACAAGCAGATCTACAGCTACAACATCTGCAGTGGTGATGAAATCATTATTGACTCCAAGTCTTCAACCACAGTTTCCCCTCAAAGGTCAACAAAACCAACTCAAGACTGAGTACCTGGGCTAGTTTAACTATGAAGTCAATTCAGTGTTTATTGTGAATTACTACGTCTATTTTAACTAACACTTAATTCTATGTACTTAAGACTTATCTTAGTGTGTAAATAATCCGCAAGCAGCCAATAAACCATAATATATCTCACAGATATCCTTTTTGAGTAAAAAGCTCTCCGTTGTTCAAATGTTAAAAATCTTGTTAGTTTGGTTGTTTAAGAAATACAAATTAAGGTTGCCTTTTGTACCAAGAATCAAGCAGAGCAGAACATCTACAGTTACAGTGTGATAGAGCTGAGTGAGCTTATATGCTACCGCTAAAGTCGGCACGTTACTCTTGACTAGCCTGCTAACCCGACTACATAACTTGCCTGCTTGACTATTTTTGTTTAGCTGAGCCATGCCAAAACAATAGAAAACTGCCTGGATTTAATTTGTTCATAATTTATATACTCTTAAACGACTCATTTAGATATTTGCGGTTCCTACGCTGACTCATTTCTTCCTCCCCATCAACACACTTAATTAATTTTAATACCAAAATGTTTTAACTCGTTAAGGTAACAGTCGTAAAGCTATAATGTAAAAATATTGTGAAAACTAGACCCAGAGAATTGCGGCCAGAACCTTTGAGACTGAAAGTATTTAATATTTATCCATTGCTTTTGGGTTTCTGAGAGTTGTGAGTCAATGCTTTCAAAACCTAAGATTTTTGCTGACGATAATTTGTAGCTGTGACTTTGGAAACTTTCCCAGATAGTTTCAGGACCAGAGAGTTGCAGTTGTGACCTTCAAGCCGTGAAATCTACATCGATACTTGTTGCCGATACCTCAGGTTGCCTTCAAAGTTTTTTGGGATCCTCAAATTACCGACAAGAATTCTGTACCATCAATGGCTATTACCGATTATTGAGTACCTCACTATTGTGATTCAGCAAACAGAGAATACTTTGATACTTTGCCTTGAGACACCGACCACTCTTTGAGGGTATTTTAAGGTGAATATGGGATGGTCCTATAGCCAGTGTTAAAGAGTTTAGAAAGCAATTGCGGTAAATGCCAAGTTTCAAAAACCCAGGCCTAACTCTAGATTTCAAAAGAATCAACATAAAATCTCTGGTTACTAAAGCTTGATCAGTGATTTAAGAGTTGGCAAATTTCGGGTCATGCAGGCTCTTAAAACTTGTTTGTACTGAATATATTATATGCATTTTCAAATGTTTGCAGACTCATTATCTCTCAGACTTAGTTATCAGGAAAACTTTGAAAAATATTTGCAGGCGGGTAAAAATCCAGCCAACAAAACGCCCCTGGATTGTTGTTTTAATTAGATTACCAGTAAAACAATTATTTCTTTAACCGGCCCAGAAATATTTGAAAGTGTGTTTGATCCTTTAGAGGTTAAAGGAGAGGAATAAAGTACAGCTGTAGTTTTACTAGTCAAAACCTCTTATTGTTTATCTCAATAGCAAGTCGACTTGACTCCGCTTGCCAGTGGAGATCTTGCAAACAATGTAAATGCAAATTCCCCAATTGTGTGCAGTTATCTGCGGTGATTTAAACATTCAACCCATCAGCAAGCGCACTTGGGCTTGGATTTGCTTTTTATTGAAACTCAAAAGCTAGCAGCACAGTCAAGTCACTTCGCTATTGTGATAAATCGTACCCAAGTTACTGATTTCCATTAAAACTCAATGGTGATGGTAAAAGAATCAACATTAAAGCTAAAACCTCTTAATAACGAACATGTACGGAATACATCATAATGATGATCACTACCAAACAGATTGTTAGGATAAAATATTTGAAACAAATCCATCTAGAACCTAATGATGCGCTTTGGACTTAAATTATTATAATTATTCTAATGTTATCTGAACATGAAATAACTTATAAAATTTGCATTACATTTTTACCAAACTATTTTTAATAGCATGTTATTTTCTTTTGCAAATGTACTTGTAGCTATATAGTCTCTTAAGCATTATTAATGTTGTGATGATTTAGATTATTGAGTAACTGTTCATGGATTGTTGAGAGTAACTTTGATCAGTGTCAGTTAGATTAGTTAATTTAATATGATAGTTTGTACATTTTATATTGTAAATTATAGTGGTATAAAGAACAGTAGTATTAGAGGAAAAAGTGATATGACTAATCAACCTAACAAATTGAAATCGTTAAAATGTTGCTTTGTTTAGTTGGATACATTGTAAATAGCACCTTCAGATGTATCAAATTTCAAAAATAAATATTTTTGTCATACAATTTTTGAGTACTTATTTTTAGTTGGTAACCCATGCAAATGAAACAGCCAACACGTAGCCACAAGTAATACGGTGAATCCTCAAAAATTTCCCAAAAAAGTTTTCTTTTATTTTTTTTAAATTTTACAAAACTTTGTTATATACCGGATTGTGGCAACGATAAAGTGTCCTAAACGGATTACAGGAGTACTATTAGAGCTAGAAAGATGAAACAAACTTTTCTCTGGAAATCTTACAAGGAGATTTCAGGAAAAATATTTTTAAGATTCTCAGTATACAGTGTGTGTCAATACTGAAACTCACGGGCCAAAACTTGAGATTTTTAAATGCAAAGGTGGGTCATATTGTACATAATTTTAAACAGAAGACAATTCTCAACATATTGACGAAACAATTTCTTTGATATGTTGCCCCGTTACAAAACTAGAGCTATAAAGATAAATCGCGTAAGCGTTTATGGGACGCCCTGTAGTCAAATTATCAATTCGATTAGAAATATGGCGTTTACGTATTGTTTCTCAGATTTTGATTAGCTTTAACACGGTATATCGTAAAACCATGTTTTGGAAATATTTTTAACCTCAAAGTCGATGTAAACATTGAATTTGTTTAGTAATGAATAGGTTAAAAACATCAAATAGTAAGGTACATCATGTTGCATATCATTGTAAAGATAATTTTAATATTAATATTTTTTGTATTAAACATTATTTTGTATCTTTATTTGTTTAAGGGCTATAACAAAAAAACCAATTTCAACCTAGATTTTGCTGTATGTTAGTAGTTTTTACGGTCATTTGACCTGCTTGGTATCTAAATTAAGAGCAAAATTCTAATAAAGTTGTTTTCCCTAATAAAAAGCTCAAAAATTAAAAAAACAGAAATAAAAATAAATCAATTGTTAGTAGCTTTTAAAAAATACGGGGAAGAAAGTTGTCATGGCTATGTTATTGCACACTTTACCTGCGATGTTATATCAGCTGATTAATTTCTCCAGCTGTTGTATTGTTGTAATTCAAATTTGTTTACATTGTTATGTGACAATTGCAATGAATACTCATGGTTTTTGCTATGTAAAAACAATTAATATTTATCAATGGGACCATGAGTATTCATTGCAATTGTCACGTAACAATGTAAACAAATTTGAATTACAATACAACAGCTGGAGAAATTAATCAGCTAATATAACACAGCAGATAGTGCGCAATAACGTAACCATGACAACTGATTTTTCTTTCTTGTGTATTTTTGTAAAAGCTACTAACAATTGTTATATTCTTATTTCTATTTTTGTGTGTGTCACCTTTTGAGCTTTTTGTTAAGGAAAACAACTTTATTAAAGTTTTGCTCTTAATTTAGATACCAAGCAGGTAAAACGACCGTATAAACTACACTTAAATACAGGCAAAATCTAGGTTAAAATTGGTTTTTTTGTTATAGCCCTTAAACAAATAAAGATACAAAATAATGTTTAATACAAAAAATGTTAATATTAAAATTATCTTTACAATGATATGCAACATGATATACCTTACTATTAGATGTTTTTAACCTATTCATTACTAAACAAATTCAATGTTTACATCGACTTTATGAGGTTAAAATTATTTCCAAAACATGGTTTTACAACGTACCGTTGAAAAGCTGGTCAAAATCTGAGAAACAATACGTAAACGCCATATTTCTAATCGAATTGATAATTTGACTACAGGGCGTCCCATAAACGCTTACGTGATTTATCTCTAGTTTTGTAACGGGGCAACATATCAAAGAAATTATTTCGTCAATGTGTAGAGAATTGTCTTCTGTTTAAAATTATGTACAATATGACCCACCTTTGCATTTAAAAATCTCGAGTTTTGGCCCCTTGAGTTTCAGTATTGACACACCCTGTATACTGAGAATCTAATAAATATTTTTCCTGAAATCTCCGTGTAAGATTTCCAGAGAAAAGTTTGTTTCATCTATCTAGCTCTAATAGTACTCCTGTAATCCGTTTAGGACTTTTTATCGTGGCCACCCGGTATACACTATTAGTTTTTACTATTTTTTTTAGGTTTTTTCCTATTTACTCTGGGTTGGTTACAATTGAAATAAATTTATGTAGCTCTGCTTATATTTCAAAATAAACAAACAACAATTGGTTTGATTTGTTTTTAAATAAGAAAGTTGTTTACTTTTGGTATCCTAGGAAACCTTGGCTGGTAGGTTATTTAGCAGCTGATTTAAGTGAATTGTTTTATATTAAATATACACTGATTAATTTCTGCCCAGTGCTCTGAATGTCGATCAAACTTAATAAATTCTGACTTAATAATAAAACTAAAATAACATTTGAAAGTAGGTTTTAGAGCAACAGAAGTTGTTTAAACCATTTAAGGAGGTAAAAATCTATTATACAGGATGAACGGTTTATTCATTCATGGTATTGCTACATTTTTATAGAAAAAACAAAACTTTGAATGTCGACCATTTTGAAACTGACAATCCGATCTAGCCGTTAACAAACTTATATACAGGGCGAGAGTCTCAACTGAGTGCATTAATTTGAACAGTAGATTCTTTTCGTTGAAATTAACCAAAAATATCGATAAGTCTATAAATTATCTGAATTCAACCGTTCAGCTGTAATGGCGTATTTTGTTTTTTTTTAACTACACAACTTTTTCCTAATAATGTGGTGATAAAACCCAAACTACTGTATTGATAACAATAAAAGTAATACCATTTGATAGGAAACTACATTTCCTATAAAATAAGTACTCTATCTACTAAAATTACAATACCTTTTAACTTTACATAAAATGACTAAAGTTATAAATTGTGTTTACATATTTTGTTTTCAAATTTCAAGGCTTGAATAAACTAGTTATACTTTTTTTGTTGACATGTCCAATTTGAGTAAAACTTACTTTAAATATTTTATCTTTAAAATAGTGTAAAAATACTTATATAAATGGACAATATTCAACAATTTCATAAAAATGTTGGTAAGGTACAGAATTAAAACACATTACTTAAAAACACCAAATTAATGTATGGATCTGTAATACATTTATTTACCAGCTGAATCTGTTGACTAAATCAGCTGATTTAAAATTGTTGTATTGTGGTCTGTGGAACTGCCGCACTGGACAATACATTACAGCTGAGAGACTTCTCTTAAGAGTTCAGTTCTGCCGCTTGATCCAGTAGTATGATCGTCGCGATTTCTTCAAGAACATTTTGAAGACTGATGAATCCACATTTACTTGTGAGGGCGTTTTCAATTACACAACGAAGACAGGAACAATCGTTTGGCACCACGGTCCTCTGACCTCACACTCCTTTACACTAAGTTCGGGGGGGGATATCTTCAACAGCAGTTTTATCGCACACATTGACAGTTTCTGAACTCGTACATCTGAGCTAATACTTGAAAGCAACTAAAAGAGAATTCAGAAAAAGACTTCGGATGTGTCTCAGGGCAAATGGTGGACATTTTAAACATCGTTAGAAATGATGAATCATGTAGTCATGATAAGGTATTATTTTCGTGTGATACGTTGACGAAATATGTAAAACATTTGACTTACTTCCTAACATTTACTGCTGTAATAAAACAAGTTATGAAAAACCTTTATTTTTACTATGAATGCTTTCCCTGGGGTTTTGCAGATTTTAATACACACAAAATCAACCGATTATAGTTTTTTGTTCCAATTAGTTTCCAATCAGCTAATTTAGTCCCCAGACTTATCTGGCAAAGAAGTACTTGCACATTCAGTAATTAGTTTCGGCGTCTTTACGACTTTTCAATAGCATGAACACGGGGGAGGGGCATCATGCCCATCATGCAGCATCATGCCATGCCATATGCTATCATGGACGCCGGTTTTGCACACCATATTTTGACCAGAATTTCGGTGAACATTATTCTATTTTTGAAGAATGCATCAAGTGTCTAATGTCTTTTGACTTTATTCAATCGTTCCTAATCAGTAGGTCATGTATTCGCATTTAACGACATTCCACTCTGCGTAGTAGATGAAAGTTTCTCAAACCATACAACCACTCTTCTACACGGTCAGCGGTGTGAGCATGAACAAACTAGAGGATAGTAACAATAACTCCTCGTAAACCCATAAAAAAGAGAATGGCTAAAGCAATGGACAATGATTGGAATGGTGGCCGAGGGCTGAGTGCGATGTACGGCTACACTAGCAGTGTGTTGTGGGGGTCGTAAAGTGAATCAGATCGGTCTCCATTGCACCGCGGGCTGTACTGCGCCTACACCAATACATGACCCAGTGTAATGACATCTACATCACACAACACTTCATTACTGTCCTTAGTCCCGACTCTAGGCGTGCTTGGAGGACGTAGACCAACCTCGGAATACGTTCAATTTTTATGCTCAATTTTATTAAATTTATGTGGAATGATTTGTATTTATTCACTAGTTCCAGCAAATTAACTTTTCGTTGACCATTGAAAACGACTAATAAATATAGTACCTTTAACAAACCATTCATCCAAAAAATACACAAACATCTACTATCCTAGAACATTTTGTGACCAGGGGTTTTGATATAATCTTTTACAAAATGGCATTTCCTAAAAAGGCTTTGCGAATTTAACCAGTCCTCTGGAGTAAGCGTGTTCAAGAAGTGATCATGCATGTCCATCGATCTTACTTTGAAAATATTGTGCAATACTGCATCGTTGCAATTCGGGGAATACCTTTCTTGCTAAGTAGGGTCTGCAAAGCACGAAATGGTAATCTCAGGTCGGGTTTGATCTGAAAAGCAGGGACTAAAGTACCAAGAAGAATAAGAGCATATCACTGCCCTAAATTTGACTAATAACATGAAGATATAGCGGTAAGGTGCACTAAGGTGCACCGGTAAGATATAGCGTAAATGTGTTGAGGAAATGATTCACTAAACTAACCTTTTTTTTATTTGACTGGGACTCGTGGCGTAGTCCTGTAATCCAGCTTCATGGAGGTCAGGTTTTGAGGATGATATAGGTCTAAAGCGGCCCAGATAGTCTCAGTGATCATCTGATGATACCCGCATCAACTCCCACCATCGTTTAGACGAATCAGACCATCACCTGCGTGATTCGGAAGTCACGTAAAGCCGTTGGTCCTCATATTTCCATTGGTCATCGGGCTAAAATTAATGACCCATTCTAAGGAAGGGTCGGCCTTAGTTTGTTACAAGACTACACCTCATAACTCATTATCGATGGGGACCACTCATCACACTCAACCGTCAGTCACATATTTGCCTTAAAATACCCTCGTGAGAGTGGTTGGCATCTCAAATAGTTAAGAATATACCGTTATACTAATAAACACAATTAAAAGAAGATAGTTAAATACAATTTGTGGAACCAACGGCCAGGACGAGTATAATAATTATTGTGAGCCTCAAGGCAATGATAAGAGAGACAAAATCCAGCACTGCAAATTCACTAAATCCAAAGTTTCAGACCGAAATTATACGTCTAACCTTTTTAGTTATTATAATAAAAACTAGGTAGTTTAACTCATCATACTATATTTTATAAGGAACCTTTGTCCCAAGAAGCTCTTAACGAGGAATGATTTGGTTGATTTTAATCTGCAAAAACAGGAAACATTTGCCGAATTTCTTTAGAGAAATCAAAGCCAGCAATGCGTCTTAGAGTTAATCTAACGAGCGACTGTCGACTCGAAAGTGTTGACTATAAACACAGCTCTCAGTCTAATGAACGAGCAACGAGCTTTACGTGGCGCGGGCTCCGAGATAATATCTTTACTACTGGCCCCTCATCTACAGACTGGCCATTACCTGTTCAACTGCCTCTTGATGAACAGAACAGGTGATCAATCTCCACTCCACAAGGTTTAGCCAGATCTTGTTGCACTATTTTTGCCTATTTTTGATAATTGTTGAACTAATTGATAATTTTTAATTGGTTTTGATAATTGTTGAATTTGTTGATCTCAGAGGATATGTTTGTAAGGTTATGAGATGAATAGTGAGAGTCACTGATTTCAGAATTCAATAATTAATACTCGTATTTCAATGCGGAATGGACCTAAAATCACAGAGAGAATAGTTTGATAAGACATGACAGCTGCTTCCGGGTGTGATATAACAATTTTGCTGAATTGTTATACTTTGATTTGCCCAGACATTATAGGAACTATTTTGAAGTAATTTGATCAAATGGTTCATTTTAATTTGGCCATTTTGGAAAAGTTGATGTACAAAATGGCAACTATTGATTGATATAAAGATCAGAATAGATGGACATTTGTATTTCTCGTATTTCGCCTCTGTTTGCTGCAATTAGTTTGTGTGCACAGTAAGGTGAATATACCGAGATTACACATTTAATTTTAACCAAAGAATAATGGTTACAAAGGCAACTGTCCAAATTTTAGTACAATAACATACTTTTCGCCAATGTTAAAACCATGCAGACGCTGTCAATAATTTAAAAAAAATGTTTTGTTGAGTTAAACTAATAATGTACCTGAATACCAATAACCAGACAAATTTAAAAAATTCTACGGACAAATTTAAAGCCCGGCCTAACTTCCAAAACAAAACCAAACACCTCTAAATTTATTTCAGATACGTTCAAATTACCCCTATACAAAACAGTCAACATCTCAAGTATGAAAATAATTATACACGCTTCGTGAAAATCCAGTCCACATGAAGTTGGTGGTTGATAGGTCGTAAATTCATCACGATACTACATGCAACAAGCAGTTAAAGAGAAGCTCAAATATTATAATCCTAGTCTTGATCACGTCAGAGTTTAGTGTAAATAACAGGTCTGGGTGGTCACAGCTTCCAGGCTTGTTATGTAAATCCGGCTGAAGAATCAATTTGTCAACGGGGAGCGTGCGTGCGTGCGTGCATGTCAGCGTGTGCCACGAAGTTAACCAGTAGAAGGAGGATTCAACAAACACGTCAGCAGATCAGCTGATGTTTGCCATTTCAGTTAATCAGCTGATTGCACGCCCGGAGGCGGTTATTTGTAAGACATCTTTGTTGTTCCTCAATCTATACCAGAATTTGGATCATCGTATTGACGCCGAGATGTGAATCTACATTTGATTGAAAAGTGTAAACTCCGAGGCCGAAATCTGAGACATCAGCAAGCCTACACTAAACGCTTGAGGAGTCCCACAATCGACCTCGCCGTTTGTCAATCTACACTAAAACTTATCTAAAAAATACAAATCTACACCAACAGTCTGTATTGTCGGCCTCGGCGTAAGCCAGCTTACACTAGGGTCATGTCACAAAGCATCATGAGTATCGAAAGTATTCTAGATAAATTGTATGTCACAGTACACTTTATATTTGAGTTTCAAAGTAACCTTTCAAAACTCATTACAGTAGTAGGGTTGTAATGTTGAAACTTTATTTAATCAATGTTAATGTCAAGCATTTGCCCATTCATAGATACGCGACTTAGTAGAGCGTACCCCTAGTATAAGTGTCTTTTCGATTTAGATTTATTTAGCCTTGGACAAGTTCGTTTATAAATGATATTTCTAACCTAAAAAGTACATATAACAACAAAAATCAAACCATTAATAATAAAATACGTTAAGTGATGTATCATTCTCACATTGTTTATAATTATATTGAAACTGCTTCACGGAACCGAGGGACACATGTCGTCGTCCTCCTTTAATACATGAGAAGTTCTATCAAAATCGATTCTGTCCAATTATCTCAGGTTATTTCGATGTGTTTTGGACCACCCAAGATTCCTTTGAATGGCTGCTTTTGACTGTATAATCAGAATTAGCATAGATATCCTGATCCTACATGTACTATTATAGTTTCATTCAACTTTATTATACTAACGGCACATTAGTATTTGTTTCACTCATTGAATTTGATGAATGATTATTTAGCTCATAGGTATGCTATATAGGAACGTTTTACTACCTGAATTAGGAATTTAACTCACGGAAATCATGTTACATCATATTCTTTGTAATTAAATAACAAAATATTTGATTGCATGAATTTAATGACAACGTTCACTTTTCAATGAGGAAACATATTCTCCCTTCGATAGTTCCAAGTCTGTAGTACAGTCTTTGCAAAAACTATTTAAGTTTTTGGTGTCATATGGGATACATCTTATTTTTATGAAACTATAAAACTAATGTTTGATTTGTTTGAAGTTTTAGCTGAGAACAGACAATTCTGGTTTGGTTTGACAATAGGTGTTGACGGTAAAAAATACCACTATTAGAGCATGCTATGACAACACTAGGGCTATAAATACACTAAGGGTTTTAGGATATTTAGAAAACATCGCTATTATTGATCTTTTTTGTTTGTCATAACTTGAAACACGATTTCGAGAAAGCAAAATTGCTGGACTTTGGTGCAGTTCTGAATATTATACAGACCTACTAAAGGTAACGTTGATACCTCGAACGAAAATATTTTGTAACATCTCAATCTACGAGGTTCGACCATTTCTAATAACTTGAAACACGATTTCGAGAAAGCAATATTGCTGGACTTTGGTGAAGTTATGAACACAGAACATTATACAGACCTACTAAAGGTAACGTTGATACCTCGAACGAAAATATTTTGTAACATCTCAATCTACGAGGTTCGACCATTTCTAATAACTTGAAACACGATTTCGAGAAAGCAATATTGCTGGACTTTGGTGAAGTTATGAACACAGAACATTATACAGACCTACTAAAGGTAACGTTGATACCTCGAACGAAAATATTTTGTAACATCTCAATCTACGAGGTTCGACCATTTCTAATAACTTGAAACACGATTTCGTGAAGTTATGAACACAGAACATTATACAGACCTACTAAAGGTAACGTTGATACCTCGAACGAAAATATTTTGTAACATCTCAATCTATGACCATTTCTAATAACTTGAAACACGTTCGAAGTTATGAACCATTTCTCTAAAGGTAACGTTGAACTCGAACGAAAATATTTTGAAACACGATTCGACCATTTCTCCTAACTTGAAACACGATTTCGAGAAAGCAATATTGCTGGACTTTGGTGCAGTTCTGAATATTATACAGAAAACTCTATCCCGAACATATGTGTTACTAAGTTCTCTGCTTGCGTCGCCCTTCTTCACATAGTGTTAATATATGTTGTTTGCCGTATATATTTAGCTGTATATTGTTGTTGATTGTTGTGTTTGCGCCGCGCATGCGCAGACCACGTGTGCGCACACTGATAACAGTTATCACGCTGCGCAGAGAGAGTCTGTGTTTGTAAACATTGCTGAACCCGTCGCTTGACCCTCCGCACGTAGGAGTAACACTTTAATATTATATACGTAATTTTCCAACAATAAAACTTACTAGCTACTCATAACGATGATTCATGCCGTTAACTCTAAAGACTTACATTTCTGTACGAAGTCTGTCTTTAGCGTTCTTGGATTAAAACCTTTAGGTGTGTTCTATCTTTGATTATATCAGAAATACATTTACTAATTATCCCGATGGTCTGCTCTACAGATGGTCAGCTTTACGTAGAATTTGAAATGTTATCTCGACAAAAGGGTATACCTTCTCTCACATAAATTATAGTATCATAAAAAACTTTACAGGACAACCCCAATTTTCTATAATCAAAGACATTTCATCAAAATTGCGGGAAGAATGAGATGGTAAATCAATGTCATTCAAAGGCGAAGACGTTTTTTGTAGATTTATTGCTAAAATCACTCATAATATTAATTTTATATCCGAGTTAAAAAAGTTTAATATGAAAATGACTTAATACAGGCGAATACCTATGTTTTTCTACTTTAGATGTATACATAAATAGGTTTATGCCTCTAAATAAGTAATTGCGAACTATTATCGGAAAAAACTATAGGGACGATTTTTTTCATGACACCAATAATAATAAAAACTACACTTTAATTTGAGTTTTATTACCAAATATCTCAATTAGTATAAACGCTAAATAGCTAACTAATTTGAGCTAAGAAATTCATAACAAAAAGTTTTTAAGTGGCCGTAGTCTGGTTCGGATTTAATACCCTCTCAATGAACTAGTTGATGCCCTAGCAATATAAATACGAGTATCATCGAACATGATTCTTTTTTCCATACCGAGTAACAGATAATCTTAATACACCTTTATTTCCAAGTTATATTTTTATCAACAAATGTACCCCTTCCTTATACTCGTATATTGAAATTAACATTATTATAAAAATAAAAACAAAATCATAGAAACAGCTACTGTCCCAGTGATATAACGATCATCAAAATAAGATTTTTCTCTCCAGGGCGTTAACGATTATTAAAACACACTTTTATTTCTTTGGGAGCAAAATAACTTGTGTTTTAGTATCCGAAATGTAAAAAAACATCTATTTGATTAACACAAAAGTGAAAGGACGATCATAGCCGAATGATTATGATTCGTTTACTATGGACCAGCTCATGTGGATTTTAATTCTTTGCCAAGAGATTCGTGATGTTAGAATTAGATACATTTTAGTAACCAATTATAAAGTTTAACGGCACAATTAATCAAAGTCCAGTGAACATTTTGGAAATAGTATCTCTGCGGGCGGCAGTCAACACCTCTCTCCGCAAACCCGGACAAACCCAGTGGGCCAGAAAATTACAACAGCGAAACAGTTTAAAATGTTAATTAGTTTTCCAAGTACAACTGGGTCAGCCACCAAAACGCCGGATCTTTTGTAAGAACAGACTTTAAAACATCAGAATAATATAGGTTTACATTAGTAAAACTATAAAAACACTACAATACTTGTGAAGAAAAATAGAGCACTGGTTACAATTGTTATTTATTTCGGATCAAATCTTGTTTACCTTCAGGAAATGAAATTTATTTGAACGTACGTGAAAACAGGACCTGCTGTGAACAGTATTATGTCACACTTATATGTAAATGTTGTTTATATAGGTACTTACTTTCCTATTTTGTTAAAATGCACTAGGAATCCTGCAAAAAGAACCTTTTGTGGGGTCCCTCCTTTTCGTTCACAGAAGAAAATTACCTACTGACAAAGGTGTAAAATATATCTCTTTAACATATGGTTTACTCGTATTATAGCTACGTAAATTTACATTAATAACAGTTGGTTAGTCAACATTATGGGATAAAACAAAACCATTGAGACATTTATTCAGCATTTATAATCAAACGAAAATTTAAACACACAAATAAAACTATACTATAACTGAAGTAAGTAGTAAATCAAACATGAGATACCTACCTATGTTTCTTCTTATAGGTAATCTGTTTAAAAAGTCCCGATCTTACTTAAAACGTTCAATATTATACAATGGACAAAAATTTGGGATAACTGCAATTTTGAAAGAGTTAGGGGGTTTATCTTTATTTTGGTACTACTGATGTTGGTATACTGACTGGGACTCGTGGCGTGGTCCTGTAATCCAGCTTCATGGAGGTCAGGTTTCGAGGATGATATAGATCTAAAGCGGCTCAGATCGTCTCAGTGATCATCTGATGATACCAGCATCAACCCACCATCGTTTAGACATATCAGACCATCACCTGCGTGGCTCGGAAGTCACATTAAGCCGCTGGTCCTTGTGTTTCCATTGGTCATTGGGCTATTAATTAATGACCCATTCTAAGGAAGAAGCCTTAGTTTGTAACAAGACTACACCTCATAACTCATTACTACCACTCATCCCTCACCACATATTTGCCTTAAAATACCCTCATGAGAGTGGTTGGCATCTCAAATAGTGATTTAGTGATTTAATAGTGATCGCACAACAGTCTCAAAGTGACTTGAGAAATTTGAAAATCATAGCTTTTGGACATTTTGTAGCAGAGTCTAGATTTTGAGTGTTAGACAAAATAAAAGTTGTCAAAATAACTGTGAGACAATGCTACAATACCAATTACAGGTAAATGCACGTGTTGATTGTGAGTAGTGCGTAGTGACAGGCGGTTCTCGCGCTAGCTGCCGACAATTAGACAGAACCTCTCATCAGCTGTGCCCAGATAAGGAACTGAGGGTGACTGTCGCAACACACCTGGCCACGGAGAAATCTACTTTATAACTCTGTAAAGTCACAACTTTGGCGCCCGAGACGTGTGCCAATTCGAAATTGGTCTTTGATGTATCCTTAATTAATTAGTCAAAGTGTTAGCCACGATATCTACTGTGGAGGAACGTTTGATATGTAGATACACAGGGTGTCTCGTAAACCAGCCCAAACTTGTATAGACGCGCTGCTGATAAATATCCTAGTTCAACTAATTTAGTTTTGTGTTTTCTTAACTTTCTTTAAATCTAAAGGTTTTTCATACGTGTTTGTAGTACCGTACTGATTCATACAGTTTATTACTAAAACTTGTTTGACTTTATTTAATTGATAAAAGTAGGGTGAGTGTACACATGTACAGAGTTAGCGGGTTCCACAGTGTGATTTGAAGGCGGAAAGTTGTGTTTTCGGCCAAGTTTGGCAGAAAACTGGCAATTGACCGATAACTTTGGCTGCAAATCTATGATTAATCAATTTGATTAAGCTTCCATAGATAGTACCTATTAAACTAGTTATTGCTGCATCTATTTTCATTGATGAATTTCAGCTTTTTTTGTTTGTTCTGAAAGTTATGAAGTATCCAATGTTAATTAGTTTATTTTTAATTTTATGCTGTTGTGTTGCGGAAAATAGTGCCTCTTATCGTTGGTTATGTGTTTTGGAGGTTGCTAAGTTCTTTAACATAATAACATCTTCGAGTACTAGCACTTTCCACCATAAGTGCGAAATGTAATATTTCCGAAGAAAAATAGATTAGGCATTTAATTTTTGTTGTATGCTATTTGTTTAGTTTACTTTTAACACTAAACTCAACCACTGCTAAAATATACACACACTCACTCTGAACCTACCTTTTTATAGCTTATTATTATTATTCACCTTTTTATAGCTTAAATTTCAGTTGTGGTCAGTATTATTATTAAATAGTTAAACAATTTTAAATTATGCGCTAGTACCAAAGCTCAGTATTCAAATTTAGCCACCACATCTACTTAGTTACGAGGGCTATCCAGAAAGTAAGTTACGTTTTGGAATAAAAATTCTACGAAGAATAGGAAAAGATTTTTATTACATACATTTGAAAGCCACACTAAAATACTACTTTTCTACATAATCGCCATACAAATTTAGGCAATTATCATACCGATGGACGAGCTTTAAAATTTCTTCGTCATACAATTCTGCCGCCTGTTCCTTCAACCCTTTTGTTACTTCTTCCTGCAATCGTTCATCATCGTCAGAACGCTGTGCGTTGCCAGCCACTTCTTCATCGTTGGGAACAAGTGGTAGTCGCTTAATGCAAGATCTGGACCGTACGGTGAATGAGGAAACAACTCCCACTCGTACGGTCACCATAATCTTCCTTATCGACATCGTTTGCATGCATTTTTTTCGTTTCTGAAGGAAATTTGTGTCCCCACTGCATTGACGGCAATTTCGTCTCACAGTTAACATGTTTCATCACCAATAACAATCCGATTAAGTAGTGAATCGCCATATTTGTAGTAATGGTCCAAAAACGTTAACGCTGCACCCATTCGCTAATTTGTGTGATTTCATTAACTTTTTCCGCAAGTTCGGCATTCGCCAAGCTGGGTCTTCCACTCCGCTTTTCGCCATGCACATTTGTTCGGCCATTTTTAAAGCGAATGCTCCATTGACGCACTCCACCTTCGGTGATGGTATTGTCCCCACACACTTCACAAAGCTGCCGATAAATTTCAATCGGTTTACAGTTTTTTGCAGCCAAAATCCTTAAGACTGCACGCACTTTACATTTGGCGGGATTTTCAATTGACAAAGACATTTCCAAGCGACACTGTAACGTAAGAAAATACGACATAGACCTGAGAGTTGATTGGCTAGATGCAGAATGAACTGGGGAACAACCGCATATCAAGATGGCCGCGCTAGCTACACCCCTAGCGGAGATAACCGAAAACGTAACTTACTTTCTGGATAGCCCTCGTAGATGGGAGAACCTACCTCGAGCTTTGAGCCCTAATTGGCCCAACGGTACTTCCTGGTATAGGCACTAAATTTTGACTTGTTCGTTTAGATTATTCCTGAGGCCCTCAAGACTGCAAGTGCGTGTCGTTACCTAATTCTTCTACAAACTCTTTTTATTAATCGAGCGTGATAACTTCAATGTGTCGGCCGACACTGGCGCTTTTCTCCCGGCGTGAACTCTACAGTCATTTCCCAATGGGGCCCATCTACCTTTCTGGACCACAAAGAGATATCCTTTGTACTACCCGCTATAGAGTTCACACTCAATGATCTCACGGTAGGCCAACATAAGCTCAACGTTATACTTTCACAAGTTGAATTGATACAAGCTTCAAGTGACACACGTTTGAAGTCCTAAGTTTCAGTCAAAACATCAGTTCTAATGTAACAAATTTAAAATTTCATGTCATGAAAGTTGTAAACACTATGCTGAGCCTCACGAGTTGCAAACTCGAGCAACGTGTCTCCACTATGACCAATGTCAACGGCAGTAACGGTGCTGTCAAAGCTGCCGCGAGCTGCCCCAGGCTTAGTCGTGTCACTACTTGAGCTGGCTTGTTGAGCGTATAATGCACAGCCTACATCACACGCTCACCCCTGTGTACAATGTATGTGCTCTTCGTGTTTCGAGTAAAGTGCTTTTACACTGTGCGGAATATGGATCATTCGATCACTGCTTGTATATGTTATAAAAGGCCAACCGTAAGCCAGACTCAGTTTGTAGCCAATTGTCATTTTACGTAGTTTACCTACGACGCCAGCAGGAGCGCCACTAGATGTGTTTGTTTTTAACAGCTGGTAGTTATTATAAAATGTGTACTTTATTTACCAAATGTTTAAACACTTAACTATTCATGATACCGACGGAGTGCGGGCAAGAAGAAGATTTCCTGAAATTTGATCTTAAACGTATACAGGTTCAGGATAAATTCATGATATTATTGGCTAAAAACTGAACTGTACATAATTTGTAAGCTGCCAAACAACACTGAACATTTTATAAACTTTCATTTAAAACCACTAAGTTTGAACAATTAAAGGTAAAACTAATTATAAACGGCGTTTAGTAGAAATTCGTACAGATGTTGCGTTCAGCCCTTGAACCCTCCTGATAAAAAAAAACGCATAGCGATCTAAAAAATGGGTGGATTCCAATTCACACCCCTAAAAGCGAAAGTTTGAGGCGGTCCGAATTCACACCTCGTGAACATGGATGAGCAATTACAGTACGCATCGCTACATCTTTGACAAGCGGCATATTGTACAATTGAGTAAATTGTATTTAGTTGTCATTAAAATTCCCAAAACTTGATCAGAAACAATTGTCAAATTTTAAAAAAAAGTAGTTCTCAAATAAAACACGTTTTTATTTATTTTGGCCAATCAAGCAATTTCAAAGTGAATAAATATACACTGAAAACATTAAACACCCATGGTAAAAGTGTTTTAGAATAAACACACTTTATTACCAAAGGGTGTTTATATTTTCAATCATATTTTGTTGAAGACCCTATACAATAAAAATTGTACAAACATTGAGGTTAATTTAAATAAGAAAATAAATATTAAACCTTTTGTATTTACAGAATTGTATTTATTAATTGTACATGTGCATCTCACAGTTTCGTGAACCTTTTGCTAACTTTAGCTACATATACCTTTCTTGATATTTTCCCACTAAGATATTCACTCTTGGCAACACAAAGTTCGTCTAGAGCACGTTGGTGGGCTTTACCTCCGGTTTTCCTGGGGGTTCATTTAGAGACTGTATCTTAATGTAAACAAATGTTTGATTACTGATTAGTTCCCTGACAAAGGTAAAACATCGGGGTGTGCTTGGTAAAACTTTTTCCAAAGTGTGCGTGGAAAGATTCGCATGGATTTGTTGTTACACTGTATCTGTTAAAGGATGCCCAAATTTCCGCTGGGAACAAAGCACCGGTTTCCAAATATGTTTCCACTAAATAGTCACTAAACTGTCTACTTTTTGGGTTATCTGGTAGATTGTCCATGAAGTCCTCTACGTAAGCGTCGTGGACTTCTTCCGGCTTCAGATAAGGCAACCCGAACACTTTCCGCCAACCAACTTCCTCGTGAGTGTTGGTCATCCCCAGTCAGGTACCGGATAGCTGTCAGGACCGCCTGTTAAAGGTGAGGTGAAGCGTACAATAATTGCTCACCGTTGTTGACGGGTGTGAATTCGGATCGCCTTGAACTTTCGCTTTTAGGGGTGTGAGTTGAAATTCAGCCAATTGATATGTCCACTTTGTCTAATTAAATGACGCAATTCTGCAGACAAATTAACGGTCATTTAGTCGATTATTCACATTATTGTGTAAACAAAATATAGACAGAATTTCGACAATTAGAATTTAGAAAGTGCCATTAAGAAAAGCTGCCGCGCATTAAAACTGCGTTACAGACAAATATCTGAGGATGGAGGGTTATTTTCCTTCGAAAACAACAATTGAACCTTGAAAGGGACCGTTTAAATTAATCATAGTAACCGTGGTAATCGATATGATTTAACTGTTTTAGAAATTACATTTTCTAAATTGTCCCATAAAATTTTTAATTAAACGTCGGTAAAACGTTATGCCCACTACACTTTTTATTATTTTACAAACCATTTAATTTTAAATTACAAATAAATTATTTAACAAATACTAACCCTATTTACTAGGCCTATATTAAATAATTATATCAATTATTACTATCGATTTAACCTTATTCTGTAAACTAAAACTACATACTCCCCAGGATAAAAATGTGTCTTATTATCAAATGAGATTCTGACTGTAAAATTTTAAGTTTAATCTGTACTAATTTATTTAATTTTATATTCATACACCGCTACACTATACTGTACAAGTAACACAAACGTTTAATTAAACATAGGTCGGTCATCTCCGTCCGTTTTAAATCTATTTAGAATCAGTCAGGTGATTATCTGTGTCTTGAAGAAGGAAATGCGTGGCGGGGGGGGGAGAAATCTTGATAAAATTCCCCCGCGCCGACAGACGCTATAGATTTATATTTGTTCGTTATTTTACATACATAACCTCAATTTCCCTGTCACTCAAATCTTTACCGCTTTTATTTTTCGTTGTCTAGACGAACAGTTGGCTATTCTGCTGTACGTATCATTTTGACTTATTACGTAGTAAGAAAGTCGCGTTCTGATTGGTCGGCTGTACTAAATTTATTGATCGGTAAAGTTAGGTATTCTTGCCGTAGGTACATTTTGGCTTCAGTGAAGAAGACGTTGTGTTCGGTTTAGGAACTGTATTGAATTGTGCGTAATTTTCGCGAGTGTCCTGTGTGATGTGCTGTCATTCCTGCCCTGCGACATTTTGATTACGGTTTGGTAAGTGGAAAACTTATTCATATCTTATTTTAGTATTTAATCTGTCTGATTTTAGATGTTGAAATTCGACGTCATGTTGCCGCCATATGCAACAGGTATGATTTCACTCTTAAATTACAGTCATGAAGGATTAAGCATATTACTTGATATATAACACAATACTGTATATTTTGCCAGTGCATATGATAAACATAATACTATTGCAAGGGTTTTCTAATTGTACGAGTGAATTGGCTTCAATCTGATATAATTAAAAGCTTGTCGCTATGCCGAGGTTCAACCATTTATCGTTTCTTGTTTTTACTCTTAATTTAATACGTTTTCGAAAATGTGGTCAGCGGAGTCACTGCATTACATTGTCAACTTTCAAATAAAACCTATTTCAAAAGATCTGATGGAAATTGTTGGCATTGAAGTGTCTCAAGAAAATGCCTGATTTTACATTGTTCTTATGGGACAAGAAACAAAATGGCCGACAGGTACTTTGCAGTTTTAAGAACTTGTGTGGAAAAACCATGGAATATGTATGAAATAAGTTCCATGATCTAAATTATGTTTTACTCACAGCTACCTTGAAAAATTGACTGTCAATTTTATTGTTACATTAGGGTACAGAAATAACCTTAATAAAGTAAACACTAAAGGAGGTAAATATTTTCAACAAACTTTTAATTTAGGCCTACATTCATCACATGCTCATTTACTCAGGTCATGTCTTTTCAATTATTCTTCATATTCAAAGACAATTTACTAAATAAATTAACATGTTCTTACACAATGTAAGCTGCATAGCAAAAAATACAACTAATTTAGATTATTGTTGTTATAAAGATGGTTTCTTAAAATAGTAATAGAATTTTTATATAAACTATTTAAATTAAACTAAAGTTTGTTTCTGAAAATGTTTGCTTGCCAAGAAATTTTAGTCATTGTTGTTTCAATATTTACTTGTAATTTGATCTATTCGGGCTACCTAACCTTACACTGTCATAACTATTTTCATGTGTCCCTAGTCACTGATAAAAATATTCTTCTGTTATACAGTATAATATTTTTCTCTTGAAATCAAATTTGAGTTTTTACTGAAAAATGGATACCAGTAAATTCAAAGCCAATACAGACTAATCCCTTCAAATGATGATAACAAAAGGCTTGATATTATCTGTTTGAACTGTTATATTTTAGCCGGGTGTGTAATGTTGATCTAAATAGGTTGGACACTGTACAGTGTGTGTAAACTGTATTTATAAACAGTCCCTACAGTCGAAATTGGGACCAAAAGGAGGGGGGCGCCAGCCAAACCTACAAAGGGAGGGTTATGGGTGCCACCTTACCCACAAGGGCAGTGTGTCATATAAATGACTACTTTTAAATTGTTATAACTCCTTAGTGGTCGAGGTGATTGTTCTACCGTTGTTGGAATTTTCTAAATTTCTGTTTAACATCAAGTACGTACTCTTAAAAAACGAGCGAGCCATGAGAGGGATGGGCAGATGTTTAACCCTAACACAAGGTCGAACCTCTAATAATTTTTTTTGTTAAGGTTAATATTATAAATAAATATTGGCATCTGCTCGCCAGTGTGTCTCGGGTTCGTGAGTGGTTAATAGTATTGTTGTGTAATGTGTCATGTTTCTATGACGCTTTCAGGTATAGGAATATTATGTTATTTGTTGCTGTAGTAAAATGTACTAGATTTAAGGATTATAATATGATTCAGGTGAAGTTTCACTTGAACGAAAGGACACAATAACCGGTCCATCTATTTAACGGATTCGCAGCGGATTGGTATCGCGAGTCGGAGCTCATCACTCGGTGGCGCGGGTTCGATCCCCGCAGTCACCACGAACAGTTTTAATGTGATTATACGGTGACGCTAGGTAAAGGACGAGGTTAAGTTCAAGAGGGGATTTTGTAGGCCTAACTTTGGTCCTGATGACACAGACGAGTTTAGTTGTGTTACACTTTTAGTACGGTATTTTACTTGTTTGAAATGGTCAACTGAACGCGAAAGGCAGTGTAGGGACGGCCATACCGCAACGTCCGGGAATGTTTTGTATTTTAAATACTGTACAGGGAAAGCAGACAGTTTCAATTTACATTTTAATTTCGGAAGAGCAGTTTTGAAATTGGACCCATAAAACTACATTGTTAACTAATAAAAGCGTACTGTTTTGCAAACCGGTAGTACATTGAACTTATTTCTGTCAAAGCCCAAAAGGTGCCCATGGCGTATCTTCCAGGGGCAGGGGCTAACATAGTGGATAGTCTGGGGTACTTTCAAGAAGGGAATCTCTCAGGGAACGATGAAAGATATAACCCATGAAACACATTTTTGAGCATTCAGGAAAAATAATTCGCCATACTATATTTAAAAGCTACAATTTCCCATTGTAATTTTGTAGAACTAGCTTGAAAATTAGGTAATCAAATTGGTTCAATAATTATATACTTTCCAAAATAGGGTAGTCCGATATTTTTTAAACGTAGGACACATTTATTGCCAAATCTTGAAAGGCAGTTTCGTTGTTCTGCAAGTTTCGCAACGAGCAAAGTTGGTCTAGTTTTAATGGGTCAAAAATAGTGCAAACATGTTAAGTCGTCTCCGAATGCACTCAGCGCTCCAAGGTCAAGGTCTATTTATAGGTCAGCCAGTCAGGTGTTAAGTAAGGGTAGTGCTCTGCTCCCCCCTCTCTTCAAGAACCCTCCCCACACCCTCGCCATCACTGATCAGCTGTGCCTGCACTCCTGCAGCCTGCAGGGTGGCCAACTGCCGCGCATTGAAATCCCCTTCGATCCCCTACTTTGTCACCCAACTCTATCCATCTCTTTTACCAGGGGACTCGATACTTTTTATCAAAGGCCCGTATACAAATATTAAGAAGTCATGGCGGGCCAAAGGCCGGAGGAATGAAGGGGGTTCGAGCAATTTTTCCCGATTATTAGTCTGGCTACTGTGCTCGCCCCAGGTCAAAACTTTACAAGACGGCACCGTCCGTTATCCTGAATATATACGTCCGAGTTCGTACAGTCGTTGTATACTCGTATCAGTTTAATTTTTCTTAACCAGTAAGCAATTTTAAACTAGAGTAGTAGTAGTAGGGAATTTAATACCAAGAATATTGCATAAAATAATTAAAAGTTACTTGTTTTCTAAGTCACAACACAAACACTCTATCAGACAACACGCGGACGCTCAAAACTCGTACATAAAGCACCACGTACATGTGTAGGTTATGGAACACACGTATCACGATATAGAACATCACCCGACACGCCTCAAGAAGAACTGAAGCCAGGAGCCCAGGACTCAGGTTGCCGGATATGCATTTCCTGTAGGCTATTTGTGTATCTCAGCGGGATGAATTAATCGATATGTAAAGTAATGACGTATAACTACGGTTCGACTACAATATCTTTTCGGTCAAAGCCGTTATGTTATTGATACACTAGCTGAGAGTACCCACGCTTCGCCTCGGGGCTTTATTAACATAGCTGTGTGTATATTTTAAGAAAATTGCAAATTTAAAATAGACAAAAGAGTTTCTTATATATCCTTAGAAAACAATTTAGTTTGCCTGTTAGTTCACCTTGTGGATGTTGTATGGGTATGAAATATAGCTATAGATACACTGCGTGATGGGCTTAACCCTTAAACATAGTTTGGCCGCCATAGTTTTAGCCAATTTTGACTTATAAGTGGTCCGAAACGCCTAAAACGTGTTCAGTGAACCCTCGCCATTTATTTTTTGGATGATGTATGGGTATGAAATACAAAATACACACTGCGTAATGAGCTAAACCCTTAAAGGAAGATTCGGCGCCGTAGATTCGTCCAATTTTGAGTTATAAGCAGCCCATTATGCCTTAAAAACGTTACAGACAGACAGACAGGATTTTTTTGACAGTTTCGGTCTATCCAAGGTATATAAGCACCAAATAACCAAAACCGATGGATTCTTTGCAATTTTCAGACAAAGTCTTATTTTATTTATATAGATACGTGTTAGCTACCTTGTGAGAGTCATAGTTACTCCCGTTTTTTGAGGATGTTATATGGACATAAAGTTTAGCTAAAGACACACTGAATGATTAGCTTAACCCTCAAACAAAGTTTCACCGCCATAGCTTCAGCGGATTTGGAGTTATAAGCGGTCTAAAATTCCTTAAAATCGTCCAAAGTGCCCACTTTGGCCCTTCGCCATTTTTTTTGTGGATGTTGTATGGGTATAAAATATAGCTAAAGACACACTGCGCAATGGGCTTAACCCTAAAACGAAGTTTCACCGCCGCTTCAGTTGATTCTGAGTTATAAGCGGTCCAAGATGCCTTAAAACGTTACAGACAGACAGAACGACAGACAGACAGACAGGATTTTTGACAGTTTCGGTCTATGCAAAGTATATAAACACGAAACCAAAACCAGATAGATTCTTTGCAATGTACAGACAAAAGTCTTATTTTATTTATATAGATAGATAGATACGTGTTAGCTACCTTGTGAGAGTCATAGTTACTCCCGTTTTTGAGGATGTTATATGTACATAAAGTTTAGCTAAAGACACACTGAATGATTAGCTTAACCCTCAATTAAAGTTTCACCGCCATAGCTTCAGCGGATTTGGAGTTATAAGCGGTCTAAAATTCCTTAAAATCGTCCAAAGTGCCCACTTTGGCCCCTCGCCATTTATTTTGTGGATGTTGTATGGGTATAAAATATAGCTAAAGACACACTGCGCAATGGGCTTAACCCTAAAACAGTTTCACCGCCATAGCTTCAGTTGATTCTGAGTTATAAGCGGTCCAAGATGCCTTAAAACGTTACAGACAGACAGAACGACAGACAGACAGACAGGATTTTTTTGACGCCAGTTTCGGTCTATGCAAATTATATAAACACGAAATAACCAAAACAGATAGATTCTTTGCAATGTACAGACAAAAGTCTTATTTTATTTATATAGATTTTAACTGTTATAAGAACAGTAACAGTAAAAACAATGAACACCTTAAAAAACTGTCGAAATTTTGATGGTAAATAAAAACAACGGTCCTTTGATTTAAACAACTTGTTATAAATTAGTATTCAAGGAGCTCGGTAATTATCTGTATTAAAATTAATTAACTGTATCAATATTGCTGGATTTAATTGTTCTATAATTAATTACTAAGTAAGCTGTGCGGCCTTTCGATAAAACAACCGCAGATGACCTAAACTTTGACTTTTAAAATAAACAAGTAATACAAATATTAAATCTTAATTTTCCAAATATAAAATACATAGTTGTTCAAAGTATTGAGAAAATAATTCGAAAACCTTCCTGTAATTTTTCTATGAATAACTGTTTATATACTTCAGTAATAGATAATAATTAAATTAAAATTAACATTTCGGTTGTAAATAAATACTATTTCTTCTTATGTTTAAAACCTTAATTAATTTTATATAAAACGTTAAAATAAGCGCCACAATTTAAAATAACCAAATCGCAATGTAAAATTAATGTTTGCAAAACACAGTTATCTTATACAGTACTTCGTATTAATAACTCAAACATATTCTAAGACGCTGTGATCATTTTATTCCTCCCGCACTGTCTCTAGCAACTACTCTGCGGCGTTACAGAATACAGAAACCAGCTGATCGATCAATATTATGAATCATTGTCGAAACCAGTTGCACAATGTTTCCATTCAGAAGTAAAATGTGCGGTGTAGATGTGTGTGCGTTTATATTATTCGGGAGTGTTTTGTGTCATGTGTGGTGTGTGATTGTAGAATATTATCCTATCGGATATTGGGTAAGCGTTTCAATTTGTTTGTAACTTTTAATAGAATAATGCCTTGGTCTAAAGTGACCAGTGCCTAATCGATATTTATGAAATACGTAGTTTGACTGAACAGTATTTAAGTTTAAATGTTGTCGTTAAATGTTACCAGCTTTTACAGATCTGTATTCAATAACAGTAAGTTAAGTAAGTTGTGCAGCCTTTCGATAAAAGAATCATAGAATGACTTGTATTTATTTATTGGGCTGGATGACCAAATCGATTCGCCCATTATCCAATGCAAAATTGTTCAGCCTATTTCTTTGCTACAACTTTTAGAGTTTATTTCTGTTGTAACACATCCGACTTAAGTTTACTGTTTGAGTTGTTACAATACATTCCATTAGTCGTCGGGTTATTCATTAATGACCCAACCTGGGAAACAGTCGGCCCTAGTTTGTAACGAGACTACATCTCATCATCTATCAAAACACTCATCACACTCACCATTCATCCCATATTCACCTTAAAATATCCTCTAAGAGTGGTCTTAAAGCAAAGTATCAAAGTATTCTATAATCATGAGATGGGACCTTTAACAAGGATCGGGGAATCATGAACCGAAAACCCCAGTAGAATTTTATTTTACGTATTGATTTAATGATTTAGCTCTCCTTAGGACTTCAATCAAAATCAATCAAACATTGGATTGGTATTTTTTATTGGTATTTGGTTTAAGTGTAGGGCCGCGAGTGATACATGTAAGTGATTGTGTCTTGTGGATATGTTGCAGGGTTGCGGCCGGCTTCCTTAAGCTGAAAAAGATGTCTGTGGTGAGCCAAAACTGCTTATCTAACTTCTCGCTTTCAGCATTTTCGCCGAGATCTACAAGAACATCGAGACCTGTCTATAGGAGTTAGGGCTAGGTGGGGGTTAGGACAGTTAGGGAGTTAGGACTGTTAGGAGTTAGGAGGTTTAGGAGACTTAGAGGGCTAGGACTGTTAGGGAGTTAGGACAGTTAGGGAGATAGGCCTGTTAGGGAGATAGGAGTGTTAGGGACTTAGGACTGTTAGGGAGTTAGGACTGTCAGGCAGTTAGGACTTAGGAGTTAGGACTTATCTTACATTTAAATACGAATTATATTCCTATCTATTAAAATGGTTAGGTTTTTTTTGCAACTTGAACGAAGTTATGAAGGCCTATACACACACTCTAGTTCTGCGTGTAGTTTCCTGATGTCTTTCGACGAAGCATTTCTAGGCAAACCCACGGTGAATCTTTAACGCCAGTTAGAAAAAATGGGTTATAAATATAAAGGGATTTAAAATAGTTTAAAACATAATAGAAACTTTAAATTTGTTTTGTCTAAACTCATATCTGGGCTGTACTAAAACGAACAGTAGCTTTTTTTACACTATCACCTTAAACAACATGAAATAAACCCGTATTTTCATATTTGTCTCAAAAAAGGAAAGATTTGTAGTAAATTTGTCCAATATTGACAGTGTCCAAAATTTAGCTTGGTCATTTGTTTAGTGCTATAAGTCTGCATTCTGCAATATTTTATCAGTTAATTTGTATATATATCAAAATAATTTTGACACTTTCATTTAGCGTATTAAATTATGGTTATTAATTAAATTTATTCTATGTTGTAAACTTAAGTAATATACAGAAGTTTATGTATATCTACTAGAAATGTAAGAATTAGGCCTTCATATGGGATACATAACTGTGATATTGGTAACGTGGTTCAGAAAATTCAACCTAGCGTAAAATTTGATAGCACATTTTGTTAAATTGATCACTTAGTCTATAATTTATCCTGATTTGGTATTTAGTGTGTGTGTGCGTTAAAACGTACGTACGGGTTAAATTATTAACGAAACCGGCAGCTTAAAACATACCGTGTGAAACGTTGAAATGTATGTAATTTCAAGATCTTGTATTATGGTTTTAGCTATTTGGACCTCTAGTCTTGTTATCAAATGCAATGCTGGCCAGATTGTTTTTGACAACTAAGATAAAAGCTGAGTAAGTAATCATTAGTTTAATTTTTTTTCAATTTACGTTATTAGCTTTGAAAGTTAAAAGTAATACAATAACGGTTGTTTACTCCGCAAATGAGGCTCTAAATAGCTTTCAGCCATTTACAAATTCTTGATTACTGTATTTGTACCACGTTATGTAAAATTTGTCAGACTGATTTGTAGAATTAAAGTCAGTAGGTGTATGAAAACTGTCAATAATTAATCAAGTAAATTGTTACGCCAAAATGTTCGATTTTTCAAACTACATTATGCATAATTGTTACTCTTCCGTGTTTTAAGGTTCATTTTATGTTTCGTTAATAATGACCGTTGGATTTTAAATAATATTGTAAAAGGCATAAAAGGTCGTTCGCTGTAGTTTTCACCGTTATATTGTTGAGGGTTGTTACATCCGCGGGACGCATCATCGTCAGACGTGCAGTCTTAACCAGTTGTTTATAGGCCTAATAGTCATGGTACACCTTAAGACAAAACACCGAAATAAATAAACATTCTTTTTTAGCTAACCCGGATATAAATAATTAAACAGTTTTAACAAGTATGTGTTGTGTGTATTCACACACAACAATGGACAGGTAACTGTGGTCGAGGGAGGTGGATAAACCCTGGGGTTTTTGAAAATTTTGACGAAAATAACGCCTTTAGCTTATAGACCCTTTTACAGCGCAGTTTAAATAATATTTAGTTATTTAGAGTATTGGAGTGAGTTAAGTGTTAGTTTTGAAGACGAGTTTGGCAACACTTTGACATGTAGACAGATTATCATCTAATGCTTGTTTTAAACATGTTTGTAAATCTTTCTACCTCAAAGCAGTTGAATTCGTCGTTATTTGAAAGCTTTTAAATGTTAAGCGCGTTTTCACAAATATGTCTAACCATTACACATTGGAGTTGAGAAGATTTTAAATATAAATTTTAACTTTTGAAAATTTAGAATATTGTTGTGAAATTTTGGTATTAGGTAACAATTTTGGTATTGAGGTTCCTAACAAGTTGCAAGACAATTTATTTTTGTTTGAACTGTGTAATTTAGGACTTTCAGTAGGTCGTATTGATATTGACAATAATTTTTTATCCAGGGTAGAAACCCGTTTCAAATAATACTTTTGAGACATTATTTTTGGTACGACTTCCATTGAATATTACAGTAATAAAATTATAACCATAGGACACCGGTCACATTGACAGGGTGGGAATTTCAATGACATTGTATTGTAATGACATTTTGTATTGTAATCAAGTTAAAGTATTCTAATGTTAAACTGCAGATGTTCATGTCTAACCGAGATCAAACCGGTTTTCAGGGCAGGAAATTAGAAATTAAAACGTACTTTGTTCTGCACTATTTCAGCGCAAATTAGGGCTGTACAATTGCTAAAATCATAATTATTGAGGTTTATTATAGACATAATATACATTAGGAATGCAAAACTAGTGTGACAGATCTAAAATTATTAAAACCATTCAATATTCTAGCACAGAAATATTAAACTTTAGGAAGAAAAATTAGTTTAGGGTTTTCAGGGTAGGAACAACGAGATCTTCAAGAAGCAACGAGAGGATTTGTGTATGGTGTGGTGTGCATGGTGAAGTAGATTTTCTTGTGTTCTAAATATACTGTAGTAGTTTTAATTTGTTTAAATCTTTTCCGTTACTTTTGACGTCGTGCGTACTTTGAAGAAGGCACAGTTTGATTGTTACTTCAGGAGAAGAAGATGGTGTTTTCTAGCTGTTCGGTACTTTTTTTAACTCACGTGTTTATTTCGAGTTTTACCATTGTTTTCGACTGTTGCTTGTAAAGGTGTTATAATAAGACGTAATTTCAGTTTCTAAGATTTTCCTTAGTAATATGGTATAATTTATAAGTTGTGTATGTTTTCGCGAAAAGACAAGTATGACATGATTCAGAATCAGAATTTTCATTTACAGAATAAATTACAGACATGCATGGCAAACATCAGGTTGGCATGACATTTCATAAATATGATTTAGCCAGATATAAAGTAATATACAATTTTCCATTACGTTTGTAGGTGTAAGAATCAAGTAGTAACTAAAGTAATATTTATAACTAGCTGCGCCAGGATGGTAAAAAAATTAAATTACCTCTTAAAAATTAAAAAGAGACCCTACGGCCTCGGTGCCCGCTTTGTAAAAACTCGGCCATCCCCATGGCTATCTCATGGCTTATTTGCTTTGGACAAATTTTTTTATTTCTTGCCCCCGCCCCCCAGCAGGTTCCCCAAATCCATATATTGTGCTCCCGAACCCCAAGTCAGGTAGAAAGGGTCTTTAGGTTAATGGTATACAACTATGTGTCAAGTTTCAAAACAAATCGTTGATATTTACTAAAAAAGAAGAGGAAATATAACATGGGGTGGGGACCTCAAAAACCCCTTAAAAATAAAAATCCATATAATTTTGTTCGTTTCCCCACCCTCCCACACACTAGGACCATTTCTATTTAAAATCTGAATTACCCCAGCCAGATTCCGGTTCTCAGCACTCGGACAACTAACAAAATACTAATAGTATAGATGTTACACAGGTTATCATGAGTTACAGGCCATAAAGGGCCTATCTTCATTCATAACACGTAAATATAATTGTATGACATCTACATGCTGACTGGTCAAATCTCGATCCTTAGTCATCAAACTCTGTCAAGTAATTTCTTAATCTGTTTCTCAATCATCTCCTAGGGAAACATCGTCTAGTCTAATGTGGAATTAGGGAAGGTGTTCACCAGAGTGTGCAATATCAGGCGCTTCCAGCCAGTGTTAGCGTTCTGGTGCCTGAGATACTGTGCAGCCATCCTCCGTCAAGATCAAGTCATCATCTA